>BSBN01000382.1:2449285-3673928 GCA_027924645.1 Cunninghamia lanceolata
TGTCTTGTGAGTTTGCAACATTTTTATCAGTTCAAACTGTTGCACAGATGTCAATTGACTACCTAGTATAATGTCAAATGGTGTTGCAGATGTCATAACAGAGGCAATATCTAGTCCTGATAAATTGAGGCTACAACTATGGGGAAGCAAATGATGAAACATGCGGGTAGTAGAAGCATAGTCTTGTGTGTTGATTGAAGGCAGAATATTATGCAGTGGGCAAGTCAGGCATACTAGACATGGGTCTTGCTACGGGTCCCTTCCATAAGTGTTTTGTATTACATTAGAAAGCACTTCATCCTCATTCTGGATGTTCAACAATGGGCTTCTTTCAATTGTCATTAATATCCAAAGAGAATATTGGTCAGTATCCTCTAGGTTTAGCCAAATAGGTTGCTCCATATTAGCAAAAGGTTGTGCTGGGGGATAAAGGACCAATTTCTTTGTTATATTCTCATTGGAAATTATCATATTCCCAGACCTGCACCCTATGAAGGCATCTTCTGTTGCCAACCAAGGTCTCCCTAGGATGAGTGGATATCCTCCTAAGTTGGCCTTGGGCTGTAGGACCATAAAGTCTGCAGGATATTCCCATGAATCTAATGTAATCACTAGATCTTCAATGACCCCTTTAGGCTTGACAGTTGACCTATCTGCCAACTGTAAGACTGTTGGAGTAGGTCTTAAGTTAACTAACTAAATAGTATCCATTATTTCCTTTGTCATCACATTTATGGCTACACACAAGTCAATCAAGGTGTTTTTGAAAAGGGTATCATTGATGTTCACATCAACTACAGGGCTTCTAGGATCTGCATATTTTGGGACAACCAAGTTACCTAACATGATATCAGAAAGTTGTCCTATACCATGTACTGTTTGAGGATCTCTTCGCTTTCTTCTTGGTTTATTAAGGCATAGTTCCCTTATAGATTTGGTATATATGGGTACATCCTTGATAGCTTGGATTAGGGGAATTTTTACAAAGACATTTTTCAATTGCCCAATGAAATCAAAGTCAGACTCACATGGAAGTGGTGTTGTCTACATGTTTAATCTCTCTAGAAATGGAGGGCTCCTGGTAATGGTTTCTTCCTCTGGTGAGGTTTGCTCAAGAGGACTATGCTTGTTATTTGAATGATTTTTAGTATCGGAGGTTGGTTCTTCATCAACAAGTTCCATGATAAGTGGAGATGAAGATCAAATAAGCATTTTTCACGAGCACGGGTGAACATCAATAACCTCAACCGTATAGGTTGGGTATTGGATGGTTTCATTAGTGTAAGCCTATTGAACATGCTTATTGTTAGAATTAGGTGCAAGATGGGCTGGAAATTGAGTGGCTCTAGGCAAAATAGGAGTAGGTGAAGCTACATTTGGCATAATGATAGGTTGTTGAGACAAGGCTTGTTGTGGTTGCACATAGTTCATATTTGAATTTTGCCAAGGCTGATGTCCATGCCACTATTGTGACCATGAGTTTTGATTGGCCTGCCACTGTGGATTATAATTTGAGGTTTGAAAGGTTGTTGTGGACATACCCCCTACTTTTGGTTCTAGCTAGGTGGCATAGTTGTCCATTGCTATTGTGGCATGTTATACCAAGTTGCATTGTGCCAAGTAGGGATGTTTGAAGCAAATGATAGAAATGACATATTATTGGTCAAGGGTCCTGAGGCATACCTTGTCTTTGCTTCCAAGGCCTACATTGTGAAATGTAGAACACTTGACCTTCTTCATCCTCTATAGTTCATAAATCTACTTTCTCACTCTTTTCCTCAGAAATACTGGCAATACCTTTGCACCTATAGTTGGCCTTCTTTTGTCGACAATGTGGACAATACTCAACCAAAGCTGCCTTTGTTGCCTCTTACTTCTTTATGTGTAGGGTATCCAGTTGTGTTGCCAGATGGCTTATGCTGTCCTCTTTCGTGTTTGATAGGAGATTGTTGAGTTCTACCCTGGAGACTCCAGTAGATGTTTTAGTAGAAGGTAGACCTCTCAAGCCTCTATTTTTCTTCAAGGTGGAAAGTGAATAATTTATGCAGATTTGACAAATTTCATCAAACCCAAGTTAAGAGATGTCCCCTGCTCCAATTAAATTCAGTTCATCCATACATTCTTCACTCACACCTCTTAAGAAGACCAACTTGAGTGACTTTGGAGAAAGTTAATTTTGTCTTGACTTCTTGAGGCAAAACTGATATCTTTCAACATAGTCTTCAAGAGGTTCATCTTCCTTTTGTGACATCCTGAAGATATCATCTCCTTTCATATCCCTGCCACGAAAATAGTCCCGATACTTTTACAAGAACTTCTCCTTCATGGTACCCCAGTTTGTTACTGAATTCTGACCCAACCCCATGAACCATCGTAAGGCAACATCCTTAAGGGTGGCCGAAAAGAGTTTGAGTCTGTGTGCATCTATAGTATAGTCATAGCTTCTACAAAGTACATCAAATTCAAAAAGAAAGGTATCTGGGTCCTTAGTGATTAACCCATGAAAGTTTGGTAGAGCCGAAGGAGGAATGTTCTTTAGGGTATCAGCTCTTGCCTGGTCTATAATAGGAAATGCAAAGGTAACTAGCTCAGCTGGATTTTCTACTGCTTCTTATGACATTGTGCCTTGATGCCAAGTGGCAATATCTTTTAAGTTTACAACATCCTCCAGTCCAAGGGATGGTTTAAAATGGTCCTCTCCTTCTTCTGTTGAACTAGATGGAAGAAATCTCCCTAACTGGTCTCTTGGTCGTTGCATGCAATGATGCTTGAGCTAATAGCTCTGTTCATGCACCGTGTTAGTAGATAGTTTAGAAATAGATTAAATATCCAAGTAATCCTAATTGCTGAAAAAGAAATCCTCCTATGAAAGCAAATACAAACATGAATCAAAAGAACTCAGAAACTCTAAACCTTAGCACCATCCCAGCAATGGCACCAAAAATGTCAAACTCTATTATTAATTAATGTATTGATGCAGAAAGGGCATGCACACAACTCACCGGACCAACGGATCCTATATCAAGCAACCTAATGACTATAATGTGTTACATTTAAATTGTCAAACCAGGGAATTGTATTCTTCTTGGATGGTGCTCGTACTGCGTGTACAGTCAAGGATTATTGAATTGTAATCTAAAAGTTGTGCATAGAAAAAAACTATGAGAAGGGAAACAAACTCTACTTTGCAAGGAATAACAAGTACTATAAGTATGCAATGGTAATAAGAAATAACCAATGCTTATTCAGTTGGTTGTAAATCAAAGCAATCTATGTAAATCAAAATAGAGGAACAAGTAATTACTATGTCGATGATCACCTTCACCCACAATATAGATTATCAATATTAATTAATCCACATAACATAAACTAATCACACAAACATAAACTAGTAACATGAACTAATCACATCAACATATAAGAGAGATACAATTACCTCAAGTGGCCCTTGCTTAAGTGACTGTAATCTCCATAGAATCTAAACTAGATCACTACTGCATCACCGAATCATTGACTGAATTCAAACCTATGTTCTTTATTGAATGTGAGAAAAATACAATAATAACTTTGACAACCCAATCTCTATCTTTTCTTGTCGTATACAAAATCTAACGTATATAGACAAGATCACTTTTAAGCAACTAATTCTATACTTGTCCATTCTCCCACAAACATAGGGAGAAGAAATTATTATTGATCAGACTAGAAATAGGAAACTAACTACCATAAAGATAATTTAGACATCACAGTCCCACTATGACTCTTTTTAGTCATTATGAAAATAGTCAAATTGAAAATAGAATATAGACCATGATCTGAGCTTTCTTCATTATTCATGAATGTGTCAATTGTTGAAGAAAAACCATCGAGGAGTGGGGAGTTATGGTTAACTCATGCCCACTCAATCCGGAATACTTTTCCTTTGGCCGCGGGTAACTACATTGTCCGTTGTGGATGAAAACATCTCCTGTGCTGCAGGCTGACAGGTGGTCTCCATGAAATGTAGCCACGTGCTTGCTGCATAGGGGTTAGTTCATCACATGATATTTATACATCACAAACTACTAAAATTAACAAAAATTACTACCATATTTTATGAGCAATTATTAATTCACACATAGTCATTCACCAACATATCATGTACTATTCTTAGTGCTTTCAATGTCTTAAAGATAATTATAAGCATAGACAATGTATGGAAAAGTCTGGGAATGTCTTTAAAAAACATGAACTAAAGCAAGAGAAATAGAACAAAGCACAGCCTCATCAGGTGCAACGAGAGTTGTTTGTTTGCTCTACTGATGGGTGAGATGACCATCACCCTGGAGGATGTATAGAGGATCATATGGATCCATATTTATGGAGAGAGGGTTGTTTACGATCAGGTGGGGGGCTTAGCAACACTTCAGCGTGTGTTTGCCCTAGCAGATGTTCCTACATACCACAAGAGGTGGGAGATGCTCAGGACATCAGCCATTAGGGGAGGTCTAAGTGAGTACGAGTTATATGTTTGTGGATTGATTGGAGGGGTGTTCATGCCAAATCAACGCTCACGTGGATTTCCTGTGGGGTGGGGGGATTGTATAGAGAAGATGGTGGCTAGGAGTGCAGTTTATGCGTGGGGGCCATGCTTATTAGTCGATTTGTATCATGAAATGAACTTAATTGTGTATCGGAGCGGGGCTAGCCTTGGTTGTGGGGTGACGCTCCTACATGTTTGAGCCTGGAGCCATGTTGTAGTTACTAGGCCAGTCTGTCAACATGTGAGGCCACGATTTTCTACTTATGTGTTTGCATACACAGGTACTCTTCAGCACCAACAGTTGGGGGAGCAGGAGGTTTTGGTGACAGGCATTTGATGAGGTGACAATTTTTGTGTGGAGACCATGGATAGGTTGTGATCCATGGATACATGATGATGTACAACTACCTTTTACATGGTGGCCTCGATATTTGATAGGGAGGACAACACATATTCTTGATTGGGTTCTTTAACAGTTTGGGTTGCGGTAGGATGTGCCGCATGTAGAGGTTGTCTTTGCTCAGGTGTGGTGCGAGCCATCACGGTTGGGGGCTTTCTTAGATCCAGACATGGTTATTGCTAAGTTCAATCATCTAGTGGTCATTCTCTGGGATTGGCGATCAGTGATTCTGGATGTGGGGACTACGCCTGCATATGATACTTAGTGGGCGCAAGTGAGACTGGTGCGATTGACCATTCCAGCAAGTTAGCCGGGGGCAGCAGGGGAGGAGGAGGAGATAGTGGAGGAGACTGATGATGATGATGATGATGATGATGATGATGATGATGATGATGGGGATGGAGGAGGTGGTGATGGTGGTGGGGGTGGTAAAAGCAGGGGTCAAATCTTGCTTCTAGTAGTTGTTGTAATGGGAGCCTTTGGTGTGGGACCTCAAGTGCAGGTACTTCAATTGTAGGGGGATTTGGTTCTAGTTCCAGATGTCAAGTACACCAAAGGGTGAGGGGCCATCGGGAGGAGGTGGGGATGGAGAGGAGTTGGCAAGATTGAGGGCTCAGGTGGCAAGCTTGCAACCGGAGGGGAACAATTTTTTAGTGGAGAGGGATGGGGAGAGGGCTGCGAGGTAGCGGGTGAAGCAGTAGATGGTGCAGTTGCAGGCACAGATAGTGTAGCTACATTCGCAGGTAGCCAATGCCCCAGGAGATGGACAAATAGTGCAACTACAGGCACAGGTGTTGCAGCTGTAGGGTCAAGTACAAAGATACCAGCATGAGTTGGATGAGGCTCTCCAGGTGATGGGACCAGGGATGGCTAACATACTCAAAGTAGTATAGGATCAGGGTGATGCAACTACCAGGGAGGCTCGGCATTATCAAACTCTTTATGAGCACCTAGTGCCAGTTGGGTAGTGAGAGAGTTATCAGAACTGCTCAGGGGCTTCTGCTTCTCAGAGGACAAGGCAATCAGAGTGATCTGTACAACAGCCACCTCAGCAGCCACCACAATAGCTGCCGATGGGGCCACCTCCACCACGATTAGTAGGACTATCCCATTCACAGATTTCACAGAGGGATAGCTCCACCTAGGAGTTGGACATACATTTTTTTATACTCATGTATTTTGTATTTTGATGGCTCTACGAAGCCCATGTATATACTATGCATCATCACCATTTTTTATATGTATATACGAGATACATTTTTGGTGATGATCTATGATGTATGGTTTATGATGATTTATGGATATGTTTTGGTTATGATATGGATGTTATGGATGGATTATGATGTGGATTATAGTTATGCATATGGATTATGATGTGGATTATTTATGATGTTATTATGGATGGATGATGTTATTATGGATAGATTATGATGTGGATTATATGGATGTTATGATATTTTTTATGATGTTATGTGATGTATTATGGATGGATGATGTTATTATGGATAGATTATGATGTTATGGATATGGATGGATTATGATGTCATGGATATGGATGGGTTATGATGTAGATTATGATGTTATCATGGATATGGATGATGTTATGTGGTTAATGGATGGATGTTATGATTATGAAGGTGTGTTTTTTGGTTTATGGATGTATATGTATGGATATTATGATAATGTTGTTGTGGGTGATTGTGATGTGAGTGAGTGTAATGGTTATGATATGGTTTATGATTATGATGGTTATGATAGATGATGTATTTACTATGATGGATTATGATATGGATTATGCTTTATGGATATGGATGATGTTATGATGGATGTAATGATTATTATGATGGTTATGGCTTATGATCTAATGATGATGATGCAATGTATGCAGGATGCAACATGAATGGAACATGAATGGAGGATCCTAGTCATGGTACATGTAACCCTAGGGGCCACTTGACACGCATGTGATGTAAAGCCACTTTTGGAACCATGAACTGGGGGGACTAGGGGGGTAGATTCAGGCTTGGTGGGTGGTTTTGGTTAGGATTGGGGATGTTCAGGTGGAGTACTTCCTAGTATATATCCCTTTAACTCTTGCGGCCACTTGATGCGCATGTAATAGAAAGCCACTTTTTAGGCCACACACTGGGGAAGAAAGGTTTAGGTTTGAGTTAGGCAAGTTAGGTGATTTGGAAGTTGGGAAGCAAAAGTAACAGGTTTGCGAGAGTGGGGATAGGTTTGTTAGAATGGGGTAGGTGATATGGTTGGAGTGCAAAGTCAGAATCAAGTTGTAGACTATACTATTCTAGGTATTGGATGGCAAGAGAGATTTTTCTGTCAACCCTTGGTTAGGTGGCATGGTTATGGGATGGAGTTGTTAGTTTTCAGACCGTATCATGGTATTAAAAACACTATGGTCAATGTGGGGGATCAAGAAGGGTTGGGGTGGGGATGAAGGATGCAGTGGAAATAGGTTTGTTAGGATGGAGGAAGTAATTGGGTCTTTATCTTCATTAATGCAAAGCCAAGGTTAGGGTTTTTATGGGTGATATGGTTTGTAGGTTGGATGGGTAGTGATGTATGATTGGGTGTTAGTGGCAGAAAATGTCACTTCAGTTCTATAAAAACCACATGATGTGGTGGGTGTAAGGGAAGTTTTATGGGTGGTTGGATATGTGGGGGAAATAGTTGGGAAGCAATATGAGCAAGCTTTCCAGAGGGGGGATTGAGAGGTGGGTAGGATTACTTAATCCTTGCAAATTCAGAAGCAGGTCGTAGACCGTACTATGGAGTGGGTAGTAAGAGAGATTTTTCTACCAACCCTTGAAATAATTACCTAAATCATGCTTGTATGGCTTGGGTAGGTGTGAATTGGGGTTACTAGGGGAGATCAGAGTTGGTTAGGGGGGAAGGGGTTTGTTGGATTTTTTTGTTGGGATGAGGTGGTTATGGGTGGTTGGTGGATTGTCAATGTTGTGCTTTAGGTGGTTATATGGTGGGAAATGTCACATCAGTTCTATAAAAACCACATGATTTGGTGGGTGGGAGGGGGTTTGTTAACCCTTATGTTTTTGAAGATGCAGGTAGAGGATGATAGGTTGATTTGGGTATATGATAAATTGGATAGATTGGTTAAGTGTGGACATTGTGCTAGTATGTTTTAGAGAAATCCTATATTTTATTATAGCAAAGAGGATATTATTCATCAAGGTATAGAAGACCAAGATGATGATGTATATCCATCATTTGCATGGACTAGACACGTAAACAAGAGGGTGTGCATACACATGCCCAACATAGTACAACCTTGTCTAGGTGGGGGAGAGAACTTAGAACATTCACTTCCTAATGCATAGAAGGTATAAGCCTTAGATGCAAAAGGGGGGATGAGATGCCAGAAGGCTATCCAACCACTTACAAGATATGAATACTAGTTAGAGTAACAAGAACATCCAACAAACACAACACACAACAACAAATGACTTTCTACCCCATTCTATGTCATCCAATGACACACCAAGATATAGAAGATCAAGGTGGCCTTGTTGAACAAGTGTAGAGAGGGTATTTAAAAATATAAATCAAAAGATCAACTGATATATGAACCAACAACCATTGAGTCTCTTGCCAAGAGTTTGGGTGGATTTGATTGGATCATGCCTATTGTGGGAATAATATATCCTAAGGCATGGGTTGTGATGATAGATTTTTTGAGAGATAAGCTTAAGATCCAATGGTTGTATCAAGTGTTTGTTGTGAGATGTTTTTCTCAGTTTTGTTTATGCTCAATCGCTCTGACATGTTGCCCCACATTTATTGCTTTGGGATTTTTTAATTTTTTGGTATTTTCTAGGATTTTTGGATTTTTTGTGTTTTTCTAGATTTTTTTATGTTTTCTGGATATTGTGATGTTTTTGGATTTTTGTATTTTTTTTATTTTTTATTTTTGGATTTTCAGAATTTTTTGAATGTTTTTGGGTTTTTTCTGGATTTTCTATTGCACATAGTATGCACACAAGGATCCACTTATCCGAGAATCTACCTTGGGCGGGTCATGAAGGGTGGGATTTTGGCACTAAATGTTTACAATACCAAGCCATGGGATGAGGTGGTATGGGATAATTTGTGTGGTCAAGGACTTAGTAGATGGTGGAGTTGGCCACTACTCATGGTGCCTAAAATAGGTTTTCACCATGGTATTTATCCAAGGTGCTACCAAGGTGGTTTTCACCATTGGACGAATTTATTGCAATTGGTTTTTTTGTATCTTTTTTTTTTACCTTCTTTTTTAATTTTTTTATTTGGGAGATTTGATGGGTCAAGCGTAAAATTCCTTAAGGTGCATGATATTCATCATCTCATCCAGAGACTGCCCCTTGGTGTTGCTAGCTGATATGCTCCTGATCCATAGCTGGTTGTTATTACAAAAGGACCTAACCAATTTGGTTCAAATTTGCCTTTCTTGTGGCATTCTTGCAAGTTCTTTTGATTTTCTATAAGTACAAGGTCACTTATTTCAAAGCAGCAGGTCTTTATTTTCTTGTTGCAGATTCTGTGGAGACAATTTTGATAAGCTTGCAGGTAATCGAGAGTGTTGAGGTGCTTCTCATCCAAAAGTTATAATTCATGCAGATGTGCAACCCAATATTCCTCTTTGTTAATGATATTTTGTAATGAAATTCTTAGAGAGGGGAGCTCGACCTCAATAGGTAGAATGGTTTTGGAACCGAAGACGAGGGAATATGGAGTGGCTCTTGCGGGGGTGTGGATTCTAGTTCGGTAAGCCCAAAGGGTGAGGTTAAGTTGTAGGTGCCAGTCACAGTCATCTTCATTAACTGTCTTCTTTAGGATTCTTAAGATAGTTTTATTCGAAGCTTCCACTTAGTCGTTGCCTTGGGGGTAGTGTGGGGTGGAAAATGGTGTTGGATGTGAAATTTCTAACAAAGGGTTCGAACCTCTTGATTTTAAAATGGTTTCCCATTGTCAGTAATGATGGCGAGGGGGATATCATAGCGGCATATAATGTAATGAAGGATGAATTTGGATATTTGGATGCCTCTAGTATAGGTGAGTGGAATGGCTTCCACCCATTTTGTGAAGTATTCAGTGGCGATAATAATGAACTTGTGGCTATTGGATGAAGGGGGATGGATTTTTCTGATGAGGTCGAGCCCCCACTATAAAAGGGTCATGGAGTAGTAATGGGTTGCAATTCTTGTGATGGAGCATGAATTAGGTCTCTGTGTTGCTGGTAAGGAAGGCATTTCTTGAAAAACTGGTGAGCATCGTGTTCCATTGTCGACCAATAGTATCATGTTCTTAGAATTTTCTTCACGAGGGTAGGTCCACTAGAGTGTGCCCCAAAGATACCTTCATGTACCTCTTATAAGGTTGTTTGTGCTTCTCTGGAATAGAGACACCTTAAAAGGGTACCATCAAGACTCTTTTGATATGGGGTATCGCCAATAAGGGTGAAGCGAGTGGTTCGGCAGATGAATGTGCGGCGTTGGGTGGATGATAGGTCAAGTGGAATGATGCTATCATGGACATAGTAGTAAATGTCTTGGTACCAGGGTGATAAGGGACCAATGATGTTGTAGACTAGTTCCGATTGCGGGATATCATAGGCTAGCATAGGTAATTCTTCAATGGAAACTCACACCGCTGACTATTTTTATACATATCTACAAGAGAACCTATGGTGGACATTGCATCTGCTAATTTGTTATTAAGTATTGGGACTTTCTCAAACTGGATTTCAGAAGAAAAAAATATTCCTTAAGGTCATCTACCATCCTTTATAAGGCAAGAGCTTGTCGTCCTTTGTCTTGTATTCATTGTTTACTTGTTTTATGACCAATTGAGAATCACCATAAACCATTAGCTTTTCTATTTTCCATTGGATTGCCATGTAGAGTCCTATGATGAGTGCTTCATATTCTACTGCATTGTTGGTGTAGGGGAATGTTATTTTGTATGACTTAGGGATGCGGTCTCCTTATGGGGTGACAAATAGGATCCCTATCCCTGATACACGATGTGTGTATTACCCATCAAAATACATTTTCCATTCTGACGTGTGCTACTATAAAAATGGACTCATCTAGAAACTCTGAAAGTAATGGATGTTCGGTTGGGATGGGTGTGTCTGCTAGCTGGTTAGCTATGATGTGTCCTTTGATGGCCTTTCTTTTTGTATATTCAATATCAAACTCGCTGAGAATCATTATCCATTTAGCCATGCGTCCCGTGAGAGCTGCTTGGGACAATAGGTACTTTAGTGGATCTATCTTTCCAATGAGCTTTGTTTTATGATTGATCATGTAGTGTCATAAAATTTCTAAGAGGTAAGTATGACTGCAAGACATGCTCTTTTAATAGATGTGTAGTTAAGCTCATATCCAACTAATGTACAGCTGATGTAGTAGATGGCTCTTTCTTTTCCATTATCATCATGTTGTGCTAATAATGCCCCTATTGCCATTTCTATTGTTGAAACGTATAGTAACAGGGGTTATCCTGGTTGGGGCGGCATGAGGACCGGTGGTGTAGCAAGGTATTCTTTCAGCTGTTCGAAGGCCTTTTGGTAATTTGAATCCCATATGAATGCCACATCCTTTTGAAGGAGATGTTGAAATGCGTGGCATTTATCAGCTAGCTATGGTATGAAGCATCTAATAGATTGGAGTTTTCCTTGGAGGCTACATAGTTGCTTTAGATTCTTTGGTGGAGACATTTCAACTATAGCTTTTACTTTTGTTAGGTCTACTTCTATGCCTCGTCATGACACAATGTAGCCAAGGAGTTTGCCTGAGGTAACTCCAAAGACGCATTTCTTTGGATTAAGATGCACCATGTATTCTTCCCATCGATCAAATATCTTTGCTAGGAAATCTAAATGATCTTCTCTGGTTCTTGATTTCCCCAATAGGTCTTCCACATAGTCATCCATGATGTTATGAAACAAATTGTGGAATATGACGGTCATGGCCCTTTGATATGTTGCTCCTACGTTTTTAAGACCGAAAGGCATGACGACCCAACAGTAAGTGCCCCATGCACAAATGAATGTCATTTTGTGTTGGTCTTCCTCAATGATTATTATCTAATTATAGCCTTAAAATCCATCCATGAGTGACAACATCTCATGTCGAGCTATCAAGTCTACTATGATGTCAATGTTTGGTAGGGGAAATTCATCTTTGGGGCATTCTTTGTTTAGGTCCTTGAAGTTTGTGCACACATGGATGCCCCCAGTGCCTTTTGCTACTAGTACAATGTTTGAGATCCATTCAAGATAGTCATTGGGTTGAATAAGACCAATATCTAAGAGCTTCTTGAGTTCAGATTTGACAAGAAGTGCAACTTGAGGATTCATTTTTCTGAGTTTTTGCTTGATTGGCTTCGCATTAGGATGCACTGTGAGGTGATGTACTACTAGTGTTGGGTCTAGACCTGACGTGTCAGCATATGTCCATGCAAAATTATGGCTTCTTTCCCTAGAAAATGCCAAAAATGCTACTTGTTTTGTTGAGGTGAGTGAAGTTGCTCAAAAGGTGATCTTTGGTGACTCTTTTGTTCCCAGGTTTATTTCATGAGATTTCTCCACTACTATGGGTGATCTTTCTTGATACAGTGCTAGGACTTTAGGGAGGTCCATTCTCTCATCCCCTGGTGCCTCAAGGAGGTATTCATCAGGAGATACGTCTTTTATTTTTACTTTTTTGTCATCCAAAAGTTCCACGTGGTGGTTTTCACTAAGGGATGTATTTTTATTTTGATATATTTCTCACTAAGAGATGTGGAGGTCTCCCTGAAGTAGGTGGATGTGTTGAGCTCTATGATATATCTTGCTTTATGATCTCCTAGGGGTATGTGTTCTCTAACCCCCATCAATTTTGCAATGGCTTTGTCGTTTTGAACAACATCCAAGATCGGAGGTCCTTGTTGGTTACAATCGATGAGTTGGGGGTAGATGAGTAGAAGGTCATCAAATGGCGATGGTGTGGTTTAAAGGGTATAGATAGTGCAAATGGATGACTCGAATAGTTTGGCAAAGTCTTCGAAAGAGTCTTGATAATCCTCTTCGTTAGTATTCTCAATCACAGGGAAGGATTTGGCAACCTTACTTAAGATATACTCTAGTTCCGTGGAGACAGGCTCGTGTTTTCCATACCCTAAGCCTTGATGGTAGGGATTTTTGGTAGCTTGAATTGGCTCAAGGATTCCTTTCTCATGAATGCCTAAATTGCCCTGTCCTTTGTAGCCCATGCTTTTGACAATGGTGAGACCTTTTCCATATTTTTCAATAGGTAGGATAGGAGCCTTGTCTTCTTCATCTTCATCTTTATATAGTCGAGATGATAAATCTTCAAGGATGTCTTGATCTATTAGATGTTCACGCTCAAAGGTTGGAGATGGTTTGCACTTTATGACAACCGTATATATTGCATCAAATTTGGGCTTGCCAAATGCTTTAGGAGATGTTGGAAGTTGCCCTACACAAAATGCACTGTGCAGGTCATACTCTCCAAATCCCATGTCACTAACTTTGATCTTGTTCTCGGGTGTAAGTGAGGATTTAGAGGTGTATGCAATGTTGGATGGATCGATGTAAGAAGTGGAATATTTTGGGTCATTATTGAAGGTGGATGGTTTGGTGGCATTGTTATAGGGACAAAAGGTTTTATCGTGACCTTCTAAGAAACTGCAGTATTGGAAGGGATGAGGGTTGACATATATGGTGACTTCAGTCCCATTGTATGGAAATTTGAGACATTGGTGGAAGGTGGACAAGACGGCCTGCATGGCATGGATCCATGGGCAGCTGAGGAGGATGTTGTATGGGAGATCAAGATCTAGTACTTGGCATGTTGTTTCCAAAATCTTTTGCCCAACTTGTATTGGGAGCTTAACAGTTCCTTCAAATTGTTATTCCATGTCATCATATCCTTTGATGGTCATGCTTTTATGTGAGTCCATGACCTCATCAGAATATCCCAAATATTTTATTAATTTTAAAGTTCACATGTTTAGGCCAAAACCACCATCTATTAAGACTAGTTTAATGGTGTGTTTATGGATGCAAACTTCGATGTGTAAGGCCTCATTATGTGATCGATTAGAGGTGGAGAGTTCTTGTTTATAAAATGTTAGGTGGTGAGGTGAGGAGAGATGTCCTACCATGGATTGGAATTGATTTACATTTAGGTCATTGGAGACGCGAGTTTCCATCAATACTTTATCAAGGACTTCTTTGTGAAGGGGTTGGAGAAATTCAAGGATGGATATTTGTGCAGGATTTTTCCCAAGGTGTTCAAGGAGATTATATTTATTGGTGGGTGGGAGGTTTGTGGGTGCAGAGGTTGTGGTTTGATCTTTGGTTGGAGCTCATTGAATGGATATGCGGCCACGGCTAGTGGTGACGACACAATCAGGATTTTTGGATCGTATAGTGATGGTGGCCACACAGTTAGGACACTCTTCTATATGACCCACAATGGAATTGAAAGGAGGGGGAACAATGTTGTATTCTTTGTTGGAGCTAGAAACTTTTCCCTTGTTGTGATCAAGAAGTGGATCTTTGTATGCTCCTAGGTTTTCACTAGGCGATCTCTTGAGAGGTTCGTTGATCATGACGTCATCGCGATCTACAAGATCTGGTATACAATTCTTTAACCTCATACAGTCGGATGTTTTATGCCATTTTACGCAGTGATATTCATAATAGGCATTCTAATTAAACCATGAGGGTTTGAATTGGTTGTCATCATTGGGTTAGATGGCGGGTAATGTGATCAAGTCGACTTTGACAAGGTTTTGCAAGACATTTCAATAGGTTCTCCTAAAGGTGTGAATTTCCTTCTAGGTGCGTTGTTTTGTCTTGGTTGGCCCTTGGGAATGCTAATGTTGTTATTGTTGTTTGAGGGTGGGTTAGATTGTGTAGGTGTTTGTATATTTTGGACATTTTTAACATCAGTTATACCATCCTTGAGAGTGTTTTTATTTTTCCCCAAAAGTAGGGTTTTTCATATGGTTGGTGGTTATTATTGTTGATGTTGTTATGGTTGTTGTTGGTATTGCTAACTTTGTTGTTGGTTTTATTGTCATTGTTTTCTCTATAGATTTTAGTGGCTCCCTTCACTATGAGAGCTCTCTCAATAGTAGTGCCTTTGTCAATAACTTCTTCAACTGTGGAGGCACATTGTATTTGGAGGTGGAAGATCATTTATTGGTTTAAGTTTGTCACAAACATAGTGACCAATTGTTTCTCTGGGATAGGACATAGAATTTAGCTTGCAAGGCTTCTCCGTCGTTGCAAAAAGGCAGCAAAAGTTTCCCCATTTCTTTGTTTTGTATTGCAGAGATCTGTCATTGACACTTCATGTTCAAAGTTGTAAGAGAAGTGATTGACATTTTTTTTTGCGAGTTCATGGAATGTCTTAATTCTAGGGGTGAGATGTGCAAACCACTCGGTTGCTTGTCCTCCCAAGCTTTGAGGAAAAAGCCTCATGAGATAAGTATCATCATAAGAGACTTCTAGGCAAGTGATGTAGAACTCCCTTAGGTGTTCTTGGGGATCTCCTTTCCCTTTGTATTTATCAAATTTGGGTGTTTCAAAGTTTTTGGGAAAGGGTGGCATGTAGAGAGAGCGATCAAAAGGATATGAACAAATGTCCTCAAAGGAGTATTGTTTCCTTTTGTGCCCTTGTTGTATGTCGTCTACTCTTTATATCAAATTTTTGACGACTTGTGATAAGTCAATGGTAGGTGGCTTTAGCATATTGGCTTGTTGTTGATGAATGAAGTGTTTGAGGAAATTGTGCGGTTGTTGTTGTTGGTTTTGATGTTGTTGGGTGATGAGTTGTTGAAGGATGTTTTGTGGTATTTGTTGTTGTTGTTGATGAAATTGGAGTTGTTGGAGAAATGTTTGGTTAGTGTTTTGAGTGGAAGATGATGTGGGTGGTTGTGAGATGGGGGTTGTACATATGTGAAGGCAGATGTTTGTAGATTGTTGCTAAGGTTGTTTGATGTATTGTTTGGTGGTTGGGAGAGAATTTGGGATATGAAAGCGATGGTATTTGAGTTGGGGTACATTAGTGGAAGCACTTGTGTAGGCTGTATTATTTGGGATGTTAAGGGTGATTTGTGGAATGGACGTTGTGGCAGTTGACGTGGGTAGAGATGTTAGTGCATGTAGTGTTGAGGTGTTGAGTGGGTTGTTTGATGATAATGGTTTTGAAGGGTCGGTGGAAGGTAGGGGTTGTGAGGGGTTGGTATTTGGGTTGTTTCACATGTTGGCTCCATTTTGAAGGAGGAAGTCCATGTACCTATTGGGATCATATTTTAATTTACAGTCTAATATTTCCATGGCCCATGGGTCTTGTGCAAAGTCCATGACTTCTTGGTTAATATCTTGATTGTGTTGATCTGATGGTGGTGATTATTCCCCAATGGTATCAAGGATGATGTTATTCTCATCAGTGTTGGGCATTCCATATGGCTTATTTGGTTCCACTTATTGTTTCCTCCTAGCTTGGAACCTTGTTTGTGGCATACAAAAAGGGACTTTGAGTTGATGTTGGAGTGGATGAATTATGTGGAGGATATGGATGGAGGGTGTTGAACCTTAGGACCTTAGCTTTCAAAAGTTTAGACCAATTGGACTAGAATGATGGATGAAGGCTAAAGGGGTGATTTTGGATATGAAATTGATGATCAAAGAATGATAGGGATAATTTTGATAGCACCTTAGGTAAGGTTGTTCAAAGGATAGTTTGGATATCAGATTAAAAGGAGCCTTGGAAAATCTAGATCTTGTAAGATATAGAGGATTTTATCTCCTCTTACTTAGGATAGACATGAGTCTAAGCAAAAGGGAGATATGATTATTTCACTTGGGGTAGACAAGATGCACCAAGCAAAATGGGATTCTTAGAGTCTACTAACTTTGGAGTAGTCTAATCTCCTAAGCCAATTTATCCAAGATTGATAAGGCTAATTTATACAAATTAGGGGATAAACATAAGATCTAGATTTACTTTTGGTGAAATTTTGATTCGAGAGATTATTGGATTAGATTTTGATTGGGTTTCTTTGGTTTGATTTGGGCTGATTAGATTTTGATTATATTTGGGTTGTTTTGATTTGAGGAGGATTTTGATGGAAGTTTGCCAAGAGTTTGGTAAAATGGGTATGGTGAAGGTGAGGGTCCAAGAATGGAGTTGCTAAATTAAGATCTTCCTAAGGTCAAATTGGAGATGTGTGATGATGAAACTTTGACAATGGATGACTTAAGTGAAGAGTGGATGATTTTTGAGTGATTCTCAAAGGTTGCTACATTCTAGAAATGGTCAAATTATGCCTAGGAGGTCAAATATTGGTCAGTTTCTACCCATAGGATGCTGGAAACAGAGGCACTGACAGAGGTGTCGCAGGCTGACCAGAGGTACCGAAATGTCAGATGTAGGCACTGATAGACAAGTCGTAAGTGCTAACAGGCTGTCCACAAGTGCTGACAATCTGAATGAAGGCATTGACATGTTTACCTAGGGTGCTGAAGTTGTTTGATTTGTGTGAAATTTTGATTTTTGGATTCAACAACTCTTTAAGAGACTTTGCAAACAAAGAAAACACAATGGCTAAGTGACTTCAATGCATTAGATCAATTTTACTTTCACAGGTCTTGACATAAAAATATGCCAATCGCATGAACATCCCTATAATTATTCAAGTAGGTGTATATGAGACCATAAACCCACCTCCTTGCCTTTATTTTGGTGTAACGTGCAAGTCCCATGAGGAGGAAACTAACTGCTTTTGATCACCCAGGATCACTCTTATAGTACAAGGGGAGAGCATACACGACATGCATGCTCATTTCTAGAGGGAATTTGTACTTAGAGATAAAGTTAATGTGGCTTGTGTTGTGAGTAACTTCCTGAGCCTAACTGGTATCCAGTGCATTACAATCTCGTTGAAGGGATGTGGCATAAGTGATTAAACAAACACCACTTCACCTTGTGTCTGGAATAACCCGAGGCCACAAGGTTGTCCCAATGATAACGTGACTAGATTGGGGTACAAGTTTCCTTCTCCCTCCTTTGATAAACCCCACCGGTACACGTGGTTGAGGTCATCCCTCGAGGTGATGAAATCCCCAAGCAGGCCTTCTAAGAAGAAACCACTACTCACTTTTGATCACCCAAGATCACACAAAGTGCAAGGGGAGAGCATACGTGAAGTAGTGACCCCTTTGGGATACAAATAAAACAAGAAGTTTGCACAAGGACTTTTGATCCCCAATATCACCCTAAGGTGTGAGGGGAGAGCATACATCCAAATGCAAACACAAGCATGGAAAACAATTATTTAACCCCTACTTTAATTAATGTGCAACTAGACTAGTAAAAAAAATAAAACCTTTGACCGCGATGCTGCACAAAAGAGTAGTTTGCTTTAAAATGCTCGGTCATACGTTAGATATCTACAAAGAGTGTGTTAGTTCCTCAAACAATTGAATTTAACTTTGTTAAGATGCAGATGCTGAAACAGACAACTAAGGTGCTGATAGAAACATCTAAAGCATTGAATGACAAACCTAAGGCGTTGAAATAGAAAACCTAAATGCTAAAACAAAGACCCTAAGACTAATAATGAATATAAAGGCGCTAGATCAAAAAACAGGGGTGCTAATATACTTATTTAAAGCACTAACATAAAATACGTAGGCGTAAAAAAGACTAAAAAGGACTGTTATACCTACAAACTGTCACAGAGGTTGCAGGTGCTAATGTAGAATCCAGAGGTGTTGATACGACCTAGAACAAAGAAACCTGCAAAAAATCAAGTTAAGCTTGCAACAAAATGATCAAATAAGTTGGTCAACAACATATAGGGTTAGCACAATAAAACCAACTTGTAGTTTTAACCTCAAAAGGAGACCCAATGTTGTTAGTTTGCAAGATTAAAAAAACCCAAATGATTTTTTCAAATGTAAGAGGTTAGAGAGGATTTAAGAGTAGTCCTAGTACCCCACAAATTTGCAAGCAAAAAGGTTAGAAAACCCTACAATGTTAGTTGAGAAAATTGAATGTTAAGGATGATTTAAAAATTGAAATAAAACATAGTCATTGATAGAGGCATTGAATTGGGGACCCGAGGCACTTGTGTAGGCGATGCAAGTGCTGAACAGAGGGCCGAAGGTGCTATTGAGTGAGTCAGAGGTGTTGACAGGTGAGCCAGAGGCGCTGACAGAGGTGACAAAGGCCCTGATAGGAGATCCCGAGGCACTAAAAATATGTAAAACACAGTTAAAATAGAGAAACAGTCATCAGTCAGAAATGTAAGCATCGACAAAGGGTCTGGAGGTGCTAAACTGGATGTTGGAGGCGCTGAACTGGTTGTCGAAGGTGCTGATATGACCTGCATTACAAAAACTTGCAAAATGGAGTTAGATATAGGGACGTGGGTCCCACCGGGCGTGCTAAATGAAGATGATGAAAGACTAAAAGGTGAATAAACATGAAATAAAGCATAAATAACAAGATTATACCTCAAAACTTCAAGTCCTCCATTCTCCTTGATAAGGTTGAGGAAATGGTGCACCCAAGACAATTTCCTAGCTTTACCCAATATAAAATGGATGTGGATTGCTCTATTGACAAACACAAATGGAATGGGATGGATTTGCAATGGGTTTGGCTAAGAATTTGCTATGAATTTTGGCATAATTTGGATGCAAAATGGCTTGATGTCAAAATGCTCAGAGGAGGCTTAAATTTATAGAGTTTTTGGAGGATTTTGGATCAATGGTGGAGATTGAATGGTGAAATCAAGGGCCAAGATTTGATCAACAATATTGGAGGGCTCTTATTATTTTGGAATTTTTTAATTAACCTTGAAAGGCTTTGCATTAATGAGGATTAAGACATGTGAATGAATTAAAAATTTATTGTAATGGGAGAGGGTGTAATAAAAAATTGGAGTTTATGGGTGAGTGGGTTGAGAAACGACACATGCATGTTTTTGGCAAAGACATGTGTGAGCATTTATATTAAAAAAATGCTCTTGCATGAAAGAGGAAAGGTGAGGTGGAGACACATGTGACTCCCTTTTAATAAAAAAAATATTTTTTATTCAAAGGGTGTGGGGAGATGGGATAATGGAGGTTTAGGCTAATTAATTAAGTGATTAAGTTAATTAATATGGTTGTTGAAAATTAGTAGAGGGGTTAATTAGTGGCTTAGATTAATCAAGTCAAGTTTTACTTAATTAACTTGGGTCTAGCGGCTAGGTGTTGAAAAAAAGGAGAGAGAACAAGGTAAAGTTGCAACTATGTAGCTTTAAAATATTTTCAAATATGAAATTATTAGCATGTGTAAATCTAAAAATTACTTTCAATTTAGATGTTATAGTATTTCTCCAATTTAATCAATGTAGTAGATGAAAATAACTTGCAAGAAGAAGACAAATATTTACGTGGAGAAACACCTAAGGGAAAAAACTCTACACCAAAGATGTTTATGTTTGTATTAAATCTCTTGTGAAAGATTACATTCAATACTGAAATCCTTTGGTTCCTTGATGCCCTTCAAAAGCTTCTTCAATCTACAAACCTGTAAAAAACTTCAAAAAAGCTTCTTGCTTTTTTCTTCAAAAGCTTCTTGTTTTTTTTCTTTTAAGTCTTTTTTTCACAATTCAACTCTCTGGAAAATGTATGGGGCTCTTTAATTAATTCAAAAGCTTCTTTAATTCAAGAGCTTCTTAATTCGAAAGCTTGAAACTCAAATTACAATAAATTGTAATTGATAACATAGAAACTAATGCTCGTGCAAAAACCAAGCACTACAAATAGAGAAGACTAAAGTCAAACAAAGTCAAGTCTTCAGTTAATTGTTTGTCCTTGATGTGTGCGCCCAAGTTTGCTCAAGTTAACTTTGCCAACATCAAATATATTTCCAAATAAAAGCAACAACAGAAAGTCCTCAAATTGGGCGTCCAAGTTTGCCTAATCACTTTCTGTTAACTGAAGTGATCAACACACATCAATCTCATGCAAACAACATGCAAGATTGATGTCCCCAAAGTTATTCTGAATTACTTTGTTTTGTACATGCAAGTGACATGGAAACACTTGATTCAACATGCAACTGATACCCATTATCTAAAATACTGAGATGTACCATCCTGCAAGTTTATGGAGTTGGAGTGTTCTGCAAGTAATATCTTAAAACTGATATGCAAGCACATGCAACAACATGCAACTGATACCTATTACCTAAAACACTAAGATGTACCATCCTGCAAGTTTCTGGAGTTGGAGTGTTCTGCAAGCAATCTCACAAAACTAACATGTAACAACATGCAAGGTCATATAACTAACATGCAACAACATGCAAGGTCATACAAGTCCATAGGAGTGACACGCAACAACATACAAGCACATATAAGTGACATGCAACAACATGCAAGCAGATGCAAGTGACATGCAACAACATGCAAGTATATGCAAGCAACATGCAACGACATGCAAGTAACATGCAACAACATGCAAGTACATGCAGTTACATGCAAGTACATGCCAGTGACGTCCAAAAATATGCAAGTCAATGCAAGCTTTTATGAAATCATGCAAGCAATATCCAATTTATGCATCTCTAACACTTTAGTTAACTCCAACATTATATCCATGCAAGGTGTCTCAACATTATCCACTCATGTACATAAAAAAACACAACTCCAAGTCTAAATATAAGTCCCCATCAAAAGGGGACACCCAAGTTTAACTCCCACTTACTAGAAGTTATTAAACTCTCAAATTAGACTTAGGAGAAGTCAACAAAGTCTTCATAGCCCCCACTCCAAAAATGGACGCCCAAGTTTGATCCTATCAATTAGGAATTGATTACAAAAGTCAGAGTGATATAATCAATAAATAATTAATCTCACAAATTTCTTATGTGTTGGGGAACACATTCTAAGAACTTTGGAGACACACGAATTGGTTAGGATTGTAAATTAATGGCAACTTATCCCAACATTCTCCCACTTGACATTATACATTGCAATTACTCTAAATGATATAATCAAACTTTAAATAATAGGGGAAAACATCTCTAGCCATCAATGTACCATTGATTCTTCAACATGCTTTTGTGCTCCAACAAGATACCTACAAAAGCAACCATGATAACCATCATCTCAAACAAGAACTCCTCACATCATGTCACCTGTGATAAACAAGAAACAAGCCAAGGTGAAACATATCAACTGTTACTGAAACATGCACCAATCTCAACATGAACACAAGCATCAAATCATATGATAACATAAGACTTTGAGTGTCTCCCACACTCATACCAAATGGAAAAGCAACCACAAGAAGTTGCTAGCTCATCCAAAATATGTCCATACCTCAAAACCAAGGTAAACAAACCATCATAGGTAGAACTCCATGCCATCAACATACCAACCGAAAGCTGCAATCAAGCCCCTGTAAAACAAACTTGCTAATCATCCATCCTCCCATCTCAAAGCAACATACCAATGTACAAATGACCAAAGACAAGGCCAACAAACAAAATCTGCAATAACACTTAATGAATCTATGGATATTGACAGTCAACATCCAAGTCGTCAATGCAACCAATGGGTAAAGACAGCCCACTAAACTGCACAACTCGTAGATCCCAATAGTAAAACATGCAAAATTAGCTTCACATCAATAACCTGCAAATTGAGACAACCAAGAAGATATTGTGACAATAAAGAGCATATATATTCAGGAACTCCCACTGCATGGGTAATGTCAAATCTAAAAATAAGATTAGGGAATTAACAAATCCTCCTATAGCACTTGTCTTAGAGGAAGTGGCTAACTCCTCTACCATATAGTGTCAAAAAATATAATGATATGCATAAAACATCTCTCATTACCAATCTCTGAATAAGTCTCCCAAGTCCTCTTAACCAATAAAGAAAGAGATCAAGGATCTACCAAATTATTGTTGACAACAATAACACTTGACTCCAATACAAACCTCAACTCCGTAAACATGAGAACCTTTAAGAAGAAGACAATATACCAGGAAAGAGAGAAATTGCAAAATCATATCATGTCTTTATACCACACTAACCTATGCCAAACTGTGTAAAGTAAGATCACTTTCAACACTCCCAAACTAAAAGGGTATCAACATCTAACATCCAAATTATGATGAAAACATGGCAGCAATAGATGTTAACCTCTCACTGAAAGTAGGTCAAAATAGCCAAACATTCCCACAACAAAGGGAATAAGCCCAAAAACCACAAACCATTTCTGTACCTCTCCAAAACAAATCCTCAGAACTAGTTCCATAGCTCAAGATCAAATAATAATGAGAGCAATAGAAATCCATAAACCCATGCATCTACTTCTCAACAATCCTTTTCAAGACTAGTGTAAAAGAGAAGATAAGATACATATAAAGAATGCATCTAATAATCAGGTGGGCAACACCTATTAGATCATTTACCTGCCGAGTAGACCAAGAGTGGGATACAAGATTGTCCTTGCATATATCACCAAGCAATAAAAGCTTATAATAAAGACAACCTTCTCGTAAGGTCTATAATGGACTTGCATCCATTTCCAAGTGTAAGCTTCTCGGTCCTTTTATTGACATCTCATAATGAGAAATCTTTCCAACACATATCTCTAAGGTCAAGAGATATCAAGCCTCACCCAAGTCTCTCTAGTATCCATGAGTTTTCAACAATCAATTCATGCCAACTTCAAATGCAATCTACACAATCATGAAGCTCCAAGCAAATGATTAATGCTTCAAAACCAAAGAGAACTAACCAAACCATTGTCAAAATTCCAACTCTACAATCAAGAATATATCATGACATCGTGATCTAACATCTTCTCAAAAGAAGATCATATGCTCCAATGAACATATTCTACTCCCAAGAGCACCTGTATCATGCCAAAAACTCTAACTCATGATCAAGAGCACATCATGACATAATACTATACATCCTTTAAATCAAGGATCATATATCAAAAAATTGATAAGTTATAAAATCAACACCTCACCAAAAACTCTAAGAGCCCTCCATGGAAAACCAAGATGTCAACACCTCTTCAAAAAATATGATCTTATGAAATTGCAAAAAACTCCCACTGAAAGTGATACCAAGTTATGCATGGTATAATGATCAACATCATTACCAAAACTCCACTGAAAGTAAAAAAAAACTTCTCTTGTAACATAACTTTACTGTTATAAATTCCAATGAATAACTAAATCGGGTACTCCAAACTACCCTTTGTCTCAATACAAAAAATACCAATGTAATTAAGGTGACCAAGTAGATGCCTATCAAATAGAACCCACACCAACTTATTCACTAGATCTGCACACATGCAACATCTTATAGGATAAAAACATGATCAGTGCTTCAACCTTTAATAATTGAAGAGATAGATTCAACCCCACATCAATGACATGTAGAACAAATGTAACCAGGTATAACATGTAAATTTTCAAGACTCAAACACCAGAATCAACTCTAGATCTGATTTGCCAAATAAATCCACATAGGAGAAACCATAGATCATAAGAACCCAACAAGTAGCCTTGCAAATCTGAAATTGTTTCCATCCAGAAAGTATCTGAACACAATTTTCCACAGATCTACAAACCACTGATTTTGGTTAATATGTAAAACTTACAAAACCATATCTTTGTAAATCTGAAACCACTTAAGCATCTAAACATTCACACCAATGAACACCATCAAATATGTCATCTAAAATAATGGAATATCACATATCTACAAACCCACAATCTTTTGAAACAGGAAAGCTGTGAAAACCTACATATTCAAAATAGCATGAATATGAGAAAGGAGAAACCAAGTTGTTCAGGAGTGTCCATATCATAAAAAATACCAACTCCACAATCTGTTAGAAATGAAGGTGCAAACCACATAACGAAAATCTGATTCAAACCTTTATTTATGTGCTTTAAACAATGTAGAATCAATGGAGATTGCAACAGAAATTAAAGCCCACTACACATAAATAACATGCACTAAGAACTGAACACACAACACAACATATAACATGGAGAAAACCCTTTCGGCTAAAAAACTCCACCAAGAAAAGAGGCTCCAAGTTGTATTATCTTCAAATATGTGATTACAATACATGCATTTCCTCTCTCTTCTCCAATCTTCAATCTAGTAGCGCCTGCTACTCTCACCTCTGATAAAAATGTAGTACAAATATCCTTATAAAAGGGGGTTGCCTTCTAGGGCAAGGAAACTGACATAATATCGACCATCAGATCTATGACCTAATGACAAACGGTCCAGATTTACAATAATAAAATATAAATAAAATGTGGTTTCGGGGGTGTTGCAGCGCGGCCTCCAGACCCCCCACCGGGGGGATGATCCCCCCAGACCCCTCACAGGGGGGAAACCCCCCATGACCTCCCATCATAGATGAGTTAGCGTTGAGGACCAGATGTAAACATGTAGTTGAAACAAGACCGCTGCTTGAGAAACCTTTCATCCCTTATGGGTGATTTACAAACAATATTAGGAGTAATTAATTACATAGGATTTACAAGGTTGATGGCACCTTAATCCTAACACTTTCCTCATATTCCTTTTAGAAATGGGAAGATCTTTTGCATTCACCTTTGGATTTATTTCTTCCTAAGCTAGAAATGTTGTTTGGTGATCTTGGACCATCTTCAACATTCTATGTTGAGCATCCTCCATTGGCATAGGAAACTAGACATTAAGGGGGGGCTACATGGTCTCTCTTCTTCTCTCTATTTTAGAAGGGAGTTTTTCCTCACATGGGGTTTTATCGTTCTCATTTTTCAAGGGGGGTCACCTAGACCTTCTCTCTTCATTCTTTTTTGGGGGAGAGTTTTGTCCTATGAGTTTTGTCCTTCTCATCTTTTGAGCACACACTCTTTTTTGTACATTGGGATTCTTTTAGATTGTACATGGGTACCTAACATGTCTTGTCTTATCATAATCAATTTCTTCATTACCTTAGTTTCACTCGAGGGGGGTGTTAGTGCAATTATTTAATTGCACTTTATTATATTAAGTTTACTTAGGTAATTTAATTTGATTACTTAGGTATGATAGGATAATGATCTCCTTTCATGGGATTATGTTTTTTCCTTACCCTCTTGGATTTAGAAACTTAGATGGCAATCCTTTGTTTTTTGGATTTCTACCTTTTCCTCATCCTCATTAGATTTGGAAGCTATGAAGCTATATATTGTATGCATCCTATCATATCATTGTAATCTTTCATTTGTATTCCTATTGAATAAAATACAATTTATTCTATTATATTTAATTTTTGTTTATGCTTTCCTTTCACTCATTTGCATTCTTGGGTGGCTTCATAGCCAAATCTTACACTATTTTAGATAAAATCCACAAAACATGAGAAGTCCTTTGTTCTAATTTGATCGATGACAAAGATGAGATCATAATCACCCTCAACTTGACTAGTGACTTCATCCATCAATATGAAGAAAAAATAGCTCCAAGATTAGCTAGCTATATTTCAGACTTCCAGATTGCTCTTAGAACTAAAATATGACTATATGGTGATTCTGATTGTATACTTTTCTAGAACTAGTCAAGCACCATCGAAACCATATCACATGCCTATGCCAAAATTATAATTTTATACTAAATACTACCATTAAACAACTACTCACAAGCATAAATGATTATGTAGTTGGATTTGTAGGTGCACTTGTCATTGCCACTAAAAAGATATTTTCAATATCTTGTCGACATAAAAGATAGAGATTTTGAATTGGACAAAGCACAAGTGCTAATATCTTCACGACTCCTTACTTCATTGTACTTTACAACCTCTTATTCCTAACATATTTTTTCAATTTAAAAAAAATACATCCTAACTTTTTTTCCACAAAAAATAGGTACAAATGCATCCAAATCCAGAAAACTATTTCTCTACAATGGAAGAACAAGTTTGACATAATGAATTTAACATGCATTAGAAAACTCAATAATAAACGAACCTTGGATTGCTTATACAACTTACTACACTCGTCATTTTAAATAACTAAGTTCAAACTCTTAAATTTCTATAATTACCACAAAAAATGTGTTCTTTAAACATAATAATACTCACTTCGTTATATGTTATAGGTTCATAGAATTTTAAAAGTAGAAAATTCATTCTCCATCCATTTCATGTCTCTTGTAACCCAACATGCAACTTTAAATTTGATAGCTTTGGAAAATTGCAAGATCAAACTACTCAAAGTATCAAATATAACAAACAAGTTACCTACATTTACTCCATCTATCTCAAAGGCATTATAACAACCGATAAAAGAAAACACTACATTATTCTTTTGACAAATTCATCATTCAAATCTTACTCCTTGAGCTATACAACATTACCTATGAATAATGCATTGAAGACAAATCAGTAGCTGTCTTCATCTTGTGAATTTTTTATGCAAAGGGGCAATTCACTCTTAATTTAAACAATATTATAATCAATACAAGTTGTGTTGGGCAATGATCAACATATTGTATTACTAGGTACAATCATCATTGACCTTTAAATAGCATATTTAAAAACTAACGAAAAAAATGAATTGTTTACTAACTATATATTCTTTCTTGTAGATAGCTTCCTTCTACTATAGGATAAAACTAGAAATTGCATCTTAGTGTGCAATGGGTACGCCGAGATAGCATGTAGATAAAATTAATTTTATAATTGCAAATTGATCATTGAAATATATTGAAAAAAGAGCATAGAGTTTTTTTTCTAGTGAGTAGTTCTTGTCCATCCATCATTTGAACATTGAAAGAATGTAGTGATATGTGTTGTTGTCTTAGATTAGAAAAGAAATGGAGCATGTTAAATATGTTGATATCCATGTAGGTAAAGCTCTTGTTGAATAGTAGTGGGTGAATGGTTTTTTGTTTCAGTTAATTATTTGTAAGTGATAGTGTCCTTAAGCGATCCTCTTTTTGTTTTTGAAGTATGTCGAGCCCATCTAGTTGAAATGGTAGGCCTAGGTACAAACTTGACAAAACTTGTCATTCATTAGGACTATCTTCTTGTATTGCATGTCTCTAATCATAAGGAGTTTCATCATTAATGCTTGTCAATGGGTCTGGAGATGTACTGTGCAAATTCTATGGATGGTAGGTTTTGAATGTTTCTGAATGGCTAGTATAGCAGCAGTTCACTCCAACATAATGCTTGAAAACATTGACCATCTATTTCTAGGATGGTGGTGAAATAAGGGCAGACCCGAACAATAGTTGATGTTAAGTGTTATTTCTATTTATTAGACTTTTGAGATGCTATAAATATCCATTTTCAAGATTTTAGGTAAATTAAGAATTTGATACTTCATTGGCTATGTAGTTAAAATGGGTTAGAAACACTACACTATGGAACATTGTTTTCCACTATGTTTATGCAATTAAACTTAGTTTCATAAAGATGGGATTAGTGTATTTGGGGTTTGTAATCTTAGATAAAGGTTTGAAAATGGATCCAGAAAGGGTTAGAGCAATTGTTGAATGGTCTAAGGGTAGATCCTATGGTGAAATGGTGGGGCTTCTTGCTTGTAGTGCCAACAACCAAGGTTCAAACCTTGCGGGATTGCCCTCTACCATGTCAACAAATGAGGGACCTTACGTAGGGGAGATCCTATGGTGAAATGGTGGATCTTCTTTCTTGTAGTGCCAACAACCAAGGTTCAAACCTCATGCAATTGCTCTCTACCGTGTCAACAATTGAGGGACCTTACCTCCATTTTTAGGGGAGATCCTATGGTGAAATGGTGGGGCTTCTTACCTGTAGTACCAACAACCAAGGTTCAAACCTCGTGGGGTTTTCCTCTACCACATCAATAATTGAGAGAACTTACCTAGGGGAGATCCTATGGTGAAATGGTGGGGCTTCCTACTTGTAGTGCCAACAACCAAGGTTCAAACCTTGTGGGGTTGCCTTTTACCACGTCAATAATTGAGGGACCTTGCCTCCAATTTTAAGGGGGGAGACCTTTTGGTGAAATAGTGGGGTTTCTTGCATGTAGTGCCAACAACCAAGGTTCAAACCTCGTGATACTTCCCTCTACTGTGTCAATAATTGAGGGACCTTAGAAAGGGGAGATCCTATGATGAAATAGTCGGGCTTCTTGCCTGTAGTGCCAACATCCATGGTTCAAACCTCGTGGAGTCGCCCTCTACCATGTCAACAATTGAGATTGTTACCTCCAGATTTTGAAATATTTTTTAATGCCACGTTCCTGAAAACTTCAAACTCTCGTAGCCTTAGGGTTTATGCATCTAGATCCTTACATTGGAATGGAGGCCCTTCTGGCGATTAGATGGCTTCTGGAAGACATAAACCTTTTCTGCTCCTCAGTGAAAGGCAACGGTGAACTCAAAGAAGGCAACGAGGAGAGATGCATGACTTAGGGGCTCTCATTCAAGGACATTATTGTTCATGTAAATTTTCCTGACTGGGATGCACGCCCTAAATATAATGCTTTGGATGCTAGGGCAAAATACCAAGCCGTGAACCACAAGAAAATTATCAAACCCCTTAGACAGGTCGTATCATCCCCAATCCTTGAGTTTTCTAAGGATTTAACAAATGAAGTAATATGAGATATGTATTTTGTAGCCAATTGATTAATCAATCAATTCAAATGTTTCTGGCTTGGACTTCTTGATTTACACAAGTGGATCACTGATACATGGCAGCCTTCGATAAAAGGTGATCTGGAAGTTTATCCTTGTGCTCGTGGATTTTTTGTTGTAGTTTTTGATTATGAGAAGGATCAAGATGCTATCCTCTATGAGCGCTAGATATGGGGACACGACATGCTCTTGCTCAAACCTTGGTACTCTGCATTTAATCCTTTCATTGAATCATTCAAGGTGAAGCCTATTTGGGTCAGTCTCCCAAAACTACCGTTACAATTTTGGTTGTATGTTAAGGAGAACTATATGGTCAACCTCATGCTAATAAAGTTGGTGACATGGTATGCCGAGATAACACACAGATAGAAGTAATAAGTAATTTCTTGAGAAGAGAGCATACAATTTTGTTAATGGTGAATGGTTGTTGTCTATCAATCAATAGAATTGAGATAATGTAGCGATACATGTTGTTGGGACACTTCTAAAAACACAAAATCATTGGCCATCATGGTATTACAAACATAAGATTAACTGCATAAACGCAGTGGAAAAAAGTGTTACGTTGTATGATAGAGTTAGGGATGTGGTCAAGCATTCTAATGAAAGACCCTACATCAAAGATTGGGCTAAAGTGGAGATTGGTATGAAATGACACTTTTATAAAAATAGAGAGAGGGGAATAGAGTGAGAGAAATAGAGATAATAGATATAAAAGGAAAGATAGATAAAGAAAAGAGAGAGTGACTCTACCTTTATATTTGCTCTCTCTCTCTCTCTCTCTCTTAGTTGAGACATATCAGTGGATCCTATTAATTATTGCACTCAATTTTCTACCATCAACAATGGATCAAGATGAATGGGACAAGTTGGATAGAAGAGATATATCTACTATTAGGTTGTGTCTTTCTAATTCAATCTTGATGAATGTTTTAGTTCGAAACATTGCTAAGAGTTAACGAGATAAAGTTATTTTTGAAAAGAAATTTGTATTATTTAAAAATGCATGAAGGAGACTTTGTAACCAAACATTTAAATTATTTTAATCTAATAGTGAGTCAATTAGCTTCCATAAATGTAAAAATAGAAGAAGAGGAAAATTTTATCGCTTTGATTTGTTCATAAAAGGATACCATCTTTTTGTTTTGAAGCCTATTTATCTAAAGGGGATCAATATGCTTTATTTGTTCACTAGAATTGGGGGTGCATAAGTTGCTTTGCATAGTTTGTGTATACCACCCAATTATGTTGTAGCTACAAAATTTTATAAAGAAAACAAGCTTATCCTCAAAAGTTGGGTAGAAAAAACACATGAAAAGGGTAAATTGATCGAGGTGGAAGATGTGTGGAATTTGACAGAAAAAATACTTGATAAAATGATTAATTTAATTGAAGGTTTTGATCTGATAATAGGTGGAAGCCCATATAATAGTGTAACAAGCAATAACAAGAACACAAGGGATGGGCTAGAAACGAGGCATTCCTCTATTTTCTATGATTTTTCACATATTATGAATTATGCAAGTCATGACATGCAATATAGTAGACTTCAATAGATTATAAATTACTTATTTTTCATAGCCAAGTTCCCAGCCAAAGTGAAGAAGCTACCAAAAACAAGTATTAAAAATTATGGACATTATTATTATTATTATTATTGTGATTTTATGTAGCAAGATTGTTTGCAAAATTAGCATGGGACTAATTATAAGTATGAATGTTGACAATTGTAGACCTATATGGACATTATTTTGAGTATATGGAGCAAATTTGTTTGCACAATCAGCACGGGATTAATTTTAGGCTTGGATGTTGCTAATTACAATCCTAGGGTTATTAGTTCAATTATTCATGCTAACCATGGTCTCCTTTTGCAAAGATTGAATGAAAGCCTAGAGGATTGCAAAAAAACAAATTTCATAAAAGAAAGCACTTAGATCTAGAAAAGGATTACTATGAAACCCATTACAAGAAACCATTTTAGAAGATAAAGCTCAAAGAAAGTTTGTCTTTGAAACATTTGTATATATAAAATAAAGATATGATTTACCAAAAGCTCATGTTAAAGGATTGGTTGGATTTGGAGTTCTAGATCACCTTGTGGGTCAGTAGTGGAAGCTTAAAAAGTTTCCATACTTTTACTTTGATTATGTGCATAGTATGTCAAAGAGTAACTAACATTTGTGGATTCAAAGTGCTTTTCAGTTTCAAGTAGAAAACATGCCTAACAACCTTCATTTGTAATTATTTTTAGATTTATTATTAGGTTGTGTCTTTCTAATTCAGTCTTGATGAATGTTTTAGTTGAAAACTTTTCTAAGAGTTTATGGGATAAAATTATTGCATTATATCAAATTATAGGTAGTTTTGAAACTATCAAGGCATAGGTGAAATTATTGCCTAAGGAAATAGGTTATGTTAGCATTAGTTTTCTTTCCATTAATGACGGGCAGTTTTTTGTTAATGACGACAATTTAGATCAGTTAATCTTCTTCGTGATCTGCAGATAACGAATGAAGTTGCATGCTTCTAACTTAAGCTAACCAAGGAGATCTCTTCGCAATTCCTCCTCGGATTCCTCTCCTATGGAGGCTATATATGTGTAAATTCTTAAGTTAATTTTATTATTATTCACAATTTATCTTTCATCTCAATTAATTTGTGCAATCATGTAATTTGCTGCTCTACCAGTATTCTTGGTTTTCACAAGTTTAGCTAAAATTTAACATGGTATCAGAGTTGAGTCTGGTACGAGTGCAAATTCGTTTGTATATTGTGCAAATTTATTGCATGTTTAGGAGTGATCTGCTAATGGTGTGATCGATTTGTCTTTTGCAAGCGAGTTCTTCTTGCAGGAAGATTTCTGTGAAGATTTTCACCACAATGGAGGTAGATGTAAACCTTTGTTTCTAGATGCATGCATGTTTCTTCCCCTAATTTTTCTTTGCATGCTCCTTGCTTTCTTCTTTATTGATTCTTTAAAAATTGTACGTGCTCTGTGAGCACCACATGATAAAGATCTGGGAAAATTTGGAGTCTTTGTAAAAATCAAACTTATATAAAGTTCCATATGGGGGTTTTGCTTAAAGCATCTAGTATAGGTTTCTTTCATTTTGCTTCTAGATAAACAAACTTAGGATAAAAGTTGCCAATAAACTACCAGAGATTTGCAACTTTTCCTCCTATGGCAACCAAAAGTGTTATTCTGTTCTAAGTTCTGATCTACATGAGATTCCAGAGTTGCATCCTCGAGTGCTTCCAGAGATTCTTTCTAGTGGGACAATACTGAGCATTGGATAAGCAATGGCATCATCCCAACTGGAGGGAATCTATGTAGTTCTTTGGAGCACATCTTTGCAGAATCATATCTTCCTGTCTTCAGATGATCGGTTTTTGTATTCAGAGACCATGTACCTATATGTTCATCCATTTGAGCAATGTAGAATATGTGCAGTGGTTTCTATGACTATGATATATTCCTTTTACATTGTGGATTTATTTCCAATTCTTCATCAGAGTTGTAGCTTTCTTCTTTAGTTTGAATAAATGGTTAGGAGTTTTTCTCACTCGGTTTTCTTCTTTCCTCTTTGTAATTGGGTACCTCATCAAACTTTGTTGCCAGGGCCCATATCTTTCTTTAGGATTTTGTCTCCTTAGTTAGACTTAAGGGGGGTGTTAGCATTAGTTTTCTCTCCGTTAATGATGGGCAGTTTTTTTGTTAATGATGGCAGTTTAGATTAGTTAATCTTCTGTGTGATCTGTAGATAACGAATGAAGTTGCATGCTTCTAACTTAAGCTAACCAAGGAGATCTCTTTGTAATTCCTCCTCGGATTCCTCTCCTACGGATGCTATGTATGTGTAAATTCTTAAGTTAATTTTATTATTATTCACAGTTTATTTTTCATCTCAATTAATTTGTGCAATCATGTAATTTGCTACTCTACCAGTATTCCTGGTTTTCACAAGTTTAGCTAAAATTTAACAATTTCAAAGTTGCTAGGGAAATCTAGAAATTATCGGGGCATAAATGAAACCATCACAACAATTTATGAAATCAAAGTGGTAATTTCACAACTACCATTTGTGAAGAGAGGTGGTTTTGACCTAGCTAGAAAAACAAGGCCAAAAATAGGAAAAAATTAATTGAGAAAAATAGCGGCCTTTGGCCAACTTGGTATAAATGGAGAAGAAATAAGGCTAGATAGAAAGTATGTCAAGGAAGACCTTGGAGAATGAATTGATGGGATATGCCTTTAGAATCAAGATCAATTACCACTTTTTATGCCATAATAGCTTAAGACAAGTGTTTAATCATCATTGGATGCAAAATTATTGATCTATGGAGTGACATGTAAAATGAGTATTTATAATTACACAAACATATAAATATATCTTATGTTTTCACTCTTTACTCATTTTCTTTTGTTTTTCATGGTAAGTTTTTCATCACAGTTTCTAGATTTCATTTCATTTTTGTCTATCTTACCTCCTCAATTTATGGGCACTCCTTTGTAGTACATACAATTCAAGGGGGGATATTATTACTAATTCAATTTTGAGTTTGTGCAATAATTCATAGGTTGGTGTTCTTCCTTCAACTATGATAGGTCCAATGTATGTCTATTACACATTATGGACAAATAAAGCAACTACATCTTTGAGTTGGCTTAGATTCCAGAATTGAGAAATTTACATCCTTTTTATGGCTATTTATTTCTTAATGTTTCTATTTTGACATGCCTGCTCTATAAATTTGCACATCCACCAAAGTGGGGACAAAAGGCAAGGGATTAAAATACATACCTCACACCTTTACCTCTTTGTTTTACACCACTTTACATGGATGAAGTAATGTATTGTCTTACATTCAATTTGACTCTTTTGGTGCATTAGTTAACCTTGACCCTAAATTATCCCTAGTTATGCTTAATCTATCACTATAGAATAGGATTAATCCATTTTCTAGGGTTTTTGCCTCCCTGGATAAGGCCACATCTATAGATTAATCCTTTAGATATGACATCACTTGCAACCTTTTCCTCCTAGATTGAAATTCAAATCTCTCACTTTCTTAGACTAACTTTCTAGGAATATGGTTGTTTCCTATTAGCTTGCACGCCAAAGGTCTCGAGCTATGTTTCTATGACTTGTATTTGAGTACATCATCCTATGTTATTTTAAGATTGTTTAGAAAAAGCATTCATAGTAACGCTTAGTCATAGTCACATCAATTGAAGTCTCAATCTTAGATTAATCTCAGTTTGCTTGGCCTGAATTGTATCAACATTTATGTTATTTACTTGATGACTTTTTAAATTTATACAATGACCATGGGGCTTGATTGTTATCAAAGAAGTCAACAATGTTCCCTCTATTTATTGCAGGCCCCCAAAGGTGTTTTTTAGCACCACCAAGTTCTCAAATGCAATCATAGACACAACTAAACAAATATAGAAGGTCAAAATTTTGTAGTGGAAGAGTTGCACATTGACAAAAACTCTAAGGAACAAACTATGGGCATGACCTCATCCTAGGCATCAAAATGTCTAGATTTCATATGTCACAGGTTTGATCATTATTCCAATCCTAAAATCTAGCTTATAACTTCTTGTTGCAACATTTCAATCAATCAAAAAGATTAAAATTGACAACATGCTAGAAACCAAATAAATGCTTCAATCCTTCTTAATTATTTCATTTTTTTTTATCTCAATTCTATTTCAATTACAATTCTTTGTAAATCTAAATTTAACCAATTAAGATTAAACCTTAAATCTTTTACTATAGGGGTATATTTATTTCAAGAAAAACATTTAACACTAGATAAATATTCTCATACATTTCTTTAAAAATGTTAAACAAAAAATTATATTTTAAAACTTAAAAAAAAATGAACAATGTGGAATTTAACCCTCTAAGAACCTAACACAACTTTATTGGATACTTCCTAATTTTACTTTCTTTTTGTCTCTTAGAAGTCTATCCTCTCTCTCTCTATGGATGCTTCATAGCATACAATTTCCTGTCCCTCAAGAAATTCAAACCTTTTCATATTCAACATAAAAAATATCTAGAACACATTCTTATGCGAATTTTCAACGGAATATTAGACTATCATAATAAAAAACTTAAAAGGTTATACCATATGCATTATAAAAACATAAAGATTATGTCATAGAGACCAAAACATAAGGGAAAATATCTTACAAATACTCCGCTTGGTTCAAAACAAAATTACCTAAAGTTGCGCAAATGTCCTGTTAGAAATATTGTACGGGTATGTGTACATACACTTAGCTCTATGGAATGCTTCTAGCTCTATGGATTGAATTTGCACCTTTCATGTTTGGAAATCTGTGCAACCTTATAATCTTCATTTATGTTTATGAACGAAAAGATTTTATGAGTGCTAGAATGGCACAAAGCACAAGATAATTTATTTCCTTCTTCGTAATCTCAAACAACATAAAAAAAACCTCTGTGCACCCGATTGGTCGAGGGAAGAGGTTAAATTTGAGACAATGTTCAAAATTAAAAAAAAAATCAACATTCAATAAAATACTACTCTGCTGCTTTCCCTACCCACTTGGTGATATGTCGGTCACGTATTTGTCTTTTTCTCATTAAACCCTAAGAAGAATCATGACTGAAGACAAAAAACAACAAAATTAATCCAGACAACGCGGTCAAACAAACAAAACAAAGAATAATAAAACTGACGAGCCAAATTTTTTTTTCCGACGACAACAAAGATGAATGGGAAAGATGATTTTAATCGTCTTGCACCGTTCTCCGTCGCCCTCTACCATGGATTTGTGCGCCAGGCTAGTTTACCTCATAGAGGGAGCACCTTTCTTTCTATCTCTTAGAATTCTCTCCTCTCTCTTTATGGATGCTTTGTAGCATACAATTTCCTGTCCCTCAAGAAATTCAAACCTTTTCATATTCAACATAAAAATATCTAGAACACATTCTTATGCAAATTTTTAATGGAATATTAGACCATCATAATAAAAAACTTAAAAGGTCATATCATATGCATTATAAAAACATAAAGATTATGTCATAGGGACCAAAACATAAGGGAAAATAACTTACAAATACTCGGCTTGGTTCATAACAAAATTACCTAAAGTTCAACAAATGTCCTATTAGAAATATTGTACGGGACAATGTACATACACTCAACTCTATGGAATGTGCTCCAAGCTCTGTGGATTGAATCTGCACCTTTCATGTTTGGAAATTTGTGGAACCTTATAATCTTTATTTATGTTAATGAGTGCTAGAATGACACAAAGCACAAGACAATTTATTTCCTTCTCCATAATCTCAAATGACATAAAAAACAACCTCTGTGCACTCGATTGGTCAAGGGAGGAGGTTAAATTTGAGGCAATGTTATAAATTTTAAAAAAATCAACATTCAATAAAATAATACTCCACTGCTTTGCCTACTCGTTCGATGATAGGTCAATCATGTATTTGCCTTTTCTCATTAAACCCTAAGAAGAATCGCGACGAGAGACGGAAAAACAACACAATTAACCCAGACAATCTGATCAAAAAAATAAAACAAAGAATAATAAAACTGGCGAGCCGGTTTTTTTTTTTTTTTTCCCGATGATGGGAAAGATGAACGGGCAAGATGATTTCAATCGTCTTGCACCATTCTCCGTCGCCCTCTGCCATGGATATGTGCGCCAGGCTAGTTCACCTCATAGAGGGAACACCTTCGACATAAAAATTGCACATATTATTTCTTTTACAATTTTTGATCATTTGAATAAAAAGGATGCAACAATGCCACAAAGTATCTCGGTGATATGTAATCATATTTCTATTTCCTTGCTTAGTTAGTCCCTTCTCATTTTATTTTAAATACCAAATTTTGCAATCATTTATTTTCAATTTAGACATAAATGCTAGTTATGACTACTTATGTAGTAGAATTCAACTTTTAACCTACTAATTTCATTTAATCCAGTAATAACAACAACAATCTCTTCACAACCATCTTCGTATAAATTGTACAGGAAGAAATGGATTGCACATGTTGCATTGTGAAGCAAACTCGAGAAATAATGGATCTCTCTTATCTGGGAGCATCCTTGACTTTTCACGTGGGACTAACACCTCTTGCTGAAGGCAATCAAGCCAATAAGGGCACATGTATAGATCATGCTACAAATAAGCATGATGGTGTTGGAATATATAATGCTAATATAGTCTTCATGACAATTGATGTAAATTTATAACAAAATGGGTCAATGATGAATTGAGAATGTGTGATGACAATATTGTTTAGATAGAATAATCACTTTAAAATTTATTGAATGAAAACACTTTCCTCTTTTCATATAAATTTTTTGTTTCGTAATATTATACTTGCTAGCATTTAGAATCGAGCCTATGCAAATACTTTGTATTTCCAATTTATTGAATACAAATTATATTGAATAGCTTTTTAGTTTGGGGCATTACAAATCAACAAATACCACTTGAGCAAAGTTTCAATCTTTAATTCTTTTATTTAAATGTACCCAACTTTGGATATGGATGTCTCTTCTTTTTGCATTTCTAGCTTAGCATATCAACTCTTACAAAATGGCCTTGAAGTTTCTCAAAAGTTTTTCCTCGAACGTTAACTACTCTACAAAATTTGAAAGCTTTATAAATATCACCCATTTGTTTAAAATTGCTTTCTGGTTATAAACATTAATTAAAGAATTTAATAATTTAATATTTTTTCACACAAATTTCAACAAAAACAAAATAGATAATACCATTAATTTTAATTACCTAACATTTCAAACAAATTAAGAACATATTACACATTAGCGCGTATGCAAATTTCACCACTAGGGGAGAGGATCCAATACCCACACATGTTCCAATAGTCTCCATGGTGCGACGCACCTAACCACCCCAATTAAATATATGATAATAATAGTCATTGAAAAATAATATACTAATAAAAATTTAATAAGAAACCAATAAATGTGCACATATACATGTGTAATAATACACTTCACATGTCACATCAAAGAAACAACCAATTATATGGTGACACATAAGGTAATCATAAGGCGATTAGTAATAGGTGCCTTAGTGCACATGTTTCGGTCTAACTTTTTTTGGGGGTGTTTTTGGACAACTCTGCGAAGATGTAGCTGATTAAGCTATATCAAACTCCAAACAATAATTTAAAGCTTTTAAATCACATAGGAAGAAACCCAAAAATTTTCGTAAAAATCTGATATACCATTTAAGAGCTTAAGGTGCACGAAGTTAGGGTGACAAGGTAGTGGGTCCTCTCCCCTCCACCTTGATACATTTATGATGAACCTCCAACCTAGTGTACCCTCTAAACCCTCTACTTGTTTCCAAAATAAAATCTGGATTAGTTTGCTGAAAACCTACGACAAATTTCGATGAGCCCATTTAGTTGCATCACTCCTGATCTATCACTTTTCTGAAAATTCCTCCGAATGCCCTCAGATTTGGGATTTTTGCCCCCTCCGAATTCTAATTATACGCGCAGATAAGGGAAACGATTTCATTAAATTATAGGACTCGCAATGATAATTGTGGGTTAGAATTGAAAGATATCTCAAATCAAAACGGATAACATTGAAAAATGGCAAGAGATGATGGCCGAAACAGGGCTCGAAGGGAGGAAAACGATACTAATGGCAGAGATGAGGTTAGCATACATTAATTTTGCATCATGTTTAATGTCTACATATGTGTATTTACCATTTCAAATTTTCAGTTGGTTTTCAGTTTGTACTGTATTTATGCTTTAGCGCTTTAAATTTACAAACCCTGCGTGCTCATAATCCTTAATTAAACATAATGGATTTGAGTTATGGGCATAACCTTTGTAGATGAGTACGGGCTTTATAAGCTTTGTTGTGAGTGCATTTCGGCATATGGAGAGTGGGTAGTGAGTGTTTTTGAGGGTTTTTATGGCGGTGGTAGGATTTTATTATTTATGTTTCGGTTGCTTTCCTCAAAATTAGATTTAGTACTAGTCAACATTTGTGAAAGAGGCCCAGGAATTTATACAAGATTTTGCTGTATTTGTGAGTTTTTTTCGAAAGCAATCTGGGAGAAAAAAAATGAGTCTGAATTGGTTGTGGCAGCCATGTTCTTCATTTTATGTTGAAGGTATCAACTTACACTTGAATTGGCTGGATTAGCTGGTCTTTGCTTTCCAAGAGGCAAGCTCAGGCGGTTCTAGGCCTGAGTAGTGGGTCGGTAGCATAAGTGCTTGGAGGTGCTAGAGGAACACTCTAACTCAAGTTTAAAATTATTTGGTTATGTTACTCAACATTTCATGTCTTAGCTGGTCCATTTTTGCTAATTTTTGTACATGGGGTTGATTTTGAAATTTACAATCAGGATTGTGAATTTTTTAAAGTCCTTTTTGATTGCACTTAGATGTCTACTTGACACCAGAAAACTTCTGTTCTGTGTACTGGTTGACAAGGCACCAAAAATCTGAATTCCTTAAAGTCCTTTTTGATTGCACTTAGATGTCTACTTGACACCATAAAACTGCTGTTCTGTGTACTGGTTGACAAGGCACCAAAAATCTGAATTGAAAATGACTTATTTTTCTTGTTGCAGAACCAAACCATTTTCTTCCATCAGCCATTAATAATATGATTATGGTTGGATTTGTGGGGAAGAGTTTAAATTCCTTTTAATAACCGTTAGGTTTTAATGAGAATAGATATGTTTGGGAAGTGAATTTTGTAACTCATGGATAGAGCAGACACGATTTACTTGTAACTTATGGACAGACCAGACCATTGAGAATTTGATCCTCGGACCTCCTAGTGGCATATCTGGGCGCTTTACCATGGAGCCACCAGCCGTTCACAAGGTTGGGCTTTGTCAGAGTGTGGATTTGACCTGCAAAACCATACCTAGCCACTGACTCTGATACTGTGTTCCAAGATATGGACCGGCTAGGATTTAAACTCAGGACCTCACCATTAATACTTCTTGGCACTTTTCCACTGAGCCACCAGCCCTTAACAGGTCCAGGCTTTCCAAGAGTGTGAATGTAACCTGGAACAGTCTAAATGCAGAAGCATTTGCAACCAGAATCTTGGTCCTTGTCACATTGACATGTTCAATATTAGAAAAAATTCTTTTCTGTATTCGGACAGTTTTGTTGTTTTTGTTATAGGATCAGGCTGAGAGTAGAAGATTACATGTCCCTAACTTGTTGAGTTCCAACTTTTTTTAGCTTGGATGCAGTTAAGATTTTTCTATTCCGAGTTCAACCCATCATGAGCAGATTCAGTGAATTTTACCCTGTGACTCATTGCTGGAAGTTTTAAAAATCTGCTTGTAAACCAAATATGGCACTCTGTTTATATTTTTTGTCCAGTATCAAGAGAAATTAAGACAAGCAGAGAAGCATTGATTCTTCATTTTGATTTGTATCAGTCATAGTTCAAAAACTCAGACTTGGCAAAAAACTTGGCAGGCCCAAAATTTGACTCAGACTTGGGGCTTGGCAAATTTTCTGAACGTTAAAAAACACATGAATTTGTAAAATAATCTTGAAAAACATGCATAAAACTGAATTCAGAGAACTCATAACTAGTTTTCCTTCATTTATAGATCAAAAAACAAGTTCAATACACATCATAGTGTCATATGTCATAATAAAAATTACAAATCTATACTCATAATCTACATATTTTTTCTACGACTAAAGCTTCTAGGTGGTTGTATGGGTGAGGTGGTTGTATGGGTGAGGTGGTTGTATGGGTGCCCTTGAACTGGATGGTAATGCTTCTTGTTGAGGAACAATTTCATCCTAAACAGGAGCCTCAAGTATATGATGGGCATCTGATGAAGCCCCTATTGACACCTCACCTTTTGCTTCCTCATTTGCCGCTGCATTTGTTGCCCATTCTGCTGCCCCTCTCACCAAATCAGCAATATCATTTATAGTAAACATGGGCTCCACATCCTTTTCAATTCAATTTGATTATGGATGGATGTCATCAAGGTCAAGCATCTTATGTGTTTGCTGCCCCTCCACTTTCTTTGCGCATAGACAAAGGTTGTATTGCACAAAGATAAGGTCATTCAAGTGCTTTTGAGTCAACTTGTTGCGCTTTTTTGTGTGAATGGCCTCAAATATGCTCCAATTGCACTCATAGTTAAAAGTGCTACAGGGCTGAGACAAAATGTGGATGGTGAGGATTTGAAGATTAGGTGTCATTGCACCAAAATCTCCCCACCACAATCTACAAAGACAACATTAATAACTTTCTAAGTGATTCAGTAAACTTAAAGATACACTAAAATTAAACATTAAACTTAAGTCTTAGTTAACATATACATTTTTTTTCTTGGCTGTAGAGTTGTTCTCTTTCAAATGCATAGAGGTGAAAATAACCTCACCTCCATTCCCTTATAAATCTGCAACTTGTTATGAATGATGTCTCTAAGGGCTTTGTTAGGGACCATCTCCTCTATATATATGTGTTGAGGCCATCCATAACCTCCACATCTGCCTTGAATTATCTAGAGAAGAAAAACTTTGGGTTCACGTAGTAGGCAACAACATGAATGTGTTGGTGGAGTTGTCTATTCCACCTTTGATCAATAATGTGCCAAATGGGTTCTTTTGTTTTTGTTTGACCCATACAAATGCTAGATGGCCTCCTTGGTGTTGTCCATGTTCTCATATAGATAACTATAGTCTATAGAACACTAACCAATGGTTTTGACACCTAAAACAAGAGAGTATATAAAAATAAAATTAAAAAAACTACAGAAAAGTAAAAAAAGAAAAAGAAATCAGTAAATTAGAAAATTAAAAAAAATCAGCAACTTGTAAAATCAGAAAATTAAGAAACTTCAAATTTTTTTAAATCTAAATTGATCTTGATGATCTCATCCATGTGTTGGGCAAACAAATATTAAAAATGGTCTTCATGGCCCTCTCCCATTTGGCCTTCATTGAGCAAGGACTCTCCAACCACCGAGTGCTCACAAACTTCTGCTTAAGAGATGGCAATGAAGCTGCAATACTGTGCAATGTGATGAAATTGGTGGCAAATTATGTGACTCCCGATTGCACAAGCTCCTTTCCATTGGTGTACTCTCATAAGATTTAGGACCCATGTGTGGTTGTAGACATATTTCGAAATGTTTGTTGCGTTTTCCACCATATTTTGACCCATCCAAGTTTGTCTATATCTTCAAGGAGAAGGTCAATGCAATAGGTGGCACAAGGGGTCCAAAAGAGTGTAGGATGCCTCTGTAATGTCCCCTTTTCAAAATGGGATTAAATATTAATAATAATAAACTATTATAATAAAATAAATTAAAATATCAAAATATAAAATTAAAATATTAAAGTTTATTTTAAATAATAATTCCTCTCAAATAAGGGTTATGAAAGAAATCCGAAGAGTTATGTCTTTTGGGGGAAAAGTCTATTTAAGAGAGGCCAAGCAAGGAGAAGGAGGCATGCATTGATGAACAATTTTATTTTTGATTTCTACTCCTTGATGGAGCGTGAACTGTGGTTCAACTACTTGAGGAGGAAACCCCTCAAGGTCTGAAATTAGAGGACGAAAACCCCCTAATTTCTGTTGCTGAGTTAGTGGACGAAAACCCCTGATTCAGGCAGATTTGAAGACATTTCAAAGGCATTTTAGTGAAGATAGATCACTGCCGATTTGGGATAATTAACAACAGATACAAAGGATAAGTTCCATCTTCACTGAAATATATTCTAAATATTATATATGAATTAAAATAAACTGTTAAAACTACAATTTCTGGAGTTGATCATATTTATAATTAATAGTGCTGCTATAATTGGGAGTCAGATTTTATTATACTTAAAAGAAAATATAAAAATTTAAACGGGACATTACAACCTTGTCTTAAGAAGTCTACCAACTGTCACATATGTAGTTGCATTCTTCATCACAGTTTGCACAACATTCTTCACATCCACCTCCATCACCACCTCATCCAAGATGTTGTGTAAGGTCTCAGCATTTTTCACTTCATTAGAGGCATCAATGAACCTTTCACTTGAAGCCACAAGGAAGTTTATAATAATGAGGTCTTTGCCATCTGTCCACCCATCAGATAAAATAGTGCAGTCCTTCTTTTTCCAAACCCCCCTTTGTTCTTGAACTAGAATGTATGTGTTTTTGATAACATCCTTTAACAATAGCCCACTCAATTCATAAAGGCTTAGTGCCTTGAACCCCTTTCCTGCCATAGTCAATGCAACGGCAAATCATTCCCAATAAGGGCTCCTTGCAACATTAAATGGTATGTTGTTGTAGTATAAAAAATTGGCATATGCCAACTTGGTCTTTTGATGCTTTTCTTGGTTCCACATAGTACCTTCTAATGAAGGTTGTGAATCGGAAGTATTGAGGACTGGAAAACCATGTGTCTTCGATTGTGAACTATGGCTGCCTGCAGGATGAGATCCCTGTATCCATGGGCCAACGCAAGATGAAGAGCTCCCTAAATCTGCCTTTGACTTGGTAGAACTCATGATGATTGCCAATGCTTCAATTGTTGTCGTTTTTTGCTCATAGGACAAAAGGAGAGCCTTGACCTCTCACCCAACCTCTTTGTTCATTGCATTACATATTACAACATCTCGGTCATGGATTTGTGCAACGTGAAGTTTCAGGCGATTGATGCCCCTTGTCGTATGTAACTCACATTAGTTGCATGTCACAATTCTTGGCTTTGTACCTCCTTTGACATGTTTCCAAGCAGGGTCCCTAGGCTTGTCGCTTTTTTTGTTGCTTGCGGATGCCATTTTTCTTTTGGAAAGAACAAAATGAAAACCTAACAAAACAAAGAAATTTAAACAAATACCCTAGCAACTAAGAGAATACTGAAAATCAGAAATAAAGTTTAAAAAAATTAAAATCTTAGTAGTTAGAATGAAGGCAAAAAACCAAACAGAAAAAATGTTACATAGTTGTCAAATGCTACTGATAAATTTGCTAAAATCAATCAATGCTCACTTGGAATTGGACAATATCACTTGCAAATAAATGCAATATGCTCAAATATGTTGAAAGGTGAAAAGCTCAAACAAAATGATGCAAAAAATGACTGAATTTGAGTGCTTTAATGGATGGATTGATCTATTTTCTACCTAGCAATTTTTCTTGTCGAACTTGTGAATCGTTGGCAAGTTTTCAGCATTTTTTTTTGGGTGAGTTCTTCTGAGTAATTCACCAACCCTCTTGGCAAGTTATTTGTTGAGTTTTTATGCTATGGTATCAATGGCAACATTTGTTAGAATAACAAATCCAATGAAAGAGACCACATGTGAGGGATGGGTCATATATGTTGTAGGTGACAAGTCACATGGAGAGTGATAAAATTGCTAGGAAAGTGTAAGTTCATGAGCAAATTAATAACTAAGCAGTACATCCATGAGAACTTGGATGGAATGGAGGTGGTATATGCATATTTTCTTGCAAGAAGTGAATTACTAACATTTTTTGCTTGCTCCCATTTTGTGCCTCCTTTTCCTCTTGCTTTGTAGAATAATTGACATTGTATTAGATCATAAATTGATCTATGAACTTGTGGAAATGTAGATTTGAAGATCCACATTAAGTTGAAGTTGAGAAGAGAAGTCTCATAGTAGTGAAGCTTTGAAGAGAAAGGCTATTGGGATATGTTTGAATGATTGGAGAAAATTCCTAGTTTGTAGCAAAAGTGAAATTTGTTGCAAGATGATGTATGAGCATCATCGACCCATCAACAATCTTGCATCAACCAAAAATATTCTATTTTCTTTGTTTTGTAGGTTTATTTCTAGGCGCCATGAGTTTGAGTGTTTGTTTTCTCCTGAGCGTTCTTGTTGAGTTTTGGTAGGTGTTACCTTGAGGCAAACTGATTTGACTATGGAATTCTTGCCGCATGTGTTCATAGAGGATTCTTGCACTTCTTATCCTTGTGAAAACAACTCGTTTGTTGGTAATAGTTCGTTCATGGTTCATTATCTATGGCTGACATGAGCTTCTCTAATTTGTTCTGTCTGTTCTTAACTCTTCAATTTCTTCCTACATGTTCGGGGGCTCGTCATTTGGGACACCTATTTTGGCTCTCAGCTTGATTTTTGAATTCAAATGTGAGTGGAATTTCATGCCATCATTTGGGGCCAGTTTTAACAGAATCCTTGGATCTCAATCTGTGTTGTAGTGTGTCCCAAAGGATCTAGGCTTGTTTTCATTTCCTTATTCGGATAATTGTTAATCTAGAAAAGTGCACCATATGGGGAGGGTCATCCCCATTGCTTGGAGATTGTAACGGGTTGTTATGCCCTTTCTTGTGTATTTATGAGCAAAATCTTTCTCTTAAAAAGGATCATCGCTCGCACAGGGAAAGCTTTATTGTTTGAATTTGAAGAAACTCTAAAATTCTGATATTTGGACTTAAACCAAGTTGAAGGCCTATTTACCATGTTGTAATTATTCTGTTGCTGAATTTTAATAAAGATATGTTATTTCTTCCATTTTGTTTTTGTGTTTGCTTTGTTGTGTGTTGTAGTTTTGTTGAGCTGCTTGGTTTGACAACCCTTAGTTGGACTCTCGAACCTTGTCTTGTATCAAGTGGTATTAGAGTAAGGTGTTCTCCGTGAGGTGAGAAGATCTCGAGGGATCCGTGAGAGTTTGTTTTGTGCATGGTGTGACTTGTAGTTGTTAGTATGTTTGTACTTGACTATGTAATATTCACTTGTCAAATTATGGGTAGTTGATAGGAGTTGGTTGTTAGTAGTTGTCGATGGTTGTGTTTTGCTTGGCAACTGTCGGGTACTTTAAATAGGCTTCCTCTAGTCAGGGAAAGTAGTCTGATCTTGCTAGATGCCCTTTGGTCTACATGTTGTACAAGCACTACTCAAAATGAATAAAGCTATCATTGATATTAGTCTACAATTTCCTGGTATATTTTTGTTATATTTTGTTTACTTTACAATAGATAGAGTTATCATTTGTTAGTATATAGTAGTTGCGAGATTGTTGATTTGTAGTTTACAAGCCACTATAAGAGTTGATTGGTGGCTGAGTTGGGATTGCCAATTTGACGGTGAGGTTGGATGAAGTCATTGAACATTTGAGAAGGATCTAATAAAGAATGGACGCGATGTAAGTAGATCGTCGGAGAGGGTTTGTTTAGTAGGATGGTTTCAACAATTCCCAAGATGAGGAGTGAAGGAAAGGAGGAGTGCAAGAATGGGCGGAAGCGGCAAATGCCAATCTTGGATAGGAGAGATTGTCGCGGGCCATATTGAGGATTGGCCGAAGTGTACAGATGGAAGTACCTTGCTTTGCTAGATCATCGAGATGGAGGTCTTTTTCGAATTTGAAGACATTTTTCACTTGTAGAGGGTTAGAATTGTCCAAACCAAGTTGAAGCGGCATGCCACATTGTGGTGGAAGGAGATACAATCTTAGAGAGTAAAGATTGGCAAGGAGAAGAACACTCATTGGGATTAGATGGATGCAAAGTTGAAGGGTAAGTCCCTGCTTGGGTACTACTAGTTGGATTTACTTAAGAAGTTGTAGAATCTATGGTAGTGCAAAGGCAATGTGAAGGAGTACATTGAGGAATTCTACGTGTTGACCATCAGAATTGGACATCATGATCTAGACTAAGAAAAAGTAGTACAATATATCAATGGACTACAACTTGGCTTATAGGAGGATTTGAGCATCTAAAACTTTGCACCGTTGAGGGATACTTGAAGGCCGAGGAGAGGATAAACAAAAGGCAACAAAAGAATGTCACAGGGAAAGGCAAAATACACAAAGGAAGAGGTGGATCAAGTGTTGAGAAGCCTTAGTAGGGTTGAGGAGGAAAGCAAGGAAGCCTTCCCCAGTTGACCATTAGCAGGTGTGATAGTGTGAGCCTAGGGAAGAGTTGAGGCGAAGTTGTAGTTCAAGGAAGTGGGTTTTACGACACTTGTTTTTAGTGCGGGGAGTATGTCTAGCGAGCCATTGAGTGCTAGCAAATGATATCTATTAGCGATAAGAGGAAGGAGACTTGTGCACATTTCATTGTGACCGATGAGGAGTTAGGAGGATCGGTTAGAGGAGCGGAGGAACATGAGCAATGGGAGACACTCCTGATGAGGTGGGTGTTGTTGAAACCACCAAGAAGCATTGAGAGTTGACACAACAAAGGAGTTTATTCTATATTATCTACAAGTTAGGAGGAAAATGCTGCTATGTAATACTTGGTGGTGGCAACGTTGATAATTTGGTGTCAAAGGAGATGGTGGAGAAATTGTGGCCGAAGAGGATGGTTCACTCGAACCCCTAGAAGTTGTCATGGCTACAAAAGGGGCATTGCATGCTGGTGAAGGAGCAATGCCTGGTGAGTTTTTAACATTGGTGCTTAAAAGGATGAGGTGAATTGCAACATCATGCCGATGGATGTTTGCCATAGACGCTTGGGAAGGCCAAGACAATTTGATAGGGAGGTGGTGCATGATGGTCAAACAAACACCTATAGCCAAATCAAGGATGCTAAGTGGTATGTGCTGAATCCTTTGAAGAATCCAAAGGAAGAGTATGGGGCCAATTTGTGAGTGATATTGGTTGCAAATGAGGTCTTGAGTGATCGGGAAAGGAGGTGGAGTTTGTAGTTGTTGAGTGTGCATGGAGGATTATGTAGTATTATAGGAGTACTTGCAATAAGCAATTGTAGTCAAATTGGAAAAGCTAGTTTAGGTGAAACTTCCATTGAAGTTGGGGAAGTATGATTTGAAGGTTTCAGAAGTGATTGAGGCAAGTTAGCGCAACATGTACATGACATACAAGGGATACTTTGAGAAGGCAGTATATTGTGAGCATCAAAGAATTCATGAATTGAAGGTGATAGAACCCTGTCCAACAGAGTGCATGAGAAAGGAAAGCGAAGAAATACTTTGCGCTTAAGAGGGGTAAGATTGTGTGATAGCAGACGTTGTCATGTGATGCTCAAATTAGGAGTCAGCTAAATTGGAAGGATGGATGGTTGTTAAGGCCACTAAGGACTGTTAAGAGTAGTTGTGGGATGGAGAGCATGATCACAATGGTCAAAATGATAAAGGGGGAGAATGAGGACTCAACAACAAGGTTGATGTTTATAGATGTGTCGCGAAGGGGATTTACAAAAAACTTGGAGGATGGAAGCACTCTAAGAACATAGAAAGTTGATCAGTACAAACAATTTGAGGCAGACCAAGAATGCATCAAGAGTTGGATTGGCGTGACATGTTGCCATGGAGAAACGACATCCATAATCTATCTAAGAACAGACTTGAGGTTGGAAAGGAGGATGATGCTTGAAGTGTCATATAAGAAAGTCAAGTCATAGCTGTTGGTTGGTGCGACACCAAAGGGAGTTTGTTGCAAGATGGAGGATCAGTTATCAAAGAAATATTAGTGGAGGTGTTGGTTGAAGGTGTCAAGGATTCTCTAAGGAAGGAGTGGAATCAGTTCAACTTTGAGGACTAGTTGGACATAGTAGATGATGAGGGCAGGAAAGCAATATAGAGTGCTGCGAGAATGAAATTGCAGAAAGATACAATTTCGGAAGGAAGTCAAAAGGTTGGTTGGGGGCAAGCAGAGTAGAAAAGGACAAGAGTGATGCAGGAGGATGGAAGGAAGGCTAAGTGTTGGAAGGAATTCGACTTGTAGGAATCTTGATGGTTGGATTGAAGGCAGAGAGGAGATTCGATAAGTGAACAAAGTTCAGAGATGATAATTGGAGGAGGCGGACTTGTTAGGATGCACTTTGGTCCTCAAGGGGTGGGAAGAAGTGTAAACGTTCCAACACTTGGCGGAGCAGGTTGGCACATTTCCCAACTCTTAGCTTTGGAGCTAGAAGAGACAAAGGTAGAAGCATCAACTTCTTTCCTAAGGCCTATCCATGCTTTGAGGGTGTGCTGAAGTTGGGTTGCCACAACCCTTGTTTGTGAGCACTAAGTTCACAAATTTCTTATTAGGATGTTTCATGCAGGAGCATCATCGACCCATCAACAATCTTGCGTCAGCTAAAAAGTATTTTCTTTTCTTTTCTGTGTTTTTGTTTTGTTTTGTAGGTTTATCTCTGGGCACCAAGAGTTTGAGTGCTTGCTTTCTACTGAGTGATTTTGTTGACTTTTGGAAGATGTTGCCTTGGTGCAAAGTGATTTGGCATTGAAATTCTTGCTGCGTGTGTTCACAGAGGATTCTTTTAGTTCTCCCTGAGAAAATTTCTGTAATGTGTTGTAACAGTCCAATTATGATTCATCATCTACGTGTAATATCCCCTTTAAATTTTTTCTTTATTTTTGCAAAATACACCAAATCCTAGCTCAATATTATAATAGTTTGCTCAAAGAGATTACAACCAATATCAAACCCTAGTACAGCTTGTAAGTATTTGCACAATGAAACATCAATTTGAAACCCTTAATTGCTTTATTAATGAAATCAGCCCAGAATTACAGCCACTATTTTATTTTTGAAATCAAATATAATTTTCAGGATTTTTGCATTTATTACATGCCCGAAATATGGCAGCTCAACCTACTGAACAAATTATCAGCAAACCCTAACCTTGAAGAAAGACATTTAATCTCCACAATGGCTGAAATTTTGCCCAGAAATTGCAGCGATCTGATGTTTTCTCTCCACCTAGGGCTGCGACCTTCTCCAACAAAGACCAGCCATAGGGGCTCCGACCTTCTCCAACAAAGAACAGAAATAGGGCTGCGACCACTCCCTACAAGGAACAGCAATTTTCCCTGAATAAAGGTGCTGATTTGCAAACCCTAGATGCCCAAAATCTGCCATGATTTCCTCACAAATGGAGCGGCTGGATACAAGGACATGCAGTGCTGAATTCCTCCAAATCACCTCTACTTCTGTCCCAAAACTCTCACGAACTGTGCAGCGCCCTTCATTAATAATAAACCCTAGTTGGGTGCTAGAGTTTGCATGAAAATTAATGCAAACTTGATCGCAATCTTGAAGTTCGAAAACCATTTTAGCTCAATGGTGATCTTTGTATGAAATCACTCTGAAGAACCAGAGGCGTTTCGTCCTCCAACTCCAAAACCTAGAGGGTTTTCGTCCTTAGGCTACGATGAACAGAGTTCATACATCAAAGAGAAGAAATGCCAAGAAAGATCTTTTCTCTACCCAAATCCTCCTTTATAACCCCCTCTTTAATTTGAATTCGATTTCCCTCTCTTTTTGGAGTCCTCTAGAAGGTGTCTTTTTTAAAAAAAGAATATATATTTCATTTTTATACTTTACTAGAGCACCTTTTAATAATAGACCCCTTTCTAAATAATAAAGCATAAGTTTGTCCCTTTTAATGAAATAACATAAAGTTACTGGGACCACTTAAATTATTATTTAATTATTTCCCTTACCTTACCCTTTTAGCCTACAGGAAATAGAAATAGGCTATGGGTCTTCTGATTATTTTAATTTTGAAGAGGGGACATGACACTATGGCAGACAGGGGCTTCTCTGATGTGTTCTGCATGTTCTTAACTCTTCAATTTCTTGCTGCATTTTTCTCGGCTCATCATTTGGGATTGGGACTTGTTTTGGCTCTTAGCTTAATTTTTGAAATCAGAAGTGAGAGTGGAATTTTGTGCCATCATTTGGAGCCAGTTGTAATGGAATTCTTGGATCTTGGTCTGCGCTGTAGTGTGTCCTGAAAAATCTGGGGTTGTTTTGATCCCCTTATGCGGATAATTGTTAATCTAGAAAAGTGCATTAAATGGGGAGGGTTGTCCCCATCTCTTGGAGATTGTAATAGGTTGTTATGCCCTCGGTCGTGTATTTAGAAGCAAAATCTTCTTCTTGTAAAGGATCATTGCTTGCTCAAGGAAAGCTCTATCTTTTGAATTTGAAGAAACTCTGCAATTCTGATTTTTGGCCTTGTGCTAAGTTGAAGGCCTGTGTGCCATTTTGTAATCATTACATTGATGAATATCAATAAAGATCTGTTATTTCTTCCACTCTGTCTCTGTGTTTGCATTGACATGTACTTAATTGGACTCTCGTACCTTGCCCTGAATCACAAGAGACCATAGCAGAAGCATAATATAAACTGAGATTGAGAAATTATTCACAATTGGAAGATTTGCAGCCCAAGTTGTACATAAAACATGTTCAAAGATAGGAGCAACACAGCAAACTGTGAAAGATAGGATAGGATGAAAAAAATGAAGGTTATAATTATATATCCTTTTCTCTGGTAGTTGTTTTTCCACTGCTGAGATTATATGCATTTTGCATGGAGAAAATAGTGATCAATTATTGCATGAGACGATGCATGAGAGATGGAAATTTCCATGTTGAATTTTATGCTTCTTTGGTGATATCTAGAGAGAGATCAGTAGAGATAGTTAGTGTTTGGCGCCATGATTGGTTGGTGTGTGGCTTTATCATTTAAATTTTTAATATTGAAAGAGAAATGATTTCACAATGCATAATTAGAAGCCAAAGTATATCAGTAAAACAAATAACATGAAGTAGTAGGTTGCTAGCTAGAAGGGTGGCAGTTTGCTGATTGAGCTATAGTGCATAAAAACTTTTTTGTTTGGCTATTCATTTTCTGTATGTTGAGCAGATTCCGTATGAGTTAGTGGAGAAGTGCGAGATTCAGTGTCCAGCTAATGATGGAGGCCAAGAGGCTGGTTAGAAGTTCAGTAATTTTGTTTAAGTTTCAACTTTAGAACACTTTAATTACTGACTAAGACAAGCCTAGCCCATAGTCAGGCACTAAGAAAGTGTTAAAGGTGATTTTTGGCACATGGTCCTGGGGTTCAAGGCTGTTGAAAAGGATTTTACTTTGTACATATGGTGATGTTTTGGTTGTGTGAGTGCTCCTAGATTTTTTTTTGTGTTTCAAATAAGCTTGATTGGTTATTTATAGGCGTAAGGCTGCTTTAAAGGTGTCAATAATACTGGTGGAGCGTTTTACTTTCTCCTGAAAGAAGGGTTCGTAGGTGGTTTGAAAGATGTTTATTAAAGGCCTGGAAAGTATATGACGTTGCTTATAAAGTACATATGAAAAAAGAAAGAATTATTGTTGTGCAGTGTGCACAAATAACAGAGTAAGGGAAGTGGAAAAGGTCTTTTCAGGGTTATTTTTAGATCGGGACCCAATTTTTGAGGGGTTCTGAAAACCAAGGCAGAAAAGTTACTAAGAGCAGCAACGGCCGTTAGAATTTAAATCAAAAAGTTTGGAGCAGTTGGTTGATCGGATAACAAATTAAAAGTTGATCATCTTATTTTTCAGAATTTATGAATCCAGTATTGCTTTATTGCAAAGGACAAATGTGTGACACAGCAAAGTTATTTCAACAGAAATAATGTCAAAATTAGTTGAGTTTTGGTTTAGTCATTTTTGTGAAGGACCTGTTTAACTCTGTAAATTGTGGTGATGTTTTGTAGAAGAGTTGGCATGATGCTGAATACTGAGTAAAAAACTCAGGTTTTACTGCTTAGGAGTAGTTCATGTACAAGATAATGACACTTCCAGTTTGAACAATTTTTATTAGTGTTTTGGCAATGTGGAAGCAGGTATACTTGTAATGTCCCGTTTTCAAAATAAAGCTGACACATGTTTTGAAGCCTCCGGTGATCAAGTGAAGAAATGGTTAACGATAAACGAATTGTTAAGCATTGCTCTGGTTGGGTTTAACAATGGAAATCATGCGTTGGGCCGCTACTCCAAATCAATTGGAAATTGCATTGAAGGAGATTCAACTACGGAGCTCTATATTGTGAGTCATCATTTGCTTCTTACACATGAATATAACCATGGGTCATGGAATCCACCATTATTAAGGAGTCGCATATCATCTGTCAACAGTTAGACATGGATGAAATGTACATCAGCGCCGCTGATCAAATACTGCCTGGTTTAAGCATCATCATATGAATCAGTCCGTGGAATAGGAGTGTCTTTGGTGCCAATTGTTGAATGTTGTATATCCTCAAATCTGAGTTTGAATATGATATATCGCAGTCCATTCTTCTGGAGTTTGTAATGCCCCCGCCTTATATTCATTCGCCTAGCTTTACTAATCGCCAAAGTCAGATTTAAATAAACATTAAACTAAACATAAGCAAATCGCATGAGGGAATAATTAAGGTGGCTCCAATATTATATCAATCGGTGGAGATAATACTTAAGGGAAAAGTGACGCTAGTTTCATACTAGTGATTGGGAAATAAGGTTTGCTAAATTAAAATTATAATTATAATTTAAGCAAATGGGCAGCGGGTGTATGAGGAGTTGTGACTCTTTCAAAGAGCAGCAGCCATGTGAAAGGTTGTGACTCCCTCAATAATAAGATATAAAAGGGAAGAAGCAATTAATCATTGAAGCATTTTTACGGATCAATCCATCAAGAAATATCCATCAGCAAGGATCAATCAAGCAACAGCAACAAATCTATCAATACATCAAGTGATCAGTCTTGAATTTGAGGAAGTGTCTTGTAAATAGGGATGACGAAAACCCTTCCAAGTACACGAGAGATTATGGACGAAAACCCAAATCTTGATCAAGGTGGACTAAGAGTTTTAAGGACGAAAACCCTTGAATACTCTTGGCAATTTTAGGACGAAACCCCTTGATATTGCCACTGCTGAGTTAGGGACGAAAACCTCTGATTCAGCAGATTTGAAAGTATTTCCAAAGAATTCAAGATATGATTGATTTTCAGAATTATGCTATGACTTATTGATCTGAATATTATAATAAATTTATAATTTTTGACAAAGCTATTATTATGTTGAGTAAGGATTGATATTTTAAGGCAAAAATCAGGAATATCTTAAAAAGAGACATTACATTACTGCACTGGATATGTAGGTTGGCAGTAGGTGACTATATTTATCTCCATAAATCTGTTAGAAGGTAGGTGCGAGGTGATTGTTAAGGATACAATAGTGTTTATTGTAATTGCAGGCATGGATTTAGTTAGGTGATGAACTCAACTGAATGTGACTTGAGGGGCAATAATGGGGGTGCACTCACACATTAGGCTAGTGCTAGTAGTAGTGTAGTCGAGGGGTGCACTTATTAGAATAATATCTTTCTATTTGTTATTAATGGTCATCCAGTAGTTTCTAACTTCGTCTTGTGTTAACGAGTGTTTCTTTTTAGAAACATCGTCCTTGTAATTCTATTTAAGGAGCCTTCGTCTCCTCTGTATAATGAAAAACATCGATCCTTCGTAACATGGTATCAGAGCGGGTTTGAGCCTTCCTCACGGGAGGGCCCAGGATTCTGTTAGCAAAATTTCGTGGGTTTTAAAATTCGCAAGTTCTTTTAGAACTGCGTCTGGGTCTCTGTCAAAAATCGCGCGACCTATTTCCTTCTGTCCGCGACTTGTTTCCCTCTGTTCGTAGCCTGTGTTGTGCAGGTTTCTGTGTGCGCGGGTCTGTTTAATGGCTCTTGTCTGAAGGTCGTCGCTTAAAACCCTAGGCTCGTCAGTCTCTGTCTTAGGTTTTTTGCCTTTTTTATCTACAGAGGTCGCGCTTTCTGTATTGTTCGCCATTATCAGCACCTTGATGGTCGTGATTTTAAGTTCGTTGTTTGATCGCGATTTTCTCTTCCTGGTCGTGATTTCTGTAGTTGACGGTGTTCTTCAGGATCCAACTTTGCTCTTTGCTCGTGGACTTCATTCTGTTTGGTGATTCAACTTTCAAGGTCACGTTTCTTTGTGCCTGGTGGTCGCGAATCCCTCTAGAGGGTCACATCTGTTTCTTCATCGCGTTTTCATATTTTTTGGTCGGCGATTTTGTGCTTCTTGTTTCCGTCGGTGTTTAAGGTCGTGCGGGGTCCGTGGAATTTCTCTTTCCTAATTGCAGGGTTTTCAGTCTTCCTTCGTGGTCGCCGGAAGTCACTGTTATGAAGTTGCGACTGTAAAATCCTTTGGTCAGTCTGTTTGTCTTTTTGTTGGAGGTTTCTGGTTAAAGGTTTCTATTTCATCAACGCTGTGTTTTTTCCTTTTTTTGCCCTCCTGGAGATCGCGTTTCAGATTTGTGTCTTTCGTTGGTGATTTGTCACCATTTGTAGCAGACTATGTGTGAAGGTTGGTCGCGGTTGATGGGCATTTTGTTGAAGGATTTTATGGGTTTTCATTATTTTTTTCCTTAAAAATTCTGGTTGTGGGTTTTGTGTGATTTTTGCCTTAAAAATTGTTTTGTAATAGGGTTTATAATTTTTTCCTCACAAATTAAGGGTTTGCTCCTATATGCCCTAGTTAGGGTTTTCGCAGTTCGGGAGGGCTCTTTGGTTTTACCCTTTTTTCCTTAAAAACGATGATTTGTATTCTGATCTGTGTCTCGGATTTTGTGTCTGGTTTTGATCGATTTTTCACCTTAAAAATCGTGTCTGGTTTTGATCGATTTTTATCCTCAAAAATCGTGTTTGGTTTATACCATGTGTAAGCATCTTAGGTTTGGCGATTTTTTCCTCAAAAATTGTACTTTGCTGCAGTTTGTCTTAAGTTGCACCTGGAGTTGTTGTGCGAACATCTGAACCAGTAGTTTTTGCAGTCTGTTTTCGGGCATCTTGCTCATCTGCAACAGTTTGGAGGGTTTGCCGATTTTTCCTCAAAATCGTGGTAGTTGTTCTTGGTGTGTCTCTGGTTACAGGGAGGGACAGTTCTCCAACACCAGGTTGGACGGTTGTTGTTTTTGGTTATTTCTAGAAGTTCTGCAGTTTCTGGGATGGTTGGTGGCAGATTCATCTCAAGTGGCAGAGTCAGTGGCAGGCTCTTGTCTTTTGTTGCAGAAGTGTTCTTAGAAGAAGGAGGCAGCCTTCTCTGTTATCTCTTTGGGTAGTTAGAATGATGACCATTAAGGGAGGTATTAGAATAATATCTTTCTATTTGTTATTAATGGTCATCCAGTAGTTTCTAACTTCGTCTTGTGTTAACGATTGTTTCTTTTTAGAAACATCGTCCTTGTAATTCTATTTAAGGAGCCTTCGTCTCCTTTGTATAATGAAAAACATCGATCCTTCGTAACAAGGTGCACTCAACCAAGTAAAACTTAAGGGTGAGTGATGGAGGGCACATCCACACAAAGGATCTAGAAGGGATTTTAGATCTCATTGCTTAATAATTCAGCATTTCATTAGGGCGAGCAATTTGTGCTGAGAGGAGCATTCTACACCCTACATCAATTTGGACTTTTGGTGTGGTGGATGCATGGGGAACATTGATGGCAGAATTCTTTTAAGATATGTAACTATTAATAACAGTAATAAACAATTAACTAAAAAAGGACAAAAATGACAAATGCAATTGACATTTTAAATTGTAATTTTCCAAGGAGATAGTATATTGAAAATTTTATCATAAACATTGAAAAGTTTAGCATAAAGTTTTATTATAACATCAATTGCATGTGTCTTTAGAGATTTTTTAATTCTTCATTGTATGTAAAGGTAAAGTTAATTTTTTAGATCACTGCCAAGAGAGACATCAATTCGGTTTATGCGACCTCCCTTGTGGAAGCCCAAAAGGTGTTTGTTTTTTTATTTATCTTATATATTGTTCAACGAGGTGTACATCCCTAGCTTCTGGATTCGAACTTGTGTCTCCTTAAGTTGTATTGAAAGAGTGGAATGGTCTGACAGAAGATGTAACTTGGAGAAAAGTGAATGGTACAAAAAGATATATGCAAAGGAATGTTTATATGCATTTTTTATTTGGATTAAATTGAATGTTTTACTTTTTAATAGTGTGACCTACACACTTACACCAGAAGTCCAAATTGATATGGGCACATTTAAGGAGGGACATAAGTGTAAGAACACAAGGATTGGCACCTTGAGTCTTTTGGATACCTCTCAGTGCATATTGGATCCATGTTTTTTAAGATGGATATGTGCTAGTACAGAATAGTTGTGGTTTACTCTATATTGATCCTCAATAACTTGAATGAATTTGGAATTAAGTTATTTTAATTATTAAAGCTATATTAGTTTAATTTTTAAAGCTATATGCAACACTAAGAAATTCAGCTTAATGGTTAGCCCTTGTGCCATGGTAAGTTATTTTGAAATCTCTCATTATTAAATTTGAACATCTAATGATTGTTGAGTGTAGGCAAGACTTAAGTTTGCAAGTCATTAGGGACATTGTACTGCCAATGTTAACAAAAATTCAGAACCCCTAGAATTCAGATGTGAGTTGTCAACAATTAGTTTTCATTTACAGGTCTAGAGAATATTGGATAGATTCTTAAAAGTGGTCTTTGTACATTGGGTCACATGAAAGTGAAATTGCATTTAATATAGTGCATTTCAAGGCTATACAAATTTTTTCCCAATCACTTTGTTTGAAAATTTACTGGCCATCCTTTTTATTTCTACAAATATTGGTGATAAACTCTGTTGCAACTGGTAACAGAATTTTCAGCCAATTTAGGACTTTGAATGAAACTTTCAACAACAATATTTTATCTGTGTAGAGCTTGATAAACAGGTTTCAGAATCTTAAAAACAATAAAGGAATTACTTTATTAATGTCAAACATGGTAGTACAAAGATTATTATTGTAGTATTGCAGACATTTACAACTACTTCATATCCACAATTTCTAGATTATATGAACTAAATGATGCACTAGAAATTGAACATTCAAATCCTCAACTAAAGTTTAATCATGTGTCTTTTGGGATCTGAAATCCTTGTCGTTCTCATGATTGCTTTGACATAACCAATCTAGATTTTTGGGATCTGAAACCTTTATCATGTTGCTTTCTGAGTTCTTCCATGTATATTTCATATTTTCTTTGTCTTTTATCTTTTGAAAATCCTTGTGATCTACATCTTGTGCCAAAGCTACCTTATTTTAATCATCATAATATTCTGCTTTCTCTGGTAGGTTGAAGCTAATTGGCTGCCAGTTTGTTTTTAAATCCAACAGTATGAAAACTCAAAGCTTGATCCTTAACATTAATGATAAATTTTACAAGAATTTCTTCCAGTGAACCTCTCCTCTTATCTGGTTCTACAAATTCAAGCATATATTGACTTAGCTTATTTTATAGTTTGAAATAGTTTTTATAAATCTAGCCAGAGTCTTTCTGGTTTCTTTAATAGCATCCTTTAGTAAGTGCAAAGGATGTCTCTAAACGTGAATGGTATTAAAGATAGGGTGTGTTGACATCACTAAAGGTGTGGGGAAATGGCAATTGTCCACTGAATTTGTCAGACTACATATAAAATCAATTATTTATGAAGCCATGTCAAACCCTGAGGTACTTCTTTGTACTCCTGAATTCTTTTTATTAAATAATTGGAAATAATCTTTACTGAATTAAACCTTGTTCTACTTCCACAGATTTTGTTTAATAAGAGGACCTAACTCTTATCTACATGCACGATATCTTGTGCTTGTATTAATCTGCATATGAGCACCATGGTATTTCTAACATTTGTTTGAAAGTTTATTACTATGTATGTCCTTGGGGCTTTAACTAGCCTAAATTTGTGTCCAGGGTCATATCATTCACTGAGGACATTATCAATGTCATTTTCAATGGGTGATGGGTGCACCCGTTCTCATGTCACTTCTAATTTAGGTCTAGGAAAATTGTAAATGACATGTAGACATTGACTTTTGAAGTCTCCCATGAGTTTTCAAGATGGTGATTAGATTTTCCTCTCATGGATTTGCTCTTTGGTGAGGAGATACATGAGCATTTTTGAACGTGGAAAAACTTCACTTCTTTCACATGCCCGATGGAAAAATGACCCTCTGATAAGAGATTCCCAGGCTCCGGTTGGGAAAGTGTTCTCGACATCTCCCTCAATTGTGATGAGGGATGTGGAAGAAACACCCTCTGATGAGAGTTCCTGTTTCTTACTGGGTCAAGATTCTCTGTCGCCTTCAATTGGCATGTCATTCTTGTAATGAAAATAGAGCTCAGAGTAGTAGTTGAACTTATATTATTTTGGGGTAAGTACATTATCTCCTATATTGAGAGGTCTTGGAGTTCGACTCTGTGGTTGTGTTGAATGTTGCCTCTTGTCTGGATTCTTCCTTTTGCTGACGACTCTTCGCCTTTCCATTCATTTCACAAAATCAACAAAAAGCTCTAAGAAGACAATATCATTTGTTTGCAGAGCTTGGAAAGAAAACAACCTTAGTTGAGAATAATGGAGGCAATATGAAACTCTGTGTTAAATGAAAATATATGCTATTAACTCATTGAATTAGTTTTAATCTCGAAGCAGCTTTGGGATTTGTGAAATGCATGTGAATCTTTGGGGATATTTAAAAATTAAAATGCATTGATTAATGGGATACATAGAGTTTTTGAGTCAGTGGAGTTGCTTTTAGTTGACCCAAAGTTAATAAATCAAGTGGAACCATTAGTTCTAGATTGACGGCTATTGTTGCTTCGTTAGTCCTCAACAAAGTATAACCACTTAAACAACATCTGATGAATGAGGTGCAATGAGAGGTGAAAATGTGTCCTAATTAATCTCAAGCTTGCGGTAAAGAACTCTGTGCATTTTCCTTTTAAAGACCTTCCATGTGCGATTGGATGCATGACTGTGACAAATGTTACAATCCTGTGTGACATTTGAAATTACAGCTTTTATTGTTAGTTATACACTGTGTATTAAAGCTTCAGGGAACATGGGATGAAGACAGGTGTCTTCATCTTATGTACTATCAACAGTCCTCATGTTGCAAGGATTATGAAATACTAGTGATGCTTTTAATGTAACCCAGACACGAGGAGAGGTAGGATGGGTACATGTACATCCATCTCGTCTACCCACAAGTTTAACAGTGTTTATTTATTTTTTCTTTCCATTTAAGATATTTCTGAGTGCCTGTGGAGCCATGAGGGAATTGTGCTTGTTTCCTCGCTGAATGTGAACCTGGTATGGCTCGATAAAGCTAGTCAGTGAGACTCAGGCAATCATCTCAGTTGTAAAGTTCAATTTTGAAACTTATATAACGAAGTAAGATACCTTGCAGGCAAACTATTAGATAAACTGAGATTCAGGCAATCATCTAAGTTTTAAAAGTTCAATTTCGAAACTTATACAGGAAGTAAGACACCATGCAAGCAAACTACTAGATAATTATGTACAAAATTGCAAGGAAGATTAAAAATGTAAAGTTATCTTTACTAAGCAAAACAATGAATTACTAGGGAATTTGTTTAAAAAAAAAAGTAAAGCTATGTCCAGTTCTAGAAGTCAAAGAATGATGGCAACTCTGTTTTCCTCATAGTTACCAGGATATGGTGATTGGTACTGGTATGGGAGATGGGGATTCGTACTGGCATGCCATTTTCAAAAAAAGTTGGAGATGAGTACTTGGAGATGGGAAAAATAATTTATTTTTAAATATATAATTTAAATTCAGAATAAAAAAATTATATGGATATGTGATTTTAAAGAATGTGAAATACTCAAATGCTTAAAATAAAAATTAAAACAACATTTTATAAGAAATGAAATGGATGTCAACGAAAGCAAAGATTAATTATATTGATATTTGATAATCATCATCATGATATAAAAAATATTTTAAGCAACAAACACTTGGAGATGGCAGACAGAGATTGGGAGGGGAATGCTAATATTTTGAAAACATGGTATGGAGGTTCTCAAAGATGACTATATTTCAATCATTTAATAAATCGTAAATGCATATATGCATCTTAAGCCTTATAATTGTTTCTTTTCTTACTATCACCTCCTTGGGATTTGATTAAAATAATTTTGCTAAAAAAACTTTTAAATTTTTATCCAAAAAATAGATAATTACAAGTTTATTGGTGTATTTTTTCAGTTCCTTTATCTTTTGTCAGCCACATATCAGCACTTCAGGAAATTCCACTGTAATTTATATGATATATCTGAGAAACCTCTACATGAAATTTTCTAATTTTCAAGGGATGCTTCTAGGAGATGTATAAGGCAAAGAAACTTAATTTGAAATCTCCTAATGTCTGGAGATGTCCCTATATGGGTTTCCAAGATGGATGCATTTCTGATAGCGGAGACAAGTATCAAGGGTCGGGGTATAAGTCTCTTGGTAACTATGGTTTCCCTTAAATCATAGTCCTTACAAAATGAAAAATCCTTTTCTTAGGTCAAGATCAATACTTTCTATCATAGAATAGCCTCTTGACATAGGTAAAGATCAAACTGTCCTCCAAGAGTGTCTATATTTATGTTTTTGATGTCTATTCGAACAAGGATTGATGACTAGGCCAAAAGATATTAGATTTAGACATCATTATAATTCACAAACATAGTTTGGTCCACGAGCACCTGAATCGAAATACTAGGCAGAAGTGTTGACAGGATTTGCTGGAGTCTTGGCCTAAAAGGCGTAGAAAGCAGACTCCTTTTGCTCAGTGTGCTCTACGACATGGGCTGATGGTGTCGATTCTTCTGGCTTGGATTGTGCATCAACCAAGCGTTTCCGACAATCCTTTTTCATATGGCCAAACTTATGGCAGTAATTGCACTGGATGTTTTTCTTCTTGGAAGGGTCCTGTGAGTGACCCTGATTGGATGGCTAAGAGGGCTGATTCGTGCCCTTATTGTGCTGAAAGGACTTGGCAGTAAATGCCTGCTCTGTGGAGGAGGAACTAGCACTGCTACTGAACTGCTGTCTCCATCGATCCTATTGTAGTAGTTTGTTGCACAGCTCTGGAAACTTTAAGTCAACATTAGTTGAGGTAATGTTGAGTGTCTCGATAAAGTGCTCATAAGATTGTGGTAGACTTTTCAGAGTGATGACTACCATATCTTCCTCGTCCATGTCCCGACCAATCGCTATCAACTGATCACGGATGTCCTTGATTTTGGTGAGATGCTGCTATAGAGACATTTGTTCATCCATCATGATTGAGAAAAGCATGTTCTTCAGAAAGAACGCGCGGCTCTTGTCGGACGTTTCATGAAGATCCTTCAACGAATCTCAGATTTCTTTTGCTGATTTCCCAGACGGAACCTGAGGCAGCTGATCATCGGTGACTGATAACTTGATAAGCATTACCGCTTCCCGATTTTGCTCATCGAATCTATCCTGATCTTTACCCGCCACTGGAGGGCGTGTAGATTTGCCCAGAACTAGCTAGTCAAGGCAACGATACTCAAAGATTGTCATCATTCGCTGCTTCTAGGTGTTGTAATTCCTGCTGTTGAACTTTTGACTGCCTTCCAACATGATGTTGGAGCAGGATGCCATCTTTAACGTTTTTCGAGACACGAAAAAACGGATTACAAGATGATGGTACAAAGAACAGGGCAGATGGACGACACAGACAAGGAACAGAACCCTTGCACGGGTTTTCGAGGTATAGATCCCGAGATAGAAAACACATGCTCAAAAATTCGAACACGGATTTCGAGGCTCAAATCCCGAGAGTACGGAAAAAATACAAGCTCAAAAATCCGAACACGGATGTCGAGGCAGACAAAAACATGTCGCTGGTCCAAACGTGTGACTCGCTGGGTCAAAAGGTTGACCGAGGGCTGAAGAGTTGAGCGCTAGTGATGAGCGTTGACCACAAAAACTCTTAAACATGAACCGTCGGTATAAGTCAAAACCATAACCCCAACCAGATTTCACAATTTTTCAAAAAATGTGACTAGGATTTGAGGGTTTCATCACAGAAACCGCCGCACAAAAACGAGTATGCAACCCATCAGAAATCGCCATTTGTAGAGGAGAAACACTACCGTGGTTGCAAGGTAAAAAAACGACACCCAGAAAATCGCGTCCAAACGCCTATGGAAAGTCTGGTAAATACGATCACAAAAGGCGCATCATAGATTGGAATAAAACACGACCAAGGACTAAACTCGCTGATTTCTAAAAAAACGCGAGCCTTAAGATCGCTTAACACATACAGATGCTGACCCTTAGCAAAAAAACGACGCTCCAACAGGATCTCCAATAACACGCACCCAAAACACAGAGTCAAATCACAGAAAAGAGTTGCGAGTCTTCAAAATCGCGACCAGGAACTGGTGACCAAAAAGATGCCGTGACCCTTCAGAAGAAAAGGAAACCGCGACCATAGAAAAAGAAACCGGATCCTCCAAAACAGACTCCACAGATTCGCCACAAAAATAAATGCCGATTCAAAACAAATCGCTTGCGTCCCGATCAGAATCCATGACCAGAAAAAAGAAAAAGTGTTTTTCACAAAATGCATTGCAGAAGAAAACATAACTCAAAACCCAGATGCAGAAAGCACCAAACGCCAACAGGGAACCATAAAAGATAAAGACACAGTACGGAAATGTACGACCGCATATGGAGCATGGAAAAAAATTTAAAAAATTTTGTTTTCCCGCTCTCCATGAGCTCTGATACCATGTAAATTTTCAGAATGATATATTATTGAATGAGTTTACAAGATAGAGCGAAGCTCTATTTAAAGAGTTTACATGAAGTTTCTAAAAAGAGAACAGGAGTTTCACAAAGGAAACTACAGCTAATAAAGAAAAACAGATAAAAACAAACTAAACCAAAGACAGAATTAGAAACTAACTATATTGACCATTAAGTAACTAAATATTGTTTTAATAACATTGACATGTCAAATAATGCAAAATTGCAAACATAACTCCAAAACTTGAACTTAGAACTCATCTAAAATAGTGTAAATCTCATATACCTTTCTAAGCTTTGTATGGCTATTGAGACATTTATGACCATTACTAAAAGTGGTGATTGTATTAGGAAATACAATAACCATGTATTGAGAATGTACACACTTCATTAGAAAATGCAAAATGCATACATTCATATATAGGTGATAGTTTGCAGTTGGGAGAAAGGATGTTTCTTTACTCTTTGGTATGTCTCATCAAAAATCATTTTGGTTCTACAGTTCAAAAAATTCCACGAGACTGAAGCCTTGTGTATCAAAATTTTTCCAACAAAAACATGAGGCTTCAAAATTCAGAGCAACTCCATCCAGTATCTTTACTTTTTAGCGATGAATATTTATTCGGGGATTGGAAAAATCTGCTATATATTTTTAATCTTGATATTGCATTGATATCTAGCCTTACAATTTAAAGGAAAACAACTATGAAATCATGTAGTATTTTAGCAGGCTACTGAAGTCATGAAGGAAATTGAATGCTGAAATTTATGCAGGTGAGTTAATATTTTTGTAAATGCAAAAACTCTGATAGAATAACTCTTCAGACCATAGTAGCATAACAACTGAAATTGGAAAAAAAAACCACTTTTTTTGTTCACATGTTAAAATCTTGTTTTTGGAGAGAGTTGGTCAACGTTGACTGACTCTCAACTTTAATTGACTCGAAATTGATAATTCTATATGAATTTCTACATGCTCTGGGAAAGTTTTCTTTAGGATTTTTGCCAAATTTTTAAAACCTGGAATAGATTTCACATTTTTTGAACCTTTATAATTTGTTTATTCAAACATGGCTACCATGCTTCAGACCAGACTTACCAGTAAGTGGTGACATGAGATTTGGATGGGGATAAGTACCACCATTTTTTCAGAAAAAAAGGATACAGGGTTTGGGTAGATGGTAAAACATGAAAAAAAGGGATATTGTGATAGGTGTGTGCAGAGCAATCAAAGAGTTGGTTGGAGATTCTTATTAGTATATCTACTAGACCCCTTGTTGTGTGCATGCCATGAACAATGCACTTAAGGACATCCAACAAAATTGAGTGTTTCAAACATGTTGTAGGCGAGAGATGTGGAGATGTTCATCTGCAATCAACAGATGTCACATGCACTATTTTGTTGCTTCTCCAAGAAGGAATCCATCAAACCCATTGAAACTAAACATGCATTCTACTTCATCTTATTAGATAGGATGATTGAATAGCAAGAGCCCTTGTAACTACTAACCATGAAATGTGTGGAATTGGTGGGTGAGTTCAATATAGAGCAAGGGTTGAGGGTGAAGGCAGTGGTGAAGAACAACACTTTTTGGTTAGATGCCAAATACATAACGTTCGCCATATCTTTAGTTTCATGGTGATTAGATATGGGGACTTTGATAGTTCCAGCCTTGGGGAAATATGAGTGCATTGATAGCATCCTTGGCCAAATGAAGGCCGCTATTCAATAGAGAGACCTCATCTTGTAGTGCTACGATGAGCACATTCAATGTATAATTTGCTAGAGTTGGGAGAAGTACACTCCTTTGCAATGACCTCTTGTGCAGTGAACCCAAAGTGGTATGTGGAGAGGCTTGTAGATTGCCTTATAGATGACAAGGAGGTGAAGAGGGGCTTCATGAAGGCTATTTGAAAAATGTACAATACAGAGGATGTCACATTGGTTAGACATGAGTTGACCATACTTATTGAACTTAAGGGCTACACGAGTTTGACAAAAACAAATAGGGAAAATTTGGTGTAGGAGAGCCTGTTTAGTTGGTAACAGTGGTATGGGCCTCCATCATTGATACACACACTAATCATTCGATTCTTATCACATGTTTATAGTTCCCCTCCTGCTTCATCCACTCTATCAAGAACATGCTTATCTCTAGGAGAGTGGAGAAACTTGTGGCTATACAAAGTGCTTGCATCTCATGGATCACAAGATTGTTGAATACAAGGATAGTCCAGGAGCACGGTAGGATGTAGAGCCTAAGGAGCCAACATAAATTGATTAGGATCAAGTTACATATGTATGTAGTTGGGGTCATGTTGCAGGAGCTAGGCAAGTCTAGTAGTTCCAACAATGAGTATGTCATAGCATTTGCATGGGACAGTGAGTTAGATTAGCCATTGTATTTTGTGTTTAACTTTGTAATTTGTATCTTGAACTTGATGAATAATATAAATATTATTTTATAGAATCATAGATGCTTCTTGATGATTGGGTCAATTGATTGTTAAATTGACAAATGTATAAATTTCAGTGTCTTTTACTCATATTGTTTATATAAATGATAAATTGCAGCTTCCTAAACCATTTTTTAAACATTAATTTTTATATAATTTTTAATAGCTGGCCCCCTCTCTTCCCCAGAACTTGAAATTTTCTTGCCGTCCCCGAAATTGTGTCTCCCTGTCCTTGAAACTCAGAGAAACACTGGTTGTTATGCTCATAAAGTGCCAATGCAATGCACTTAAGTTAATCTGTAACTCACTGATCAAAATCCCCAAATTCAAACTATTGCTCATTTGGCACAGTCCATACAAAATGGAGAGAAAGTTCCTTTAGTTCATTAAGATTAATGTCTTCATTTCTATAGTAAATATTTTTTATTTCTATTAGCAGTCGGCTGGCTGAAGCCTGACACTAACAAGTCAGCCACTGGTCAATAAATGAAGAAAATATTTAGAAAGTTTAAAAAAATTGGGAATTGGTGCCATAGATGATAACGCTGTCATATAATATTTTATATTTGGAACAATGATGTAATATTTGAAATGATTAAATCGTTAGAGGGTTATCCATTTCTTTGGTCTTGATAGTTGATATGCTATGGTGTTTGCTTATGAACTTTCTTCCATGGTTTTGAAGTAGTAATTAACAGCTTCATGATAATCTAAAATCATTTTCTAAGACTGGTGAGAATGTGGGTTGTTGTCCTTGAATTTTGATGGCTATTCGGTAAGCAAAGTCAGTAATTAAGTAAAATCTGAGTTGTACTTGTAAATCTTGGAGTCCATGAAATGCTTATGTTGACTCTATTCTCTGAACTCCAGTCATGTCTATATTTGAGCAATTCAAAAGTGTTCTTCATTAAAAGATGCAAGAAAACTGAATATTTCTAGTGTGATTTCCTTTCCTATAGGGATAGGTTAGAAAAACTTTTCAGAGGGAGTTCATTTCCCATAGTCAGTTGAAATAATTGAACTTGGCAGGAAAAGAATAAAATTAATTCAATTAAGAAATGGTTGCAGAATAAGGAGTACTGAAACATTTTACGATGATTGGATCATAGTTTTATGATAATAATGCCTGTTAATTTTCTTTGAGAATATGCTAGTAATAGTTGGGACATCTCTATTGCAAATTAGAGGATATGCTTTATCCATGGCTAAGCAAATATCCATGAAACAAATAAACTACAAATGATTAATGCTACTAGTATTTCAACACTGTTAACTATTATATATCTCTTGTATGTACTATGAAGTAGTCAATTCATATGATATTTATTGGTGATAAAGAAACTATGTTTAGACCTGAAGATTGAATGAAAAGTAGAAGTTGAAGCATTTCTAAAGGAAAATCGGTATTTGTTTGTCTGGTATTTATGGATATCAAATAGTAGCAATGTTTCTCTTATGGCATTTATGATTCGACAATGTATTTTTCAACAGCCTTTCATAAAATGAATCAAAGCTCGTTATAATATCATTGAGGTTTTTATTGCAAGAAATTTTTGGTAAGGTAATATGGAGGGTCCAGCATTCTATTGTTCTTAATGATTAGCCACGAATGCTTAGATTGGCATGCTTTAGAAATTGTGCAAAGGTTCATTGGTTTCATTTCTTGGTTTGTGGCAGTCATTGTATGAGAATGAAAGAGGTAGAGAACGGATGAGAGAAGATGTTGGAAGATACCGAGATAGAGGACAGAGAGATGATGATCAAGCTAGAGGTGGTGGTCGAAGTTATTCCAATCGTCGTTATAGGGAGGAAAATGATCGAAGCCATAGAAATGATCGTGACAGGTCTGTCTATGTTTGAAGATTTTAAAGAAAAGTAAAGCTTCAATTTATTACCTATGATCATACTTGGTGTGATCTGAAATATGTCATTGATTATGCTTTTCTTTCATATTGTGAATTTTATAACCTACCTACTATTTTGTAAGATGCCAATGCCAATCGCTTATCCTCCTTTGTTTAAGTAAATGGGGTCTTCTATCTTTGGGAAGATTAATAGTCTGGGCTTTTATGATAATTTATTTCATGGAAACTGATTTGGCAGTAAATTTGTTTTTTGTGAGCAGACGATATGATCACGAAAGAGAATACCGGCATAGGCGAAGGTCAAGGTCGGGTTCTCCTGGTCGATCTTATGATCGTCGAGAACGACGGTCTAGATCAGGTTCCCGAGAACACAAAAGGTACTGAACTTAATATATCATGTAATTGGCATGTTATAACTTATGTTGTTGGCTTATATGGTTTGTACATGCTTTTCTTAGGTGCTACAAATATGATTCTAGGTTAGTGATCTTTATGCGTGATGTCAATGAAAATGATTAGTAAATTACAACAGTTTCCGTGTGAACATTAATTATATTCTGCAAGGCTCTATCAAGGAGCTGTGATGGTTTTAACTTTTTTATTTTAAATTTGTTTAGCTCCGAAATTTTCAGGGTGTGAGGATTAGTATAAAACCATTCTGCAAGTAAAATGAAAAAGTAATTTTCAACTCAAGCAAAATGACAACAAAGGGCAAAAGTAATTTATTAACATACCCCAAAAAGTTGAAATATATATATTCCATATACGTTAGTATCAGGAAAAGCACTTAAACAACTGCAAGTTTACAGTATGAGTGGTGGATATAACTAGGCTTGGCAAAGAGATTCATTAACAGAGTTTCATGTTTTCAGTGCACAAGTGAGCACAGAATCTGCATAGAAAATAATATAGACGAATGGGAGCTTGAACAGCTGATATTTAGAGAGTACATTATGCTCACAGAGCCTATTAAAGAGATACAATTATTATTTTAAGTGTTAAACTGGTAGTATTCTTGTTTATATATTTTGTATTGTTATATAGTCTTCCAAAGTGGTTGAGTAGTGTCAACTTGACTCTACTATTGGAAAAACTAGCCGACTGAACTCTTTGCTGAGTTGTTGTGGAGTTTTGGATTAACAATGGTCTTGGCACTAAAATTGATTATCATAATCAGTTCAAGTGTGGTGACTTGAATCAGCAATGGCAATTAATCAACTCTTTGCTAAATACTTTTCAGAGTGCTAAGTCAACTCTTACTGTGCATATTACTAAGTTGCTATCAAGTATGAGTTGTGGGAATATGGGTTTAGTTTGATTGTATATCAAATGTTACCAGTACTGGAAAAACTATCCAGTCAGTTCAGACCATTTTTTGTTCCGATTTTATAAAAGCATTGAATAAATAGGTAAAAAAAAGACATTCAAAATTTTGGAAGGTGAAGAATGAAAACAAAAATGTCAAAAGTGAATGCCTAAAACAGAAACGGTAATTGCGATTGTTCAACTCTCTGTCATCTTTGTCAGCTTACCTCCCTCGAAGCTATGTCTGTGACTCTGCTTTGTATTTGTCATCATTGAATCATGCAGATGAGTAAAGAGTTCATGTAGATTTGGATTTTCTGGCTTGTTGTCACTTGTTTTCATTTTTAAAAAACATTCACACTGGTTTGCAGCTGGCTGCATTATTTCCATTTTCCAGTACACAGACGTAAAACTTATCTTTACAAACATGATCCTTGTATAAGATAATTTGTAAATGCTTGCTCAAACTTGGGGCTTGTGAGGACAAGCAATTATTAGTTTTTCTTTGCTAGGAAGTTAAAATAATCATCAACTTCAAGCTTTTAAATTAGTATTTATATATGTGAATGTTAAGCATCTAGTAATCACATTAGGCATTAAATTCTTAAGTGCATGGGATTCAGCACAACATTTGAAACTTAAGTTTTGTTTCTTATTGGTCAAACTTGATAGTTATAATAGCAACTTGACATTGTACAAACATATTAGCCAAATTTAAGCAAAAAAATTTCAAATTCTTATTTGGTTGATTGCAAGTGTTCAAAATTCTATTTCAATTCTGACTTCATTCTCTAATTTAAAAGTTCGAACTGTGGACATATTCTTAGATTCTTGTGTTATTGGTGCATTGCATTTTACCTCTTTATGCTTTTTGATATAATATGATTTTATATATAGCTTTTACTTTTATATTTTTACATTTTTAAATTTCCATATCAAACCAAGTCTTTCATAAAATCTTGGACTTGCAAATTTCTTTTACCCATCAAGCAGACCATATTTTGAGAACATGGTAACTATGTTGCAACTTCATACTAAAGTATATGCGGAATGTATTAACCGGAAATTTTGTATTATTTACTATTAATTTAAATTTTATTGATAAAAAATGGTAACAATTCATTTGTTCTTAGACATCTTCTTATCAACAATGCTGTTTAAATTTTCATCTAAACTTCAAAGTCCATTGTTTATGTGCATCTCAGGGAGATGTGAAGGGGTGCAAGGTAGATAAACTACCTTTTAGTTGATTTCCTCATTGACACTTTTGATTGCATAAATGATCCCCTGATTACAAATGGCATGCTATTTATGATATGCACAATATTTGAAGACTCGATACAATTCGAGTATCTTCAGATTATTTATATACCCAAATGTAGGTAGACGTGTATAAACTATTAACATATTGAAGGAGGTGGGATCCTCTCCTTGCAAGAAATATTCTTCAGCTCACCATATGCTCAAATAATTTGTATCAGCTTTTATAAGAGATGACCATCTGGAAATGAAATTCTGAACTCCAAATGTGTTGTGCATTATGCTGATCTTTTCCATTCCGGTAAGTCTGATACAGGCTTTTAAAAAACTGAGTGATAATGTTGCACTTCAAGTGCCTGGAAATGATATCTTTTATGATCTGTGTTTTCTGCTAGAAGACAAGAATTGGTTGTCAGATAGGTGACAGCCTGATACAGGTAAGTAACTAACTTTACATGAATCAAGACTAATCTGCTTTTTCTTTAAGGATCATAAGTGGCAGGTGCAGGATTCCTATAGGCAGAATAAATTTTTTCACTTCCTCTGGGATCTAAGTGCAGATGCTGAGTGTTGCGAAAATGAAGAAATGAAATAGGAGGGAATAGAATAGAGATGAAATTTAGATGAATCAGGTAAATGGGAAAGATGATTAAAAGAGAAAGGGAATAAAATCATATTTTGCAAAGTATATATGGTGAGGCATAAATTCTCCTTTTATGATGGTCATAAGCTAGTGTCATTATGTAAGAGAGGATCTCCACTTGCCTTTATTCCTCTAAACTCAAAAAGACCTGAACTTTTTAAGAATAGCATAAAAAAATGTTGATTTTATTTCTCCTGCAACCTGGAACATGCTGTATAGTGGTAAACTAGGTAGCCATTTATATCCTCTTCACATTCAAAGTAAAAAAAATCATTAGGCATCTGTACAGATGCAACATATTTATGAATTGCTCTATGTCAGAAAATTTTCTCAGCTTCATTTTGTCAGAAAAGTAGCATAGGAATGTGTTTCCAGATGATGAAAAGCATAGCAAATTACTGTACCGTATAATTAGTTGCCATTTCATTCGATCACTAAAAAATACAGCCACAACAAACAACTTCCGTTCAAGCACATTTCCTTATTATTAAATGTGGAGCACGATTTTATGGTACTGGTTTAGGCTATGTGGGATTCAAGCTGGCTTTGTATAATGGTATGAATGTAAGGCGTATTCTAGAAGAGAAAGTCCAATAGGTGCCTTTATGACCAAGAAGATACCTCTGTCATACATCTATAACTCTACTTAATTTAAAAGATACATTCATGCATTCAATCCAAAAAACTTGTGAAAAATAAAATTCTGTTGTATTACAATATGGGAAAAGGGAAAACTAGTTAGCGATAAAATTCTGTTGCAATTGATTGCTGCTGAATGGCTCTAAAGGCCTCTTGCGCTTTTCTTCCACATCACATTCTTTGCCTCCCTGCTCTAAGCCCATTGCAGAAGCTTTGCATGTTAGGGAGTAGGATTTCAGGAATGGCTGTCCCATGAATGGGAAGAGGTTGGTCAGCTCCATTGACAGGATTATTCTCTCCACAGTAAGCTCGCTTTGGCTTCAGGTGATCAGGTCTCTGATTCTTCCTTTGGGGACACCTGTCTCATGGGGGATCCTGTTGCTGCGGCTAAGAATGCTGCTTCTAGGATGAGGCTCATGGTTAAAATTTTTGTACGGGTGACAGTAGATTTTGCAATTACAATCTTAGGGTTTGCTCTGGTTCTCACACTGATAAGATGGATTCTTCAGCCAGTGATGAGGTTAGGGCATCTTCTAAATCCTCTTGGGCAAGCTAGGATCCTCCTCTGGATAACAGGGTTCAGCCCAATTCGGTTCAGATTGTGGAGTTTGGGAAAGATGTCATGGAGACTGAAGAATGGTACAAAAAGTTTACCTTGATTTGTAGGTTTCAAAATTTTGGCCAAGCTTGGCTGACCTACATGCCTGGATTTCAAAAAAATGGAAGCTCATTGTGGAAAATAACACTGTTATATGGCATTGTGCCAAATTATTTTTCTTATTGTTTGTGATCCATCAAGGGCATGGATTCTTTGCTTCAGGGGGTTCCTTGGGTCTGGGACAAAGCTTTCCTGGGTATGAAGCCCTGTCATGTAGAGTTTAACTCTCTCACTGAATCTTTTTCATTTTCTCTACTATGGGTCAGACTGTCCAATCTTTCTCATTAGTTTTAGAGCACTGAGTGTCTTTTTTCTATTGGAAATTCACTTCACCTTTGCAAAAATTCTTGTGGAGTTGGATCTATTCAAAAATTTACCTGAAGAAATTTGGTTAAAAGTGGGCAACAGGATTTGCAAGCAACAGCTGCATTTTGAAGAAATCACATTCAGATGTTCACATTCAGGGGTCGGTTGTGTTATGCTATGGATCATTTGGTGGCTTCCTATCCAAAATTCTCTTTTACTGCAAGCAAGCCAAATTCTTCAAGGCAGGTCACCTGGTGGAAAGGGGTAGAATTGAAGCATCAACTGGTTTATCCTAATTCTCCTGCAGCAGATGCTTTGGATTCTTTGGAATGTACACCTTCAAAGTAAAATGCTTCCTCATTTGCTCTTTCTTCTTGAAATGGCCACTCTCTGTACCTCAATGGTGGAGGATTCTTTCGATCAGGGGGTTTCATTGATGGCTCTTGAGTAAACCTTTTTAGAATCATCAGATGATAGCCCAGATAAATGGACTATGGTGCAGAGAAAACAATCCTTCCAAGAAAGTGGAGTCGATGCAAGATGATTCGCTGGTCCCAAGTTAAGAAGGGATTGTTGTATTTGTGATGTCTGCGTTTTTAGGATGATTGTAATCACTTTGTAGCCAAGTAGGGCAAGTTGAGTTTGTCTGAACCCCTATGTTTGTGGAGGGCCTTTTCCTTTGTCCTGTGTTAATTACAGGCCTTCTGTAAAGTTTTGATTTTTTCTGAAGTTAACGAAAAGGGAGAGGGACCCACTTCCCTCTCACTTATCAGAAAAGTAAAATTCTGTTGTTGTATTGTATATTTTAGATGAGATTCCTTGGCAAAGGACATATTGTTTTAAATGAACAAATTAGTCTTAGCACTTACGTATCATGTACCTAACTTATGCTAGTTAAAAAATTGCCATTAACAAGATGTTGCTTACTATGCCTGTGATGCATTAGATGCTTTCAGTTGGCAAAAAATGAAACTGTTCTGTACACGTTTCTGTTTCTTCTAGACGAGAAACATCAGAGAAGATTTAAATTTTGCTGCTTGATCCTGATTCCTATATAAAAAAATGTTAGTTCTTCAGATCCTGATGTTGATTTTTCTTTTGTGAGGCAACTATTGATTTAAAATGTCTTTTAATTGGTTTGCTTTGATGCTCAATGTGTGATATTCTTATTTTTTTCTGCAGTAAACGGGCGAGTGGGTTTGATTTAGCACCTGCAGGTGCTTATGTTGCACCGACTACATTGCTTACAGGTCTGATAATTAAATAAAACCTTGTAATAACTTGTTATTTTGATTAATTTAAATTCATCATTTTTATTTTTATTCACAAGGGTTTCGGTGTAATTGTTAGGGCAAATATTGAGGGTAGTGACATCCTTGTATGAATGCTCCTTTGACTGCTTATCGTATTTGCTCTTTGTTGCAATGTTGCAAATTATTATGATGTTGTAATGTCATGCAAATTATGATAGTATCGGTGCTAATAAAGTTTCCTGTTACTTTTCCAAAGAGATTGAAAAACTTTTACGGTGTTTTTACTTGTTCATACCCTATCAAGTCCAGACAAGGCCTCTAAAGTTGATGTATAGTACCATGCATTAAATGTGATAAGACTATCAGTTGCTGTCTGCAAAGTGAGAAGTGTGAGCTTGAAATTATTTCTATCATTCGTATAGCTGTGCTAGAATAACAAGACTTACTGAGCCACTCAAAAGCCTTTGGCAGGTAAAAGACTATACACTTTTGATTCCTTAGTTGAATAACTTGTATCTTATCACGACTATCTCTTGTCCAAATAGTTCCTTGAATATTTGTCCATTTACTGATTTTTTGAGACTATCAGGTTTGATTTATGTCAGGCTGTTTAATAGAGAACATTCCTAGATATAATGATCTTTACTTTCTAACTTATCTCCAAGACAGCCCCTGCCCAAGCTTCCTTAGAACTAGGTTTAACTAATATTCTTTTTTCAATTGATTGTAAAACTTGTTCCTTTTGCCTATGTATGCAATGCTCCTTTGTATATCTATCTCGTTATTACATGATAATGGTTCCAATTCTTAATGACAAATATTAGCCCTCTTTACTAATTTCAACTTTGAACACCATGTTATTGCTTATAACATTTTCTGATTCCTATCTTTAATCCAATTGCTATTTTATGTAATTTAAAAAAACAAAAAAAAAATAAATGTTAAAGTCTGTTGGCTTTGTTATAAGAATTACTCTTGTTTCCGTTAACATGGCTCATAAGGTCTTTTCTACATTTCCATGTGTGTGGGTGCAGGCGAAGGTGCAGGCACAGGCATGGGTATGTAATTTTTAAAATGAGGTTTTGTTGGGGGTGCAGGGTTCTCTCTCTCCTTCACCTCCTCCCCCACTCTCTCTTTCTGCACGTAACTCCATATATGCGTAGGGGTGTGTGTGTGTGTACAAATTTTAAATCATGACATTATACAGTGCTTGAAAATCCTATATCAAGTTTCATCAAAGCATAAATCTCAACATAAGATTAATGATTCACTAAATTATAAATAATTTAATGTTAATGGAAAAATAATAACTAAAATTGAGTTTTGAGAAATGGTTTGAAATTTTTATATGTAAGTCAAACAATCAAAGGATTTTACCTTTTTATTTCAAGATTAATAACCATAGTTGCAGGGAGACGTGTCTCCCACCACCTGGGACGTGCCTCTGAGACTAGGACGCGTCTCCCATACCATAGATTGTTACAGAGACGTCCCCAGTGACAAGAGACAGCCCTCCCACGTCTCCATGAAAAAGCCCTAAGTATCTGTCCATATATCTTTGTCGGCGGAAAAATATATGCTGGATCCCAATGACCAGATTTTGAAAAGTGACTGCCATGAATGAATGAAGTTTGAGCATTGATAATCAAGGCTAACACATGCAAAAAGGCAGGTGGCATGGACAGTAACATATCTGCTCAAAGTCTTCGAAATTCCATTATTTTGAATTGTCATTGACTTCAATAACCTTGCTCATCAAAAAAAAATTGTGGTAAATGTATGTTAGGATATTTTATTATTTTAATTGTTTAAGTGTGATCTCACAATACTGAGTCCCAGACTTGGGACATCCTAATTTTTGTCTGAAATCACATATTTTTTAGAAAAATTAATGATTTAAGCCTTGAGGGGTTCCATTTAATAGGGTTTAATTGAAGGGGGTTAGATCAAACCCCCTTAGATCAAACCCCCTTGGAAAGAACCCCCTAGTCTTAAATTAAAACCTCGACGGAGTCTCCTCTACATCTATCAAAATGTTGACAAAAAACCATTTTTGCTTTACCTTTTGAGGGATCAAATGAAATCATTTAGAAATTCTATTTTGTAAGTATGTAGCTCTTAGTATAAGCTTTCCAAAAAGTATGATTTTGAATATACTTAATTTGATTATTATATTTATTTTTTATTTTCTATTTAACATAGGTTTTTCACCGAATATCAAGGTCTCTATTCCACACACGCGGAAAAATTAAAAAATAGAGAAAAATTTATGAAAAATATCTGCACACTAGTTATTGATGTCCTTGTTTCAACCAAAAAAAAACAATTTATTTGGATACATAGAAAAAAAGTTATGTTGTATGGTATGAACCAATGAAGCAGATCTCATTAAAATATCGTGAGAAATTGCGATTTCTCGTTTCTCGCCATGTAACCCGAGATTTTCCATAAAATCCCGGCGATATTAATAGTAAAAATCAATGACATGAGTTTTGCCTGGCGTTTCGCAAAAATCCGTTGAAAATCATGGTTTTTTTGGTGATAAATCGCGGCAGTTTATCTTCTTTTATCGTGGCAGTTTTTTTATGATAATTTCGTGTTAAGAATTAAATTTGCAGCCCTACATTCCTCCACATAATTGTGAAACAAGAAAATTAGGGTTTGAAGGGGAAATTTGTCCGTTGCAGCGTGAACGACTGTCTTCTTTTGGCGCTCGCGAACAATTTGAGACTCGACTCTCTGAGGTACGCAGCGTATTTATTGTAATTTTAATTTTTTTTTATTTGTTGTTTACAAATTTTATTTTTTGTGTTCTTTTTATTTGAAGTTACAATTTAAATTTTATAATATGTCATATATCAAAGTTGTTTTTTTAAAATTAGGTATTGAAACATTTTAAAAATATAATATTGCATTTTCCAGTTCAATAAAATAAAATATATTCAAGTTTTTTTTCTAAAAAATTAGGTTTTGAAATATTTTATTTAATATTTGCATTTTTTAATTTAATAAAATAATATATTATATCATTAATTTAATTAATGATATATTTAATTTTTTAATTTAACTCTTTTTAAAATTATAATTTTAAATTTAAACTTGAAAAATTATTAATAATATGTTTTATTTTATTGAATTAATTCTTTTTAAAATTATAATTTTAAATTTAAACTTGAAAAATAAATTATAAATTATAAATTGATAATATAGCACTTTAATTTAAAAGATAATATAAAATTATAATTTTAAATTTAAACTTGAAAAAAAATTTAAAATTATAAATTGATAATATAACACTTTAATTTAAAAGATAATAAAATATATAATTATTTTAAAAAAAATTAAAATAATTGTAATCGAATTAAAAAATAAAAAAATAAAAAAGATATAACATTTTAATTTTCTTTTAAATTGATGAATCGTGAAATATTCCATTTTTTTATTAACATTAAGAAGGTTAAATGTGAGTTAAATATTTGATTTCCCAACCGTAAAAATGTAGAGAAGCGAAGAAGGCGAAAATGTGGTTATAGAAGAGGAGCAAAATTCTGGATCTCAAGCAGAAAAGGAAGCTCAAGCAATTGGGAGAGCGGTTGCAGGCCAGGAAGGTGGCGGGGTTTCTTCGTGGGCTAAAGATGCAGAAAGCGAGATTCCAATGGAAGCTCTTCAAGAAAGAGCTCGCAAGGAAGTATGGAGCTCCAAAGTGGTGGAAGAAAGGAAAAGAAAGCAAGGATTTATCTTGGATCAGGGAGATCGCCATAACGGTTTAAGGGATCCTCGTGTCCAGAAGCCTTTCAATCCAAGATTTCAGGATCCAAATCAAAATTTTAATTCAAGAAGACCTTTCACAAATAATTGGAGAAACCCTAGGACACCTGGAAAGGGCGGTTTTGGTAACAATTTCAACCCAGCGCGGAGGAATGACTGGCAAAAAGGCTACAAAATTTCCATGGTTATGCCCCTCGTCTTTTAGGTCCGTCAATAGAGCATATGAAAAAATTAGGGCTGATTGGCAAATGATTTGGAACAAAGTTAGACTGGAAAAGTTTAGTGAAATGGTGGCAAGAGCGCTAGGGGAAAAAGCTAAAAATGAGAGCCTTAGCAAACGGTTTCTTTGTGGTTGTTTGCCCTTCGACAAAAAATAAATCGGAAATATTGGAAGGAATTTGGATTTTAGATGGATTTGGCTTCTATCTGAGAGATTGGGAGATAGGGTTTGATGCAAGTAAACACAATTTAGAGTATGTGCAGGATTGGTACAAGTTGCCAAATTTGCCAATGGAATTTTGGCAGCCTGCGATATTAGAAGAAGTTGGCAAATTTCTGGGTAAATACATTTGCGCTGAAGAATGGTCTAAAAAAGAGGGTTTCAGAACGATTGTCAAGATTTGTGTGGAGAATAAACGCAATTCCCCGCGGTTGAGAGTTAGAAATCTTCATAGATTGGGGAACTCTAAAGCAGGAGCTAGTCTTTGATCCAAAGCCGGAAGGACTCTTGGTTGAAACAATAGGGTGGTGATCTTGGGAAACTAGTCAAGAGCAGAAATGCGAAGGAGAAATTCATGTTGGGAAAGTAATCAGAGAGGAGGACAACCTCAACTCTCCAACCCCAAGACAATTTGAAGAGGAGAGATTCGAACAGATAAAGGAAACTTCAAAAAAGGGTGAAGAGCAAGTGTCTAAGGAAAAAGGTTTTATCCCCAGATGAAGAAGTAGAGAACTTGAAGGCTTCATGGGCAAAGGTGCAGAGCCTGGAGAAGAAAATTTTGGAGACATTGGGAATGATTCACCCAAAGGTGTAGAGAGATGATCTCAACTCCTTGTTTGAAGTTGGAAAGGAGTTGGTGGAATTGGCCGAAGCAGCAAAGGAGGGCTCCATCCTGTTAGGAGAAGAAGGTTTAGGTGAGCATTGGAAGGGTCTTGAGGAAGAAGATTTTCAGTTTATGAATACAGAAAATGAGTTACCTTCTCCAAAGCCCCCTCAGGCGCAGATTGAAGTGGATGACTCAGGGGTCGGTTTGGACTTGATAAAGGGATCCTTAGGGCTTGGACTGAAGGATGCTGTCAAATTGGTGCCAGATTGCGGATAATTATTAGGAAGAAGGCGCCTTCCTAATAAGGAGGAGCTGAAATTGGATGGAGAAGCCAATGGGCAGTTAAAAATAAAAAAATTGTTGAAAGTAGGGAAGGGAGCAACCCTTCCTGAAAAACAATGAAAATAATTTCCTGGAATATTAGGAGCTTAAATGCCCCTAATAAAAGATGACTATTTAGGCATTTTTTGGAATCTTTGCAGGCAGAAATTTGCATCATTCAGGAATCCAAGTTAAATCAGGTTGAAAGAGACAAGCTAAGCAAGAAATTTTGTAGGTGGAGTTTTGTGGGGTTTGATGTGAATGGGGCTTCTGGGGGTCTCATCACTTGGTGGCACCCTCAATTAGTGGTAGTAGAAGAGATTGCCAAAAGCAGAACATGGATAGCAAGCAAGGTAAGGAGCCTAGCCTCTAATTTAAGTGTTTTGCTCATCAATATCTATGGACCTAATTCTTGTTTAGAGAAGAAGGAAATTTGGAAAGAATTAGACATAATCTGTAATAGCCAAGCCTTTGATTTCTTTCTGTTGGGAGGAGACTTTAATGCAATCCTCAAATCAGAAGATAAAAGAGGTGCAGTGGGAGGAAATTGCAATCCCAAATAGATTTTGAAAACTTTGTGGATAGGAACTCTCTTTTTGAAATCCCAATGGGAAATGGCTCTTATACTTGGACAAACAGAAGGTTAGGTTTCAACAATATAGCAGAGAAACTTGACAAATTTTTATTCAAAGGAGATTTGAGAAACTTCCCCTTTTCTTTCGAATGTAAGATCTTGCCAGTCTCTGGTTCAGACCATTATCCCATCTGCCTTGAAATCTTAGGGGAAAGAAAACCAGTAAGATGTCCCTTCAAGTTTGAAAACATGTGGTTCAAAGACCCAAATTTCCTGGACCTGGGAAAACAATGGTGGATAGAGGTGGATCCGGGGGGCTTCAAACTTTTCAACTTGGTTACCAAGTTAAAAGCAGTAAAACAAAACATTAAGCAATGGAATAAAGACTGTTTTAAAAATATATTCCAGGAAAAGAAGAATACAGAATCGGATTTGGAGGCCCTGAATGAAAAAATTCTTAGAGAAGGAATGGATGCAAACTTCCAGCAGGAAAAGGAGTTGTTGGGGAAGTTGGGGGATTTGCTTTCGAAGGAGGAAATCTTCTGGAGGCAAAAATCCAGAGAAACTTGGTTGAGGGTAGGAGACAAAAACACAAAATTCTTTCACAATTCTACAAAGGTCAGGAGAGAATCAAACAAAATTTCCTTCTTCAACACCTCCCTAACAAAAGAAATCGTATCATTAGAATCCTGAATTTCAAAAAAGGAGAATTACCTTGTAAATATCTGGGTTTGCTGCTAGCGAAAGGGGTTAGATTAGGGAAATTGTGGGAAACCTTGTTAGAAAGAATTAAGGCTAAACTAGCATCATGGAAATGCAAATGGCTATTGTGGGCAGGTAGGTTAACTTTGCTAAAGGTTGTCATCTCTGCCATTCCGACTTACACAATGTCTTGTTTCCCTCTCTCAAAGTCAGCCTTTCGAGACCTTAATCAGAAAATGAAAACTTTTTTCTGGCAAGGGAATACAAAACAACACAAGTATCCTCTGATAAAGTGGTCTCAAATCTGTGAACCTAAAGAAGCAGACGGAACGGGGTTAAAGGATCTTCTGTCTCAGAACATCGCTTTAGGTGCAAAACTGGTTTGGTCTATCCATTCGAAGCCGGAGTTGAAATGGGTAAAAATTATAAAGGCTAAATATTTAGAGGAGGAAGAAAACAATATCTTTACTTCCAAACTTTTGCCAAAAGGATCGAGAATCTGGAATTTCATTGGAAGCTGCAAGAGGCTGATTTCAAGCCAGTTAACATGGAAAATAAGAGATGGAAGTAAAGCTCGTTTCTGGGAAGATTCGTGGGATGGCCAATCTCCTTTAGTCGTCAAAGAAGACTTAGAACAAATCAGAACTCTCACAAAGCAAAGATGGGGGGACAAGGTGAGAAATTATGCAGCAAATTCCTCGGCCTCTACAGGAGCAATCATAAAATGGAAGGATGTTAGGGACATTGGAGTCGAAGACAGAGCGGCCGAAGCTTTCGAAGCAGTTATGAGAAACTGAACATTGATCTTCAGGGAAGGAGCAGACGAGCTGAGATGGAATGCCTCTCCTTCAGGGCAATACAGTGTGAAAGAAGGTTATAGAGTACTAAAAGGGGAGCAAGGGGTGGAATCTAGCTTGCCCATTAAATTGTGCTGGAACAAGTTCGGCCTTCCTAAGGCAGGGCTCTTCACTTGGGCTGCTTCGAGAGGTAGAGTCCTCACAGCAGACAGATTCAGAAAGATGGGATTTGCGGGTCCTTCTAGGTGTGTGCCATGTAAACAAGAAGAGGAATCTGGGGACCATCTATTCCTCAACTGTGAGTTTGCCCACAAGACTTGGACTTGGGTTAGTGCCAAACTCAAATGGCAAGCACCTTTTCCTATTAAGTTATCAGACTTCCTCATCTCATGGCCAGTGATAAATCAGGATTCCTTATTTGGGGGATTGTGGAGCATATGCCCATCCATGATTATTTGGGAAATTTGGAAAGAGAGGAATAAAAGAATTTTTTAGGAGAAGGAAAGGTTTTTTCCCTCATTCTTAAATAAGGTTGAGGCAAACATCATAGAAGTTCTGAATGCAAGGTTAGAGGAAGGAGGTCGAAAGAACCAAAAGTTTTCCTGTTGGGATGCAGAGATGGGTAAACAATGGAGAGGCTTGAAGATTTTGGCAATAGCAGATTAGAAGGCTTCAAGGGAAGATAGACAATTAGTGAATTGGAGCCCTCCAGAATTTGGGTGGTTCAAGTTGAATTTCGACGGGGTGTCTCGAGGGAATCCTGGATCTCTGGAGCTGGGTGCAACATTTGAGACTGGGAAGGTAAAACAGTTGGTAGATTGGCTAAGAGGTTGCAAGATGGAACAAATAATGCAACAGAAATAAAAGTATTAATTCTTGGTTTAAGTCTTTGCCCAGAGCTCAGAATTAAAAAAACTGGAGATAGAGGGGGATTCTATGCTAACAATAAACAGGCTAAGAACCAGAAGGTTGGAAAACTGGAGACTGAATGCGTTGTTAGATCATGCTCTTCTATTGGCAGATTCCTTCGAACTGATACAGATCAACATATTCTGAGGGAAGGTAATTCAGAAGCGGACGCTCTTTCAAACATGGCAGCAGATGGAAGAGAGTTTAAGGAAATTTAAGAAACAGGTAGATCAATCTAAGAACTCTTCTCAAGTGGGTGGTTGGGCGGGAGTCCTTCCACACATAAGGGTGTGGAAGGACTGGGGTCGTTGATGCAGCGAGTCCCTAGGGGGCTGGACAACTCAGCAATCGGGGTTATAGGCGGTTGCCAAGTGGACAAAGGGTCTATAGACTCGACGGTCTCCTTTGGTCTAGGAGGCAAGCGCAGGGTATTTTCCACAAGGTACTCATGTTTTTAAGAGGCCGAAAACTTACAATCATTAATTCGCGCGGTCCTTCTCCAGTGAGATTTGTTAGATGTGTTGGCTCTCACGCGGGGGCGGTGTTATAGAGAATCTAGACAGGTTGGATCTGCAAGGGATTTGATAGTTGCTATTATTTGGAGGCATGTCTTCGGCGCAGGGACAATTTCTTTATAGCTTTCCTTCTCCATTGTTTTTGATCCGTTCAGGAATGTCTGCTAAACCCAAGGTGCTTCTGTTCTCAGCGGATTGGATAAGGTGCGGAGGTATGGATATCCCCATCCGTTTGGTAAGTACCAAGAGGCAAATGGCTTTCTTAGGCGGAATCACTGATCTGCGTCTCAAGCGTCTTCTAAAATGTTAGGATGAATTGGTTCTGGGGGCGGTAAAAATGATAATGGGGAAGGAATTTGTGGAAGGAAGCGAGCGCTATCGGGTTGATTCTGATATCAGCTCCCAGTTTGTAGTAGCAATGGTGGATCTGAACGTGGCGAAGACCTGGGTCGAGATGGTGACGTGAAGACTCTTCATCCCCAGTGTGTTGGGAGGGCTGGAGGAAACTCTGGAGATTGCAACTTTTGGAGTTGGTCTGCCTCGTCCTAGAGACATTCCTCTCCTGCAACAACTAGGTAGCGTTGTTAAATATTTTCCATTTATCTTGCATTTGAAGGGCGAGGATTTGGTATGGTACAGGCAACATGCTCGGGTTGGGGTTAACTATTTGTTGAGGTTTTTCGAGATTCTGGAGACACAAGGACATGACTGGGTTGAAGATTTCAATTTAAAACTGCATAACTATGAACTGGAGGTGTGAGGGCGGAAGGTTTCAAGTTTGACAGCTGTGGTCAGGTTTTGGGGTTTTGTTGTCTCTGGGTTTTGTGTCTTGGTCTTTCTGTGGCTATGGGTCTGCATTCGTCTATATCTACTTTCTGTTCCTTTTCAGTCCTAGTATTTGATAGTTAGCATATGCATGGCCCTGCGTGGTTGTATAGAAAAGTCATAGGCAAGTATTGGGGAAGTATGGGTGCAGCCATCAGGCTGATTTTGAAAAATTTCTGAAATTGTAATCTCTTGTTCTGATATATATATATAGAGAGATCATATTACGCAGCAAAAAAAAAAGGTTAAATGTGAGTTTGTTTTTTTCCTTAAGATTTGCTCATCATGCCACCTATGAATAAAGTCAAGAGCAATTTTTGCCTCAGTGTATAACGGAGGGATTTCTCATTTCAAATGTCAAGGGTTGTAAGCAACTAGGGAATGGTGTGAAGGGTTGTAAGCAATGTCCTTCAGATGTCACCCATCAAGCAAAGCAGTCCATAGAAGTCCATTTAGAAAATAAGGCAAAGAAGGCTAGAGTCGATCACTTGGATGAGGGAGCACGACCAGAACAAACTTTATCAGATGAACAAATTTCTATGCCTTCTTTTGGATCACAAAGACGTAACACAGGTGGGGGAAACATTAACAACTTCTTTGCATCACGTACTACACCTGGAGCACAACCAACTTTGGAGAGTATGGGGTGGAAGAAAATTGTGCATGAGCAAGCCAAAAAGGCCATTTCTAATTTTTGGTACTATTTTAGCATGCCATTCCATATTGCAAGGTCTCCATACTGGCAGTCCATGGTGGATGCCATTGCAGTTGCAGGTTCGGGGTTCAAAGCACCCTTATATGAGACCTTGAGGACAACCATGTTGATAGATGCAGTTGAGGATTTGAAAAGTGTTCTCACAGATCATCGCAAGGAATGGGCTAGGACAAGTTGCACGATAATGTCAGATGGGTGGATAGATGGGAGGAATCGTACACTCATCAATTTTGTTGTTGCATCAGAGCTTGGCACTGTGTTTTTGAGATCAGTGGATGCATCAGATAGAGTGAAATCAACACAAACACTATTCACTCTATTTGATGAGGTGGTAGTTGAGGTGGGGCCACAACTTGTGGTCCAATTTATTACAGACAATGCTGTTGCTTGTGTTGATGCTGGAAAATTGTTGATGGATAAGCATCCTACTTTGTTTTGGAGTCCATGCGCAGCACATTGTCTCGATTTAATCTTAGAAGACATTTGAAAAATTGAATGGATAAAATCAGTATTGCAGAGGGCCAGGAACATCACAAAATTTATCTACAATCATACGAGGGTGTTACATATGATACGCACCTTCATGGATGGGAGGGAACTTCTTCGGCCAGGGGTCACACGATTTGCCACACACTTCCTAGCATTGCAGACTCTTTGTAGCCAAAAGATGAATTTGAAGCGAATGTTTGTTTCGAATGAGTGGTCACAATCTGGCTTTGTGGATCATACAGATGGTCAAGATGTGGTGGAATATGTTTATGCTGCAAGTTTTTGGACAGAGGTAGAGGAGATTGTGAGATTTTCAGAGCCTTTAGTTAGGGTGTTGCGACTAGTTGATGGGGAAAAATCCCCAATGGGCTACTTGTACAAGGCCATGGATAGGGCCAAAGAGGCTATTAGGGCAAGGATGGACCATGAAATGAGTAGATACATGGCGATATGGGAGGTCATTGATGCGGCCATGGATAGGGCCAAAGAGGCTATCAGGGCAAGGATGGACCATGAAATGAGTAGATACATGGCGATACGGGAGGTCACTGATGCAAGATGGGATCGACAAATGCATTGTGCACTCCATGCCATTGGATACTTCCTCAATCCAACATTGTTTTATAGTGACTCCTTTAGTCAAGCTGAAGAGGTGAATGAGGGCCTATTGCAATGCATTGAGAGATTTTTCCCAGAATCACAAGATCGACGGGCAGCCATGGCAGAGTTACCTACATACCAACAAGGAAAGGGATTTTTTGCCACTCTTTGTGCTGTAGAAGGTAGGACCACTTTGAAACCAGGTAATTGAGAATTTGTAAGATTGTTTGGTTTTTAAGATTGAAATTTTTTAACGTAATATAGTGTTGATTAAAATTTATGTTTTTTGTAGCCAAATGGTGGAATTATTTTGGCAAAGATGCTAAGAATTTAAGATGGATGGCAATGCACATTTTGAGCTAGCCATGTAGTTCGTTTGCCTGTGAGCGTTCTTGGAGTGTGTTTCAACACATACACTCCAAGAAACACAATCATTTGACTCAAAAGCGAATGAATGATTTGGTTTTTATCCACCATAACCTTCGTCTTAAGATGAAAAAACTTCAAGGTAAGAAAAATTTGGATTTCTATATATAAATTGTAATTATTGTTTAGCAAATTTTATTCTTATTTTGTACAAGGTTTCAAACTAATGCTTTTGAACTGATTATATAGGGAGTGTTGAGGATGATCAACCAATTGACCTTGATGAGATTGATCCTGACTTAGAATGGCTTGTTGATGAAGAAGAGTTAATTGATGAGGATGACATAGAGATCATGAGGGAGGCTAATGCATTTTTTGAAGAGGAGTTGAATCAACTTAGGAGGGAGCATAATATTGGAGCTTCATCATCAAGAGCTGTAGCTCCCTAGTGGATTGTATTTCACAATAGCCATCTTTCTTAGCTTTGTCTACCTTGTGTTTCTTTCTAGTTTGTCAGTTTGTAGCTTCACATTTGTATTTTATAGTTTGTGATTGATTTCGAGGGTTCAAACTCTGAAGTCGAACCATGTAATGACACTATATTGTGTGCACTTTAAATAATGATTTCAAATTTAATGGGAAAGTCCATATTTCAAAAATTAATGGTGTACATTTCTTTTACTTTATCTATCTAACTCTCCATGAAACTAGGATGCCTTTAAATATCCTTTAAATATAAAAAAAATCAGTTATTTATGTTTTTTTCGTAAATTTTTTGCGTTTTTCGGATTCCCGATATTTTCCCGAGAAATTGAAAATATCTCTCTTTTGGTTTGCCGAGATATTCCCGAGAAAGATATTTGCTTCTATGGTATGAACCTATGTCTGAATTATAATTAATTTCACTTCAAAAATTAATAAAAAAATATATGTAACAAAAACTTATGAAAAAATATCTATGCACTAGATATTGGTGTTACAAATCTATGTTTAACGTTTTATAATTTGATCCTTTCTATAATAAAAGTTATGTTGTATGGTATAAATGTCACTTTTAAAAAATGTTGTTAACTATAAAAAATAAGTTATTAAGAGTTACGAAAAAAATTCACAAATTATTTTGTAAATTTTTTTAAAAAATACATTTAAAATCTACACACAAAATCTAAAAAATCACTATTTCATATCATCTTCAAATTCTTAACGGTTTAGTTGCTATAGGTGTTAGAAAGTGAAAATTTGGTTAAAAATGCTGATTTCAATGTCCTACTTTGGCCAAAAAGTGGGACACAGTATTGTGGGATCACCCTTAAGATATTATGTTATTAGTTATACTATTTTAATAATTAATTGTTTATGACCCATGAGTTAAGATTCAAACATTAATTTAAAATGTTAATATTTATTATTTATAATTGTATATTTGACATTTTTTAATTTTTAATTTTAGCAAATTATATGTTAATATTTATTATTTATAATTATATATTTCACATTTTTTAATTTTTAATTTTAACAAATTATATATATATATAGACGTCTTCAAGTACTCGAGTCTCCTATTTTTAAAAATATGGCATACTTGTACCGGTACCAGTCTCCTGGCAACCTTGTTGATAACTAATCACTTTTATATATACTAGTGCTATGGATTGTCTTCTCTAATTTTAAACAAACGCAACAATAGACTAAATTCATCAACATAAAAACTTTTGAAGGGTTTTAAGGTCTTCCCTACAATAAATATGTAGAGGGTTTTGTTCAGTCTCCCTCTAGACCTTTATAAGTATGGCATGGTGCCTATTGAATGATCAAACCCATTTGTGAACATGTGTCACTTAAATAAAGCCAAAAAAATATTGATAAGTTAAAAGAAGGCCAGATGCTCCTACATTAAGACCCTAGGCCCACCACATCCTGGATTTGACTAATAGTGCGGTGTTCCACTAATACTTTACTTGTCAGAGCCTCAAGATAGTAGGGATAGTTGATTTGGAAAAGATCAATGATATGGATTGAATCATGGTGGGGCCCTTTGCTCTCAATTAACCAGTTGTGCGACATCTCTCTGACAACACCCCGCAGGCCCTTTGAAATCTTCCCTAGTTGTCAAATGACACCAACTTGTTTGATCTAGTAGCTACAAAATATGTTGACATAGCCTCGAGAGAAAATCACTACCTTATCTTATCGAACCACGCACATCATTGATCAAAGATGATCAATGACAACCGTTGTTTGGAAATCTTGTTAGAGACCATTAGGAGATGGGGGAGCATGTATTGCTAGATCAAGAAGGATCAACAATTGCGCTACACTGGTCTTCGCCATGCTTTAAACCTACCAAGCTGGTCCACTACCATATGCAAAACTAGAATCCGGTCACCACACAAACCAAAGATAAAGGTAAAGACAAACTTTAGGATTTTAGCTTCCACATAGAACCTTTGAACTAGACCATTGTGAATGTAAACAAAGAGTTTGATTGAGGTAAAAGGAAGATTCACATGAGGACAAGATGGTTGGTTACCGGATCTTATTGAATCATTCTTCGCAAAATTACCCGATCAAGGCAACAATTATGGGACTAAAACATAGGGCATGAAACAAATTGCAAGGAACAAGGCAAGAAGGTTGACAAATCTATTCATAGAGCCATAATTAAGATTTTCGAGATTGGCTTTCCACATGCTCCTTTTGTAATTCTATTTTTGTTTTCTGCCAAATAATGAAAAAAAAACCACCCTTGTCAAACAACTGACATTTGTAGCTGCAACCCTAAAGTTTTAAAGCTAATTCATTTTTGTGTAGCTCACAAAATAATTTGCAAAAGTATGTGCAGCTTAGTGGTGGTTCTTCAGCATGGCTCTCTTGTTTGGCAATAGCTCTCTATGATGGCTATCTATCATCTTGTGACAACTCTCCATGATGTCTTTGATCAATAACTTTGTCATGTCCCTTTCGTAAGAGACCAACCCTCTGACCCTCCACGGTGTTTTTCAACATAATATAATATAATATTAAAATAATGAATTTAAATATCTTAATTTTAAATCATTTAATTTAATAATAATATTTTTTTTTTGCTTGGTAAACTGCTGACTTGGGGTCAGCTCCCTTTATATTAAACTTTTAACCCAATTTAACATAACAGTAATTGTTCAGCATGAGAACACAAGAACAAAAATCAGGGTTTATTCAAAATCCCTGTTATCCTTCCAACCACTACCGGCTAATACAAACTACTATTCATCTATTCTATTTGCTATAGTTCCTGTTTCATACATTGTATTCAAAGATTTACATAAAAGGAAGATAAACACAAACAGTTCCACATCAGGGATTTTTGTCTTCAGCATAATAGAGCTCCAGAATCTCATTCATCCAGTCATACTCCACCTCCAACCCTGCAAGTTTCTTTAGGAAGGCTAGCCCCCGCGTGGCTCGATGACAACGACTAGCATTTATGTTCTCCCCTGCTTCCTTGACTAAGGGCCTCCATTCCACAACATCCCCTGCATAATTGACTCTATGAAAGTCATTTGGCAATGACACTCCAACACCATAACGCGCTACCCCAACTACCTCCTTCCAGCGACCTCTAAATTCCGGCAATACGAATTCTTCCATTAGCTTCTGAATGGTGGGGCTTCTCCTCGTTCAAGTCTAACATGACTGCTAAAAACATTGAGGAAAGATCTATATTCACCCTGTATCAGTTACAATTTACCATAAAGTCCTCTCCCAAGACCCATTCAACAGCGAAGAGAACGATTCCACTTTTCGTCTTAAAGACCATTCCCAGCCTTTTATCTGTTATATTTCCAAGGAAAGACATTTGTCTCTTCCTGCAAACAAGTCGGATGGGAGTGTCCATCGCTACCACTCACACTCATGGAAATTGCCACCTCAACTTAGAGAATGCTTGCCTTCAAGTTTCTCTAGATATTTTATCACTCCCCGCACGCTTCGCCAACCTTCTCCCCTTGAACGAATTGGCCGGCCTGACAAGAAGGTGCGTTGGCATCATCATTATTATTTACTTCCCACACCAAATCGCTCACTGCTATGATAGCGTGATTAGCAAGTTCATTGGCTTCCTTGTTTCTCTCCCACAGCACATGATTAAAAACAACTCGTTCAAAACCTTCCATTAAGCGTAGGGCCTCATTTAAAAGTAATTTTACTTTACAATTTGCTATAGTCTTGGTTCGAAGAGCATTTATAACTAACATTGAGTCCCCTTCCACTTCTACTCTCAAAACTCCAAGATGTCGGCATAAATTAAGACCGAGAATGAGCGCTTGGAACTCTGCTTCATTGTTGGTCCCTTACACTAACTTCTTCGCCGCCTTCCCAAGAATTTTACCTTGCCAATCTCTGACCAAACAACCTGTACCCGAAATGCCTAGGTTTCCTTTCGAAGCTCCATTGAAATTCTCCTTTTTTTGATATCTTTATAGTCCTTGCTTCCTTTCTTTTCGTCTTGCCATATAACATTGTGTCATCCGCAAATTGCTGGTGCAAAATTGGTTCAACATTTCTGGTAATTTTCAATCCCTCCCAATCTCCTTGTGTCACCGCTTTCTGAATGAATCTCCCTAGCGCATCCGCCATGATAATACAGAGAAAGGGAGATAAAGGGTCCCCTTATCTTAAACCTCTAGTCACTTCAAAGAAACCTTGCGGGCTCCCATTTATGAGTACTGAAAATCTTGGCATTGCAACTAAGCTGAAAATCCAATCAAGCCATCCCTTATCAAAGCCAAAAGCTTCCATTGTCTTGAAAAGGATTCTCCAGTCTACCTTGTCATAGGTCCTCCTTATATCCAATTTGATCATCATCCCACTTATCTTAGAGGAACTCAATGAATGGATAGTTTCCTGTGCAATGATCGTGCCATCAAAAATTGATCTCCCAAGTACGAATCCACTTTGCTCTTCCGAAATTATTTCATCCAGCTGCAATCCTAAAGTTGCAAAGCTAATTCATTTTTGTGTAGCTCACAAAATAATTTGCAAAAGTATGTGCAGCTTGGTGGTTCTTCAGCATGGCTCTCTTGTTTGGCAATAACTCTCTATGATGGCTATCTATCATCCTTTGACAACTCTCCATGATGTCTCTGCACAATATCTTTGTCATGTCCCTTTTGTAAGAGACCAACCCTCTGACCCTCCACGGTGTTTTCAACATCCAATATATATATATATTAATTATAATATAATATTAAAATAATGAATTTAAATATCTCAATTTTAAATCATTTAATTTAATAATAATATTATTAAATATTTAAAATTTCAATTTTGGTGCCTTGGCTGACTTGGGTCAAAGCTTAGGCCGACTTGCATTCAAAATACCAGCGTCGACCTGTTTTAACACCACCTACAGACAGGTGTAAAAGGAAGAGGTATTCATATTTTGGGAGGATCTGATTATATACATCTGATTTATATTTTTGAGTTTGCTTTCTGCAAATCATATTGACTGGATGAGGACGAAAACCCTCAAACAACACACCAGGTGAGGACGAAAATCCTCAAACAACACACCAGGTGAGGACAAAACCCTTAACACTGGTCTTTGAGAGCGAATTCCCTCAGAATTCACATTTGGGCTAAATCAGAATTCTTTCTTCATTTTCAGGTTGAAGAGATCCGATTTTGTATACAATTCTCGAGTTTGCTGTTTTGTGAACTAGTTAGTTTGGTTATCTCCAGGCGACTGGTTTGATCTGAAGTATTTTGAGGACGCTAAGGAGGAGTGGTTGGACACAGTTCTGGCCATCATTGCGCTGGGAATTGGAGGAAAGGAGCAGTGTCCACATCTCAGACGCGAAGGTCTAAGGAGTCCCGTTGTATATCATTCGTGCTAAGGATAAATGGGAACTCCACACCAATACTGAAACAAAGTCCAGAAGCCGCATTACACTCGTCACACATGATTCAGTGTCTCCGATACAAATCAATCTGTGGTGGAGGTATATTTCAAGAACAAGGGCGATTGCTGTTTCCAGGTGTGCATGCTGGTGGCCGAAGACCCCTGGGCCGCGGCATTGTTTGAAAGTAGTCTTGTATATCGGCCACTATAATTTGTTTATCCCTGTGCACCATTGCTGAACTGGTTTCTATTTTTATATATACACTTGAACAAGGACACATAGTGATCTAAGTCTGATAATGATTTGAATTGTTTATTGGGACTTCGGTGAACATAATTATAATTGCTGTGAATGATATTTAGTCAGGAAAGCTTTTATTACCAATTGTAAACATTGCAGGCATATGTGTTATTGTTGTTCATTTGAAATTGCATATGATGAATACGGTGACCTATCACTGACTCAGTTGTAGTAGTAGAACTGTGTGAGTAAAATGGTAGCATTCCTGGGAACATTACAATAGAACTGGGACATTTCAGTAAGATCTCTCAGCAAACCCTAAATCAATAATAGTAGTGTGGATGATATTCATTCCAGATGTGGGGGGGAAATACCAGGGATATTAGAGTGGTATCATAGCCTTTGATCCTGCCAGCCTGCAGGGTAAGGCTATCATCTTGAATGCACTCCAGTTGAGATTTGAAGGACGACAAAGGGAAGAAGACATGGATCTCATGCAAGAATTATTCTACAAACTTGAGGCCCCCAAAATTGTTGCCAAGTATCAAAGTTTTTCAGATCATGAAAAAGCTTGTGTTTCCCTTGATGAGTACTTGTAAGTACTCGGGTGCCAGTGTCCCGACAAAAGAAGTCTATATGAATATATAAGAAAAATGGCTAAGGAGGAGATCAAGCAGCAAGATCCAAAAAAACTTTAATGACAACAGAAGAGAAGTTAGAATCAGCATTACAAAAAGTTGCTAAACTCAAGGAAGAAGAAGAGCCGATGTTGTGTATTGAAGATGTGTCAATAATTGCAGATGATGCCCGAGAAACATCCACCTAATTTTCAGGTATGGAAGTAATTGAGCCATGTAATCATGAATTGCAATTTATGGAAGCAATTGGACCATGTGTTGATGACGTGCAAGATAATAGTTATGCTGTTGTGAAGAATGATTTGACTAAGATTGACTCCCATGAGGAGAAATTGCAAGTTTATCAAGAAAACTCCATGATGATACACGCTGACTAAATGGAGGTTTATCAAGAAACATTCGACCTCCTTTGCTCCAAGATCGATGAGTTCGTTGATGTGCTAGTTTGTAGTTATGAGAAGGAGACTTTTGATTTGCACATGATGGCTTGGAGAGGCTAATAGGGACACCGAAGAACAATGGACACATTCACTAAGTTGTTACCTCACCTCACTTGAATAGCTAAGGGAGATAGGCACCTTGATGCTAGATTGATGGTAAGCAAGATAGCGGTCATTTTGATATTCGAGGTTTCATAACTAAGCATAGTATGGTGTATTTGGACCCAAGCTATGTAAAGGATGAGATATTCCACGATGGGCTTACTACTCCTTGCATCATGAAGACATGTCTACTTACTAGTGTATGGAAAGGACACAAGGCATGTGAAGATTTTTATATCATGGATCTAGGGAGAACAAGAAAAATGTTGGGCTTGCAATGGCTACATCCTATTGAAGAGTTAAACATGGAAAACAAGGGATTACCTTTAGGTAAGACTCTTCATTATGATAATGTTTGGTTTGTCTTGGATGTACTCAATGTCACTCTCCTAAGGTGGCTACCAAAGAGAATACTTGTTGAACACAAAGATGGCACTTTTCAGATTGATGGTGTTAGAGTCACACAAGGACTCACAGGTGCGAGGATCATTTGCAAGAAAACTTCTACAAGAGAGTTGCAAGAGGATGATGCACAAGCCAAATGCATTCGAATATGTGTGCTTTTTATTCACAATACTGGAGTTACATAAATAAGCAACCACTTGCTAAAGTGGGAGAGAGACAAAAATCGCAGATGATGATACATGTCATAAATGTCTCAAGCACTAAAAAGAAAGACAACTAACCTTCCTAAAAGATAACCACTTGCCAAATAGGGACAAAGTGGGAAAGGAAAGATTAGGTCACTCACCATAAATCTCTCCAGTATGAGAAAGGAAACATTATCCTAAAAAGAATCTCCCTAATTAACTTATGTAAAAGTGAAATATAATTTTTCACCAACAACCCCCCATAAGTGTAACTTAGGGAGATTACACAAACTAAAAAGAAAGAAAGAAAGATGGGTCCCGGCAACAAAGCCATGTTAGGTACCCATGAACAACAAGAATTCTCTCATAAAGTGGAGAAAAGGAGAAAAACCCAGTGGGAGAAAACTCCTCTCCAAAAGAGAGAAAAAACAAAAAGGAAAGTACAAGAACATGTGATGGAAGGACACTAAGACACCCCATGGAATGAATCCATCACAAGAGTACAATCATGAGTGTCCCCCCATAAGAGAGCGAATAGAGAATATGAATCCCCTCCAAGAAGAAGCTCCAGAACCAATGAAGAGATCTTGAAGACAAAATCCAATCCCCTGCCTGCAAACAACATTTCTCCCTTTCGGAAGAAACAAATCCATTGGTGAATGTAGAAGCCATTCCCACATCTTGGATGAATAGGGAACCCATATCGAAATGTGTGCCTCTGAATGCAACTCAAGTGACCTCATAATGGGAAAATATGTCTTCTCCAAAATAGAAACTGTCTGCCCAATTAGAGAATAACCAGGAGAGGATATGATCTGAACTGCATCTGAAAGCACAGAAGATGAAGGTGGTGATGCAAAGCCACCAGAGATAGCATCAAACAAGAGAGATAAACCCTCATATGTGTCCTCCAAATCAGCAATGTGAGACTCCACAAACAAGGATATGTCTGCAAGATAAAAGTCCCAATGAGGTGGATCTAAAAGACTGATATTGACCTGCTGCATAGAATTACTAGAAGCCAATGATGATGGAACACCGAATTCTGAAGTAGCAACAGGTGATGAAGAAGATGTGATCTCAATAGGAGGAGAAGAGGGAGCAAGAGAGGTCGCTATCGCTGAACATTCAAGACATGCCATATACTCAAGCTCCTCTAAAGTATCATCATCATAAGGTATATTATCTGCATCATCAAGTGGAATGAGGCAATCTGTTGTAGGATCATTTGGAAATGGTGAGACGTGAGGGTCTCCATACAACTCCCAAATTTTTGTCCAAAGTGTACGTGGGCTCTCATAGATGGGAAGATCACACACAATATCATAATCAATAGTGGTACAAATTAAACCTACAACATGATCTCGATTGTTACCCCAAACAGGTTTCTTCATAGGTGTCTCTGGTTCAGGTATGAGCCCATAAAGATGAGGCAAAAGTTGTAGCCACCTAAGATGTGTCAGGATGCCTCTTTGCCAGGACTCATAATTGTCCTTAGTTAGATTGACCACAGAAGGATGAGTGGCAAAACCTATGATACCTCCTCAAAATGATAGAGATCAAAACATGTAAATAGATTTATGTTGATAATAGAAGCTTATCAAAGCAAACATAACCTTTCCAGGAGGCAGCATGTCCAGGATATCCAACAGAGGCCATAAAATCGACAAACTGAATAAAAGATACCTGGGGCTGAATCTGAAAAAGTTACATATATGGCTGTGTAGAGCTCTCTGATACCTTTCCAACGCCTATTCGTTTTCAAAAAAACAGAGATTCTGGGCGCCAGAACGGAGCTCGGAAGCTAGAAATGATGCCTTGACTTCAAACAGCAAAAACTGGCTTCAAACAGAAAAATCTAGGAAAAAGACCGAATTATTGGATAGTGCTCAGAACCAGCTTTCCAACGCTTTTTTGTTTGCCAATTTTTGAGTCCGTATGCTCAAGTTATGGCCTCTGGAAGAAAATTGCTTTTTTAGGCCTGCACATGAGTGCGACACGGAAATAGAGGCAGATTTAGAGGTTGAGGCGGCACAAAAATCGAGGTAGACAGAAATAAAAAAGACTAAAAAAATTGGCACAGCAATTGAGGCGACCGTACGGATTTTTCCTGCACAAAAAACCAAACCCCAAAAATGCCGCAAATTTTTTTTCCAGCAAAATATATAGTGCCTTATATGAAAATAGGGGTTTTGACACCTTTTGAGTGCAACTGTGAGGTCTGTTTTGCTCCAGGATGCAGAAATTATCTGCTCATGGCTAAAACCCTCTCCGATTTGAGAAGAAACTGAGAGATCTGGAGCTCTGATACCATGTTAGAGTCACACAAGGACTCACAGGAGCCAGGATCATCTGCAAGAAAACTTCTACAAGAGAGAGTTGCAAAAGGATAATGCACAAGCCAAATGCACATTCGAATATGTGTGCTTTTCATTCACAATACTAGAGTTACATAAATAAGCAACCACTTGCTAAAGTGGGAGAGAGACAAAAATGGCAGATGATGATACATGTTATAAATGTCTCAAGCACTAAAAAGAAAGACAACTAAGCTTCCTAAAAGATAACCACTTGCGAAATAGGGACAAAGTGGGAAAGGAAAGATTAGGTCACTCACCATAAATCTCTCCAGTATGAGAAAGGAAACATTATCCTAAAAAGAATCTCCCTAATTAACTTATGTAAAAGTGAAATATGATTTTTCACCAATAGATGGCGACTTAATTGGAGACAACCAAGATGTGTTGAGAACACTTGAGGATCATCCCCATCACGCACGGAAGTCATACACCGGGGAAAGCAACATGAAGGGGACACACAAGGAAAGAGAGTTGATTTGTAAAAGGAAACTGCCCGACAAGCTGCCACACCTCGAGAAGGAACCAAGACACATAAGCATTGCAGAGTACCTGATGCGTTGGAAGAATCGTCCCAAGGAGACTGCCACAAGGGAGGAACAGATTTCAAAGACACCAAGTTTACATTGGCCCATGTACAAGACATCATTGTGTGGCAGATTTGTGTAGCTGGTTTTATCTGTGCTTGTGGGCAAGCAAATATGGGATGGCGGGACTGTCATGTCCCTTCCGTAAGAGATCAACCCTCTCACCCTCCATGGTCTTTTTCAACACCCAATATATATATATAAATTATAATATAATATTAAAATAATGAATTTAAATATCTTAATTTTAAATCTTCTAATTTAACAATAATATTTTTAAATATTTAAAATTTCAATTTTGGCGCCTTGGCCGACTTGGGTCAAAGCTAAGGCCGACTTGCACTCGAAATATCAGTGCTGACCTGTTTTAACACCACCTACAAACAGGTATAAAAGGAAGAGGTATTCATATTTTGGGAGGATCGGATTATATACATCTGATGAGTTTGCTTTCTGCAAATCATATTTGACTGGATGAGGACAAAAACCCTTAAACAACACACCAGGTGAGGACGAAACCCTTCACACTGGTCTTTGAGAGTGAATTCCCTCAGAATTCACATTTGGGTTAAATCAAAATTCTTTCCTCATTTTCAGGTTGAAGAGATCCAATTTTGTATACAATTCTTGAGTTTGCTGTTCTGTGAACTAGACAGTTTGGGTATCTCCAGGAGACTGGTTTGATCTGAAGTATTTTGAGGACACTAAGGAGGAGGAAAGGAGCAGTGCCCATAGCCCAGACACGAAGGTCTAATGAGTCCCGCTGGATATCATATGCGCCAAGGATAAATGGTAACTCAACACCAATACTGAAACAGAGTCCAGAAGCCACATTGCACTCTTCTCACTTGATTCGGTGTCTCTGACACAAATCAATCTGAGGTGGAGGTATATTTCAGGAAGAAGGGCGATTGCTGTTTCCAGGTGTGTGCTGGTGGTTGAAGACCCCTGAGTCGCGGCATTGTTTGAAAGTAGTCTTGTATGTCGCGCCACTATAATTTGTTATCCCTGTGCGCCATTGCTGAACTGGTATCTATTTATATATATACACTTGAACAAGGACGCTGAGTGATCTAAGTCTGATAATGATTTGAATTGTTTATTGGGACTTCGGTGAACATAATTATAATTGCTGTGAATGATATTCAGTCAGGAAAGCTTTTATTTCCAATTGTAAACATTGCAGGCATCTGTGTTATTGCTGTTTATTTGAAATTGCATATGATGAATAAGGTGACCTATCACTGACTCAGTTGTAGTAGCAGAACTTTGGGAGTAAAATGGTAGCATTTCTAGGAACATTACAATACAACTGGGGCATTTCAGTAAGATCTCTCAGCAAACCCTAAATCGATAATAGCAGTGTGGATGATATTCATTCCAGATCTGGGTGGGAAATACCAGGGATATTACAAACTTTATATTTATTTTTTTGGAACTTACAATACACATTTATTGAACATTTTTTGATGGACTATTCTTTTTTTCAAATTTTATGACCAGGAAAGTTGAATTTCTACCAGGTGACTTAACCTAGTAGTATCATTGCGTCATTGGATTTGCTCTATACATGAGGGGGATAATATTCCACCATACTACAAACCTGGGCTGCCGGACATAATATCCCACTCATAGAAGCAGAAATCGTTTTTAAATCGCGATTTTTTATAAAAATCGCGAATTGTCTTCATTCACGATTTAAACCCTAGTTAAAATCGGAAAATGGTAAAAATCGCGGCCCACGGTTTTTTTTACAATGTTTTAGGTTTAAATTGTTTGAAAATTGCAGAAAAATCACGATTTTATTGTGCTTTGTGATTTTATTGGCTCAAAAATCGCACGCGTTTTGACCTTTCTCGAACCCTAGGGCTTCGGCTGTTCTTCTAGGCGTTGAATTTTCCTGCGCTTCGGCTGTTTGACTGTTCTTCCTGCGTGAATATGCGGATAGGAAAACCGACGAGTTTAGAAAATTTTCCTGCGTGAATTTTCTTTACGGCGTGAGACAATGCCGAGCATTATAATGCTCACATACAAAAGCCTAATTAAAATTTATTTCATATATAGTTTTAAATCTTAAATATATTTAATTTCATTATTAATGGAATTTATATATTACATTTATATTAGTAATACTTATATATTATAATATTAAAATATAATATTTATATTGATATATTTTAATATAGTATTATTAATATATGATAATAATAATATATATATATATATATATATAGTTATATATTATAATATTAAAATATAATATTTATATTGATATATTTTAATATAGTATTATTAATATATAATAATAATATAATATGATATATATAGATAGTTATATATTATAATATTAAAATATAATATTTATATTATTAATATATTATAATATAAAAATATAATATTTATATTATTAATATATTATAATATAAAAATATAATATTATATTAATATATTATAATATAATATTATTAATATATAATAATAATATAATATGATATATATAAATAGCTATATTATAATAGTAAAATATAATATTATTAAAATATAATAATAATTATACGATAATATATATAAATAGTTATATATTATAATATTAGAAAATAATATTATATTATAATACATTAATATAAATATTATATTATTAATATTTATTATAAATATTATTATTATAAAATCTTTTGGGGAAAAATTATTATAAAATATTATTATTAATAGTTATATATTAAAATATAATATTTATATTAATATATTCTAAAATAATAATATATATACGATTTTTTCCCGATTTTTTTTTCGATTTTTTCACGATTTTTTGAAAAAATCTTATACTTTTGATTTGTCGATTTTTTCCCCAAACGATTTTTGCTTCCTTTAGATTCCCACTCACTGATTTAGTAGAATTTTATTATTCATTTTAGTGCTATTGTGTATTTTTGTTTTGGATCTTATGGTCACTGAAATTGAAAGACCAATTTTGAACCAGGTGACTCTTAGACACCCAGGGGTTAGAATTTAATGACCCACTAGTGGATTATTACAGAATTGCCATAATATTTACCTATACAATTACTACATAGATGTGGGAGATGAGATAATATTTCACAGACTGATTTATTACATGTTTCGATGCAGCAAATCTGAAATGTACTACAAGATTGTGAGATTAGAATAATTAGATTTAAGGATAAACAGAGCAAATCCCAAAGGTACAACATCATTGTCACATTTGCTTTGAGGATTCGTGGAGACATACCTGTTTGGATGTAGGACCTTAAATAGCACCTTAGGTACTTCTAGTCACTTTGTAGTCTCACAGCTCCACTTCTATGGGATGTCAAAATGATGATGAATCTTGCTTCTAGAACATTTTGTTGGCCGTGTTACATAACTTTCAGGCAAAATCCTCAACATTAGAAGTAAAGAGACCTCAAGGTGCATACATATCCCAATTTTCATTGACACCCAAAATAGAAAGCTTTTATCTATATGTGAACCAAATTACTAATTTTTATGTCAGCTGTGATACTTTTCCCCAGTTTTGGCCATGACACTTATCTCTAGTTTGCCCATGAGAAGAGGGAAAATATTATAAAATATAAAAAAAATCAATAGTTAACGTTATTATGTTTCTATGTGCAGTAATAGTATGATGATGAAATAACCTTGTTATTTGTCAAAATTCAAATCATCAATTTAAATATCTTAATCAGATTGATATCCCCTATTCTTGGTTGAGAACTTGAGACAATGAGATGAATAGGAGTGGGGTTGTTATAGATATGATTTAGAATAGCATCTTTGACCAGCAATTTTTTAATTTGGTTAAGGAATTTCTAGGGATACATGGAGATGTGTCCCTAGGCCTTTTTGAGGTGTCCCCGTCCCTAACATGTTTTGGGTACGTGGGGATGTCTTGGAAACGTCTCCAGGCCATCCTCGATCTCCTTTGCTAAACTAGGTACATCCTGGAAACAACTGGGGATGCTAGTGACATTCCTCGACTGCCCTTATTAAAATATTAGTTGTTATATTAATGGTCATCTTATTAGATTATTTCTATTTATGTTTTAGCTTAGATAGCTTAGAATGTTTCTATTTATATTGCTTTATTCGCTGTAATTACTTTATAGAAACATCTTGTAAACTCTTTTCATGTAATTTATCTCATTGAGTAATATCATTGTTTAATATCAACATGGTATCAGAGCTTAGGCTCGACCTGATATATTTTGTTAGCCGGTTTTTTTAAAAATCGAAGAATTTTTTTTTAAAGAAAGTTTTTGAGAGCCGATTTGTTAAAAATAGAGGGTTTTTTAGTGATTTCCTTTGCAGATTGTTGTATGTAAAATCACGCTAGTTTTCTTTTTAATATTGAAGAGGATCGCGTGAAAGGGTTTCTGTTCGTGCCATATTTTTGAAGCTTGTTTTGTTATTTTCGACGCGGGTCTCCTAGTATTTTTTCGACCACCTGTTATGCGCGACTTCTAATTTCGTCTTAAAATTGACGCGTTTCCTGAGTGCGGGTTTGAGAGGCGGACTCCTCGAATATTATTGGCATTTCGTCTGTTTGTCTGGGCGTCCTGGAAAAAAAAAAAAAACCCGCGACGGGTTTAAATCGCGATCTCTCCTTATTTCGCGATCCTGTGCTAGGTCTTTGCAGATTTTTTTGTGCATGTTCTGCTATATTTTGATGGCCTTTTGATTTCATCTAGGATTTTGACTTTCAACAGTTCGTGGGTTCTGCATCTTTTGTGATGGGTTTCTAATTGAAAGTTTCTTTACTTTTCTGGGCGATTTTTTTAAAAAAAATTTGTGATTTCATGGCAGCTTGAAAAAGTTTGTGAGCTAGTTTTGACAGAATTTTTCTGGGAAAAATAAAAATTCTGCAAGAGTTTTTACAAATTTTTTTCTGAAAAATTAGCTATAAGAGTTTTTGAAAAATTTTCTATAAAAATTTTGCTAAAAGTTTTTTGAGGATTTTTTTTTGAAAAAATCTTACTTTTTTAGAGTTTTCGAAGGTTTTTTTTGAAAAATTGTACAGTTTCTGAGCCTCTTTTTAGACGATTTTTGAAAACTCGTGATTTGTGCCAGCTGATTGTCCAGGATTTGTGCCGGCTGATCACAGAGTTACCTCGTTTTTTCGTGCTTTGGAAAATGGGAGGGATGGCGTCTTTGTCTAGTTTTATGTTGGAAAATACGCAGAGGTTCAATGGAAAGAATTACAACACATGGAAGCAGAGGATGCTTACCATCTTTGAGTACCGGTGTCTGAATAAGCTTGTTCTAGGTACAGACGTTCGTTCCGCTACTGCTGGGAAGGATCAAGATAAGTATGATGAAGGTAATAGGGAGGCAGTTATGCTTCTAAAATTATCTGTCACCAATGAGATGTTACCAGAAATACCATCTGGTAAGGCTGCTGCGGAGATCTGGAAGCATTTGAAAGATCTTCATGAGACCTCAGACAAGGGAAGCGCTTTCTTTCTGAAGAATACGCTGTTCTCTATTATGATGGATGACCAAGTGTCTTTGTAGGCACACTTGACGAAAATCAAAGATATTCGCGAACAACTGGAGGCCATTGGTCGTAAGATGGATGAGGAGGATATGGTGGTGATCACTTTGAAAAGTTTGCCACATTCCTATGAGCACTTCATCGAAACGCTTAACATTACATCCACCAATGTTAAATTGAAGTTTGATGAGCTGAGCAACAAGCTTTTGCAGCAGGATAGGTGGAGGACGCAGTTTAGGAGCATTAGTGAGTCTCCTAGTGTTGAACAAGCATTTATTGCCAAGGACATTGGCAAAGGCAAGTCCACTCAACAGAAAGGACGAGGCGATTCAGAGGAGGGCTCCAAGAAGTCTTTTACTTGCCATTACTATGGGAAGATTGGTCATCTCAAGAAGTTTTGCAGAAAGCGGTTGGCCGATGAGAAGTCCAACCAGGAAGAGTCTCAACAAAGTGCTCAAGTGGCGGAGCATACTGAGAAGGAGTCTGCATTTTATGCATTTTGAGGATCAGCACACCATATGGTTATGGGTTGACTTAGTTTTTGTTTGTACAATGACCATTAAGGGAGGGTATTAAAATATTACTTGTTATATTAATGGTCATCTAATTAGATTATTTCTATTTATGTTTTAGCTTAGATAGCTTAGAATGTTTCTATTTGTACTTTGCTTTATTAGCTGTAATTCCCTTATAGAAACATCTTGTAAACTCTTTAAATAGAATGTCCCCATTCCCGTTTGAAATCCCTAAACCCTAAAGAAAACAAAGTCACATAAAAAAACCTAAAAAACAGAGTCATTATACAGAAATTATAAAAGCATTTATTTTTGTCATTTGCATTATATATCAATTTTAAGGTGTATTAACATTAGGGACATTTGAGAACTTGAAATAGCAAAAAGAATTCATTTGAGATGGGGTAGCTGATTTAGTTTCAGCTCTTTATGGCCGTAAGAAATCTTATAACAGTTTTCTCTCATCTGTACATCACTAGTGAGTTTGATGACACCAACTCGTATTAAATCTCTGTTATGTGTCAAAGGAAAATGATAAATTGTATTCCCTGGTAGATTGCTCAATTTATATCAATGTTTATTATGGTGTCCTAATCCTAGTTCACATCTATTTAAAATATCCATATTTGGACATGACACATATATTAGACTATAAGAAGCATCCTTTAGTGCCAATTGTAATGATAGATTGGGATGAAAGACCTGTCATTATAGCTCTACATCTTTTGCAGCTTTTCCACTGAAACGTTTTATGTTGTTGGTCTTGATGCAGAATGTAAACAATTTCAATGACACATCTTTTTATTTGATCGAATGTTTAAGATACTCCAAAATTATAGACTTTTAAGCATATTGTTTATGTCGACTCTAATTTGAATTCTCAATTCAGCTTTGATGGCATGTAATATGGTTATATAATGAATATGGTTAACGCCTTATCACTAAGTTACTAGGTTCGGCTGCTTTGGGTGTTTTTGCCATATTGGACGAGACATGTACAGATTCAGGCTTTGGTTCTTGCAAAATTCACCTCAGATTTGTATAGGAGGAACCCCAAAAAACATTTTTTTAAAATCCTATGCTCCTGTTACTTTTGTTTGGCGCTTCTTATGAGGAATCAAATTCTTTCTACATGGAGGCCATTGCTGACTACATTGAATTCAATAAGTTGTCATCTTTTAGATAGACAGGTTGATGTTTGCTGAAATGTAGGGTTGCAAGATACACAACTCCCCACCCATAGGCATGTATATCAGAGTACTTGGTATGGATTTGGGTATGGTATGGTGCATATATGGCTCATATATCGTATCCGCCCGTGCCCTGAATTCTTTTTTTTTCTAGCCACACCGGATTCGTAGGGAGTCGGCTTTTTAAAAAAATCGCCCCGAATCTTTCTAAAACTAGTGAAAAATATTCAAAACGTAAGATTCTTTTGAGCGATTTTTTTTTGGTCTGTGAAATTCAGTTCCCTGCCAAGGCACACCATGTTGATCCCCATTAATCAATTGGAACAAGAAGATTCTATGATTGCATTCTGGGCTAGAGAGAGGAAACCTGCAGGCATTGGTGGAGAAAGAACTCCACCTGCCTCTAGGAACGGGAAGAGTTTCAATGGGAACTTTATATTTATATTTTATTAAATTTAAAATATTTATTTTTATAATTTTATATTAAAATTTTTATATTTATATGTATTTAAATTTTAATATATTTGATCGGTAAGGAGGGATTATTTAGGCTGACCCCACACCAGCAGATGTCACAAGGGGGACCTCCTCCCCATCCACATATTCAACTTACATCACTTATTCAACATAGAAGCCACAACTTGGAATTCCAACTATAGATGTCACTTGGGGATTCGAACTTGGATCTCCATCGTGAGAACCTTATGGCCTTGCCATTTAAGCACAATCCCTTTGACAATAAATTATATTTTAATATAATACATTATATAATAAAATATTTTTTAATTGATATATATATGATTACTATATCTAGCCGTACCTATGTTAGGGGGTCTTGAAAAATAGCCGTATCCGTATCAGATATCATATCCGTGTCCATGTCCATGCAACATTGCTGAAATGTATATTGTTGTATACCAAGCAACAACGTGATTTGTGTTGTAGAGCTTATTATTAGAGTGGAAATGGTGCCCTCTGAGTTGTATAGTCTCTTTGGTTGTCATCTCCATAGTGTGAGTGGCCCAATTCTATCTTCACTCGGGAAGATATTGTCGCTATTATGCTTTATGTTTTATTATATTCCAATTTTATTATATTATGTTTTATTCTTTATATTACTCTATAATTACTCTATGTTGTATGTTATGTATTCATAATTTAATTACTCTGTTTTCTATATTTATATTTAGTTTTTAAAATGTATTTGTAATGTTATTATAAGTGTGTATATATATATTTTGATAGGCAAGTTGTTGCCAAGGGGGCAACTCCCATATATTAAATATTCAAAAACATTATATATATATATATATATATATGATAGGCAAGTTGCTGCCAAGGGGGCAGCTCCCATATATTAAATATTCAAAAACATCCCTCAAAGAGGGTTTACATGAGCTATTGTGCAGATAGAATTTAGGAAGATTGCAAGAAGATGAAGCCTTTCCCCATTTCCTCCAAACGTTCCTACTGCTGCATTGTGAGCAAGCTTGGGTGCCTTGCCAGGAGCCTCCTGAAATCCTCAAAGATTTTAAACAATACTCCTGAGGTGAATAGCTCCAGACATTCTCGTAAATTTGTGTTGTTCTTTAGGTCGCTTCGTCAAAATACACCACCAATGTTTCTGGGCAAACTTCTATGATCATAGTTTGACACTGTTGCTTGGGCCGTCTTCGCCCAGACCTACTACAAAAAATCGTGAGCGGCCAACTTTGTGCTCATTTTATGACCTAGAATGTCTACGTACCAGGTGAGAAAATCACCAACGATGTCTTGGTCATGGATATGCTTGTTTGCAAGCCTGCACAACCCCACAAACTCCATTATTGTCATCTCCATTTCTGGGCTCTGTATCTTGAATAGGCGTCGAAGTTGCATCAGAAAGTTCTATCGTAAACATTCACATCCTATTCTTTCTATTAAAACTTTGCCCGCCATTGTGTGAGTAGTCCATATCCCTCAAGCTGCTCAAAAAAGGCATCCACTGAACATGCGGGGGATTATTGTATTGGTCTTGCTAGGCCATCCGTAGGATATGGATCTTTCTTGATCATCTAAGGATCGCTCGTAATCCTTGTGCCATTGGTTTCAACACATGAAGCCATATCTGCCACCATAAGTTTGCGGAGCCCATCCCAAGTCTCATCTTGATTTGATATTTTGATCTCTTCCGTTTGCTCGCAGCCATAATTAGCCAACAAATTTGTTGCCGAATTGGATTTCCTGTATATATGTTGGATGGAAAAATCTTTGAAGTTGTTGAGAATGGTGTCAATCGCATCAAGCGTCTTTTGTAATTTCCAGTTCATAACCCTCCTTGATTTCATTGCATTGATAGTGATACACAACATTGAGTCACCTTCAAAATCCAAAGAGTCAATTTTTTTTTTCCATACACAGCTTCAAACCCTCATATAATGCTTACAACTCCACCTCATTGTTGGAACTGTCAGGAAGCCACTTCGATAAGGCTCAAATGAGGACTCTCGTATCATTTCTTATGACACACCCAACGCTAGAGATTCCGGGATTGCCTCGTGAGGCACCGTCAAAATTAATTTTCATTTTGCCTCTCGGATGCTCTATCCATTTAGCATTTCTGCGTTCCTCTCTCCTAACCGCCTTGTTATTTTATGTAGAAAAGCCCGTGGGAATTTTGAGAAGCTTCCACCACTTAATGATCCCATCATCCCAAGGCATGTACTCTTTGGGTTTGGAAGACATGAGCCTAGTGTTAAGGAATTCATAGATGCCTACCTCTATCTTACTAATTATCTCAACCGAAAGAGATTTGTCATTGAAAATCCACCTGTTTCTTTCCTTCCAAAGATGCCAAATTACCATTGATGGGTTTACCACCCATATGCCACCCCATGTTGAATTCTTGTGTAATTGTGGCCAACAGTTGAAGAGATCCGTGAGATCATTCGAAAGAGCCCCACACCAACCAATCTTCTCTAATAGCCAAAGCCAACATTGGTTGGCAAAGGGACAATTGAGCAGGAGACGATTTGTTGATTCTTCATCCAAAAGGCAAAGCGGACATCGTGAGGGCCCTAGAATTCCAATGGTCTTCAAGCATTCCCCGATTAATATTCTTTTGTGTAGGGTAGTCCATGCGAACACCCTCGCCTTAGGAAGAATTTTGTTTCCCCAACACAACTCTGAAGGCCATGACTTCACCTTACTTCTATCTTGCATATGGAAGACCATTTTGACTGAGTATCTTCTTGATTTCATCCTTGTCCATATTATTTTATCCTCCTCCTGGGAGAGTAAGAAATGTCTCGTTCGTTAAGGATCTCCACTAATCCTTCTTTTGCATTCTGAGGAATAGGGGAAGTAATAAAATCTCTCCATCTCCAGCCATTGACGTCCTCCAACTTAATAACATAGTTTGCCACCTTATCACCCCAAATGTTTTCCATCACCTCACGACATCCATACAATTCTGGGATAGCTTCTAATAGAATATCACCATTCCAAGAGTCCGACCAAAAGCATGCTATTTTCCCATTGAATACAATCTAGGACAAATGGCCAATACTAAGAGGCCTGTAGGAAACCATAAAGCGCCATATTTGAGAGCCACTCGATGGATCTACGACAATGAGGATCCAACTAGGATCTTAATTGTCCAAGTATTTTCTCTGCAATATTTGGTACCAAAGCGTCGTGGGGGTATTGAACATCCCCTAGACTAGTTTTACTCCAAGGGCTTTATTCTGTTTTGTTATGCATTTGATACCAGCACCCCCCACCTCCTTACTTCTCCTAACCATGTTCCAACCAACGAGAGGTATTCTTTTCACATCGTTCTATGCTTCCATAGAAACATTTTCACTATCCCATTGACATCAAAAGAAACTCTCTTCATGAGTTGTATACATGGCATCATGTAAATTGGAATCACAGAGAGCACGACCTTGATCATGATGATTTTTCCAGCAAGGGAGAGCCACCTTCCCTTATAGCCACCCCATTGAAGAGCGGCACCCCCAGGGATTTGCTTGGAATTGTGTCAATCTTGAATCCAAGAAAGTTCGCAATCTGCCATTGAGTCACTCTCCGCACATGAAAAAGAATATACTTGATTTATCTTAATTGATACTTTGACTCGAGGAAGTGGAATACAAACCCAAAGTTGTCTTGATCGAGGCATCGACCTCCAGTCAGGCCTCAACATACAGAATAGTATCATCAGCGAATTGCTGATGTGTGATTGGGTTTAATCCTCTAGCCACTTGGACATCAACCCATTCACCATGCTTAGCCTTTTCTTTGATTTCCCTGCCTAATGCTTCTGCCATCAATACAAAAAGGAAGGGGGATAATGGGTCCCCCTGCCTTAGGCCCCTGGAAGACTCAAAGAAGCCACATGGTGTCTCGTTGACAAGTACTGAGAATCTTGTCGTAGATATGCAACAAAAACCCAATCCAACCAATCTTGCCTAAATCCAAACCCCTTAAGAATGTGCATAAAAAATAGCCAGCTTACCTAATCATAAGCCTTACTTATTTCTAACTTGATAGTCTCGTGTGCAATTATAATTCCGTCAGGACCTTCTCAGAGTAAAGCCACTTTGTTCCGAAGAGATGATGTCTGGGAGGAGTAGCTTCAATCGATTTGCCATCACCTTAGATATTATCTTGTAAATTGTGTTGCACAAAGATATGGGTCGAAAGTCCACAAAGGAGAGGCATTTAGCCTTCTTTGGAATGAGAGCTATATTTGTATTATTAATGTCTTTGAGTATTTTCTTTGGCCTTGCGTGCGTCCTCCACTACCTCCCAAACATCCTTCCCCACAATTTCTCAACATTTTTGGAAAAAGCATGCAAGAAAACAATCGGGCCTTGGGGCCTTGTTAGGGTGTAATTGGAAAAAAATAGTCTTAACTTCCTCCATTGTTATAAAGGCCATAAGGATTTTATTATCATCCTCTGAAAACAAGACATGGGTGTTCCTGGTAAAGGAGCTCATATCTCTAACATCCGCCACACTATTAGTAGCTAGAAGATTCTCGAAGGAGACTGCAGTCTTTTGAATGTCCTCGTCTTAGTGATCTTAGATCCACTCGTGTCCTTGATCATTGCAATCCTATTCTTGCTCCTTCACACTTTGGCCACATTTTGAAAGAATTTCGAATTTATGCCACCCTGTGCCAGCCAGATTTCTCTCGACTTGGATCTCCAATATACTTCCTCTTTGGCCAGAATTTTTTGCGTGCTACACCAAGAGCTCCTTCTCCCCAAAATAATCACATTGAAACATACCTCAGGCAATGATCTCTTCATTTAAAGTTTCTAATTACAACTTGATCATTTCCTTTTCCACAAATATTTTTGAAAGAGGTTCGGTTCCATTCTTTCAGTTGTATTGTGATATATCCCAGCTCCTCGCTTTGAAACCACATCCGTTCAAATTTGAAAGAAGATTTAGTAGGGGGCTTATCCTCAACGACCGATAGCAGAACCAGGTAGTGGTCCAGACCAGAGATTGGCATTATTGAAGAATCAAACAGAATGGATGAATGAAGCTAACACTTAGAATGCAAAAAATGGTCAAGGCGCTTAACGATGGTGGCGAATCCCTCTCACTTGTTTGTCCAAGTGTATTGACCTCACTTTGGAACAATATCAACCAACGCCATATCCTTAACAAAATTTTGGAAATGAGTTTGTGCTAGCGAAACTTCTGTAATTCCACCTTTGTTCTCTTCGCAAGGGAGGATGGCATTGAAATCGCCCCCCAATATAATTTTGTTCCCACTTATTGGAATTATGAATCCAGATATTTCCTCCCAAACCTGCAATTTCTCTTTGGTCTTGATGGGACTGTATACTTTTATCAACATGAAATCCAAATCAGAAAAGAGATTTCTTACCCGAGCGGCCATCCAATTTGATGAAGACAGAATAGGCTCCACCATAACCTTGTTCTCATGCCACAGAAGCCCAAGACCACCCGCATAACTGATTGCATTTTCAAAATGTCCACACCGGCCTTTACAATGATCTAAAAAAGATTTTCCCTCCACATCCTTCAATTTGGTTTCTTGAAGCATGACAATGTCAGTTTGAAGATGATCAATTTGGCGCTTGATCATGCGTCTTTTGTTAGGGGTGTTGAGGCCCCTAACATTCCACGTGATTATCTTCACACCTCCCTTAGATCTCAGCAAGTAGTTATTAATGGTGGCCTGGCCTTTTGCCATAGCAAAATCCTCCAGCTTTTGTTTGTTCGTCTTCCTACCCCTTTTTTCGATCCAATCTCTGCTTGGAGAATTCTTCATGCCGATTGGCTTACCCTTCGAGGGTCCGAAATTCTGAGTATTTCTTGTACATCATTTTTTGAATCCATCCATTCAATCTCACTCTCTTCCTCATGGATCCCAATATCAAGTGGCCCCGGGTTAAAAAGCACCATTTCCTTTCCGATTTCTTCAACTTTTGAGGTCGATGGATTCATAGGAGAAGGGTCCTCCGGAGTGACATCCTTCGCCCCTTCTTGTGTTCAAGACTATCTTTTTTCCTTAACCATCCATTTCATTGTGGTTCTGGCCATCTTGGGGCAATGTGACTCGTGAGATTGACTCTTGCATTTTATGCAATAAAATTTGTTTTCTTCCACTTCAATTTTCTGTCTCCATTTATCTTCCCATGTTCATAGAATTATTTCCTTAGGAAAGTCATATATGGTAAGGATTCTCATATGCGTGTAAACTCGAGAGTTCCCTTCCAAGATCTCCATATCCACTTGGTCTATTATTCCCATGCATTTCCCAATCTTGATGGGCCTGTTAACATTCCAATATTCTAGGGGAAGATTATAAAGTCTAATCCATTGTGGGCCATTGTGCCGAACACAGAGTATTGGATCAAAGTTAGGGCACCACCTCTGAAGAAATAACTTCAAACTCCTTAGTTCGATAAAGAAATAAGATTAGCTGCTTTCTGTGGATAAATCTACAAAGTTTTACATGGTTCTTGAGTCAATCAGGACCATGACTTTTTGGTTCTTAATATACCCTTGAATTTTCAAGGTTTGACATTGTTGAATTTTTGTTACTGTGGAAAGTGAGATAGTAGGTTGATTGTTTATTAAAAGGTATGTTCACTTCCGTCTTGATTTGCTTTCACTTTCAATGCTCGATATATGAGTCACAATCTTCAATATTTGTGCGATGACAACTACAAAATTTCTTTCAAGTTTGAGGATTTGAAAGTCCTTTTTTCCTTTGTTACCTCTTGTTTTCCTTTCTCTGATGATGATCTGGCGGTTAATATCTGTATGAATCTTCTTTAGATTTATTTTTGAAATCATTGTAAGGATGAAAGTTTGAAACTGCAGAGCTGCTCTTTGTTTGAATTTTTTGTGTTCCAGTCTTTGTGCTACTGTAATTGCCTCTTGCATTGACGATACATGTAATATTCACATTTCTTTTCGAATTTTTGATTTAATCCCCCAATGTAAGATTGAGTTAAAGCTTAATTGTTCTCCATTAATATTTGATATCTGGGTTGACAACATTTCCAATTTTGATGTATATTCATCTACTGATCTCTTTTGAAGAAGAAATGGAATTGTACACTTACCTTAAACTAGTCATGGAATGGATTGTGTAATCTTTACATTAATTAAACGAGGCAATGATACCTCAAATACGACAATATGAAATGTAAAATAAGAAAAATAATTTAAAATGTTAGATTATTGCTTGAATTCCAAATAAGTCTATAAACTGTTTGAAATGACATTTCTTGATAAAGTTAACTTTCCTAATCTTTCAAAATATCACATATGTCAACGGAATAGTATGAATTACATTATACATATATCCAACGTAATGCACTACATGAGTCCAACTTAATGTATAAGGATGAATTCCAGCAAATGAAGTCTATACATGTACTAATCTGGGGTATTAAGAAGATAAGGCAAGGAAAGGCAGTGAACTACAACCATCCAATTGCCTAACCTGCTTTATTGCTGGATGCTCAGATGTTCATTCCCCATCTTGAAAGAGACTATCAGGCAACACTTTTATGTCCTTAGATATAAAGAAGAGCTATACACAGTTTGGTTTCATCTTCACCAAGCATGTAGACGCACAACTGTGCTATTGTTGACCAATTTATTTGCTTTTCTGTCAAGTTGGAAGTACAAGACACTGATGCAGCCATTTCAAATTTGAATTGAATTTGTCCAAAGGCTCTTTCCTCACATCTGGAAGGATTATAGCTTCTCACTATCATTACTTTAGAGCATGCTTTGAGCTTGTTTTTAAGGTGGAAGCCAAGCAACTCCAGGGATCAACAAAATCCAACTAGTCTTTTTCATCTTAAAAAAATTATTTATTTTGTTTCCACGGAAGTTTCTTCCTCACATTTGGAAGGATTATAGCTTCTCACTATCATTACTTTAGAGCATGCTTTGAGCTTGTTTTTAAGGTGGAAGCCAAGCAATGCCAGGGATCAACAAAATCCAACTAGTCTTTTTCATCTTAAAAAAATTATTTATTTTGTTTCCACGGAAGTTTCTTCTAAGCCTGCCAACTCATCCACAAAGACACCTTCTCCTAAGGGTGGACATTTGTTCAAAAAATCTCAATCTTCAAAATCGATGACAATGGCACTTTCAGTTGAGCAAAAGCTCATCCTAGTGATTTAGAGATTCACTTGTCTAACAGCAGTTCTTAGGATTCCCAACATTCTCATGGTTTATCACTTCTGGACCATCAGTTGGGAAGCTCTGCTAACTCACAACTGTCAAATCCAAAGTAGGTTGGTGGAACTTATTCTTGAAAACAACAATCAGAAGAACCTAATGTCATGGGAGTTGGCAGATTTTCTTTAGTTGCCAACTACAGTGCTTCTGTATACGTACCATTTTTAATGGGATGAGGAGGGACTATCCACACTTGTGCCTTGTAAGTGTAAAGTTAAATTTGCCAGTGACCCATCCAAGAAATAGTTGACTGTGATGTCACTTGACTTGATTGTTGCAGTTTGATATGCTGTTCTCATGAACTTCTTTCAGACAGAGAATTCATGAAAATTTTCATGCTAGAGTCCAAGATAGCCCCATGTTGTCAATAGTAAGATCTTTTGATTAAACTTCCAAGACAAAAACTGTGTTGTTCTTAATTAAAATCGTGCAGTATTTAAAAGATCAAATACAAAAGGGTGTGCTCTGTGGAAATCTTAATTCTTTAATTTAATAGCTGTCAGCTAACATAAAGCCTACATTGGATTTAAAATTATAAGATGTCTTTTCATAGTTCATACATAATGCTTTGAGCCTTGAGGCAATACTTTTTTTGTTTTTCCAAAATTTGATTACTTGGATGTTATTTTTAGCGCCACTAAGTTTTCTTTGCATTAACTTACATCGTTAATCCATCATCGTGTATGGTATCATTAACTTAAGTATTTTATGGAATTATTTTCTTGTTATGTGCATATTGACACTTACATGATGCTTTATATAAAAAGAGAATATGAATAATGGCTAGGGGCTGGGTAAATACTTCCAGTTGTTGTAAGCTAAAGTGCACCTTTCACAGTTAGTTAAGGTCCAGCTTTCAAATAAAATCTCAAATAGAATTTTTTAGTGCTACAGATTTTATTATTTTATTTGCAGTAATTAAATTTTGCTTCTTGATGCAGGTCTGATGCCTGGAATTGGACAGGCTATGCCAGGAGTATTCAGTTCAATGTTTCCATTTGCTGGTGGTACTCAAGTATGTTCTACAAGACTAATTTATCTTGCAATCCCATAGCCTGATATTATCTATTGAATTAACATTGGAGTGCCAATACTCCCAAAATGTGGTCCACTTTTCTCAGCTGTTTTGTAGGTCGTGAAGGATGTGCAAACACTGCAAATTATGTATCCAGATTTTTAAAAATTATTTATTAATCCCATGAAATAATACCAATTCTTTTTTCTAACAACTCAAATGAATGCATCAAATATAGTAGAGGCTTTAAATATGGTGTTAAATTACTTCACGTGTGTATTCTTTCACTAAATTTGGAGCACTCCTCTATTTTTTAAAATGGCATTTCTTTCCCTAAACAAACATTTTCTTTATAGAATTACCATAGAAGCCAATACATTTTTCATTTTTACCCCAAATTATATTTCTGATAGAAAAATGGACATTGAACTCATGTTAGCAGAAACATGGTATGGTTGTAATTTGTAAATGATTCAAATGCATCAAACTGTGGTAGGCAAAACAAATCTATAGAGGCATATCCAAACATCAAGTTAAATTTACACATGTACCTAGATGCATTAATGGTGTGGTTGACACCTTTGTGAATCAAAGCATTCAAATGGAAGGAACTTGATTGGATAGGAGTGTAGAGCATGAATGATGAATGGACAATGGGCATGTACCTCAATTTATGGACAAGAACTCTGTATTAGACTACATTCTTGGTTTGGCATTGATCTGCAATGCAGGGCCTGGGATAGTTGCATGGCGGACCACCCAATAATCTGGCTAGTTTTAATGAACACACAACAGAAAAAACACAGCAAACCATTACACATTCATGTAGACAAAGAGATGGTATAATAGTGCTCTTTTATACAATGTAAAAGAATATTGCACATTTGCAATGGAACAAGTGTACTCTTGAGTGCTTCTATTTGCCTATCTGTTTGAGGATGGAATTTTGTAGACTGGTTTAGTTGAGTATTTGACATCCCACAAGGCGCTAGAAATGATTTTCAAACCTTGGCTCTTGGCCAGACTTGATTGATGTAGTCATTTTGAAATGAACCCAAACATGATTGAAGGAGAGACGTGTTGAATCTAGTGCACTGATGTTTTGCTTGCAGCAATCATGACAATGATCTCCCAAAACCTATCCCCTATGACAAACACAAATTCATTCTAGTGCATTGTGGTTGGTTGACCATGGTGGCAATTGATGTTGATACACTCCCATGGTCTAAATGGAACCAGTAATGGTGTATACAACCCAGGCTTCTTGTTGACGGGCGTGGGAATGAAACAGGAAATGTATGACATGATATGGCATTCCATGTTGCTATGAATTTAAGGCCAAAAGAAATGTTGTTGAAGCACAGACAAGGTCTTGCTGTCTTGCAATAATGCGCCTCGTATATGAGTGGTTGTACCTTCAGGAACGCAGAGATGCCCAAATTTGTAGGTAAGCTGGTTGGGCAAGTAAATATTGACAACCTATTTATCCTATGTCAGTCGAATAGGCTGGCATGATGTATTTGTTATGAGTAGAGGGAAATTGTGTTTGAGTAGTTTTGACCTCTTGTATCAAGCATCATGATATGCAATTGGACAAGAGAGCAACTAAGGCAGTATGCAGCCTTGCTGTTTTTTTTTTCATATTTTTGATGACTAGACAGAACTACTACAAATATATAATCCACCTCTTGTGGCACACATCCTTGAACTTTCTCTGGGTATGCAGAAATGGTTTATGATCAGAGTAAATGATGATGTCCTTCCCTAGAATTTCCTGTCGTCATTGTAGAATATTTCTCATTAGGTGGAGTGACATTGAATCATGTTGAATATTTTTGAGTGATATGCGACCAAATGTTCATGCTATGTGAGTATTGCATTTAGTGCATAGTATGATGCACTGGTCATGCTTTCAAAAGGTTGTTCGATGTTTGGCATGACTAGGATTGCCATGACACAAAGGTGTTGCTTGATCTCATTTTATGTCCATGATCTGATTCAACAAACTTCTCCCAGGAGTCAATAGGTTTGAAAATATGCTCACGTTGGGCACAACAAGCTCTCACTAGTGTGAGATGGATGTGGACATCTTCAACATTGTGAAGGTGATCTTCTTGGCATTATGAAAGAACTTGACAGAGAGGTAGGCCTCAAGTTGTTGAATCCATTCATCCAATGAGATTACATCGATCTTGCCTTGGGACATGTAACACCCCAATGGGCTATTGAAAATTATACTGACTTTTTTTCATTTTATGTATATGTTTATTGCTGAAAGTCCTTGACAGATTAATCACAGCTTAATTAGTATAATCTAAGATTAAATCATATTTTAACTAAAGCTAAAGAATTCCTTAAATGGGGTTAACTCAGTCCCATCGATTTCAGAAATAGCATAGGGTTCATGCTTGAATGATTCCGTGGTCCCTGGAAAGCCCATATACTCCGTCTTGAAGATACTTCGGTTTCGTAGTTTACGCGTTGTGCCTCCCTGACACACTATCTTAGCTATTAATTCTCTACATGAATCTACGATCTGCGTTGATCAATAGGCAATCAATGATCAAGGATAAAATAGGTTATGTAAATGAGCACTTTCTTTCCTTTCTCCTAATTCTAGTGGTGACCCATAGCCAATAGTCTTTTGCTTGCCCAATATTATACACCCACCAACCTTATTGTCGGAAGACATGTGGATCGATGCAAACTGACCTTGTGTGTTGAATATAGGCAAGAATCTACAATGCGGGATTGTGAAGGAAGAATAAACGGTTAGGTGCTAAATGGCCCAAGTTCATATGGTATGTGTTGTGACGTTTTCACACATCGCCCCATTGCAAATGGGGACCCCCTTTTTTTCTGCTTTCTCGCTTCGTTTTGCTTTAGGGTTTGGATTTCTTTGAGTTTGTAGGTTTGGAAGTATAGATTTGCCCATGTCTCGTCGAGTTCTTGGTCAAGGGTCTCTGTGGAAATTGAACTCCTGAAATTTTCTAAGTCTGGAATCCTGATGCATGTCTTGAAATCCTAAAAAAAATGACTAAGTCTGAAATCTGGTGGATCCTCAAAAATCTAGAATCTGCATGTTAAATCTCATGGATCCGGGACCTATCTCAAACATCCTAGACATATATTTCAAAATATATGAAGTATAGGAAATTCATATACTTAAATATATTTTTAAATATACTTCCACCCAGGACGCTTCGAAATCAGGTGAAAAAAGTTGAAGTCTTGGACATTGAGCGGAAATTTCTCGTGCATGAGAAATATGCGCCTAGGGAAAATGGGAAATTTCTTGTACACAGTCAGAATCCGCCCAGGGTATTCGATGTCCAATTTTGGCGAAAGATTGTAAGTTTGAGAAATTTGGTGCAAGGAAGAGAATGTGCTCCTTGACTTAGAAAAAGACTTAGAAAAATTCACAAATTTTGAAAGTCAAAAATGATGAAATTTCTCGTGCCCAAGGAAAATGGGAAATTTCTCATCAACAATCAAAGTGCGCCTAACTTAAAGTTGATCATTGAAGGCTCCAATCATGAAGATTTTTGTTTCCTTAGTTCAAAATCATGCAAACACATTGGAAAACTTTGAGAAGTTTGGAAGTGAGAATTGAAGGTAAAATAGCAAATGAAGGAAATTTCTTGTACACGAGAAATATGCTCCCAAGTTTGTGGATCCATTTTCAAACATTTTGAGGTAGTAAGTTAGCATCATGAAACATTCAAGTTAAAACGTCAAGAAATTTCGCCTAAGGCAAAAGGTAAGAATTGAAAGTGAAAATAAGATTTGTAAGTGTCAAGGTTGCAAATGGAGGAAATTTCTCATCAACGAGAAATTTGTGCCCTAGAAAAGAAGATCACTTAAACCATGAAGAATGCAAAAAATCATTTAAACTTTGAGATGAAATTCGCCTAAGGCAAGAAGGAAGAGTTGAAAGTGAGAACAAAAAAACCTAAGTGTCAAAGTGGGGAAACTTCTCGTGCTTGAGAAATTCGCGACCTAGGATGAAAGAGGATTGACAAAAGAAAATCAAACTCACTTTGAAGACTTGCAAAGTTGAAACTTGATCCTAGCAAGATATTTGAAAACCTAGTGAAGATCGTTTGAAAAGACATAGAAAAATTTGTAAAGATTAGCAAGTCCTGAGGTTGCAATTGAGGAAATTTCTCATACACTTGATGTAGGAACTCCTCCGTGTGGTGATGATGATGAACTCGAGCAACTTTCCTTATCCTCTAAACTTCTCATGTATAAGCTCTCGCCATTCTCCTCCTTGAATCCTCCATCATCTGCAAAAGAGAAACAAATATCAATTGCAAAGATGATGATCATTAACAACATTTCATTATGAATTTACTCTTATTATCTATCTCAGACACCTTGCGATGATTTCTGGCAGGGTTTTCACTATTTGGAGGGAAAGTGTGTAGGGCGGATTTTTCTTGTTCACAAGAAATTTGCACTCAAGCAAGGGCACACCCTGCTTGTTCACGAGAAATTTCCACATTTTTACTTAGAACATTTAAGGAGTGGAAATCCCATTTGCCTAAGAAGTGGAAATTGCATTGCAAATTGCAAGAACAATCTTTTGGAAATTCACTTCAAACCTATGAAAATTGCATAAAAAACTTATCAAAATACTTAGAAAATTTGTCAAGTTTGGGAGTTTGAAACGAAAAAGTCTAAGTAAAATTGAGGAAATTTCTCGTGCATGAGAAATTTGCACCCTAGGAAGAAGGTAATTTGATTCATGAAAAGTGTAACAAATCATCAATTTGATGAGAAATTCGCCAAGAGGAAAGCAATTAGGAAAAAGTTTGAAGAAGAAAACCTAGAAAAAGTTCTAAGTAAAAATGTGGAAATTTTTCGTGAACAAGCAGGATGCGCCCTTGCTTGAGTGCAAATTTCTCGTGAACAAGAAAAATCCGCCCTACACACTTTCCCTCCAAACAGTGAAAACCCTGCCAGAAATCATTGCAAGGTGTCTGATATAGGTAATAAGAGTAAATTCATAATGAAATGTCGTTAATGATCATCATCTTTGCAATTGATATTTGTTTCTCTTTTGCAGGTGATGGAGGATTAAAGGAGAAGAATGGCGAGAGCTTATACATGAGAAGTTTAGAGGATGGAGGAGAGTTGCTTGAGTTCATCATCATCACCACACGGAGGAGTTCCTACAAGTTCATTTTACTTTGAAGACTTCATATGTCCATAAGAGGAGCATCACTTCACCACGCATGAGAGGAAGTTGTCATCTAGAGATTCATTCCATGTCCAAGCTTCCAAAGTTATCATGCGCCAGAAAGAAGAAAGACAATCATTTGGAATTCACGCCCAAAATATCTTCTACTTCATGCACCATCCAAAGCCAAAATCCTGCACAAGAACAAGAACATCACAAGAAGAGAATGAGCATGTACATCAAGCAAAGTCATGAATTACATTCAATGTACCAAGGCATGAAAAACAACATGAAGAAATCCAAACTTCCCAAATTTTCAAGTTCTAGAAGCTATGTTCCAGAGGTGAAAATCCAAGATTGAAGACTATTCGAGGAAAAATGATAAAATTTGGGAAATACTCTTAAGTAGTGTGAACATGTTGAAGATCAAATTGGCTTGCTCAATGCTGAGGTGGCCTTTGCAGACCACTAGTCCAATCATATCTTGCCACATCATCCGTTCACATTTAATGTATTTTCAACAAAGCAAGAGGCTAAAGAGGACGTTTATCTAGAAGATTTTAAAGATTCCACTTCAAGCTTATCACATTGGAAAACGTGCCTTCATTGCCTATGAGTTTTTATGTACACAAGTTGTCAACTTTGACTTTTTGCTAAAAATAACAAGTTGTAACTACCTTGTGTTGTCCAAATCTTGGCCATTGATTCCAAAATCAATCTGGGCCCTTAATTGTAATTCTTGAGCTCTATATAAAGCTCATTCTTCTCGTTTGTAAGAGACATTTAGAGTTGTTGTAGGAGAGTAGGACAGCAAGTAGAGTAGAGGAAGCTCTTCAAAGTCATTGAAGAGATATTATGAATTTGTTGTAAAAATAGTTCCTGGATCAATACAAGCTCATTGTTGAATTTTCATGGTGATTTTGTGTGATTATGGAATGTTCGCATGGTTTCAAATTCTCGCAGATGATTGAGAAATGTTTCCAAGTAGCTTAGATAGTAGGTTGACAGTTCATTGATATGATGGATTTGTGTTGAGATATTTGATGAATTCCTTTATGTTTATACTTTTTGTGATTTGTGGCTTGCAATTCACAATGCAAAGTTAGTCTGAACCTTTCATGTGCTCTAGTTTTATTGTGGATGCTTATCCAAGTTGCGCCAGCTGTGGGTATTTGGATGTATGTTTACAGTTTGAAAATCCTTCATTTCCTTTTTAAGATTGCACTAGCTTTGTGTAGTTGTTGCTTTCATGGCGAAGAGAGGCTTGGTTCAAGGAGTTTGTCTATTGAAACATCATCTATCATTTCATTGTCCTTAGATTAGATTCTTTAAACCCTTACCTTTTGCATTTTCTTTCAAGTTTGATTGAAGAAGTTCCATTCATTCACATTCAAGGAGTAAAGAATAGATTCCATGTTCATGAAGAAGGAGCAATTTGCGTAAGTCCCTTTGTGATTACCAGCAAGATCACATCAAATCATTGAGTCTGTCCATTGCAAATCATGTATAAGGAACCTTGGAGCGCTCTTGTTTGATCACATAGTTCAGCATTCGAGAGGCTTTGTTCAATAGAGGATAGAATACTTAGTGTTTTATTCTATTGTTGTTGTTGTCACAAAAACATCAACAATATGGAAAATCATTTTTCTGTTATTTAATATATTTTGTGCTTGACATGTAGCCTCAAATGGTTGATTTGGTTGTCTTGGGCGTCTCAAGCCTTATGAAGCATCAACATTATTCACTCCCATGGACTTGAGGATTTTATAGATTCTGATTTTCTCAACCACTTCATTTCCGGACTTAATGTGAGAATACACTCAAGGCTTCCCATGGATTTTACAACTTTCTTGAGCTTGGATTTCCTTGAACCCTTAGGTTCCAGAATTCATGAGTGATTATTCTTGAAGGGTCCTATGGACCCATGTCTTACTAAAACTGATATAATATGATTTTGGTTCCAAGATTGACAAGCAATTGCTTCTTGGGAACCCCATGGACGCAAGACTTTACTTAAGACTTGTCTAATCAAGTTTTGGCTCCAAATTTCAAAGGTGACTATGTCATGCCCTAACTTGTTAGACAAAGAACAAACAAACAAACAAAAAAATAAAAAATAAAAAATATAACAATAAAACCCACCGCTGGCCAGGAAAAGACAAAGCCAGCACTAGAGGACAAAAGGCACTAGAAGACAAAAAAAGGAAACATTAACTAATATTAGTCCAAAGGGCAGCGGTGGTTGTCAAAAGGCAACGGTTGTGTTAAAAAGGTGTGATTCCTTGCTATGAAGGGAATAAAACAAAGATCCAAAGACCATTGAAGACATGAAGTAATCAGGAAAAAAAAAAAATCTTTAGCAGAGTTACATCTGTAGGAATATATCAGCAGTGATACATTTATTTATGCAATAGTGATAACAGCAGAGACAATATTTATAACAGCAGATTGGAATCCATCAAGAGCTACTGTATATTAATCATCTAACAGATTCCTAAGCAATCCAATTGAATTCAGGGAGACGTTTGCAGGTAGGAAGGATGGCCCTTCCAAGTTCACGAGAGATGAGCAGTGGACTGACCCTTCTCATGCTCTTATCAAGTTAGGCCAAGAGGTGCATTAGGAGTTGTTAGGTGGACTGACCCCCTTCATGCTCTCGACAATATCATGCTCTTGGGCCGACCAGAGTTGTTAGGTGGACTGACCCCTTTCATGCACGTGGGGCTTGATCAAGGAGGACGACCAGCCTCCAAGGTGAATTGGGAGCTGTTAGGTGAACTAGGAGCTGTTAGGTGAACTGACCCCTTTCAATATTGCTACTTGCAAGAGTTCCTAAGGAATTCACTATGTGATTGGCTTGAGGAATTGTGTTACGATGGATTGAACCAAATATTGATTATGCTATGATGATTTGATCTCATTATTTACATTATGAAGTATTGATCTCATTATTAATTATGCAATGATAGATGAATTTAATATGAATGATGCTATGAACTGAATATTATCTTAATTTATTGTTCTTTAATATTTCTAATGTCTTTTCCTAGTAGTTATTATTGTACGCAGGTAAAGAAATCAGGAATATCCTAAAAAGGGACATTACAGAGTATGAGTGAAGGCATTAATCGTTTTGGTATTGACAAGTGACATGCTCTAAATAGTTCTGCCCATCGAGAATTCTCAGGGCCCTTGGGGAGATTTTTCCCAATCTTTCCTCCTCGATTGATGTGAGACTTGTTGATGGTTGTTTTTGGACAAGTCAACAATAGAGTAAAACACTAAGTCTCTCACTCTCTCTTGAATAAAGCTCTTAAAAGGCTAAACTGTGTGATCCAATGAAGCAACTCCAAGGTTCCTTTTTATGATTTATGATGGATATGCTCAGTGATTACACGTGATCTTGTTGATAATCACAAAGGGACTTACGTAGACGACTTCTTACTTCTTTCAGCTTGTTTCTCCTTCCAGAGTGGATGAAGTATTCACGATGTATCAATGAAAAAAGGCAAAAGATAAGATTTTAGAAGAAACTAATTCTAAGGTCAATGAAGCAATGGTGATGCATGAATAGACAAACTCCTGAATTAACCTAACTCCACTTCGCCAAGGATGCCTACAACTACATGAAGTTGGTGCAATCTCCTAAGGATAGCGAAAGGTTTTCAAATCATGAAAGCTTATGTAAGCACCCATTAAACGGCATAGCTCAAACAAGCATCCACAATCGAACTTAAGCAAATGATGAGGCTTAGACTAGCTTTACACAACACTTCACTAGTGATGAATGTTAAAAGCATGAGCTAGGAGTTGATCAAATATCCAATACAAACATACATTACATCAAAGAGCTTCTAATCTACTTCTAATCTAATTTGAAACATCTCTTCATTTCATCAAAGTACAGGAAACCATGTCACTTCACAAGACAACACTTAAACACCAAGCGAACTCCAATGTCCTTTGCATTAATCTTGAGAAATATTTACAACAACTTCAAGTACTCTCAGAAAACTTCGAGAGTCTCTTCTATTCTACTCTACTCTACTTGCCTATTGACTATTCTTTGATCTACTCTCTAAAAAAAATATTTACAAATGAGGCAACAAGGCCTTTATATAGAGCTTCAGGATTACAATGAATGGCTTAGATTGATTGGCAAAGCCAATGGACTAGATTGTGCCAACAAGGCAGGTAGTTACAACAATTTGCTATTTTTAGTACATGAGAGAGGCAATGAAGGCACACTTTCCAAGAAGATAAGGATGAAATGGAATATTTAGAGTATCTTCCACATGGACGTCCTCTTTGGCTTCTTTCTTGTTGTAGATACATCGAATATAGTCATATGATGTGGCTGATTATGATTGGCTTGATGATGAGTATCTGCCACGTAGGTGCCATCTTAGCATATTCCCAAATTGTATCATCCGTCTAATGTCTTTAATGTGATTGCTTGAATGAACTTTTATGTTTGAACATTTGGGAATGTATCTTGTTGATTTTGCCTTGTTCATTGTAAGCTCATTTGTTTAACACTGTGATGTTTCTTCGTCTTGCAGGATACATGATGATCTTCTTTGAATGATTCTTTGGAGAGTAGTAGGAGATGATGATGATACTTGATTCATGAAGTGGAGTAGATGACTTCTCAAGGAGACTTGAATGTACTGGAGGAACTTGAAGCTTGACGGATGTCTTTGAAATTTTTGATGATGATGAAGAAGATGAAGTAGTACACTTGCCATGTTGACCCTGAAGTGATGATTGATGAAGAAGCTAATTGATACTTGAAGCTGATAGAACTTGGAGCTTAATGGATAGATGTTGAACTTGATGTCATTGATAATGAAGTGTTCCGGCATGATGGTGAAGTGATCACTTGGAGCAGCTACATGATGCCTTCTCTTTAGAAATGATCTTCTAACCTCGTTCCTTGCTGATCAGTGGTTCCAAGCACTTGCTCCTTAGATGATTCCTTAGCTTAATCCAAGCTCCTTGTTCCTGCAAAACAAAACAAAGAAACAACATTAATCCTTTGATATAGATTTTATAACATATAAGAATCATTTCATGCATTTCTAAGCTAGGCGCATTAGATGGGAAATTGATCCTTCACTTATTTTTCACAAGATTTACACCTAAACAACCAAAACAAACTTCTTCAATCTTGGTGCAGTAATTAAGGATTTTAGTCTTTTCTTGAAATTTGTCTTAAAACTTGATTTAAACCATCCTCTACTAGTGGCGGATTAGATGAGGAATTTGGATGCTTGTCGAAACCACACTTGAAACTTGAAGTTCACCTCACACTAAATTGGCGCCTTGATTGACCACTTTGTTCTCCGTTTGAATGATGCATTTGAACAATTAAGATAAACCTTCATCCTAGGCGCACTAGTTGATGATTTCAACCTTTGGTTGAAATTTCACTTAAAATCTTGAATTAGCATACTCCAAATGGTGGCGCATTGGATGGATGTTTTGATTTCTCCTTGAAACTCATCAAAGACTTCACTTTATTTACATGTAGATGGCGCATGAGATCAAGCGCATGAGTTGAGGATCTTGAATCCTCTTGAGATGATATTCAAAACTTAAACTTAAACCTTCTTCACATGTGGCGCAGCAGATCAGCCTTTTGATTTCCCTTAAAATTTCACCTTAAATCCTTATTGCTGATTCCTAGATGAGGGCACATCAGTTCTGTCGCAGCAGATCATGATTTTGGATCCTCTTAAAACTTGTCTTGAAGTTGCATAAAACAAGCCTTTCCACCTTGAATGCTCTTAAAAGTTTAACTTCACTTCTTTGTAAATGGCGCATGGGTTGAGGGGCATTAGTTCCATGTTTTGGATCCTCTTATTTGGAAGTTTTATAACACTTACAATTTCTCTCTTGTGAAGGGCACATTGGATGAAGCGCAGCAGATCATCATCCTAAATCCTCTTAAAAATGTTCTAAAAACTTGCAATCCACACCACTTCCTTCAAGCGCATTGGATGAGGTTTTTGAATCCTCTTGAAAGGTGTTGGTTGAGGATGTTGAATCTCCCTTGAAACTTGTCAAAAAAACCTTAGTTAAAACCTTTTCAAAGTGGGCGCATTAGATCAGAAATTTGCTGTTTGGTTGAAATGTCACTTTTAAATCACTATTTTTCACTCCTTGATCTAGGCGCACCAGATGAGGATTCTGATTTCTTCTTGGTTTTGGGCGCACTAGATGGTGACTTTAATCTCCCTTTGATATTGACGCAGCAGTTGAGTGTTTTGATTGCTTCTTAAAACTTGTTTAAATCATCATTTTCATCTTTCAAGGAGGATTCATTGGATGAAGCGCATGGTTTAAGGATTTTGAATCCTCTTCAAACATCACTTTAAAAGTTCACCTTACCTTCCCTTTCAAAGTGGCGGAGCAGATAGGTCGCATTGGATAAGGATCTTGAATCCTTATCTTGCATCTCACAATTCCTCCATCAAACAAGCCCTTTACCTTGGTCGTATTGGATGAGCATTTTGATGCTTGAATAAAATGTCTTCTAAAATCATTATCATCTTGACAAGGGCGCATTAGATCTAGATTTTGCGCTCCCTTTAGTACTTAGCCATTTTTGCAACTTTCTCAGGGTAAGGTATATTAAAAAATATATTTAAGTATAAGATTCTTATACTTTAAATATTTTTCAATATACCTTTCAGGATGTTTGAGATAGGTCTCAAATCCACCGGATTTAACATGTAGAATCTAGAATTTGGAGGATCCACCAGATTTCAGACTTAGTCAAATTTTCAGGATTTTCAGGATATCAGGTTATCAGACTTAGTCATTTTCAGGGTCTCAAACATGCATCAGGATATAATGATTTCCACCATGAAGTTAATGATCCCTGAATAGAAACTCGACAGAGAACTCTTCTTAGATTAAGGAACAACCACTGACTTCATCATGCAACCAACCTAAGAAATCATCCAAAGCTCAAGCAAAGCATCAGAGCTCCAAAAAAAGGGGGGTCCCCATTTGCAATGGGGTGATGTGTGATTAGGTCACAACAAGACTTTATGAAGTTTGGTCTTATACAAACTTGGTTTTGATTGAACTAAGATAGACATCTAGATCTTCCTTCTCGGGGAGAAGAGTTTGACACGGTTGATCTACAACTCACCTCTTAGATCAACGGACAAGAACTTCTCACGGGCTTAATTGTTGACTTCTTAAATTTGAAAGGGAATTAGACTTAATTGAAATAAAAGGAAATCTAGTCCCCAATCATAGTTGATAGGATTAATTCCTGTGAAGGGATTCTAATAATTATTACGGTAAAACAAGACAACAATCTATTTAGCTTGAATTAATCAGACATTACAAGCAAAAGCAAGGCCATTGATGAATGTGAAGATCCAACCTTGACATCCCTTTCTTTAGGGTATCATTGATAACTCTTGGACTAAGTCAAGAACTTCAAGGATTCATCTATGGCCTTACCATCTGAGCTATATCCCCTTCTAATTCCTAGAATTGGTTCACGTCACAGACAAGGATGAGTATATATAGTTAAAGAACTTTTCATTCCATTGGGTATGTTTTATGGAGCTTACATAATTTACTTAAACATAAATAACAGTCGAGAACTTGGCTATCCCTTAGGGAGATTACAAAAACTCAAGCACTTCAGAAATTAGCTTGCCAATAAGGTCTATTGTGGTGCAGAAAACACTAATCAGAAATTCAAGCTCCATCCATAAGAATTTATATCATAATGCCTAACTATTTTACTTTGGTACTTCTTGAATCGCAGATGTCGTTCGATTTCCAGACTCTTATTAAGATTACAAATATTGGTAAGATTTGATATCCTTACCAAGGACATTACATAATATCGTCTGCAATGCTCTGGTACCCATTATCTACTAAAACATAGAATTATAGAACTTAAGTTCTAAGGATGACTACACAGGCACCGGACCAATTTGGCTTGCACACACTAAGTAACACTTCACTAATCAACTGCATTCACTTAGGTTGTTATAGAATGATAATAAAATTATTTGCTGATTTCTATACATACAATTCAAGAACAAGAATACACTGTTAATTCTATTGATATCATTTTCTCTTCATTGGCTAGTTTCCCTATATGTCTTTTGCGGCTGCTTCCTTAAATAAGAATTTGAAGATCATCCTTTGCTTCACCAAGGACTTCATCACTTCTTGTTGCGCAACTCTAATTAAGCCTTCAAAGCCTAGGTGGTGTTCACTCTTTCAATTTGGGGTCATTCTAAACAACAAGACACTCAAATATCATCCAGACAGTTATATAGGTTCACAATCAAAAGTAGAAATATAACATACATGACAACCATTATTATTACAACATAACTACTTGAAATTCAACAAGTTCAAGGATCACCAATTTATTAAAATAATATTTCCTTAGTTTATTTAATGGTCAAATAAGTAATATATTAGATAAGTTTCTATTTGCTTTATTAATGCAATTAATTCGATTATTTACCATAATATGGTATTAGAGCAGTAGAGCCAAAAACTTTCAGGTGGCTGACCCTAGGCTTGCGTCCAGACCAGGCTTCTTCAGGAGTCATCTTCTTGACGACATAGGTAGGAGACCGGTTCAAAAGATAAACTGCAGTGTAGGTTGTTTCAGCTTAGAATTTCTTAGGGACATTTCTATGCTCCAGCATAGAACGAGCCATTTCAGTAATGGTGTGATTCCGACGCTCAACAACACCATTTTGTTGAGGGGTGTAATGTGTGGTACGCTGGCATTTGATGCCATGTGCAGCACAGAATTTGGAGAAGTCAGTAGAACAAAACTCCCCCCCCCATTATCAGACCTAAGAGTGACTATCTAACAACTCGACTCTTTTTCAACTAAGGCCTTATACTGCTGAAATATACCAAACACTTCTGATTTGTTTTTCAAAAAATACACCCACATTTTTCTGCTGAAATCATCAACAAGTAACAAAAAATACTTGCACATAGAACATAAGGAGTGTTCATTGGTCCACATACATCAGCGTGAACCAACTGCAATACCTTGGACGCTCTCTAGGAATCACCATCCGAAAAAGGAGTCCGATGTTGCTTTCCAACCTGACATGCTTTGCAGACACTATGATTTTGAGTCTGAATCTCAGGAAGACCACCAACTAGATCATCTCTAGATAGCTGAGAGAGATAGTGCATGTGCAAATGCTCGTAATGCTGATGCCAGAGTTTGCTGATGGATATACTCCTGGCTGCCATGGCGTGCTCTTGAGAATCAGCAGAATCAACGAGTCTATACAGACCATCATCCGCAAGTCCTTGGGCAATGGTGGTGCGTGTCTCACGATCCACTATGCTGCATGTGTGCATGTTGAAAACAACATCCAACTGAGGAGAGTGCCGCATAATCAGCCAACTAGTGTAGAATCTTGACCAACCCAACCAAGTTTGTGGCAGCCACCACTCAGCCAATCTAAGGTCCAATACTTTGCTGACGTCAATCAATCAATCATACACACACACACAGAGGACACGACATCCAAATTAAGACTGGATTTACATATTACATGAACACACACAGAGGACTCAACATGGACTAACTTCCCGAACTACTCACAACCTCAGACAAATGCAACCAATATGATGAGCTTGTCCCCTCTTGCTCATCTAAGCTGAGCTTGTGAGTACAACAATTCATAATCTTCACTTGTGCCACATAGTTCCTTCAATGCACTACATCATTCACATGTTGTTGCACACATATCATAATCATATTCATGGGCTAAACATTACCAGGCTCAATCATAGACATATACCTTATTAGAGCCTCTTTAACTCCCCTTTTTTCTGGCAATTTACCTCCTCCACAGCACTTATGTGTTATGGTTTCAACGACCTTCATTCATCGACTTGTCTTGATGCTTATAATAATTTTCTGAGCTCTTCCCTCTCGTATCTCATTGGCTGATTTTGGTGGCATATTAATTTCTCCAATCATTCCATTCCTTGGACTTTCTGAGCCATGCAAATTCTTGGTTTCTTCCAATTGGTTATCCATCCAGTAGTGTGTTTGAGCTGGTGATTCTGCCTCTTTTCCATTGTCTCTCTTTTTCTCAATCTGCCTGTGTTGCACATGACATTCTCCAGACACCTCTGTTTCTTTGAGAATTCTTTCTTAACTTGCAGTCTTATTAACTCCCAGCGCACTATCCTCAGTTTTTGTCTGTGCTGCTTTTATTAAGCAATTCAGGTTCTTTTGTTTTTATTGCGTTCGACACTTGGCCTCTCAGTTTTTCTTGCTATTGGTTCGTGTGGTGCTATCTCTTCCAGAGTATATAAATCGAAATGATTAAAGTTATTAAAGTCAATTTAATATTGCAGCGGATTTAATATAGATATTACTAGAGTTAAAATAATTTAGAATATGCAGTGATATCAGAATAGATGTAAATAACCAGTGTAAATTACATGTGGTAATTTAGTAAGAACTCTAAAGTAAATATTAAATAATTAACACATTAAATTAGATGACACAGTCACATAATTCAATCAGATTAACATCAAAATCATATATATATATATATTGATTTACCATTATTTTAACTCTAGTAATAACTATATCAACATGTGGTAATTTAGTAAGAACTCTGAAGTAAATATTAAATAATTAACATAGTAAATTAGATAACACAGTCATATAATTCAATCAGATTAACATCAAAATCACATATATATATATTGATTTACCCTTATTTTAACTCTAGTAATAACTATATCAACATGTGGTAATATAGTAAGAACTTTAAAGTAAATATTAAATAATTAACAGTCACATAATTCAATTAGATTAACATCAAGATCATATAAATACTTATCTGAGTTAAACCACCGGAATTGCTACTTTCACCGTAGGAAGATCTCAGGGTTTAGGCCCTTTTAGCTATATGACATACTCGCAGAGGAAGCTGTATAATATAACACAACATGTGTAAAACTAGTGGTGATGTATCAACTTATAAACATATTAGGTCCATTATCTGTCAAATGGTATGGAAAGAAAGAAGATAGCAAACATGCTTACAATAGAGTTAAATAGCAAGTTCCTTTTTCATAATAAAAAACTAAAAAAACATTGTGATTGATGGTGATGCTAATCTCATCAAATTTTCTAGTGGCAAAGGCTCTAATTACTTAGAAAAAGGAAATGGTATGAAAATGCATTTAGAAATCAAACAAATTTAGAAGAAGAAAAACATGCATTTCAAAAATTATCTCAAAATAAAATAGAATCAATTAACAAGGATGCAACCATCTTGTGCATGTATAGAGACAATCCTATTGGCCCTCTAGAAGACTGAGATAAGTCAAAGTTAATACATGCTTTTGTCAGAATGTTGGATCCAATGCAAGATCTACGAGAACATGAAAGGAATATATGAATAAAGAATACATTTATAAAGCCTAACCCTATAATAAGCTTTATACAGAGAGACAATAGATTATTTGATAAAGGAGAAAAGAATATTAAGTGATAGACAAAGAGATACTAGTATTTTTGACAGAGGAAATGCAATCTTTAGTCAAGTCACACTGAGCAATATTTATCTATAGGAAAGGATCCAAAACTGTGTCCAGGGAATTGAAGACTATTCACAATGTTGGAAGAGATTGATAAATGACATACGCATTGGACATACCGGCACATTCCAAAGCGCACATCTAGTATTTTGTACATTTTAATCAAAATAAATTGTTTTCTAACACCAACGTTTTACCAAATCTGATGGATACTCATGAAAGATATGGAGAAGTCTAGTGCCTTATTCAAGCATTGGACAAAAGATCTACACAGCTTCACATTCAATAAATTTAGTAATACTTAGAGAAGGATGAAATAAACTATCTGGTGAAGCAACTTGGGAACTGGGATTAGTAGCTTTTGCTTGAGAATGTAGTTTTATTTGCAACACTGATCTTCACTAAGTAGGAAGAAATTTGGACAAGAAAAAATAGATTAAAACAATAGGAAATGAATCAAATCTCTTAGAAAAACATGCATCATACTATTGCTATTGATTGTGGGGGAAACTGCCTCCTCAAATTAAATGAGACGAACTAAAAGATTGGGAACCCTTTGTATGTCTCTGAATAACCTGTTAAAGATATGTGTCAAAACTTTATTGCATGGGCTTCTTTATGGTAGGATGGATTTGAAACTTTGAAGGGGACATTCCAGGTGGTAGGGTAATTCAAGTGCCAAAGAGATCTATAAATTGAGACCTTAAGATCGTTCTTACAAAGAATTGTACTTCTTAATTCTGCTCAATTATTGTAACTTGCAAATTGTTCTTATTTTTTCTGTTATGAATATAGTTGCTTTTATGAAAGGGAGATAGATACTATATTGGAGATTGAGCTTGAGCTACCTTTTGAGGACCTTCCAATAGCATAATGTTCTCCGAGTTCACCCTAGGGCCTGATTTCTTCGTATGACAAATATGTGTGGATAAAATTGGTTCCTTATATGAAGTAGCTGGAGATGTATCAGTATTAACTTTGGACTAAGCCATTGGGGTGAGTGATGGAATATTTGGCTTGACCTTTTGTTTGTGATAATAAGAAAGATAGTGAATGTAACTTACATTGATTTGTTTATCATGTACTGTGTGAAGATGAAAGTTTGATACACAGATATAAATACAAACACGACACTTAGCTCTTGGAATTATTAGGATACATATTTTATGGGTACTAATTATACTATGATTTCTAAATCTTGTATTGAGTCAGATATTTATTTTTTGGGTCTTGTGGAAGAGACTTTTTTATGAGAGTAATTATCTTAATGGAAATGTTACCTCTCTTGTATTGATGTTGAATGATTGTTTAGTTGAAATGGCTCCACATCTTGATGATCGTGTAGATAATTTTAAGTTAAAAGGATGCCCTTTTGTTTATAATTATCCAATTCTTATGTTTGATGTAAATTCTGTTGGTTACCTACCTATAATAACAAAGTAGGTGTTCTTCCTGAATGGGATTTCTGGAGCATGAAGGGATGGAGGTGAAGTCCAATGTCTTTATACATTTAGGTTTAGGGTGGAGTCTAGAATTTTCAGGATTTCTAGGTAGGCTTTTAGCAACTCTACATTGGCTCTCATGATGCACTACCATACGGTGCTTAAGTCAACAATTAATATCTTCTTCTCATAATGCGACCCCCTAAAGCTAGGGGAGGTTTTTCCTGATTGGGATTTCTGGAGAATTGAAGGATGGGAATGAAATCCAATGTCTTTTGTGCATTTGGGTTAAGGGTGCAATTTAGTAAATCTTTCAGGATTCTGAGGCCTTTAGCAACTTTATTTAGTTGGATCAGAAGTTTGACTCTCATAACACATGACCAAGCTTGTGATGCTTAAGACCACATGAATGTTTTGCCTTAATACTGTCATCCCCTAAAGCCTAGAGCTTCACTTATGTGGTATAAAAGATCTGTCATTTTTGTTTTGAATTGCTAAAGTATTGAACAAGTTTGAGCTATTTTACAGAATCGTGAAGCTGAGGAGCTATAAGAAAGTATGCTCAAGAAAACAGAGACCATAGATAAGAACAAAATATAAGTCAATCAGCACAGAATTACAAACTTGATAATGCTGATAAATCCATATTTAAATCCAAATGGTCAAAATAACATGTTTAAAATGTAACCATAGTGAAGTGTTCAATATAGTGACATGAGCTAACACATGTGATGTAAAATTCATTATTAAATTTACTTACATTAGATTTAATTTATCGTTTGTTCCTTTTTAGTTCTGAGCTTGGCACACTATCTTTTATATTTTTGAAGTAAACAAGAAAATGTAATTTAATTTTCCAACATTGAATCTATTTTCTGTTTTGTTCTCTTGAGACTGTACCACTTAGAAATGTGAATGATCAATAATGCATATAAACAACAAAATACAGAGATCAATCAGCAAATCTAATGTACCAATAGAGCAAGATATAATAATCATACAACAACGTAAAACATGAACAATCAAACTAGAGAGTAGCTCTATTGTTCTTCTCGTGATCTTCATGATGGAATTTTGCTCTCAGAATTGCATAAAGAAACTGTTTGAATGCTTGAGTGATCGAGTGCTTTTTGATGATGATCAAGTGACAAAATTTCGAGAATAAAAATGACAAAGTAAGGTTATGATTCAGAAGTGTCGTGAAATGGCAAAGGATACACGTTCTTATATAGCTTTCATGGAAAATAACAGATCGCTGAGATCAAAAAACACTCAAATACGATCAATGGCTGAAAACGAATGAGACAACAAGCTAGAGAGAAATAAGGAATGATATCCATAAATCAGGGGTTTTGAAAGAGTTAACTAAAGAGTTGACTTCGAAAATTAAGGAAATTGATTTGAGATGACTAAGTTAACTCCCAAAAAAGAAGGATTTGATTTGAGTTGTATTCGAAAATTACGGAGATTGATTTGAGAACTCAAAAGTCAGTTTTGGAGAGGTGGAGACAAATAGACATGTGTTGAATAAATAATAATATTTTATTTGATTTTATTTATCATTCAAACACATGTGAGAGATAAATAAGATATTTAGAGGAAATAAAATAAGATATTTGAATTGATTTTAAAAAAGCAACGTGAAATTGAGTTGAACAAATTTGAGATATTTAATTTGATTTGACAAGAGGAATTAAATAAATTTTTGATTAATTTATTTAATTTGAGAAATGGGATACTTAAATAATTTTTATATTATTTAAACATGAGGGGAAATAATTGAGAGAAATAATTAAATATTATTATTTAATTACTAGGATGATAGAGAAAATAATTAAATATTATTTATTTGATGAGGGATGAAATAAAGATGAATAATTAAATTGAATTTAATTATTCTTTTGGAAGAAATAGTTTAATAATTAAATAAGTAATATTATTTAATTATTTTTGAGAAAGAGGATAAATTACTGAATTAGAGGAATAATTAGATATAATTAAATAATTAATATGGTTTAATTATTTTAGAAGAAATATAAGAATACATAGGCTTAATTAAATAATTAACATTAGGAAAACTAGATGCATTACAGAAGGCGATCGACAAGGCAAAATAAAAGCTTATGTTATTTTTTGGTGTCTACATTTTGCCCCTCTTTGATATAATGCCCTGACCATGTGGCATTGTATCAAATAACATTGAAGAAAAAATTGGATGAAAAAGTTTGGAAGAAAAAGTTGGAAGAATGCCCTGATGATGATGCTCTCTCGGAAGGTTGACTTGGAGGACACAAGGCAAACTTTCGAAAATAAGAGATGTTAATTTCAAGGAAAAGTATAGGATGAAAAGGTTGGGATAAAAATCAAAATGTGATAAGATTGTTGATGATTTAGCACTAATGGTATTTCCTTCATAGAATAGAATAGATCCATCTAGGATACTTTTTGTTATGCTTTCTTTTTCATCATAGAGCGGTTACATACACACATACACATGCACTTATGTCCTCATTCCCCACTCTCCATACACATCATGGTGTAGAGATCGTCAAGCTTCCTTAGAATGTAACATAAAACAAGATAAGATAAAGACATAAAATCACCTATGGTACAAGATAAGATAAATGATACAAATGACAAAATGATAAAAGATAAAAGGACACAAGATATGAGATAAGACAAAGTATAAGAAATGAGAAAATGATAAATGATAAAGATTCAAAATAATGACAGAAGAAGATAATCATGACAATAAGATGATTTGATGCATACAGAAAACATTCAACATTCCTCAGTGACATCTTGACTAATACACATATGTCACTAAAAGAAAGAAAGCACAAATGGCCCCAAAAAGTCCCCAAATAAAATAAGTTAAAAACATCACAATGCCGTTTGCCAATTTATTAAGCTTGAGATTTAAATAAAGATGATAGCATGATATAGGAAAGATATATCCTGTTAAGGCATCATGATTATGATATTAGGATTTGGATTTTTTGTGAAAGATTTTGGCTTTTTAGACAAAGTTAGGAGATTAACTTAATTTACAAGGATCTATTTCTAAGGTCAAGGCTTCTTTGCTTATTAGGATGTTTGTGTTTGAAAGTTAGGATATTGGCTTTTAGAATGTTTTTAAATTTGTTTCAAGGATCCATATGTGTAACCATATACTAAGGACATACTTATAATAATGTAATACTAAAGAGACAACGATACACCAAACAGATGGAGGGAAACATAGATGCCAAAGGTACAAGACTCAAGGTGGGAATAATGCACATCAACCGGTTATGTTATAAAGGTTTAAGCATAAAATTTCTTAAGGTGCATGGCATTGATAGGTTCATCCAAAGATTCCCGTTGCCGATTGATATGCCCCTGATCCATAAGATGCTCTAATCACAAAAGGTCCAAGCCAATTAGGCTCAAATTTTCCTTTCTTTGCTCTGTCTTGCTAATTTTTCTGATTTTCTTTAAGTACTAAATCACCAGGCTCAAATCTTCTTACTCTGGTCTTCTTGTTGTAACTTCTTCGCAACCGATTCTAATAAGACTGCAAATGATTTAAAGCATGCAAACGCTTCTCTTCTAAGACCTCAAGCTCATGCAATCTAGATACTCGATATTCTTCTTCATCAATCACATGCTGCAATGACACTCTCAAAGATGGGAGCTCAACCTTAATGGGCAAAATGGCTTTGGTTCCATAAACAAGTGAATAAGGAGTGGTTCCTGTAGGGGTACGGATACTAGTTCGATAGGCCCATAAAACTGGATTAAGTTGCAAGTGCCAATCACAGCCAGCGTCATTGACCGTTTTCTTGAGGATCTTAAGGATAGTTTTATTCGAAGCCTCAGCTTGACCGTTACCCTGCGGGTGGTAAGGAGTTGAAAAACGGTGTTGGATATGGAAGGTGCAGCAAGTTTGCGGACATCTTGGTTTTTGAAGGGCTTACTATTATCAGTAATAATGCGGATCTGATACCATATCAACAAATACGTTTAACGGTGGGCACCAAAATGTATGACTTAGAAATGTGAATGATCAATAATGCATTTAAACATCAGAATACAAAGATCAATCAACAAATCTAATGTACCAATAGAGCAAGATACAATAATAATCATGCAACAACGTAAAACATGAACAATCAAACCAGAGAGTAACTCTATTGTTCTTCTCGTGATCTTTGTGATGGAATTTTGCTCTCAGAATTGCATAACGAAACTATTTCAATGCTTGAGTGATCGAGTGATCGAGTGCTTTTTGATGATGATCAAGTGACAAAATTTCGAGAATAAAAACGATAGAGTAAGGTTACGATTCAGAAGTGTCGCGAAATGGCAAAGGATACACGTTCTTATATAGCTTTCATGGAAAATAACGGATGGCTGAGATAAAAAAGAACTCAAATACGATCAATGGTTGAAAACGAATGAGACAACAAGCTAGAGAGAAATAAGGAATCATATCCATAAATCAGGGGTTTTGAAAGAGTTAACTAAAGAGTTAACTTCGAAAATTAAGGAAATTGATTTGAGATGACTAAGTTAACTCCCAAAAAGGAAGGATTTGATTTGAGTTGTATTCGAAAATTATGGAGATTGATTTGAAAACTCAAAGTCAGTTTTGGAGAGGTGGAGACAAATAGATATGTGTTGAATAAATAATAATATTTTATTTGATTTTATTTATCATTCAAACACATGTGAGAGATAAATAAGATATTTAGTGGAAATAAAATAAGATATTTGAATTGATTTTCAAAAAGCAACGTGAAATTGAGTTGAACAAATTTGAGATATTTAATTTGATTTGATTTGACAAGAGGAATTAAATAAATTTTGATTAGTTTATTTAATTTGAGAAATGGGATAATTAAATAATTTTTATATTATTTAATCACGAGGGGAAATAATTGAGAGATAATTAAATATTATTTATTTAATTATTAGGATCATAGTTTGCAAACTCTCCGAGTCGTCGAGTACTCTCAAGATTTTTTGCTCCGCGAGTACTCAGAAGGTTTACTCTCCGAGTTTTTTTGCCGAGTATTTGAAAAAACTTGTCGAGTTTTTGGCGAGTACTCGCCAAGACTCACCAAAAACTCGCCAAGTTTTTCCAAATACTTGACTTGTTGCGTCAGCAATCCATCAAAATCACGGAAAAAAACACTCCAAAACTCTGTTTTTTTGGTGTTATAAGCATTGTTTTTTGCCTTTTTAAAAAATGATGAAAATGGTGTGCGCCATGAAGGTCTGTGTGGTTTTGAAGGTCTTCATTTGGGCACTGCCTCTCGACCCCACTGGGGGCGTTGCCCCCAAACCCCCAACCAAACTCATTTCGTACATTTTCTAGCTGTATTTTGCATAAAATTTATGTTTTTTTCAAATATTTAAATTTTAAAAAAATTTAAGGGTTCTTTAAGTTGCCGAGTTTTTGCCGAGTTTTTACCGAGTACTCTCCGAGTTGGGAATTTTTGGCTTGCCGAGTACTCTTCGAGTCCGAGTTTGCGAACTATGATTAGGATGATAGAGAAAATAATTAAATATTATTTATTTGATGAGGGATGAAATAAAGATTAATTAAATTGAATTTAATTATTCTTTTGGAAGAAATAGTTTAATAATTAAATAAGTAATATTATTTAATTATTTTTGAGAAAGAGGATAAATTACTGAATTAGAGGAATAATTAGATATAATTAAATAATTAATATTATTTAATTATTTTAGAAGAAATATAAGAATAAATAGGCTTAATTAAATAATTAACATTATTTAATTATTTAATCAAATAAGGAAAACTAGATGAATTACAGAAGGTGATCGACAAGGCAAAATAAAAGCTTATGTTATGTTATTTTCTAAATTTGGTTGTAAAGCACCTTGGCAAAAACATCTATTGCATGCTGAGTAATGAGAAGGACAATCAAGAAGTGTCTAGCAACAAAAACCAAATTATTATATGAGTTGAGGGAAGAAGAAAATTAGTCACACATAGATTGTAAAAAATAAAAAAATACTTCATGGACATGCCTTCCATCTTAAAATTTGTGGAAACTGTTTGCTGACCAAAATCTAATACGTGGAAAAAGATGAAAACCTCAAGTGCATTTTCTGTCCATCCAATATGATGTGCTTAAGACCATCTTTTGTTGTTGTGGGTCATATTTCTTCTTAGTACAGGTTCAGACTGTTGCATGCCCTTTTTACTCATTGCTAATGATTCTTCTCAGTATAATGAAAGGTTGAATTGTCTTTTTGTTATATATCTATTTTAAATTTGGGCATATAATCAAATATGCACATCTCATTTCAGGCTGTTAATTGATCTAATGTCCTATGTGCTCATCACAGTGTTTAGACTTGGCCAAAACTTTACAAATTTTAGCATGTGGGGGTGGTGGGGGGAGTATAAATGTGCATTCAATCTCAAATCATTTTAAAATCCACTGGAAACTACTCAATTACATCTACCATACATATGTATAGCTATACACCAAGAAGTAAGTAAATAATGTGAAATTGAAAGTCGAACTTGAAACCTGAAAGCTGATATGAAATAAGAGTTGATTGTATATTCATAAAATTGGTTTTCTGTACACAAATAGTGGATTTAGAAAACTATGGCGATGACATTGACAACCAAAAATAGTTAATATAGAAGAAACTAAGGTTGATATGAGTCGATGTACCTTGTTGCAACACCAGATCCATGATGTTGGACCCTCAAATTTGTGTACTTCAAAGAAGTACTTGCAGCCATTCTATCCGCAATTGTGGTAGCAATAGGATCATCCTTTGCAACTTGTTTATATGTAGTTGTACAAGGTTACAAATTTTGCTTCATGATGAACTTGATTGACCCATGCATGGTCCTCCTCTACAAATACAAGGTCAACATCCTTCGTGATCCACTTTAAATGTGGATCATACTCCTTTAGTTTTATATAATACTTAATTATTCACTCTAATCTTCTTATGGCAGAGGTATTGCACTTTTAATTAACAATGTATTGCACTTTTTGGAGTGTATGTGCTCAAACATACTCCAATTGCATTTGTAACTTAAATCTCTGCTCCTTTTATTGAAATCTCTTTAATTGAGTTGTCACCTCCCTTACAACCTCTGGCACAACATTTTTTATACATTGCCACATCATGCCTAGGTATGTGGATAAGGTGGTATTTGAGGCAATTAGTGCCGCATTCTAGAAATTTGATAATGCAAAAGTTGCGAATGATTTGCCCATTCTTTTCACACAGATTGCCATGCTTCTAGGCAGGGTTTTTTTTGCACCTAAAAAAAGTACATAAAATGCAAGGAAAAAATCCATAGTAGCAGGTAGATGCATCTTTGACCCCCTAGAACACGTCTTGGATACCAGGATATGTTTCTTGTACTAGAGATGGGTACGTTGACACCCCCAATCACGGGACACATCCCAACTGTGCCTCCAGTTTACGTTTCTCAGAAAAAAATCATTAAAGTTAAAAAACAACAAAAAAAACCCTAATTTTTTTATAAAAATTTTTTTGTCTCCTTTGGCTGTTTCATTCACAACAATCCTTTAAAAGGGGCCTAGTGTTCAAAACGAGCAGGAGGCCGAGCTGAGGTGCAGTTGCTGACGGATCTGAAGTGGGTTTCACTTTCTGTCTTTGTTTCTGTGATTGTTCCCATCTATTTTCTCAGCCTCATGTGGGCTTGTGAATGCCAATGGTCGGCCGAAATGGATTCTGATTCATATGCTCTTAGTACCAGAAAAATAAAAAATGTATTCCAATTCATATTGCTCAGCCTCCCGTGATGTTTGCTGTTTCATAGGTGTTTATATATATAAAGAGGGAGGGGGGAGTGGCTCAAGAACCAAGAAACCACAAGGAAATTGATTATATATATTTAACCAAGAAACCACAAGGAAATTAATTATATATATCAATTTCCTTGTGGTTTCTTGGTTCTTGAGCCACTTATATATAATCAATTTCCTTGTGGTTTCTTGGTTCTTGAGCCACTCCTCCCCTTTACCTCTTTCTATTTAGCCTGTTGAGGTCTGTTAATTTATCAATTCTAATTCTCTTTTCTTGCTCTCTACTCCCTGATGATGGATCACGGAGTGTGATCCGAAACGTTGAGGAAACACTCAGATATAATTTAAACTTTATTTTTGTATATGTAGTTGAGAATCTTGAAAGTTTGTTTTGTGTATTTACTATTTCTGTATAGTTTAGAACTTTAGAGTCTTGTGTACTTTTGTATAGTTTAGAGTTAGTAAGTTGACATTATATTTAATATTAGTTTTTGTGTGTTATTTACTTATAAGTTATAGACTATAGTGTTTAAACTTGAAAGTTCAATGTTATATATTTCACTTTTTAATTAGAGTCTTGTGTATTTTTGTATAGTTTAGAGTTAGTAAGTTGACATTATATTTAATATTAGTTTTTGTGTGTTGTTTACTTATAAGTTATAGACTATAGTGTTTAGACTTGAAAGTTCAATGTTATATATTTCACCTTTTTATTTTAAAATGTGAAATATATAACATTGAACTTTTGAGTCTAAACACTATAGTCTATAAATTATAAGTAAATAAACACACAAAAACTGTGAGGAAATAACACACAAAACCTATATATGTATATATATTAAAATTTGGCATCTCCTTGCATCTGTCTCCTATTTTTTCAAAAAATGATGTACCGGTACCACTACCAGTACCTGTCTCCTGTACTGGTACCAGTACCCAACTCCTGGCAACCATGAAAAAAACAAAAAAAATAAGAAAAGGTAAAAAACTAGGGTTTTTTAATTCTTTTACATTTTAGATTTTAAAGTTAGGATCTATAAATATTAAATTGTAAAAACAAGTAACAAAGAAGAGTAAAGAATGAGGAAAGAAACAGGGAAGGGTCTGGGTTTGTACCATTTACCTCTTCCAGCCCCTATGAATACAATTACTGCAAGTCAAACTGTATCCAGCCCTCACACATGAACAAGCAGCTCCTCTCAAACAAAAATGGAAAATCAGAATGAGGATGAAAATAGTGAAAAAAGTTTTTAATAGACCATTTAAGTGATTTACTGCATTTGTTATGTTTTGTTCCTTATTTTTTCTTGAAAAAGGACTCAGAAAGTCAGTTCTCCAGCCTTGCACGCCCTGTCTTGGACTTGCATTCTTGGGCACCCACCTGAAATTGGTGATTCTAATTTCTCAATACACTGGTTCTTCATGCTGATACTATTATGGCATTCATAGAAAGCCTTAAGGTTGCATCTATTTTATGCTTGACTGAAATAGTGGAGGCTAAAATTTTCCAGTGGTCTGATGATGAATTTGTCCATCTCTGTTAAAATTGTTAGCTTCTTCTTTGCTCAATTGAAATATGGATTCTTGCTATAAACACATAATAGTTGTCTGTTTAATTACAATGTTACTGTTACAGTTTTTATGGACTTCATGATCAAGTACACAAACTGCAGAAAAGGGGCTGTTATTCTGCTTGACTTTTATGCCTTGTGTGGGTCTTATTTTTATTTGCTTTGTTCTGTAGACATCTTCAGCCATAATTGTTGTTTAGTGTAGAGTTTGAAGATTGTTGATCATAGTTTTGCGAGTTTGTTTGAATTTAAATTTAAATGCCTAAATGAAGTCTATTCTGTTGTGTAGGCAACTAGACATGCTAGAAGAGTATATGTTGGTGGATTGCCTCCTACTGCCAATGAACAGGTGGGATAATGTGTATATATGGTATGCCTGAAAATCATTAACGACTGGATAACCCTTTCTATTTTAACATTTTTGTGAGGATTTTATATTAGTCTAAATTAAAGCTGACTCACGATGCAGAGTGTTGCTGCATATTTTAGTCAGGTGATGGCTGTAATTGGAGGAAACACTGCTGGGCCAGGTATCTATAATCTGGTTTTATGGTGCATATTCCTGGAGATGTTTAACATTGGAGGCTCACTGTAGTGTGAATACTTGCTGTCGAACACTTACAAAGTCACATGTTCAGGGGATGCTGTAGTTAATGTTTACATCAACCAGGAGAAGAGATTTGCCTTTGTTGAAATGCGTACAGCTGAAGAAGCCAGCAATGCTATGGCATTGGATGGAATCGTTTATGAGGTATTACTTTAGTTTGGAACCTGGAAAACTCATCAAATCACATGATGGATTCTTGTTCTATTTTACAAGGCACTTTCTCACTATGCCTAGTAGAAATTTGTATGAGAATTTTGTAAAATTCAGGCCTAGCCATGATGCTAGCCCTTTCTAAGTTTTTAGTGGTAACTGCAATGTATCTGAGTAAGGGATCATTATTATGTCACCATTTTTCTGTGTTCCACGGGGACGCATCCCCTGCTCTGAGATCCCCGTCCCTGTCCCGTGTCCCCATCACCATCTCCAAAATCAAACATACATTTTATAATGTTTAGAGAAAAAAACTCACAACTGGCAATGAAATATTGCCGTTATATTGCTGTCATGATTAAATTGCTGTTATATTGCTGTCATGATTAAATTGCTGTTATATTGCTGTCATGATTAAATTTTATTGTTGTTATACTGCTGTCATGATTAAAATTACTGCCATTATATTGCTATCATGACTAATTTTATTGCTGTTATGCTGCTGTTAATATGTATTGTTGTTATTCAGCTTATAGCCTTATACTTCTGTACATTAACTTGTAGAAATTTGAGTATCTCTCTCTCTCTCTCTCTCTATATATATATATATTTTTGAAAAATTCGTATATATTGCTGTCCCCCGCCGTCCCCAAAAAATGGTCCTCGGACTGCCGTCCCCAAAACACGTCCCCTACTGTCCCCCCGTCCCCGTCCCCGAAACACTGTGGGACATAGCCATTTTTTATCCACAAGTTTAGCCTCAGATAAAGTTTAATTATTTGATTGGTTCTTTCGGCTGTTGTTAAATCACCTTTCTGCAATGTCAGTTTGAGCCTCAAGACTCTAATTGTAACAGTTTAACCTATGTTGCCCCAGGTTTTGGACATGTTCTAGAGAACATCTCAGGACATCTAAATGGCAGTTTTGGATAGAATTCTGCAGATTTCTGAATGTTCTTTTGGTATTTTATACATTTTCATGTTTTGCATAGTTTGAGTCCTCCGAAGTGAAATTTGGTGATGCAACATTTAGATTCTGCTTACACTAGGGTCCAACATGAATTAATTAATTTGTGACCTAAGTTTTCCAATGCATATATCAAATTGAATTAAGGGTACTAAAATTAAATTATGTCCAATAAATATTCAGTTTTGTAATAAGTTCGTCTTTTTCTGATTATCCATTACAACATCCAAGGAGGACACAAGTCATTACCAAGTGGCGAATTTTAGGTTCTCACCAAGAACCTCAATTTACTATTTTTTTTGTAAATTTTCAATTTCTTATAATGTAAAACCTTTGTAGCCGGGTTCTTCATCAGAGGGGGCCTGTCCCGCACTGCCCGGGAGCGGGTCCCGGAGCGTCAATAGGTGTGGGCAGGGAGCGGCCCTGCCACCTCGAGCTCCCACGAGGAATTTAAAAAAAAACTTTATTAGTTGTCTAACTTTTATTTTTATTTTTATTATATATACATATTCTATAATAATATATAATATTATTATAATATATTATATAATTATGATATATTAATATTATTATATTATATATTATAATCAATAATGTTATATTATTATAATATATATTATATTATTATATATTAATTTTTTTTTATGGATAAGCTGCTGCCTATATGACAGCGAATATATTGAAGTGAGAAAACCAAGTACATAGCTTAAGTGCGGAAGGAGATAACCAGCAGAAACTATAGAGGGAGGACTTAAACTATTGGACGTAATGCCAGAGGAACCTAAGCCCTTTTGCCAGTTCAATAGCTCTTTCCGCTTGAGCATGGGATAGAAGATCTCCATACCGGATGACAAAGTAGGCAAAAGTTTCCATATTGTTCCTACGAATGCCTTGCCTATAGACCACCAAAGCCTGACCCGCTACGTGGTTTTTGTTTACCATAGTAGCATCGAAGACCCCGGCCATCATGCCATATTTTGGCCTTTTGTTGAAGTTGGATATAACTGCCTTCGCTACGTTCACCATGTTGCCTTTGACAAAATTGGTAGCCTTGCCGCTGCTTTTCCTTCCTAAAATCAGGATAGAGTTCATTAGGAACTCTTCATATAGGAAAACGTCATGGATATGGCCTCCATTAAAGACATGAGCCCCTATCACTTTGAAGATCGCATTCGACACCTTTGCAGAGTTTGCATTGAAGAGTCGTCTGATTTGTGCTCTCAGGTCTTCTGCAACGTTTTCCTCTTGGTCCTCGGCCTCTTCATCTTCACCATATTCCTCCCTCTCCTCCTCCTCTTTTTCCTCCTCTTCCCCGCTTCCTTCCTCTTCGTCCTCCGACTCCTCGGCTTGGCAAATGCATACACAATTGATGAACATCCTGTCCGCCATTTCTTCTACATGGAATGCCCCTCTACCGACTTACTCCTTGTAGGTAGCTCTGGGAGGTTTCCCAAAAAATTTCAAGTTACGGCCAATGCATGTGAGCTTCTGCATCTCATATCTCTGAAGATTTGATCCGTCCATCAAATTCTAATTTTACGTAGGGAGGTAAATTTTCAGTCTGCAACTTAATTTAAGGGACATGCTAAATCACTCCTTCAACCTTTCGTTCCGTCCAGGTCAGCGATTCGGTTCTTGGATTTGATAATCTCTGTCTATACTCGGCAAAAGATCGGAGTTCCTCCTAAGAGACCTGCCGAAGCCTTTGGTGTGCCGAGGCACCAAAAACGGGGCAGCTGCCCCTTAATGGTTTTGTTTTGAAGAGGGTTTCGACACCCCTCCGGAGGGACCCCGTAAGAAATCTGATAATTTAATATTTGTGATGTAATTTCCTAGTCTTGGTGAAGTCTCCATTGTTGGTGCTTGTTTGGGCTTGCTAACTTCCACCGCCAGCTCCCTTGGTGTCCGTCTGATTGATCTAACTTCTTTTTAGGTTTGTTTTGGGTGTTGTGAGCTTGGGAATTTGAGTTTGTAGGGTTGGAAATTGTCGCTTCATCTCTTGTCCGGGGGTGAGCCGTTTCGTCTTTATCAACTGCTAAATTCTTTGCGCAAGGACCATGCTCCATATTTACCTCCAGGCTTGGATTAGGCTCTTGAGCATGGGTGCTGCGATTCTCCTTGTCCAGAGATGTACGGGGGTATGAGGTGGCCTTGCCCTCTGCTGTCACTTTTGTCATGTCAACAGATTTCCCTTTTTTTGGGCAAGAATCTTGAGAGTGGCTGCGACTTTGGCAATTCAGGCAAAAGAATTGCCTTTCTTCAATCTCTAGTTTTTGTGTCCTTTGATAGTAAGATGATTTCTTCAGGAAACTTGTAGATGGCCGCCACTTGAATTTTGGCAAACAAGAATCCCTATCGAAGAGGTCTGCATCGATGTTTGTTACCGTTCCAAGGGAGCGTCCAATTTTTAAGAGGCAATCCTTTGTCCAAAACTCTGGTGGGAGGTTATATAACCGGATCCATTTGGGTTCGTCATATGGGTTGCATTTTGTCGGATCGAAGTTTGGCGACCATTTCCGCATATATAGTGGTGCACCTGACCTCGACCAATTCCTTCCCTGTAGGACCATATCACGATCAGAGCTCGATAGGAAGGCGGCCAAGAACAAGCCTTGGGGGAGGAATTTAAGGATGCATTGAATCTGCCAAATTTCTTCAACCCAATCCCTTATTTGCTTTTTGTTGAGCTTCAGACTGATAAAGCGGCAAATTAAGGTTGTCTTCGATAGGACTTCAGATTCCTTTGCGCTTTCTTCTGCAATATCAATCCGGGGGGTAGGCTTAGGAAAGTCCTCGCATCTGCTCGCCATCTCTTGTTTTTCCAATATATATATTACTATATAAGTATATTTATTAAATTGCTCCCCGGGGACGCGACGCGTCCCCTGCTCCAGGAAGCCTCGTACCATCCCGGGGACGTTCTGGGGACACGGGGACAGGTGGGAAATGTCCCCTGATCGTCCCCGTTTCCCCGGGCACGTCCACTTTTTTGCAGGAAACACAGGGGACGGCTAGACGTCCCCGGTACGGCCAGGACACCCTCGGCATTCCCCGACAGCCCAACAACGAAAAGTCAGTTTTAAAACAAAAAAAACACAAAAAAAAAGGGATGGGGAGCCCCACAAGGACCCCCCATCCCTCTAAAATATACCTAAACCTTAAACACAACACATATGATGCAAAAACAAAAAACACAACTCACTTTCTCATTTTGACAATGGCGAACAGCAGCTTGAAGAGGAGCAACAACAGTTTGAAGAGGCTAACAGCAGTGAAGAGAAGGCATTAGGGCATCAAATCATCATCATTTGAGGTAAGATTGACATTCTTTGTTTATTTGTTCATATTCCTTTGTATTTTTTTTAGTTTTTTTAAAACTTCAAACACATAGGAAGGGTTTTTTTGTTTATTTTTTGTTCTATGTTTGCTTGTAGCTATGTATTGTCATTTTTCAAACAAAAAAACAATGAGCAGCAGTGAGGGTAGTGAAAGTGAAGGAAATGAGATTGAAATTCAATTTCAACCAAGTAGAACTACTACTAGAGGTCATAAAAAGAGTGGGGGTTCTGCTAGTGGGAGTGGTGCAGCCACAGGGAATGTGAGTTCATTTAATCCATTTGAATGCCCTTCCACTATACTTGCCCAATATGCAAAAGCCCCATTTAATCCTAAAAAACCTTTTACAATTTGCAAGCCGCATAGACAATGACAAGATAAAGAATATTGGGGGGTCTAGAGTATGGCTTTGTCATATTTGCAATGAAGACTATAGGGGCAGCTACACAAGAGTTTATTCTCACCTTTTGCATTTGGGTGGAGTAGGGGTAAAAGGTTGTACAAAAATTACCCTAGCTGAGAAGGTTGAGGCAACTAGGTTGCACATGGAAGAGGTTTCTACTTCTTGTAAGGGAAAGAAAAGAACTTCTATTGTTGCAGGGTTTGTTTAATGCACAGACACAAAGAGGTGGCTGAGTTTTCCGTTGCTAGATTTTTCTATGCCCATGCCATACCATTTCATGTGGCACGCTCTCCCTATTTTAAACAAATGTTCAAAGATGCAACAACTGTTGGTCCTTCATTTGCCCCCCCTGGAGAACATAAGCTACGCACCACCTTACTTGATAAGGAATATTCTCGGGGGAGTGTGTTGATGGAAGACATGAGACAAACTTGGATTAGGGATGGCTGCTCTATTGTCATGGATGGGTGGACCGACATTGTTACATGATTTATAAAATTGAATAATATATTATGGAATGAGATATTTACATGAGTGAGCGAATGCTCAATATAAAGGAAATACAGAGTCTAAAAATAGACAGATAGCTGTAGAAAGCTACATCTAAGAAAGCAGAATAAAAGACAGAGAAACAACTAAACAAAACCTATGTAATAGGAGACAACTAGATTGACCATTAATAAACTGGATATTATCTTAATATCCCCCCTTAATGGTCAATTTCCTAACTATACCAAGATGCCTTCCCAAAACAGATTGTCTTCCGAGACAAATGGATGGCATGAGCAGAAAACGAAAAACAGGTGTCAAAACACAAATCCCGAGGAATCCGAAGAAGCAGAACACAAATGATGACCGCAGATCTAGTTGGTGACAAGAAGGGGCTAAGCGCTGTAGACGCAGATCAAAGAAGCCCACAAAGCTGTGAACCATGAAAAAGCAGAAAACTCTCCAAAAACAGCGACTAGACAAAAACATTTGCCAAACAAGGAAGCCGCCGAAAGCAGAAAACCAAACCCCATTCACAGGGCTATAAAACAGGAACTCAACTCTGACGAGATCCTGGAATGAAACACCGATGATTAAAAAATTTGTTGCCGTTGAACTTCTGACTGCTTTCCAAAAAGATGCCATACTCCACGTTTTTTGAGGCACGAAAAACGGATTATAAGTTGTTGGCACGAATGTCGAAGCAGATAGATGGCAGTGAAGCTGAACAGAACCCTTGCAAGGGTTACAAAGCACATATTCCGAAAACACGAAAGAAGCCAAAAATACGGATACCGAAGCACAGATCTCGAGATAAATTTGAACACGGATTTCAAAACCCAGATCTCAAGAGTACGGAAAGCATAAACTTACAAAACATCCGAACATAGACTTTGAGGCAAAACGAACTCTGCATGGCTGTTGAAAAAAGAACATTTCCCTTGGCGAAAACCGAGACAAAGGAGCCGAAGAAATAAAGGATAGCCCAATGCTTTGGTCAAACCAAATGGACGACCATAAAGAATTTCTTTAGATTCCGTGAAAAAGATAGAAGATACTGGGCACATGATTGATGCAACCCACACTCGAGAGATCACACAGAAGAAAACTGATGCTGCTTACAAATCACCTCTTCACAAAGAACCCGTGATCAAATGCACTCAGGTGTGAACGACCAACGGACCACGGGCAAGAGGATACAAACGCCGATCAAAAACAAATCACGACCATAGAGGTAGACAGACGACCATAAGGGAAGAAAAACACTGAAGAGAAACCCGACCTCCAGAAATTGCGACAGTAGAGGAAAGCTCGTTTCATACAAAAAGGGATGGCACCTGCGACCTCACAGAAAATGCGGAAATCAAGAATCGAGTAGGAGAAATACCAAACACCAAACACGAATCTCTCCAAAGCCGATGAAAACTGGAAAGACGATGATTTCAGCAGACGCGGCGACAAGGAGAAATCTCGATCAACATACATCGAAAACTCAAATCGCCCGACCAGTTTGCTTGAAAAGGCCGCTGATGGAAGAAGCCCTATGCTGCAAGGGCGATTTTGAAGGCTTTGACCAGACCGCAATTAAAGCCACGGCAAAACACGGCGACCATGGATTGCAAAATTGCCACTTAAACAAATCGCTGCCAGGAACAATCTTAAACAGGTGTTGAGTCTGCAAAAACACTGCAGCAGGATAACTACAAGATGGTCACAGAGTGTCGGACTACCCTTGAAGGATCCATGACCAGAGGTAAGTAATCCAGTGACAAGGAAACAGAAGAACGCGATGAGTACAAATCACATCCAAAAAAAAAAGCCACCAGAAGAAATGTGACCTAAACCAAAGCCTCCAACTTGCTGAATGAGGGAAATCGCGAGCTCAGAGGTAACAAAAACTGGAGCCCGCGACCAGAAGGAGGAAAGAAACGACGCGATTTTGTAACGAACACAGAGAAATCACCTTCAGAAACAGGAGGAAAGGAAAACACGACCTCAGAAGGATTCGCGAACAGAGGGTTGAAAAAACAAAAAATACCAGATCCGTGCGTTGTACAGAAGTACAAACATGCTCCTAGAAGGAACCTGCTCTGATACCGTGTTACATGATTTATAAAACTGAATAATATATTATGGAATGAGATATTTACATGAGTGAGCGAATGCTCAATATAAAGGAAATACAAAGTCTAAAAATATACAGACAGCTGTAAAAAGCTACAACTAAGAAAGCAGAATAAAAGACAGAGAAACAACTAAACAAAACCTATCTAATAGGAGACAACTAGATTGACCATTAATAAACTAGATATTACCTTAATAGACATCAAACGTCGGCTACTCATGAAATATCATTCTCACATGTCCAGTTGGCTCTTATTTTCTATTGATTGTACAGGGAAGAGGAAGGTATGCCCACTTCCAATTTCAGATTTTGAAGGATGCCATATAAGAGGTTGGGGCATCTAATGTTGTCCAAGTGGTAACAGATTCAACCCATGTATGTAAGTCAGCTGGTTTGTTGATGGAGGGTGCTTATAAGCACATTTTTTGAACACCATGTTGTGTTCATGTGTTGATCAACGCATTGAAAAACATTGGGAAGATAGCTTGGGTGAAGGAAGTGGTGGTAGAAGCTAGAGATATACAAATGTTCATTTGCAACCATCAATCCTCACTTGCATTGTTCAAGACTTTTTCGAAGAAGGAATTCATCAAGCCCATGGAAACTAGATATGCCAGCTATTTCATTTTGTTAGAGAGGATGGTTGAGGTGAAGGAGCCTCTACAATTATTGGTGGTTAATGTAGAATGGAGTAGATGGCCAGAGTCAAATTTAGCTGAAGGAAAAAGTGTGAGGCAAAAGGTCCTTGACAATGATTGGTGGTCCACAATAAGGTATGAAATTGAAATTTGAAATTGCTGATTTTCATTTTATTATCAATTTATTAAATTTAAAAATTTAAATCTTATTCTCAAATTGCTGAGTTTTGTAACTTATTTGCACTTGCAGCCATGTTTGCTTCTTCATTGCACCTGTTGTGGAAGTCATAAGATATGCTGATACAGACTCTCCTAGCCTTGGAGAGATTTATGAGACATTTGATAGCATGCTTGGGCAAATGAAGCAAGCCATTCAGAGCAAGGATCCTACTTTGGGATTTTATGAGGAGCATCTTAGGCCCATTGTGACGCGGAGGTGGGACACTATGAACACCCCACTTCATATGGCAGCCTATGCTCTAAATCCCAAATGGTATGTAGCTAGGCCTGGAAGAGTGCCTCCATCTCATGATGATGAGGTGAAACGAGGGTTCAAGAAGGCCCTTGCAAAAATGTATATCGAGGAGGAGGCTTCTATACTTCGTTCACATGGATGGCCTTTGGATGGTGGATGTGGCATGGCATCCACCATCCAAACTTTAGCAAACCAAGTGCGAGGATAGATAGAGCTACATTAGCTCAAACCGACCCTATTGGATGGTGGATGTGGCGTGGCATGGATGCACCAGAATTGAGGATACTTGCCACTCGCCTCCTTTCACAGATTGCTAGTTCCTCTGCCGTAGAGAGGAATTGGTCCACATATAGTCGGTGAAGAGGAACAACCTTACCTCATAGACGGTTAGAGAAGTTGGTGGTAGTGCATAGTGCCTTGCGGCTACAGGATCGACAAAGACCTGAGTATTGTCAGACTCCAACTGCACGTTGGGATGTTGATCCCGAAGATGTTATGTAGATTGATGAGAAGGCACAGGAGGGATTGGTTGGGGTTTCACTAGATGAGGCAAACCCTCATGGTGGCAGTGATTCGGACTCAGATTTCGATTTTGATGCAGTCTTAGGAGAGGCTGATTAGGGACAACCATATATTCTCTATGTTTTTGTCATTTTGTTGTTGAAACTTGAAACTTGCAGCCTTTGGGCATTTTGATATAATATATATGCAGATTGTCGTTGAAAACAATTAATTTTTGTTTATTTGTTTGCCAATTCTCATGTGACAAGTTGAAAACTAAGTTCAAGTGTAATGTTATTGTTATGTATTCATATTTAAGGTTCTATAATGTCTATAATGAATGCCTTATCAATGTTATCATATAAATATTTGAAATTTCCTTATATTTAAAAAAAAATCTTTTTTTTTTAGTAGCTGTCCCCTGTTGTCCCCTAAAAAATGGCCAAAAAAAAATGTCGTCCCCGAAACTCACCCCCCTGTCCCCTCCTGTCCCCGTCCCCGAAACTTGGGGGAGCATAGATATTATATATTAATATATTTTTATAATATACATTATATATATTCTATAATAATATATTATTATATTAAAGATATTTTTTATTTTTATTTAAGTACTACCGTAGGGGGTAGCTCCCTTTATTAAAAAAATCCATTACAAAACCATGTGCAGGGTGTACATTAGTCCATCTACAAATTCATGTATTCTCTCGATCTGAGATGGGAGAAGAGATCCCCATTAATACTAAGATGAGCATGAAAGGCCCTTAGAGTCCTAGTCTCCATTCCTTCCCTGAAAATCTTCAGAGCCTCGACAACCTAACTCAGCATTGAAGATACCTGCTATAAGCCCATCCTGAGGTAGAACCAGAATAGCTAGAAGTTCATATTTTACTGTGATATTGTTCTCCCTGGATACCAAATGGTGAGCAATCCTTGTGCCCCATAGTGTTGAACCCATTATTTGAATGATGTTGGTCAGAAAAACCTCATACACCCAACCGTCATGTACATGTCCGCTCAACCATAGAGCAACACCTGAAACCTTTATCACAACCTAATCTCTGGCTGGGTGATACACTTGCATGTTTCATGTAATTCCGAACAACCTCTAGAAACAACACGCTATCGCTTGCTGTAACCAGAGCGGGATGATAACCTTCAGATTCAACAATGTCCTTCAGGCCGTCCCACACCAATGCTTTGTCGTTTAGAACCTCCATATCCTGAATGACTCCAATGTTTGCTAAGAGATCGGCATCTCTGTTCGACTCTCGATATATATATGTGATAGAAAAATCACCAATCGAATTTAGGGAGTCCCAAATTTTGTCAATCCACGGCTTAAGACGCCAACTTAAGGTGTCTTTCTTCCTGACGACGTTTATACAAATATGTGAGTCACCCTCTATATCAATATCTTTTAAGCCTCTTTCTTTGTAGAGTCTTAGGCCATGGGCAAGAGCCTAGAATTCGACGTCATTATTCGTCGCTATACCAATTTTATGAGAGTGCATGGATTACTTTATCGTCACTGTCTCTTATGATGCCTCCAATGCTCGCGGGTCTCGGGTTGCCTTTGGCAGCCCCATCAAAGTTGAGCTTAAGTTGACCCCTTGGAGGTGCCATCCATTTTGACTCCCTTGATTTCTTTCTGCCTGTATCATTAATCTCTTTTGGGATATTGAGTCTCGACCATCTCTTGTGGAGCTCGTCATCCCAACCGGTGTATCTTGTACCTGATTTGACTTGATATTTTGCATTTTGAGTTTCATTTATCCCATTTTTGATTCTCTTAATTACCTCCTCCAGTGAGCTGTGTGTCAGAAAAAGTTCTTCTATTTCTCTCTTTTCAAATGTGCCAACAAACCATGGATGCGGCCGAAATCCAAATGTCAGACCATAACACCTTGCGATGGAGAAGGGGCCAATCCTGTAAAAGGGTCAGAATATCATTATGATGCTGGCCAAACAAGCGTAGTTTACCTTGCAACCAGTCCCAACAGGCCGATGAGAAGGGATAGTTTGACATAAGATGGTTAATAGATTCTCCTGCATTTAAGCATAATGGACATCTGTTTGGACCCTGAATGCCAATGTTTTGGAGTCTTTCGCCTGTCAGAATTTTTTTATTTAAGACCGTCCACAAGAAAGCCCCGACTTTGGGCAACACTGAATTGTGCCAGCAGAGAAGTGTAGGCCAAGACGTATTGGCATTACATTGCATTTGTATTTCGTATCCTAACTTGGCGGAGTACTCTATGCTTCTTGATCCGCACTAGAAAATGTAGTCTTCCTTACCAGAAAGAAATACCTTTCTATGACAGTTTCGTTGCTAAAACAATTCTTGCTTCGGTCGGAATGGGGACATCATCAAATGGAGGCCAAGAATAATTTTCACCGATGTTTGATGGCCTCAATACTACGTAATCTACCACAAAATTTCCAAAGAGATTTTGAAAGGTTTCCTGATCTTTTAAAGCTTCAATCTCATTAAGGGGGGGGAAGCCCTCCCATGAATCTTGCCAAAACTGTGCCCTCTTGCTGTTGTTAACTTTCCAAGATGTATGGTCTGTGATTACCGATCTGCAGTCCCATATGAATTTCCAAATAGTGGAGCCCCCCTCCGAGTTGGCAATTGTTAGGATCCTCGAAGGGTCTTTGTCATCTAGGTATTTTTTGTGCAAAATGGTGTGCCACGGTCTATTATGTTCCTTGTATAGCTTCCATACCAACTTGGCACCTAATGCCAAGTTCTGGGCATGTATCTTTTTTAGACTAATGCCCCCTTGACGACTTTGATTCGTAGGCCTTATCCTAATTGATTAATGGTATTGTCTTCTCATCCTTGGAACCCTCCCACATAAGTTTTTTGAATATCCCTTAAATTGTAGACACTGGTTTATTTGTCAGCCTGAAACGTGACACAACAAATATTGGTATAGCTGCTAACACAACCTTTGTCATGACAATCCTTCCCGCCAGAGATCCATTTCGATTTCCATGCAGCAGCCTTAGCATGACACTTGTTGGCTAGCTCCTCCCAAAGCTTGGTGTGATTGGCACCACAAAATATCGATTCCCCTAAGTACTTCGATGGTAGATCAGAGGATTGGATGTTGAGAATGCTTGTGATCCTTCGCTGCAAAGCTTTTTAAGTATTGAAAAAATAGATGACAGACTTTTCCTTATTGAGGATTTGGCCGGAAAACCCCCCGTATTCATCCAGCACTGACGAGATACACTCCGCCTCTCGAACTGAGGCTTCCCCAAATAGGAGGGTGTCATCCGTGAATTGGCTATGAGTTACCGTGTCCACACCCTTTACCACCCTTACACCGCTCCACTGATTTGACCTATGTCTTTGCTTGATCGTTCTACCAAGCACCTTAGCCAGAATAACAAATAGGAAGGGTGAAAGGGGATCACCCTGTCGTAACCCATTTGTGGATTCAAAGAATTCGCACATCGAACCATTCACTATAATTGAATATCGAACCAAAGATATGCATGCAGAGATCATTTTTAACCATATCTAATCAAAACCGAATTTCTTTATTATTTTCATAAGAATATGCCATTTAACTCAGTCGTATGCTTTGCTTATATCTGGTTTGATCATCATGCATTTTAGCTTCTCTTTCCCTATTGAGTGCAAGGTTTCATTTGCGATAATAATACTCTCGCAAATCTCTCTCGACCTGGAGTGAAGCCATTTTGTTCTTCCGAAATCAATTTTTGAAGCACTTTCTTTAACCGGTTTGATAGAGTTTTTGCCAAGATTTATAAATGGTATTGCAAAGAGAGATTGGTTTGAAATAGACGAAAGAGGTACAATGCTCTTTTTTGGGGATTAGTGCCACCACTGTGTTGTTGATGTCTTTAACAATTTTTTTGTTCTTTCTAAAGTCCTCGACCAAATCCAAAACATCGTCCTCCAAGAAATGCCAACATTTCTGAAAGAATAATGTTGTGAATTCATCCGAACCAGGGGCTTTGTCCGGATGGAGCTAAAAGGCAGCCACCTTTATTTCTTCTTTGGTGAATGGCGTTGTTAGCATATCGTTATCTTGCTTGTTAATGCACGGAGGTATGCAGTCTAGAAAAGCCTGATCGGGAATGAAATCTGAGTCACCATCAGGGGCAAGCAACATTTTGAAGAAATTGACATCGCCATCACACATCTCTTGTTCACTAGTATCTTGCCACCCGAATCCTTTATGGATTCTATATTATTGGTCACTCTTTTTGCCTTGGTTGAGCAATGGAAAAATTTGGTATTGGAGTCTCCTGCTTCGAGCCAGGTTTCTCTGGCTTGGCTTTGTCTTTCCAGTATAGTTTTTCCCGAGCGAGAATTTCCGCTAAATCCACTTTTAGAGATTTTTCTTTTTCAAAATCTACTAGAAACATGCCATTTGAAATGAATCTTTCGTTTAGTACTTCCAACTCCAATTCTATTCTAACCTTCTCTTGGAAAATGTTTTTGAGACTTTGCTGATTCCATTCTTTAACTTTACTTTTGATGTGTTGTAATTTTCTGACACAAATGAAGCTGGGAATGCCCTTCTCTTTTGGAGCTAAGAGCTACCAGCCTTCAAGGAGACCAATTAAATTCTGATCTCTGAACCACATACTTCCGAATTTGAAATATCCTCTCGCAGGAGCCATCGTAGGACGAATTTCCAGTGATACAGGAAAATGATCCGCCACTGAAGCGGAAAGAATTTGGGATTCAAGGGATTGGGAGTCCTGGATCCATTCTTGTGACAGTCTTTCTGATATATTTGTGAACCTGCTTTTGTCTATTAGTCCATGTAAATCGACCATTCTTCGGCACGCAATCACACAATACTGATTTTTCAACGAATTCTCTGAAATCTTCCATATTTTTAGATATCTTCTTTAGACCACCACTTTTCTTGGATAATCCCAAAATAGCATTAAAATCACCTCCGAGAATTACTTTGCTATTTGTCATTGTTTCCAGGATGGATTTAAGTGAGTCCCATAGTCTTGACTTATCCTCGGATTTGACAGGACCATAAACATTGAAGAGGCTAAAAGTGAGATCTGAGCCAATCTCTCTGATTTCACCCGCCATCCAATTAGAGTTTACTTCCAACATATTTACTTTCACTTTGTTCTTTTTCCATGGTATTCCTAAACCTCCTGCCTCCCCATTAGATTCTTTAAAGGAGCCTTCCCAAAATCTACAATAGTATTTGAAACGATTTGCCTCGCTTCCTGTTTTGTTTCTTGGAACATAATTATATCAGCCGCAAATCTTTCTAACTGGCGTTTTACAATGCGTCTTTTGTCAGGGGCATTTAAGCCCCTAACATTCCATGTTATAATCTTCATTGCTCTCCAAGAGAGGGTTTTCCTCCCTTGGATCTTAGCAGGTACTCTCTAACGCTAATTAAACCTTTTTCCGCAGCCTCCTCTCTTTTCTGTTTGTTAGTTTTCCTTCTTGATTTACGATCGGCCTTATGATCCCTTCCCAAGGCCTTCGAGGCAGATTGACTTATGCATCTAACATCCGTTATCCCTAGTTCATCACCTTTGGGACATGATTCTTCTGAGAAATCGTCCTCCAATTCTTGGTTTGGATGTTTCTCTAAATTAGTGTTTGTGGCCATCAACTCAGATATTGACTTTGTCAGATCGAGCTCTTTAACACACTTGGTACCATCTTGATCCGCATTCCTTTTGCCCCTAGGGGGGAATTCAAGACCTTTGGGGACTCATCCACTTTGGCCATGCTTTCATTGGCCGGAAGAGAAGAGGAGCTATTCACTATGGTCTCTCGGGCTTGCCTCTCTCCAATGCCTGAATCCTTCGCAGAATCGTAGGCAACCTTCTCATCCATCGCGAAAGGCCTCGCCTTCCTCACCCATTCTTTGATTGGAGGATGTAGGCATCTTGCAGTTGAGTGAGATTTGCAACCACATTTGAGACAATAAAACTTCTTTTCTTCAATTTCTATATCTTGCGAACAAACTCCTGTGGGTGATTGTGATAAAATTTTTGTTGGTAGCTTCTAGATCGAGATTAACTTGATCCTTGCATAATGCACCGAGCGCCCGTCACCTAGGTCAATTTCTAGGGCATAACCTATTTTGTCTCCAATGAGGTTGACATCCCCTAGACTAGTATTCAAAGGGGAGGTTATAAAGCCTAACCCAATACGGTTCCTCCATCGGTTCCATATCCCTTGGATTAAAAGTGGGTGCCCAGGGATGAGCAAACACATAATTGTTGTCCAATTTCCACGGATTGGCATGAAGAATTGCATCTCTCTCTTCTTTACTATCGAAGTTGGCAATAAAGAAATGTTTGGGAAGAAAGTTGATCTTAACCGCTGATTTCCAATTCTGATGAATCCAATTTATAATTTTGGGCCCTAACCAAAACTCTACCAATTATTGTAGTTTTAGATAGGGCCTCTTTGCATCTTCCTCAACTTTGGCTATGATATCAATTGCAATTGGGCTTTGCAAACCAAGACTTGCGGACTGGAAGAAAGAATCGGGTCCACCCTTCCTCTGATTGCGAAGTGGATATTCCTTAGAACCATTCCGGATCTGAAGTCCTTTGGATCTGCCCCGCTTTGAATTGGGGGGAAAACATTCGAACCGTGCCTTCTCCTTGGCCCTAAGGGGATGGCATTAGCCCTAGTTGCGAGATGGGGAATTCGGCTGTCTTCACTGCACCTATCTTTGTTGACGAAATCTTGATCCTCCTTTCTCTGCCGAAGACCGAAGTTAACCTTGTCTTCAGTTTGCGTTTGTGCAACCAAATCTGCTTTTTGTCGCACCCCTCTGCTCTGCTTCCAAAAAGTCCGTTTCTCTCTCTTATTATATTATATTATATAATTATAATATATTATTGTAATATACTATATTATATTATATATTATAATGTTATATTATTATAACATATATTATATATATTATAGTACTATATTATATATATTTTTTTGATAGATAAGCTTGCTGGCAGTATGACAACATATAAGGTAAATGTAGGAGAAAACAAAAATGGTCAAGGAGCTAGTCCTTCCCATCTATTGAGATCATTAGAAATGATTTCCTTTTCTTGTATGCAAGCTCTGTTTGCTAGTTGGTCCACCAGCTGATTAGCTTCTCTGAAGCAATGCTGTATAGAAGCAATTTGTATTTTATCCATTAGTGCCCATATCGTAGAGGCAAGGTTGGTTAATTTCCAATTCTGCACTTTCTTTGTTGTGATGGCATTAATGCATATTTGTGAGTCTCCTTCAATTTCAATGTCATCTAATCCTTTTTCTTTGCATAATCTCAATCTTGCCAGCAGTGCTTGGAATTCGGCTTTGTTGTTTGTTTGCTCAGGTAGCTTTTTCAAGATGGCCCATACAATTTCTCCCTTTTCATTTCTAACTGTACATCCTACTTTGGACTTCCTTGGATTGCCCTTGGCAACCCCTTAAAAGTTTAGTTTCAGACGACCAGAAGGGGGCAGATGCCACTTCACTCGTTCCCTCCTTTTTTTTGTAATGTATGATTTGCTTGCTAAATGTTCAGAAGGAGCTCTCAACAAATTCCATTTCCTCATGATTGATTCATCCCATCGCGTGAAGGGTTTTGGTCTGTTTTGTGGTTTCCATACTCTGGCCATAACCGTTTCACATATCCCTACTTTGATCTTCCTCTGTACTTCTTCCAATGTTGATTCCTTCTCTTTGAAGATTCTGGCATTTTGATCTCGCCAAATGTGCCAGATAATTAGTGAGGGACTTGCAATCCAGATGCCTTCCCACACCGAGTTCTTCAGCTTTGGCCAACTCATGAATAGGGAGTGCACCTCTTCACCCACAATAGTCGAGAAACCAATTCCAGATATCTAGTGCGAACGGGCAAATCAATAGCAGATGATTGGCATCCTCCTCCTCCCCTTTGCAAAAGACGCATCTAGATGGACCATTAATTCCGATTTTCTTCAGATGGTCGCTTGTGAGAATTCTGTTCTGTATTGCTGTCCACGTGAAAGCTCTCGCTTTCGGTAGACCCCAGGAGCACCAACACAGCTTGGATGGCCAGCTCTTCCCTTGTTCAATTGCGTTTTGAATTTTGTAGCCTAATTTTATTGAGTATTTCCCTGAGCTGGCTCTTGCCCAGATGATTGTCTTTCCTTGAGTTCGGGAATACTTTCCTTCAGATCAGTTCTTGTTTGAGTATTAGTTTTTCTTCCTCCAGAATGTTTACATTTTCCAAGGATTTCTAGCTCACTTCTCCCAAATTCTCATTAAAGGAGAAGTAGTCTTTTACACGGGTCCCCCATTCCTCCACAAACACCCTCATACAATTGTGAAGTCTTTCATCATTGTCCAGTGAAGGCAGCCCATTCCATGAATCAGACCAAAACAAAGCATTCTCCCCATTATTGATCTTCCATGAGACATGTTTTGCTATTATGTGATTATCCTTTCCCTTTCATCTGAATCTATATATTTTGTTTGCAGAATTTGGCACCATCTACTACTCGGGTTTTCATACATCCTCCAAATAAGTTTTGCCCCCAGCACCTGGTTTTGTTTTTTGATTCTTTTGATTCCCGTGCCTCCCTCCACCTTCTCCTTGCACACTGTGTCCCAGTTTACCAAGGGGATTCTTTTGACTTATTTGGATGCTTCCCATAGAAATCTCTTGAGGATCCCTTCTATCTTATTAGTCGCCTTATTGGTGATTTGGATACTTGACAAGAGGTAGGTTGGTAGCGTTGACAAAACTGCCTTAATCATTGTGATCTTCCCTGCTAGAGTGAGCCATTTCCCTTTCCATGAGGCTGCTTTGACTTTGCACTTTTCTACTGTGTCTTCCCACAAACTGGTTCTCACCGCACCTTTGAAGAGTGGCACTCCCAAGTATTTTGCTGGGAACTCCGCTTGTTGGAATTCTAATAAAGCAAGGATTCTCCTTCTCACACTCTTTTTGGTGTTGAAGAAGAAAATACATGACTTGTGCTTGTTAATTTCTTGTCCTGAGGCTCGGATGTATTTTGTCAGTAATTCTTTGATAGTTCTTGCTTCAGCCAACTTCGCAGCTCCATAAAGTATCGTGTCATCTGCAAATTGTTAGTGAGTTATCTTGGGGTAGTTGTCAGCCACATGGACTGCTTGCCATAATCCTAAGTCTGATTGTCTTTTTATTGCTCTGTCAATTGCTTCTGCCATTGTTATGAATAGGAATGGTGATAGAGGATCACCCTGACGCAGGCCCCAGGTGGGCTCGAAAAATCCCACTGGGCTGCCGTTGATCAGTATTGAATACCTTACTGTCGAAATGTAGCTGAAGATCCAATCGTTGCTGAATCCGAATGCTCTCAATATGCTCATGGTGAATCTCCAATCTACTCGATTGTATGCCTTGCTGACATCAAGTTTCAGGGCCATACTGCTTAGGTTGGCGGTTGTGATCGAGTGAATGACTTCGTGGGCCACTATGATTCCATCCGTTATGGTTCTCCCTTGTGTAAAATCGCTTTTTTCCTTTGAAATGATGATTGGCAGTAGTGACTTAAAGCGGTTTGCCATGACTTCCGCTATAATTTTATATATGGTGTTACACAGTGAGATTGATCGGAAATCAGAGAGTGCTTCTGGTTTGGGCTTCTTGGCTATTAGGGCAATTGATGTTGTGTTGATATCTTTAATGACGCCTTTTACTCTCCTTGAGTCCTCTACCAGGCTCTACACTTCGCCTTCCAGAATATGCCAAAATTTCTGGTAAAGAAACACAGGAAACCCGTCAGGACCAGGGGATTTGTCATGGTGCATTTGGAAGACTGCGCGTTTAACTTCTTCTTTGGTGATTGGTGCCATGAGCATTTGATTGTCTTCATCTCCGATGAAGTTCGGAATAAGGTTGATGAAGTAGTTATGCTCCAATATGTTTGAGGCCTCTAAGTTTGCTAGCAGGTCTTGGAAATACCGCAAGGTCTTCTCCTTTAGTTCCTCTTTGTCTTCGATAATTGTTCCATCCACTATCCTGAGTGAGCTTATCCTGTTTTGCATCCTTTTGCACTTATTTGAATTGTGAAAGAATTTGGTGTTTAGATCTCGTTTTTTGAGCCAATTTTCTCTTGACGTGGATTTCCAAAAGATCTCTTATTTGGCCAAGATTTCGTCATGTTCCTTCATGAGATCTTTCTTGAGCCTATATTCTTCCTTTGTCATGCCGTGCTCTAGAATATGGTTGTGGAGCGTCTCTTGTTCCTCTTCTATCCTTTCCTTTTCTTTGAATATGTTCTTGAAAACCTCCTTGTTCCATTTTCTTAGATGGTTTTTGATGGTGATCAGTTTCTTAGCAAACCTGAACATCTTGGTGCTGTTGATGTGTTTTTCTTGCACATGCAAACTCAGAATAAAATACTAAGTATTCTATCCTCTCTTGAATAAAGTCTCTCGAATGCTAAACAATGTGATCAATCGAGACAACTCCAAGGTTCTTGATTCGTGTTTTGCGATGGATAAACTCAGTTGTTGATGTGATCATGCTGGTAATCACAAAGGGACTTACGTTGAATGTGCTCCTTACTCCACTCAAACATGTACTTCTTTCCTTGTGAAATGGAACTTCTAACTGTCTATGAAAGAAAATGCAAAAGACAAGGGTTGAGAAAGCTAATCTAAGGACAATGAAGTGATGGATGATGTCAAGATAGACAAATTCCTTTTATGACCCAACTCCGCTTCGCCATGAGGACCAACAACTACACAAAGTTCGGTGCAATCTTCTAAGGTAACTCAAAGATTTTCAAATTGCGAAGCATTCATCCAAACACCCACAGTTGGCGCAGCTTGAACAATCTTCACAACCGAACTAAAGCACATGAAGGTTCAGACTAACTTTGCACTATGAATTGCAAGTCACAAGTCACAAAAAGTATGAACACAAAGGAATTCATCAAATATCTCAACATAAATCCATCATACAGTGAACTTCTAATCTAATTCTACTCTACTTGGAAACATTTCCAATCATCTGCGAGAATTTGAAACCATGCCAACATCCCACAATCACACAAATCACCATGAAAAATCAACAATGAGCTTGTATTGATCCAGGAAGTGTTTTTACAACAATTTCACAATATCTCTTCAATGACATTGAAGAGTTTCCTCTACTCTACTTGCTATTCTACTCTCCTACAGCAACTCTACTCTTAATCTCTTCCTATATCTATTGTCCCTTACAAATGAGAAGAATGAGCCTTTTATAGACTCCATAAATTACATGAAGGGCCAAGATTGATTTGACAATCAACGGCCAAGATTGAGACAACAAGGCAGTTTGTTACAAAATTTGCTATTTTTAAAACATGAAAGAGGCAATGAAGGCACGTTTCCCAATGTGATAAGCATCTTTGGAGCATCTCTATGGTGGGCCCTCTTACATGGCAGAATGCGATTGGCTTGATGATGTGTACGTGCCACCTCAGCATCTTTGAATGAACTAGTGTGATTCACGTCATGTTCACTCTACTTAGAATATTTTCTTCTTTTTGTCTTGATGTAACTCATGGATTGCTTTGATGATCATGCTCATCTCTCATCTTGTGATGTTGTTGTGCTTGTGCAGGACTATGCCTTTGGATAGTTGCATGGACTCATGGAGTAGACTAGTGCCTGATGAGATTTCTTCTTGTCTGGCACATGATATATGAGCTTTTGGATGATGACCTCCTTCAAGGTATGCGTGGTGAAGTGACAACCTTCCACTGATCCTCGCCTCGAATGAATGATGCTCTTGATGATGAACTACACTTGTAACCTTGATCATCTTAGACTAGCTCCCTTTCGCATGGCGTTGATATCTACGAAGTCTTCAAAGTAAAATGAACTTGATGCAGGAGCTCTCCTCCATGTGGTGATGATGATGAACTTGGGCAACGTTCCTCAGCCTTCCAAACTTCTCTTGTATGAGCTCTCGCCATTCACCTCCTTGGATCCCCCATCACCTGGGGCGGGTTTGGAAGCTGCATCTGGAGGGTGTCATGAGGTGGTGAAGACACTGTCCATGTGAACATGCTAAAGCCGCCCAGATAGGGCGGGTTGAGGAGTGACCCATGGATTTGAACTTCAAATTTACTTGAACTCAATCCTTGCCTACAGACCATTACATCTCAGTGCTCCATGCATGCAAAAACTTCAATACTTAACCATTTTCCTTGCAGGGCGGTTTTGGGAGCAGTGTCTGGAGAAGTGCATCTGCATGACGTTGAATCCATGGCCTTGTGCCAAGGCCGCCCAGTCTGGGCGGTTTTGGACATGGAGTGAGGAATTTCTTGCCTTAGTCAAATTTTGGATTTCTTGAATGGAAGTATATTGAAAATATGTTTAAGTATAAGTCAGATATTGAGTTTCTTATACTTTAAATATTTATCAATATACTTCCAGGATGTTTGAGATAGGTCTTGGATCCATAGGACTTAGCATGCAGATTCTAGATTTCTGAGGATCCACCAGATTTCAGACTTAGTCATTTTTTCAGGATTTTCAGGATATCAGACTTAGTCATTTTCAGGGTCTTAGTGACATGCATCAGGATGAAGGCATATAGACCTTTAGCAAGAAACTGTTGAGACTTGGATACACAACACTATCAAAATCCTACAAGCTCAGAGGAAAACTAAACCTAAAGCAAAACAAGGACAGAAAGCAAGAAAAAAAATAGGGGGTCCCCATTTGCAATGGGGCGATGTGTGATTACATCACAACAGGTGCCTCACTAGACTTGAGCTGGTTGCCACCAATCCTTCATTAGTTCTTGGAGAGATTCGTGCCTGAGCCACGTTCTTTCGAATTTGAAGGGGCACTGATCGGGGGATTTATCATCTTCCATTGTGATTGAAACTAGATAATGGTCTGATCCCGAGCAGGGATTGATCTAAGAGGTCAGAATATATTCAGTGTTTAGCCAGCTTGGGTTGAGGAGGAACCTATCCAATTGCTCAGCTATATTTGTGAAACCTTGCCTTCGATTGGTCCAAGTATAAGTTCCATTTGTCGGTGGCGTGTCAATTATACCTAGTTCTCCTACAAAGTCTTGTAGATCCTTTTATTGCCTGGTTGTCTGAAACGTCCCTCCTCTCTTCTCGCTTTGTGATAAAATTGTATTAAAATCCCCTCCGATGAGGAATAGGTTGAAGTTGGAGTTGTCAAGGAAAGACTTGATTTCGTTCCACACTTTGTGTTTGTCCTTTGTTCTAATGGGCCCATATACATTAATCAATCCGAAGGTCAGGATGGAACTAATGCATGAAATTTCTATAGCCATCCAATTAGCTATGTTGTCACAGGGTGATGCTTTAATTTTATTTGGGCGCCACAAGGTTCCTATTCCACCCAAAGCTCCAATTGATTCCACAAAGTGTCCATCCCAGTCTTTGAATTTGCTCATGAATTTTTGCTTCTTCCACCTTAAGGTTGGTCTCTTGCAAGATAATCAAATTTGCTTTCAATATCTCAAATTGGCGCTTCATCAGGCGCCTCTTGTTAGGGGCATTTAAGCCCCTAACATTCCAAGTGGTTATCTTCATTGCTCCCTAAGGGAGGGGCTTCCTCCCTTAGTGCCAAAGAATTTGTTGATTGAAGCCTGGTTTTTATGGCATGCCGCCTCCTCTCTCTTCTTTTTGTTTGTTTATCTACCTCTTTTTTTCCCCTGCTTCAGGTTTGGTTTTGAGATTTTGGACACCACTTGATTAATGAGCCTTATTCTTCAGTGCCAAACTCCTCTTCTCCCATGCTTTCGTCAAACTCCCACTCCGAATCCTCTGAGGCTTGTGTTGAGTCTTTTGTGGCGTGATTCGAAGCAAATTCTGTTTCGCTAGAAGTGGGGGCTCTATTGATTGCAAAGCAATTGTCGCATTTGTTATTTCGTTAGTGGATTTTGTTGGCCATGAGACTTCCATTCCTTTGAGCAATTTTTGACTCTTCTCGGGCTCTGAATTTGATCCTTTTTTCAACCAGGCTTCGTGCTGAATCCTGGAGCAGTTTTGCATTGAATGATCTCTTCTTCTGCATTCCAAACAAAAGAATTTTTTCCCCTCGACTTCTATCTCTTGAGTCCAGTCTCCCTCAGCTGTTGCTAGAATTATTTTCTTTGGGATCTTCCTAATTGCCAGTATCTTCATTCTAGCATACAGATATGAATTGTTCTCCCCAATCTCTTCATCGATATTCAATAGTGATCCGATAGAGTTGCCAATTTTCCTTAGGCAATCGTTTGACCAATATTCCAAGGGCAAATTGTAGAGTTTGATCCAGATGGGTTCTTTTGTAGGTTCGCAATTTAGGGGGTCGAAATCAGGGAACCATTCCTAGACGAACAAAGGGGATGCTTCATCATCCGCGCACTTTCTCCTTAACTCACAGTCTTCTTTATTGGAAAAGATTGTCGTAAAAAACCCTCAAGGGAGAAATTTGAGAACAAAGGAGTAGTTCCAATTCTCATTGGGCTAAGCTTCAATCTCTGCCCTAGTTTTCTTTTTTCCCATGAAGCGGCAGATGATCACCTTATCCTTCAGTGCTTCCCGATCTCCTGCGACTTCCATTGTAAGTTGATCTTTGTTTGCATTTCTGCTATTATTTCCTCCTTTGGTGTAAATGTCTGCGCTTCCTGCTTTTTTCGCACACGATCCTCGGATCGAGCCATTTTCTTAAAAGCACATTATTATATTATATATTATTATAATATATTAAATTATATATTTATATGCTAATAATATAATTGATATATCAAATGTATTTTCAATTTTGTATATTTTTTATTTTTAATTTTTTTGGTATATATATATAGTACAGCCATACCCAACCGTACCCAAATAAAAAAAATCGTCGTACCGGCGTACGAAAACCCCGTTCCCGTACCAGAACCGGCAACTTAGTGTAAAACTATATATGCATGTTATTATAGTAGAAGACATAGATCTCTTCTTTACATGAATGCCCCCATCCCCCACCCCTTTATAATAGGATGTTTAGAGGATAGGGCCCCACCCCAACTATAGAAATATAGATAGTGGTGGGCCCCTACCCCTACCTCTACCTCTACCCCTACTTTCAACAGCATAGCATAACTAGGATTGACAGAAATATAGTCAGGGGCTCAGGGCAGAGGCCTGCGGGGGGTGTCGAGCAGGGATATAGACATGGCTTCCTGGTATTACGAGAAGTAATTGGTAAAAACTTAATTGATATTCACAAAGAGCAAATCACTCAAATAAATAGATTACAAGATATACAAGGCAAGTTTCAGATATAGAAACTGCAGAGAATCTTTACAAAACTGAAATATACGATTGACCAGAAATAGCAAGAAATAAATATTCTAATACCCTCCCTTGATGGTCAATCTATCAACTACACCAAGAGACTCCCTGAATTTTACAAACTTATCTGAACTAAGAGACTTGGTGAGGATATCTGCTGTCTGATCCTCTGTCGAAACATACAGCAACTGAACTAATCCGTCTTCAACAAACTTTCTGATGAAATGAAGCCCTGTTTCTACATGCTTGGTTCTTTCATGGAAGATTGGATTTTTGGCAAGTTTGAGAACTCCCTGATTATCACAAAACAAGGGAGTCGGACCTGCTTGAGATATTTGCATATCAGCAAGCATTCGGCGAAGCCAAACTACCTCACAAGCTGCCTTAACTGCGCCCCGATACTCTTATGTCGAGGAGAGAGCCATTGCTTGTTGCTTCTTACTATTCCATGTGACTGCACCGGATCCCAAACTGAGCACATACATAGATGTTGATTTCCTGTCATCAACTGAACCTGCCCAATCTGAGTCTGTGAAACCACTGAGTCTAGGATCGTGACTCCTTGAGTAAAGAAGTCCATAATCAGAAGTGCCCTTCACATAACGCAGCACACGCTTCGCTGCTACCCAATGATCAGCCTTGGGGGCTGTCATGAAGTGTGAAATGTAGCTCACTGCAAAACTGAGGTCAGGTCTAGTGGCAGTGAGATAGATTAGGCTGCCCACTAGTTGCCTGAACAATGATTCATCCACTACAGGTGAGTCTGACTGAGCTGACAACTTAAGCCCTTTTTCCATGGGTGTGGAGGCAGGTTTGCAATCCTGCATACGGAACTTATCCAGAAGACTTCGAGCATACTTGGATTGGGAAATGAAGATACTGCTCTCGGTTTGCCAAACCTCAACACCTAAACAGTAATGCAAGTGTCCCACATCTGTCATGTCAAATGTGCTGCACAATTCCTGTTTGATTTCAGCGATCAAATGTGCTGAGCTACCAGTAATGATCAGGTCATCCACATAGACAACAAGAATTAGAATATCACTACCAGTGCGTTTGACAGACAAATTAGAGTTAGATGGACTCCTCTGAAAGCCATGATATGTGAGGTACTTATCAATCTTGATGTACCAAGCTCGAGGAGCCTGTTTTAGGCCATAGAGTGCTTTGACCAATCTACACACCTTGTGTTCTTGACCGGCAACCTTGAACCCTGGAGGCTACGTCATATAGACTTCTTCCTTCAACTCACCATTGAGGAAGGCACTCTTAACGTCCATCTGATGGACTTTCCAACCAAACTGGGCTGCTAAGGCAAGGACAAGCCGAATTGTACTCATCTTGGCTGTAGGAGAAAAAGTCTCCTCGTAGTCAATGCCTTCCTTCTGTGAGAACCCCCTAGCAATGAGACGAGCTTTGTACTTGTCAAGGGTTCCGTCAGCTTTGTATTTCACCTTATATACCCATTTGCAGCTAATGGGCTTCTTTCCTGGAGGAAGATCAGAGAGGACCCAAGTGTGATTTTTCTGAAGACTCTGGGATTCAGACTCCATAGCCTTTTCCCACTCAAGAATTCCTTTAGCCTCTGAATGTGTCTGAGGCTCATAAACACTATGAATGTTGGCCGTGAGAGCAAAGTTAACTGTATGCTGCTGTTTGCTCTTCTTTCTAGATGATCTACCCTCAATGAGCTCATCGTCATGAAGATCTCCAATAGTCTTATCCCACCATTTAGGTCGGAGAGTAGAAGTGCCAACATCGGATGCAATAGGAGCTGGAACAAGTGCAACAGGTGGAAGATCAACATCATCCGGAGGAAATTCGGGTTGAGCAGCATCAAAATTAGAATCTGCATCATCATCCCTCCCATTAGGTGGACCTAACGGAAGATGAACACCCAAATCAACAACCTTCAAACGCTGATCCTTAGAGTGCTGAACAAACAAGGAAAGAGAAAAAGGTCCTCGGTCTTCATCAAAGACAACATCCCGACTGAAGATAAGCCGATCAGTATCTATATCAATCAGCCGGTAAGCCTTATGGTTGTCACTGTACCCTGTAAACAAAAGCTTTTGACTCTTGGAATCCAATTTTGTGCGCTTGGCATTTGGAATCCATACATAAGCCAAAGAGCCAAATATTCTCAAATGGCTGATCCGAGGTTTGCGACCAGTCCAGACTTCCTCAGGAGTCCTCCCCTTAACCGCATATGTAGGAGACCGATTAAGGAGATAGACTGCAGTGTAGACTGCTTCTGCCTAATATTTCAGAACGAGCCATTTCAGTGATTGTGTGGTTGCGCCGCTCTACAACACCGTTTTGCTGAGGGGTGTAAGGTGTGGTTAACTGACGTTTGATGCCGTGTAAATCACAGAAGTTGGAGAAATCAGTAGAACAAAATCCCCCCCCCCCCCCCCAATTATCTGACCTAAGAGTGACTATGGAACACCCAGACTCTTTTTCTACAAAGGCCTTAAACTTCTGAAATACAGTAAACACATCTGGTTTCTGTCTAAGAAAGTACACCCACATTTTATGACTGAAATCACCAACAAGAAGCAAGAAATACCTGCAACCAGTAACAAAAGGTGTATTCATTGCATGAACCAACTGTAGTACCTTGGAGGCTCGCCACGAGTCACCATTCGGGAATGGTGTCCTATGCTGCTTCCCAGCCTGACAAGCTCCACAAACACCATGATGCTGAGTCTGGATCTCAGGTAAACCGGCTACAAGGCCCTCCTGAGATAGCTGAGAAAGATAGTGCACATTTAAGTGCCCGTGGCCATAATGCTGATGCCAAAGACTAGTGATGGAAGAATTTCGGGCTGCCATGGCTAACTCAAGAGAATCACTTGTATCCACAAGTCTGTATAGACCATTATCCTCAATACCAATAGCCACAATGCTACGAGTCTCCCGATCAACAATGGAACATTTGTGTGTACTGAACACCACATCCAACTGAGGAGAGTGCCGCATGATCTGACTGACAGAGAGAAGATATAGTTCCATGCCAGGAACATAGTAGACATTGAGGAATATAAGATTCCTCCCACTAGACTGAATCTGAACAGTGCCCTTATCGACTACTGTATATTCTTCTCATCCACCAAAAATAACTGAGTCACTGAAGGGAGTAAAGTCTGTAAACCAATCACGTCGATGAGTGAAGTGTTGCGAAGCACCTGAATCAATGTACCAGGCAGAGGACTTTACATGATCTGTAGGTCTTTTAGCCATAAAAGCGTAAAAGGTAGATTCCTTCTGCTCAGTGTGCTCGGCAACATTTGCTTTCTACTGAGATCCTGCTTCTTTTGTTTAGAAACCAAACGTCGACGACAATCCTTTTTCATGTGACCATATTTGTGACAGTAATTACACTGAATATTCTTTTTCTTGGTGCTGTCTTGAGGTTGACTTGAGCCTTTCTGCTGCGAAGGCTGACCTTTGTCTTTATTCTGAGCCTGAAACTTGGCTGCTAAAGCCTGCTCTGTAGAGGAAGAAGCACTACTACCAAACTGTTGTTTCCAGCGATCCTGCTGCAAGAGGATAGTACAGAGCTCCGGAAACTTCAGATCAACATTAGCAGATGTAATGTTGAGAGTCTCGATGAAATGTTCATAAGACTTAGGTAGACTTTTCAAAGTGGTCACAACCATGTCTTCTTCCTCCATTTTTTGACCAATAGCCTCCAATTGATCTCTAATCTCGGATTTTGTTCAGGTGCGCCTGCAAAGATGTCTTCTCATCCATCATGATAGAAAATAGTATATTTTTCAAGAAGAACGCACGGCTCTTGTTGGAGGTCTCATGCATACCCTTTAGATGGTCCCAAATCTCCTTTGCGGATTTCCCAGTCGGAATCTGAGGTAGCTAATCATTTGTAACTGAAAGCTTAATGAGCATCACTGCTTCACGAGTTTGTTTGTCAAACTTATCCTGGGCTTTACCTGTCGTTGCTAGACGAGTAGTATTGCCTAGAATGATCTGATCAACGTAGCGATATTCAAAGATGGTCATCATTCGCTGCTTCCAGGTATTATAATTTTTGCCGTTGAAACGCTGACTGCCCTCCAACATAATGTTGGTCAAAGAAGCCATCTTCACGTTTTTCAATGCACGAAAAGTGATGCGCTGAGAAGAGGCTGAATGCATGAATGTCGAGGCACGGATTCCAATGCACTGAGGCAGTTACAGGTTCAGATTTCAAGACAAATCCATTGGCACAAATTTTGAGGCACGGATTCCAAGACACCCAAAAAAATCTGAAGACAACCCAGAAATTGTCTCAAAAAACCCACAAATAATTTGTGATAAGAAATATATTTCGACTGAAACTGGAGGGTCAAAACCCTAGCCGAAAAAGTCAGAGGCCCTAGGCGGCCATGAAAGCACAGAAAAACTTCAAATGGCTTCAAGATTCTTCAAATCGCAGCAAAAGAGAGACGTCTTCAGAGAGCCAAGGGTAACGACGCAGAAGACCTTCAGAAATCGCGTCTAGGAATTTGTAAAAAAAAATGCGGGTTGAGGGAGAAAAATCGCGTCTTAAAATGCGTCCAGGAGTTTGAAAGTCGCACCCTGGAATGAAAAAAAAAACGCGTTTTCAAGAGGCCCGCGATGTTTAACAGAAGGGTCACGATTTTTGTGAGAAAGGCTCACGAAAAAACCCTTGACTTTTTTTTTAGCAGAAAGAGAGACGTGATTTAGCAAAGCAGATCCCACGAAAAAAAACTTAGATCAATTCGCCTGCTTTGATACCATATTACGAGAAGTAATTGGTAAAAACTTAATTGATATTCACAAAGAGCAAATTGCTCAAATAAATAGATTACAAAATATACAAGGCAAGTTTCAGATATAGAATCTGCAGAAAATCTTTACAAAACTGAAATATACGATTGACCAGAAATAGCAAGAAATAAATATTCTAATACTTGGGAGGGGAGACAGACAGATTTTTTTTCACCTACATTCTCTTCTCTTCCCCTCTCCCTCTTGATGCAATATAGATAGGGGGTTGGTGAGAATCCCAAATTACGGAAAGGGGACTCGTTCCCACTAACACTCAATAGAGGTTGGTATCCTATCGAGTGCCCCATTATAAAGTAGGGACCCCCAAGATGTGGAAAGAGCAGAGTTTGCTATTTTGTATCAGCTCTCAGTTGAAACAAATATCTATCTTGCTTGGCTATTCAGTAGTTGTCAATCTTTTTTTGTTTGAGTTTTGATCAATTGCTGCTTATAGTACACTAAGTTCCTCAAAAAGTCTATTGTTCTTTGAATATCAGCTTAATTTAGATAAGGAGATGTAGTGTTCAAACTGAAGCAACTGTTTTTGTTTTAATGATAAAATCTTGAATTTATAACAAAATAATGAAGGGGATAATGTGCCCTTCATTGAAATTGAAGGAAAAAGAACCGAAGGTCTTTCTATTCTTTTTCTGCAGCTTTAAGCACAGCCAGATGTACACACTCCACACCACAGGGTCAGGGGACATTTGGACTTTGGACCTCATCAATGAGGGAGAAATATCCCTTGGTCACCTCCATTGTTTTGGGCACGTCTGGTGAACATTTCCTGTGCATCCTTCATCCTGAAATGTTGGGGGCTCATTTCCTTGCCATGCCTCTGTTTCCTTTTAAGTTAACACTGCTTACCAAATATTAACTTTTTTCTATTCAGTTAAACTTTAACTGTATTTTTTTTTGCCTTGAGTATGTTGGTGTTAGTGCTCTATGTCAAAATACTTGCATATGCATGTAATATGCTACATATATACTTACAGACCTTCCTACTTTGTCTTGTCTCTTTTCATTAGTCCAGTTCATAGTTTGATAGTTTAGTTTGCCTGTAGAGATTTTCTATATGGTTCAGCTGCTCCAACTATTTTGACATGATACTTTGCATGAAAGATGTAATATCCCCTTTAAAATTTTTCTTGTTTTGCACAAATTCACCAAACCCTAGCTCAAATTGATCACAATTTTCACATAGGTATACAAATACTCTGCAATATCAATCCTTATTTTATATGCAGCTGATACGCTTAATTTCTTTCACCAATGATGAACAACTATTCTGAAATAAGAGGGTTAGAACAGCAAACCCTAACACAAATTGAAATGATTCTTGCATATGGATTGGAATCTGAAACCCTTGGTCTTTATATCTCAAATCAACACCAATATATAAATCTTCTTGGCATGAATTTATCGTTTTAAACAAATCGGAAATTACACAAAGGAAATCAGCAAACCCTAGCCTGGATATTTAGCAGATTTATCCTCCTTAACTACCACAGTTCATTCTCAACATGCAGTGGCTGAGTCTTGAGATGATGACGCCTTATATTCAAACCCTAATCAGCAATGAATGGTAATTCAAAATACCTCCGAGGGCTGCAATTTCTTACCACAGAAAACAGTGATTTATCCTGAAATATGGCGCTGTTTTAGTAACAAGTCTGTCCTTAATTCTGCCTTCAAAAACTATCAAATTCTCTTAGGTTATTGAGCAGCGAACTGTCCTTGAATGGATGGTGCATTTCCCCAATCTTGGAGACCTCAAACTCTAATATAATTTGCAGTGATTTAACCCTAAGTGTTGGCGCTTTTTTCCAACTTGACTTTGCCTTCCAATCTGTCGTAAATAGATTCAAAACTACGACGAACTTTCCCAAGAATGGAGTGGCTGGAACCCTAAACTGGCTGCGCTGATCTGCCTTTAAATCTGTTATAAACCAATTACAAATTGCCATGATTCTTCACCAAGTCGGCCACTTGAAACCCTAGATGGTGTTGCTGAAATCTAGAAAAATATATCTTGATTACCAACTGAAAATTTGAACAAATCTGCACAATGGTGATTTCTGTGTGAAATGACTCAAAGGAATTGTGGGTTTTTGACCTCCAATTCCATACCTAGAGGCTTTTCGTTCTCACGTTAATTGAACCAAAGTCCATTGCTCCAACAAGGAGTCGAAATCAAAAAATACATTCATTTATCAATATGCATTCTTCTCCTTGCTTGGCCTCTCTTCAATAGAGTTTTTCTCCAAAAGACATAACTCTTCAAATTTCCTTCATTACCTTTGATTGATATTTGAGAGGAATTATTTAAAATAATCTTTAATTATAAGAGACCTTATTTTATATTGTAACTTTACTTGAGGCCCTCTTTATTATAATTATATTTTATAAGATCACTTAAGTGGCTAAGCGGCCCCTTTTGTGACATTATGAACTTCTTGAGTAGTTATTATAATCCCATTTTCCTAGTGCAACATTCCCAAAATCCATGGAAAATGTATGATGGGCGTTTGGGTTTTATCTTGGTTTAATTTCGAAGAGGGGACATCACAAAAGAGTTCAGCCTAGTTTTTCTGTTGCCTAGGGATTCTTAGATTTCCACTTAAACTGGCTTAGTGGAAAATTGGTTTTGAAAAAAAGACTTTTCGTTTTATTTAAATTTCTCAAAGATGTTGGGTTTCTTTTCATAATACAAAGGACAATTGATATTTTTTTTGTTTCTGTTTCATGAATTGAGATGTAAAATTTCTTTTTTTATCATAGATTCTCTTGATCTTTTGAAGTAGAATCCATCGCAAAAGAATATTGTATACACTTGTTTGTTCTGTCTGTGATAATGAACATTAAATTTCGCATACCTTTATTCTTTAGTTTAATGGGAACCTTCAACAGGTGCAATTTTTTTTTTTAATTTGATAAATGTGTATTTGAAAATCTTTGCCGCTTCTGGTGAATCTCTTGGATAAGGTGGTAAAGAAAAATTGACGTTTCGAATTCATGACTTGGAAAGTGAAATGAATGAGACACTTTTTAGTCTAGAGATTTTCTAAATTCAGATAGAATGGTGCTCTGGAAAGTTTTTTTGAATCCCTGATTACAATCCTTTGCTTTTGGTCCTTGGATCAAATATAGTTCCAGATTTTTCTGGAGGATTTCGATAATAAAATTTCAAAATGTATGGCTTAAATCAGGGTGTACCTGTTCGTGTGAAGAGACCAAGTGATTACAATCCATTACTTGCTGCTGCACTTGGACCAAGCCAACCAAGTTCTAGTCTCAACCTGGCTGCTGTTGGATTGGTTGCTGGGTACACTTTCAGTCTGTACTTGTTAAAAGTTCTTAAACTTTTCTTTGCCAGACTACTAGTAAGGATTCAAATGTTAGTAACAGGCTTCTTAGAGAGTTTGGACTTATGGCTAGCTAATCAATTCATGTGCTTTTGTAGATCATCAAGTGTTGCAGATGGACCTGATCGTATATTTGTTGGAGGTTTGCCATACTATCTAACGGAAGAACAAATTATCGATCTTCTTTCTTCGTTCGGGTATGTGAATGGTTTTCTTAGAAGCTAGTTGTCGTGATAGCTTGAAAACTGTTGTATCTGAATCAAGTAACTTCATCTTCATTCTATTTATTTTTAGACCATTGGGTGCATTTGATCTCGTAAAGGATCGCGAGACGGGAAACTCAAAAGGTTATGGCTTCTGTGTCTACCAGGTTAGAAACTTACTATAATGACTCCTACCAGTGTGGCAATGGTGTATGTAATGTTAAGGATTATGGGCTTCAATTTTCTTCTGGTTATATCTCAGGATCCGGCAGTGATTGATATTGCTTGTGCTGCTCTTAATGGTTTGAAGATGGGTGATAGAACACTCACTGTCAGACGAGCTTCTGCAAGGTTTGGGGGACCCATCATTATATCTTCAAAATTTAAATTGATTGCTACTTTTTTAATGATGGAGTTGCTGACCTGTATTTTTTAAATTACTAAAATTTCTTATATGCCAATGTTTTGCAATTTTTTGAGCTCCCTTTGAAAGAACTAAGAATTTAATAATTTGTGAGAATTGTACTTCAAACCGGCATGGTACAAGGCTTCTATTCAAAGCTATATTTTGTCAAGCCTTTGATGTGTGTTGTGTTGTTGAGTGGAGTTTTCTTTGCACGTGTTATCTTACCCTAGAAAATTAATTTGCTCTTATATTTTCTTAAAGACTGAATGCAGTATCAGTGAAGTAATTTCTGGTCTTTTTTCACATTTGTTTTCTAGTAACCGATAGATGCAGAAATGTATGAAATGGCTTCATAACCATGTTGTCCTCAATTTGCTTACATGCAGTGGCCAGCCTAAGCCTGAGCAGGCTGATGTTTTGGTTCATGCACAGCAACAAATTGCTGTTCAGGTCTGTAACAATCAAAATTTGCTGCTGTTTCCTGCTTGGGTCCATATATTTCTTGTCCTTATTTTACTTTGCATATCTACCAGAAACTAGCTCTACAATTAAATGGAGCTGCTACCATGTCTGGCATGATATCGGGGTTGTTAACAGAAACTGAAAGCAATCAACCAACCAATAGTGCTACAAAAGTAGTCCGTCTTTCTCAGGTATAGGAAACACTTGGCATTCCATTATCACCAAATTTTGTGTTTTCCCACTAGAATGATTGATATCATGCGTATCAGGTTGTGGAACTTGATGATCTGAGGGATGACAATGAGTATGAAGAGATCTTGGAAGATATGCGGGATGAGTGTGGAAAGTACGGTGAGTATTAACTTTAAGATCTATTTTTAGTGAACTTTCCCATTTTCGTGAGTTTAAAATAATTGGAGGTGTGCTTGGCAAACAATATTTGATTCTGGTTTATATTAAAGTTGCACTTTCAAGATCCAAAAATAAATACTTATCTATTGTAGGAACATTGATAAATCTTGTTATCCCTCGTCCTGGACCATCTGAAAATGAAGCTTCATCTGGCGTGGGGATGGTAAATTCAAACACATTTCTTATGTGCCTTCTGTTTTAGTATTTTTTAAGTTCTCTTCTTTGGCCTTAGGGCTTGCTAGTTAAATTCCACTTACTATTTGCAGTTCTGATGTATACTTGGGCACAATCAACCTTGATTTTCAGCTATGCAATCCCCACTAACATCATAAATTATAATCAGGTTTTTGTTGAGTATTCTGATGCTCAAGCAGCGGCTAAAGCCATTGGAGCTCTTAATGGGCGCAAATTTGGTGGCAATATTGTTCTTGCAACATTCTATCCTGAAGAGAAGTTTGAACAAGGAGATTACGGAGGCTGAAAGATGCCAATTCTGTCAATCAGTAGCATTAGCCTGGGACTGTGCTGAATGTGTTTTTCCTCGTCAGTATTTGAATTCATTAACAGAAATCCTATATGTTAAATCATTCAAGGGTTGCATAGTTCATTTTATAATTAAGTTATTGCAATCTGTGTTTCAGGTGTAAATTCTTCTACTGCATTGGGTCATTGGGTATGGCCACACAAGAAATGTATCGTTTATGTAGGCAATATTGTTCTTGCAACATTCTATCCTGAAGAGAAGTTCAATCGAGGAGATTATGGAGGCTGATACATGCCAATTCTGTCAATCAGTAGCATTAACTTGAGATTATGCGAAAAGTATTTGTTGAATTCATTAACAGAAATCCAATATTCTGAATTATATTGTTCATCTTTTAATTAGGTGCTTGTGATCTGTGTTTCAGTTTTGAATTTTTCCATTGCATTAGGTATTTGGGTATGGCCACAAAAGGCATAACTTGATCTAGAGAAATGTTTTGTTATGTAGAATATTTTATCAAGTTCAGCCTTAATTTTAAAAATTTTGTTGTGGCCCTTGTGCATGGCAGTATATTCTCTCACTTCGTAGCACTTCATGCTCACTTGGCTGAATATCTGCTGGCTTCGGAAAGAGTACCAGCAAACACCAATTATTGTCTGAAGATATAATTTTGAGATAGCATAATTTTTTGAACCTACTGCACCCAACTTCTTGGCTACTAATTACAGCAGGCAAACTCAAGTCTTCGAAGTCAACCTAATATCTGAGGTAAAGCCTTTTTGGCATGGCTAGCTTGAATCAAGTAGAAGCCTCACCTATTTGTATGGGATCAGTGATGAATGGAATGCAATATTCTGCTGTAATTGTACTTAATTTAACATCAGGGATGGGTAAGTATGTATTGTGTGTTGTAGCAATACGAGTCATCTTTTGGATTGATATTGCTTGTGCTCCCATGATTGAGATTTGTTATTATGTGAATTACCATTCTATTCTTGAGGCCAGCAGGGAGGTTTTTAGTATTTTTTGGCGAAACACTATATTCAAACCAGCAGGGACTACAATATCATTCGTAAAAGATAAAGCTGTTTGTTCACAACTGCTAAATTTAAATTAAGCAATTCAGCATCTCATGTCTTTATCATTGAACACGCAGATAGATGGCTGCAACCCAAATTTTAAGGCGAGACGCAAGGTACACTGCCAATATGTTTGTTCAAGCAATATTGTATTCGTTGAAGTAATGGGTACTAACTAAAAGTGATGTTGAGCAACTTTTGTATAGTGACAAAGAGAACACATAGAAAGACTGAACTAGTATGGCAGTATGTGGGCCCATGTATTTGATTTCTGTACAACTTTACTCGTGATTGAATAGGAGTTTGGCTATATGTTAGAGAAAAAGCTGATAAATATTTTTCATGATAAATGCTTGTGTCCGGTTGGTTTCAGTCAATTTGGTCCTACACCCATCTGCTTACTTATTAACCTGCATATTCTGTAACTGGCTGGGTTTACCAGAGAATGAAGGTGATGTTAGTATCTGTATTAAATTGTGCTTGTCATGAATGTAGTTTTTAGTGTATTGTCAAAATTATAGTCTGAAATTTCCAAGCACCCTGTATTCTTATTGACATTTACTTCTCAGTTTGAACTATATCGTAAACTAGTCTTGGTTATTTCTTTATGACTGGTCGAGTAAATCGTCTAATAGCTCCCCTGCCAAATAGCTTTAATTTTTATATAATGAGTACATGGTGACTATTTTTGTAGTTTAAATCAACAATCAGCAGCAAAGCCACACGAGTTAGATTGAGGAACAACTTGGAAAGCGGGTGCAATAACTTATGGAATAATTGAATATATTTGAAATTGCATATGATGGTATTCTTTACTTTAACGAGGCTGGAGATTCTTTGTTCCATGTTAAAACAGCTGCAATATTTTATAGAACAAACTTATATCAAACAATATACAAACATTAAATTAGACATTTATGATAATTTTTAGTACAAAACTGGCACCAAAATTTTATATGCTTTCATGTTAAAACTTAAAAATATAGGAGCGTCTGCGTAATTCATTGGCCTTGTTGGGTCTTCGTGAGTTTGCTCAGTACTGCCAAGATTTTGGCTGAAAACTTAATGGTGAATTAAAACTGACAAGTACTTGTTAACTTGAGGCGTACATATATATATATTTTCGAAATGATAAGATTGTTGCACATGTTACCCAAGGTTCTCACTGATGTGGTTGTCATTGATGTCAACACTCAGTTTGGGGTGTCATTGATGCTTGTGTTGATGGTATACTATGATGGTGTGCTAATGATGGTGTGGCTGATGTTCATGGTTGGATGACATGCCTTGGTTAATGTCAATTAAAGTTGTATTGAGTATGTTTGTTGTCAGTAGAGATGATATCATGATGATATATTAAGATGAGAATTAGAAGTATTAAGATGAGAATTAGAAGTAATGCTGATGTTGGGAAGATGTTGATGGTCTGTAGCATGTTGTATGCTCTCTTATGTTGTCCCTAAGGAAGTATGTGTTGCTACAAGGAGGCTTTGGTCTTCGGATGTTGGTGGAGGTTTCTGTTGCAGGAAGTTGCCTTGAAGACTGATTGGGAGAATGCTTTGCATTCCTCCGCTTTTGAAGATATGGTCATGCGGTTCAGAAGTTAAGATCAGTGTGTTGTGAAGGTGCGACATTCAAAGTTTCATATCATTTGTACCTCCGCAGAGAAAGTTGTAATTGACAGTGCAGGATTGTATTTTTCGGTCGCTGGTTTCAGTGTCTGTTGGCTTGTGCCAACTTGCTGTATGAAGTGGTGAATTGGCTGGTGGAGAATGATCTTGAGGATCTTGTGATGTTTCCTGTTGCTCCGCAAGGTGTTTTCTGGTTTCTCCGGAACACGCTGTGGTCCGGGAGTGAAGGTGTTGTTGGGTTATCCTTTTCTCTGTCTGATTGAGGTATGTTGAAGGTGTGTGCCACAAAGTCTTTGTTGTGCGGAGTTCAAGGAGTGTTTGGAGATGTTGTATGGGTCATGCCGACTCATCTGGGAGAAGTGCAAGTAATGTTTAATCTTCCATGAGTAATGCCAAGTTGTAATGACAGACATGCTACAAGTTTCATATTTTCTTGCTTAAGGCTGACCTATTTCAAATGTGTGAAGCGTGCAAATGTTATTCTTTGAATGCTGATGCTGTGAAGGGTGTTTAGCACCAGATTATGCATGTGTTGGAATCCGCAAGGCGTGTTCCTCTTCTTGGTGTTGCGTGTAGTTCATTTTAGGACTTGCCCTCTACACGTTTCATGTTGTTTGATCTTTGGCCTTGTAATTGTAATATTCTTGTTGTATTTGGCTGACATGTAAAGTAATCAATGTATATTATGTATATATTGTAAACTTAGTTGATCTAGGTGAGGTGTGATTGCGAGTGTATGCAAGAAGTCAAATGTGGATGTGTAATGCATTATGGTGTGTGACTGAAAGAGAAATATCAGAAGTAATAGACCCTGTTCAAATTCATCTTGAAGATATTTTTGAGGCAGAAGGGAAGTGAAGAGTGTGTCTAACTGATTGTTGGAGGTAGTGAGCCAATGACAACTTCTTGAAGGCTGAAAGCAGTGAGTTAGTACGCTGTAGAGAAGACATTTGAAGAAGTTGTCAAAGTAGAATTCCAATCATCAAAAGAGAAGTGAAAAAGTAGAATTGCAATCATCAAAAGGATTGAGCTTCATTGTCAGATTTAGATAGTAGCAAGACTGTCATGCTGTAATCTTTTCTGAGTTTGTTCTCAGTTCAGGGAGTAGTTGCTTCCTTGGGTTAAAGCCCTAAAACAAAGTCTGTAGGGAGTTGTAGCTTCTTTGGAAGTGACCCTAAAACCTTTCTACAGGGAGTAGTAGCTTCTTTGGAAGTGACCCTAAAATTTTTCTACAGGGAGTAGTAGCTTCCTTGGGTTGTAGCCCTAAAATAAAGTTGTAACTGCGATTCTTTTGTGAGGTTGGACCAAGACAGTAACTCCTAGTAGCTTTTCTCACCATGGTTTTTCCCCTTTGGGGTTTTCCACGTATATCTGGTGTAATGTGGTGTTGTGCATTGTGTTGATCTTTTATGTTTTTGTTAATGCCGTGAAGATTAAGTTTCAGTTTGCTCATGAGGGTTTGAGATTTGTTTGAATATCGATTCACTCCCCTCTCAGTATTCTGGTGTATGTTCAACAAAGATATCTCAGCCAGATAGCTAGTGAGAGGTGGCTTCGATTTAGATATCAACAATTGAGGGGTAAAGAAGAAGATTTAAGATGTAATATGACATTAGGAGCTGAATATGGATACTAAGAGTTAACAACAGTTAGTTGCATGTTTGACATCTTGAGTACAAGAAGGTAGCATAAGAATCTCAAAATTTTTTAAAAAACAAAACAAAACCAAACCAAAAACTCATCAGTTTAACTATTTTCATGATTGAGAGCTAATAAGCCATGCTTTCAAGAAGGGAAGATGTTTCTCTTTGGAAAAATAGTTGAATATTTAGAGTATCATTTTGGATTTATTGGATTTGCACCCAACAAATTAAGAACACATGATGAAGATACATGGCATTCATATCTTTAAATATGTGATTGAAGAAGATGCAAAGAAAAAGTGGTAACTGGTTTTGAAAAGGAGTTATTTGAGACCACTCTTGGAAAACAATCATGAAATTAACAATATAGTGATTCATGGTACAACAAAGGAATTAAACCTAACAAAGGAATTTGAGGTTTAATTGGGGTTCAACCCAAATATTGCCATTTTGATGGATTTGAAGTTTTTATGATTCCAAAATGAAGATATTTAGTACTTTGGTAGTGTGTTAAGGACTTGAGTATCTAATCAAAGCACTAAGAGATGAATAGATATAAGTTGCTCTTGAACCAATGTATTGTAAACATAGGAAGTATATTACTATCCACATAGCAAGGGTTCTTGGATGCAAAAGGTAATGGCATAGCCCCTCTCTCGCTCTCGGGGAGGGGAAGGGAGGCCTTATTTCACTGTTGAGAGATAGAGACTCCAAAGATGATTGAACTATGTTTAGAATTCATGTGCATATTTGAAGCTTGACAAAAAAACCTTCAGAATATGACAGAGTATCACGGTATTTTTAAATATTGCTAGCTTGACAAAAAAAGCTTTGGGAGTATGACATACATTATCACTATCAAGTAGTCAAAATTTCAATGAATTCATAGGGGAGAATCTAAAGATCATCATAGGTCGAGTTTGTGGGCATGGAATAAGTTTGCAGCGGCGAACTAGATCTAGAACCATGAAGGTGACCCACCATAAAAAATAGAAGAATATTTTACTTCTCAGCCATGCACATGATTGTTTAGCACATTTTTGGACTCTAAGGCGCATCAACTTCATTGTCTTTATTAGTTGGCATTCATCTTTGGTCATAAAATTAAATATTTATTCTCTTCATTTATTGCTATTTATGGTGTGATCATATTTAGTCTCTTGATATTGTCTAATATGATCTATTCCACTCTATCTATACTCCACATTATATCTTTAAATTAATTTGTACCTAATTATATTTATTTACTAATTAACTTTAAAGGAACTTTATTTTTCTTTTTTGGTGATAAACAAATTGTTTTTGATTAAAGGGGTAAAACGGGTTTTGAAGGGGTCCCGAAACCGTACAACCAAATGCTGCCCCAAATTGTTAGGGCTTGTTAATTTCAGGGTTTAAATGTTGTCGCCTTGCAAAATTTTCCATCCTAAAGCCCTGTGGTGTGTGTTTCTTAAGGTTTTAGGACTTATCTTCTAATTGTTCGTTGACCTCTGTAGCAGGTTCTTGGGAACTTAAGTGATGTTTTATCCCCCTATAAATCATTGTGTAATTGACCCTATTGTTTAGACTTACTGGTCCAACTTTATCTTTATTTTCCTCCGATTGTTGTTTGTCTTTGAAAGTCTTAAACCAATTACTGTAAGCTAGGTGTAATGTTTTGATTCAGTCGTGACCATCGCAACCTCCATTTGAGCCTTTTGTTTCAAGGCTGCGATAGTGCGTGAGGCCACACATGGCACCGACGAGTTAACGTTTTAAATTGTCCCATTCTTTTAAAATATATTATCCTTATGTTGGGTGTATCCTTCCTCGACGCGTGGCAGTCTGTTGTTGCCTCATCACATTGATTTCCTTCCGCACAACTTTGTTTTAATTCAATATTTTAAAGGTTGTGACGATGCGATGTGGTGCCATGTGTCTATCATAGTTGAATGGTGTTTTTCGTGGTCCCGCCAAAGTGCTGTTCATCCAGACAAGTGGCTAGTTCTTATTGGCCAGGAATATTCTGGTGATGTCATCATGGTTGGCCTTTTTGATGTCGCCACATGGCGAAATCTTACTGCCGTGCATGGAAACATCCACCACGTAGCGTTTCATCCACCGGCCTGTTGCAAAGTTGCGACGGTGCGCGGTGGTGACACTTGTCAGTCGGATGGAGTTGAAATCAACGACAATATTTTAATATGGTAAACCAAGGATGATCCAATGGTTAGCGCATCATGCATGCTTCTTGTCTGCTGTTAGTGTTAAAGCTGCGATGGTGTGATACAATGACAGCTGTCCATTTCAAAGGATTGAAATCGACGGTGATGTTCTAATGTGTTCATTCAATGAAGATCTAACGGTCTAGCGCACCACACACTTCTGAAAGGTTTTGTCTTCGGGCAAGCTTACGATGAGGTCTTGGCGTGTGATAGTCGTGGATTTGAAACTTGGATTTGATCGATGGTCAACATTCAAATGAAGTGACCGTTCACAACATGCAAGTATAGTCTTCTCGTTTGAACAATTAATGAGAAGCCGAAGGAAAATAAAGGGGTTTTTTGCTGCATTTGAAAATCATTCTGCAATTTCAAGTTGAAGCAAGTTGCGAGCAAGTGACTGGTTAAAGTGTGACTTCAAATTTGATGCCCTAATTGTTGTAAAACTAGTATGTCGAGTATTGCCCTCTCTATGATATGCATGAGATTTCTAGGGCTTTCAAGGTAATATTGTAAAACCCCTAACCGAGATAATTTGACCTATCAACTTGGTAAACCCTATTTCTAAATAATTCACCCCTTCTGTCTACAATCATGAGTCGAAGGCCAGGCCGTGGTGGTAAGATCAAAAGGGGTTTGTCCCAAGATATTATAAACCAACTCCCAGGCTCATCTAAGAAATACAAGCATTCCCAGGGCACAAAGGATTTGACAGACATAATTTATGATTTCCAAGGTCGTATTATGGATGCAATCTTACCAATAGGTGGGTGGGAATTATTTGAATTTGGTTACTACCGTAGCAATCTGGGAAAAACCTATCTCACATCTCTAGGAATTAGACTTAGGGAAGTTAGTCGTCCCTAATATATTTGTGAATGTGGACCTAATTCAAGCCAGAGCTTTCCGCAACATGGGTTGCTTTCCTCATGCCACCTAAGAGGTAGGAGGAACAGGAGAAACCACTGGAGGTTGAGGAACTATAGGAATGCAAGGTGGTCTAGGTTATACTGGTTGTTTACCTCTAGCCTTTGATTAAGAGGTTGGAGGTGGAACTTTTGAGTACTGGCCAACCGCACAGGGATGGGGAGGTGCACACAGTATGGGCTACTTTCCTTCAATTTCCTGTGGAACAATAGAAGAAACATGAGAAACCATTGAAGGTTGAGAGACCAAAGGGGGAGCAGTGGTAGGAGATAAAGGAGAATGACCACCAAACAATTGCATAATCTGATTAGCTTTAAATTTTTAGTATGATAAAAATAAAAAAAATCATTGCGAGGTGGAAGAGGCTCGATCAAGGTCAGCCAAAAGTAGTCCAAAGAGAAGTTCCCATGCATGGAGAGAGGCTAGAATCCACTATGGTGGATTGTGTGCACTACTCCATCATGGGAGTATGGACCATAGAAGGGATTGCTCTCATAGAAGCAAGCCACATATGACCTAATTTTAGATGAAAATGATCTAAGGTAGGAATCACTGAGAAGGGGACATCCAGGGTTTTAGGTCCAACCTAGATAGAGAGGGTAAGAGAACCCATGGTTGGTCTAGACAAGCTATCATGCAACCGTATGCAGACTTCTTATTTCTCATACTTGTCTGTATACAATTTATGAATGTATAGGAAATCCTTCGTAATGACATTTACCATGCACACAGGATTAACAAGGACACCCTTGATGGGTTTTCCATTAACCTAGATGGCAATGTATAGAGGGTCATCATATACATGCATGGGCACATCGATGGGGGTAAAGGAAATGATAGGTTCGAGAATAAGTTTCTCTTAAGAAGCACAAGGGTGAATGTCCACCTTTCCTATCATTTCAGAAAATGAGGGTGAAGACTTATCAGTAGTGTTTTCTAGCACCACATAGGTAGATGCAATGTTAATGAAATTAGAAGAGTGATGCGGCAATGGGTTGGTATAAATTTGCAAGTTTTGATTAGGAGTGAAACATGTTTCTTTTATCATTCACTCCAGATACCTAGATAACATTCTAATCAATGAAGTCTTGTACTATATGTTTAAGATGTAAACATCTTTCGGTGTCATGACCAAGGAATTTGTGGAATTGACAAAAGACCTTCGGGTCATAGGAAGGTGGTAGGGGTTTTCTTGTGTCTAATGGTCTGATGGGCAACAATTGCACTAAATTTTTATTTAGGAGTTGCTATAAGATAGAATAAAGGGACTCAATCATATGTGTAAATTGCCAAGTTGCTTTCTATTTAGAAGAAGAGAGGGCTAGAGAAACCTGTGAGGGTGTTTTAGCCACTGTATTATTGACAATTGTAGAAGCATTATTTTTAAAGAAATTTTTATTTTTCTTGTAAGTAATAAAAGGAGAGGACGCACCAAATTGTCCAACTAGAGTCAGTGAGGTGGAAATCTCAAACTGGCTAATAGACTATTGGTAATCATGAAGCATTGTGCATAGATGATAAAAAGAAGGATATTTCCTTAGCAAAATCTTACCCTGGATCAAAGGTTGCAGGTTGTCGATAAACACCCATTGGACATTTGAATCTGGGAGGGCATAAGGAATTTACGAAAATAAAGATTGATATCTACAAATAAAATCAATTATTTTCTCTTGTGCCCCTTGGCGACAATGGACGAGGTCAGTGAAAGTAACCTACGGTCCAATGTTGGCTTAGAAGTGTCAGAGAAATTGATTAATGAGCTACTCAAATGAAGTTATGGAATGGTCAGGTACTAAGAAAACCCAGTCAAGTGCAATGTATTTCAATGACCGCATAAATAGTTTCACCAACAAATGATCCTAAAAATGAAAGCACTATACTAGGTGGTAAATGCAGACACGTTTTATTGATCTCCTTTACCAGAGTACTTCTCAAACTGGGGTGCCTCGAAGCCTTGGGGAAATGGAGCGACCAAGATGGTGAGAGATAAAGAGCCACGTCTGTAATATGCTAGGATGAGAGGTTGTGCAGATGATGTAGATAGGGTGGTGAGCTACTATTACAAGGAGCCAACATTTAGCAAGAGTTGGTTTATGATAGGATCGGTGGTATACATGGGTGCAAAGATGTCGGTAGAAGTAAGAGGGAGTGTCATGTGTTGGCTGGGAAAAGTAAAATGTAGGGGATGAGAAGGGGGAACAAACCCATATTGTTTTATGGGGTTCCCAGCCATTCTAGATGAACCAACATGCACATTACCGTGTTGTGAAGCACTAGTGACCATATGCGAAGATGTGTATGTTTGTGTAGAAGAAGTAGCCATTGGAATTGAAATTTGATTACTAGTAATATTTGAATGGAAGTATTGAACCCCTTCACGGTAGCTTGCTAACGAACATTGGTTTTTTTAGTAGCGAATCTTTGCTAATTGGTGAATAGTTGAAATTGGGACCTCCAAAAATGGTGAATAGTACAAGCTATAAGGAGACTAAATCGCTCGATTTTTAGGAAAATTTAATTTAGTCTTGGTTAATTCACCAATGCATTATTTTTTTAAACTAATAAATCGAATTGTTTCACCAAGTAAATGATGTGTCAGTAGAGTTGATTCACCAACAGTTTATAATGTAATTACAAATCTTAATTATATTCGCTAGTAATATTATATCCCTACCATTAATTTTGGGGCAATATCACCATTAATAATAGATTACCACTTAATTATAGGGATGTTTTTGTTTTGAATAGGGCTTTTATTTGTTGCCATCGATTACCTTTTTAATCAGATGACTATAGTTGAATTACATGGCCTATATGCATGTGCCTTTTAAAAGGCTTGTTGAGGCCTGGAATTTGTTTTGGGCCACACGATTAGATTATGATCCTATGGCCCAAAACAAATTCTGAGCCTCAACAAGCCTTTTAAAAGGCACATGCATATAGGTCGCGGAATTCAACTATAACCCTCTGATTAAAAAGGTAACCAATGGTAATAATTTCACTTTTGTTTGAATCTTGTTTTTATGGTGAAATATTAAAAAAAATTCTTAATCCAATGCATTTTGGATAGTGAATTTGTGAAATCCTTATATTTGTGTTGCCCCCTCGACCCCCACAAGGGGGTGCTGCCCACTTGACCTCATTGGTGGCTGCCGCCCTCGAGCCCTTGCTTCAACATTACAAAAAATAAAAATATATATGAGAGGACTGCGCCGACCAACTATGCAAATGTTTAAAGGAAAGATTTGCCATTGTAATTAATTTCTTTAGTGATTATTCGTTAGGATTCGCCATTGTAATTATTTTTTTTTACCAATTATTCAATAGGATTCACCAAGATTTTATAAAAATTTCTAATAATGTGCATAGATTCACCAGGAAAATTAATATTTTTTTCAAAAAAAAAGAAAGATTCATTAGGAAAATTATAGCACTTAGCTAGGATTTGCTAGGATTTTATGTTTTTTTAGGGGGGTTCCTTTTAAAGTTATCACTACTAACGAAGGTGCATCACTGTGTACAATATGAGCAATGCCACATAGGAAGTCAAGACCATCGGGGTGACTAGTTAACATTCCATGAAGGGACTTAACTAGAGGAATAGTGGTATTAGGTAGGTTCTCACTAGTTAGGAGTTCCTAAAAATCGACCAAGTGGTGATCTATCTTTTAAATTTGAATATGAAGAACACTACCTAATGCTACCTCATGATCAAAGGCCGCTTCAACATCATGAAAGTTAGTCATTAGAGGAGTGGAGAAAGATGATAAAAAGGAAGAGTTATCATTGTAGTGTTGTAAGAGAAATGTTATAAATCAGGTGCTAATCTAATAGGGGTGGTAGTAGCACGAGATTGGGCCATAGTGGCATGGCTCAAACTTGTATGAACAACATGATCAGAATGGGAGGATTGAGTGGTGAAGCTCATAAACAATGTTTGGCTTCACAACACACAATCGAATGTGATGAAAGAGTTTTCTATTTTAAATGTTGAAGAATATGTTTAGATGTGAAAAGTAGATGTGTAAATGCTAAAGCACATTGGGTTCATTAAAATGTAGGTGAGGAAAAGTCACAATTCAACTAAGAGGTATTAGTCAAATGGACCTTTCACTACAACCACATTAGGATTGTATAGTTTTCTATTGTGTACCGGGTTGTTAATAGAATAATGTCTACAATGCTTAAAGTGCTAAGAATGAAGAATGTAAAATGTGCTAACTAGCTATGAAGAAGAGGAACGAACTGATAAATTGTTGTTTACAGAAAAATGGAAGTGAAATTAAAGATTTTAATCACAAAATAGAAAAAAAAGAAATCAGAGGAACTTGATGTCAAACGGAGGAACTCACTACTAGGGATGCTAGTGTGTCACGTGCACATTTGTGTATCGCATTGTAGTCCAAAAAGTATAGAAAACCAAAAATCTTGTCTGTTTCACTCTACCTCATTCAACCTGCACAACATAAGATAAAACCAACTACCAGTAGCTTCTAGGTGACGAAAATAAGTTGAAATTGAAAATATTTTATCACTATTGCTCAAAAGTAATGTAATGAATAATATAAATAAAAAGATAGACGAAGAAAGTTCACGAAACCATCATGTGGATGCAATCTTCTCCTCTAAACTTGGAATCTACAAGAAAGACAAGGAAAGTTGGGGCTATTTGGGGGTTTCCCTTCAGGTCAAACCCTTGCTTTGGTATTTCTACCTTCATGAACAACTAATGTTGAAAATGATTGAAATAAAATGTGTGTTCTATTATCCGCTAAGTGTGTCTAGATAAAAAATAGTAGTGGTAAATACAATAGCTGAACAATACAAAACCAATCTACTCAACACAAGAGCGAACTAGTGAAATATCTGAAGGAAGAAAGGAAGTGAGGTAACCCACACAATGCCACAAACACACAAATGGATTACACTAAATAAGCAAAAAAAGAGGGTAAGATGGAACTCAATCACCTTACAAGAATGAAGATGCAAACTGCCTAGCTAGAAATGGATGCCCAACAAGAAGTGGTTCCAAGAAACCCCATGAAGATATCAAAAATCCACTAGAAGATTACATAAGATTGAATAGTGAGAACAATGTTTTTTGTATGCTGTTAGAAAACTAAGAGAGTTGCCCAGAATGTCGTTAGATTTCTGGAGATGCCAATATCTTCACAAACTTTCACCAAGAGATGAAAGAGACAACTAAGAGATTCAAAAGATTTTTTCAAATGGACTTAGAGGAAAAATAGAAAAGGCAGGTCAAAGAAAATTGTTTGGGAGAGTAGAGGCGTTACACAAAATATCTCAAGTTGTAGGAGGTGGTAAGTAACGCCTAAGAAATGGTCACTTGGCACCACAAAGGCTCAAGATGATAGAGCATCACACTAATGTCCGAGTGACATCAACTCTTGATTTCATAGAACACCTTAGGACAGTGAAAGAATCAAGGCACTAAAATAAAAATTGACAAGGACAAGAACAAAGGCTAGAACATAACACAAACACAACATGTGTGGTTAGGAAAAATGTCAAGGTAGGGCCAAAATGATCCTAAAAACATACTAGGGGAGCGGACATTAAAGTGAGTGAAAACATAGCGTGAAATTGTAAGGATATGCAATTTTTGACATTACACATTATATGCATTATTTAAGGTGTACAACACACATTTCTCAATAGATCAGAGGGACTCCATGTAAAACTAGAATTGATAAGAAACATGTTGATCTTTTCATACCAAGCTCAAGGAGCTTGTTTCAAGCCATACAAGGTCTTTTTCAATTTGCACACATAATTGGAGTTCTCACTATTGATAGACCCTAGAGGTTGGGACTGTTGACTTCACACTTAGTTGTTTGTCCCTGATGACAATACACAATTTGGCATGTGTTAAGTTTCAGTTTGACACATCATGTTTCAGTTTGATATGCTAGTGAGATACAGATTGACAAATGGTATTCGGTTTGATATGCTAGTGAGATACAGATTGACAAATGGTATTCAGACAGTTTGATATCCTTGATGAGATACAGATTGACAAATGCTCAGTTGATATTCTTCTTTAACCATGTTCAGTATGGCATCCTTCATTGGCATTCATGGACATTTGATTTTCTTGATCATATGTGAGCATACAGTTGGCATACACATAATGCATATACCATGATGCATATGCTCCTGGTCCTTGATTTCATTTGGCTTTGATCTCAGAATGCTATCATTCTATTGTTTGGCATATATGGTGGGATCTATCATGTTTGGCACCTTGATGCAAAACACATCTTAAAATACTGACCCATTCTTAGTTCTGTAATGGTGTTGTTGATACATCATCTGTAGTTGATCTGCATATGCTCTGTAATGGTCCTTGGTTCAATTCAATTTTTATTCTGTATGTTTGGTATAATGATGACATGCTTGCCTAGCATGATTAAGGATGCTCAGTGGCAAAGGCATTTATCTCATACTTGATGATCATATGTTGTTGACATATGTTATATGGACACATTACTAGTACAATATAACTTGTTTGAAGATCTAGACATTTGATTTGAGTTATCCTTGTTCTCCAAGAAAAGTTACAAGGACTTCACTTTTTTATTTACCAAATGAATAGGGGTTCGAAGAAGGGACTTGTGCAAAGATGATTTAAAGTTTGAAATATTTTTAAAAAGGTATAACTTCGACATGTTTTTTAAGTGGTGACCTCTCGAACAGGGTTATGAAGTTTTTCATATGGTAAAATGCAAGATTTTCGACGGTGAAAGTCACTGGTCTCTTTAAGGGTTACCTACAGACTAATGAAAAAAAAAAACATTCTTTGTTTTTCTTTCTTCATTTGATAATGTTCGAGCTTTGATTATACGCTCCATTCTTAGGGCTTCATACCCTACGCAGAAATGATGAAGATTTATGGATGAAAGTTCTGGAAATCATGGGCGTCGGTTTGACTTTTTGCAGCAGGTGACATTGTTATGATTTCTCTTCCCTTATTTCAGTTTTTATCTTTGACTGTGGCAGTTATGATTTGGTGAACTCTTGCATAATGTTTTTCTTTCGGTGATAGTTGTAGTCTGTTGTGTATGGTTCAGAGAAATGTGTTTTTGTTAAGATTTTCTTTTAAAAATCCACATTGATTTCGTGGTCAGAAATCTTTGCATCTGGTGATGTGACTTAGGGTTACGACCCTGGTTAGGGTTTTGGCAAACATACACCATGGATATACTATTCTGTTCATATTTTGCAAGATTTTGTGACCCCAGTTAGGGTTCTTGACATAGCTTACCCTGTTTTGGTTAATAACTGAAAAACATTTTGGGTATTCGATCAGAAGAACTATTCGACAGTTATGGAACCTCCAAAAAGTGGTTTATTAGAAAAACTGTTCGACAGTTATGGAACCTCCAAAAAAAGTGGTTTTATCTGAATAACAGAGAAACAAAATATGTTTTTGTAAATGATATAAATATGTTACTCATATAATGTAAGGTAGTGAGTACAAAAGTTATTCATGCATTATTGATATTATATAAGTAAGGAGTGAAGTGAAACAGAGTATCCCTCTGTATGTAAACTTTTCATATGACAGTTTTGTTAAAAATATGCCAGTGAGGCTTGAATTGTAGCCAGTGAGGCTTTAATTGTAGCCAGTGAGACTTAAATTAATAGCCAGTGAGGCTTGTAATCAGTGAGATTCTTTTATTAAGCTAGTGAGGCACTTTTTCGAGTGGTTTTTATGCCCCGAAGGGTTTTCCACTCAGGACAATCTCTGTGTTATGGTTACTTGTTCTGCTCATGAGTTTTTGTTTATTATTTTATAAGTTAACAGTTAAATGATGATCATAGTAAATCAATACAAATGCATAATACATTGATGCTTATCTCAGTCCAATGTACAATATGTCTCTGTTGTTTGTCTTGATGAGTAGATCAAGTGATTCCTCGTAGTTCACAAATAGTGGTTTTGTCTTTTCATGCTCACAAGTTGGTTTGATCATTCATCTTGATTCTTAAATGAATGTATTGCTTTACCATTCAAGGTTGAGGTTCACAATTGATCAAAGTTGATTAGGTGTTGCAAAAATAAGTCTGTTTTATAAGACACTGATTCACCCCCCCTCTCAGTGTCTTGCGTACTCCAACAGGGATATGTAGATTTTTTCCTACAAGTCTCTATGCAAGAAGACTCTTTTGAAATCTATTTGATGGAATTCCCATTCTTGTGTTGTAGTCAAGGAGAGTACATGCCTGATGGTATTCATCTTGGCTACTAGAGAAAATTTTTCATTGTAATCAACACCTTCAACTTGTGAAAAACTTTTTGCTACAAGCTTAGATTTGAACCTATCAATGAACCCATATTTTGAATATTTAGTTTGATACTCCCACTTGCACCTAACCATTTTTCTTCCTTTCAAAAGTGGAACCAAGTCCCATGTGTTGTTTTTCTTTAAAGAAAGAATTTTTTTTGCTATAGTTACCTACCATTTAGGATGCTCAGAAGCTTGATGACGAGTCTCAAGATTTTGTGTTACTATCAATTGTGCCAAGTGTACAACACCATATTGAAGTTGTGATCTCGTCTCGCTTGATTCACTTAGATCCCCTACCAATGCACTAGCCTCTTTACGTACTATGTGGACCCATTTAGGGAGAGGCTGTAGTGGTTGAGTAGGTGTATTTTGAATGTTGTCTAGCACTAGTGGTGGAGGTGATGGTTGTCCCCTATGACTCATCATCTGAACTATAGTGACTCAAAATAAGAGTCATCTAAACTTCCTTGCTCATCACAAGAAACATTTGAAGTTCTATTTTGCTTAATAGGAACCAATGGATGAGGAGTTGATGTTGACTCGCAAGCTTGGGATTGTTCATAAAATAATACATCCCACTTGTAAAATACTATTATGGTGCCTAGAGAAAGAAGATGATATGCCTTCACATCTTCATAATAATCGACAAAGACAGAAGGTCGGCCCTTTCTTTACATTGCTTTGCATGCATCATTTGGGATGTGCCCAAACATTACATCCAAAAATTTAGAAATCTGAAACATTGAGCTTAACACAAGACCATTTTTATTCAAAACTAAAACCTTGCACTACAGAGTGGGGAGTGTGATTTTGAATGTAATTTGCACAATGAATTGGCTTGACCCAAAACTGAGGAGGAAAGTTTTTAGAATGTACCATGCAATTTGCCATTTCTTTGAGTGTGTAGTTTTTGTGCTCAACTACACCATTCTCCTAAGGGGTGTAGGGTACAATATGTTGAAGTTGAATACCTACCAATTCACAGAAGGTAATCATCTAATTATTGACAAACTCTCCTCCAGTATCTGTTTTGATTTGTTGAATCTTTCTCTCGATTTGAAAAATTTGAAGTGCTAAAAAAATTCACTTTTATTTTTTAAAAAGTATACTCAAGTTCAACAAAATAAATCATTAATAAATGTAAGCACAAACTTATGTTTTTGAAAAGCAACATTGGGGAAGGACATAAGATCACTATGAACCAACTATAATCTGTCACTTTCCCTTTCAAAATTTCCTTTAGGAAATGGATCCTTATGTTTTTTTCCAAGTGTATAATCTCAAAAAATGCCATTTGTGAAAGAAACTTTCAGTAAACCATTGACCATGTTATGCTTACTAATGTTTTGCATTGAGTGATAGTTGAGATGACCAAAATACTCATGCCAAAGTTTAATTAAGGCATTTTCATGTGAAATCATAACATGTTAAGGATGACTTAACATAAATCTGTTAAATTTGTACATCTTGGTGTGGTGATCAACCTTGTCAATGGCTAGAATAGTAAAGATTGGTCTTTTGATATTGTAGATAACAATATGTGTAGGTGTGAACTCAACAGTTTTTCTTCCACCTAATTGTGTGATATGATAAATGGATAAGAGGTTCACAAATAAGTCTAGAGTGTAAAGAACTTTGTTGAAAATGCCATTCTCCATATCAGCACACCCTTCACCCTCAATAGTGAGAGGACTAGAGTTACCTACAAAAATTTCAGTTGTGTGGCTTTGGTCAAGACTGTCAAATAGTGAGCCATCATGGTGGGAGGCTCCTGAATCCATAATCCAATTATATACAGTTTATTTGATTCTTGTTGTAAAAAGAACATCTCCAATCTTAGGGGGAGGAAGCTACATTTTTCATCTCTTCTTCCAAGTATGCCATCTTATTGAAACACTGGATGTCTTGATGGCCTAGTTTCTTACACAAAGTGCAGCTCTTTTTGTCATCTTTTTCAATTGTTTTCCCTTTGTCTTTGTCCTAATGAGTGGAAGAATCTTACAAAACTGATTTATTGCCCTTAGGCTTAGGCTTTGCTTTACCTTTTTGTTTGGCAAAGCCCTTGGCTTTGCTAGAGTTAGATGGTAACATCATATTAGAGTCATTGACTACTAATGCTTGTTGCTTAGTTCCTCCAGGTTAGATTTCACCAATAAAAAATAGTTTTTCATGTTCTCACTAAAGTTGCTTATAGAGCTTATCAAAAGTTGGTCCCACATATGCAGTGCCCAAAGAATCTTGTCATGTGTAGTGATTTAAAATAAATATCGAGTAATGATGACACAATTTTAAAAAAATATTTATAATGAGTTTTTCATCAGACTTTGTTTCACCTGTTTCTGCAAGGAGAAGTATCAAGTGCTTGACTTAAGTGATGAAGTCCTCAATATGAGGGTAGTCATTTAGTTTAAGAGCTCTAAGATCATTTTCCAATTGGTGTGCTCTCATTTTACTATGCTTCCTAACAAGATTCTCCAAGATTGTCCAAACTTCCCAAGGCAACATGTGTCCTTGAAAGTGAAACCTTGATTTAGGGGAAACCAATTGAGCTATGAGTCCTCTGGCTTCATTACTACAATTTTCCCACTTGACTTGATTCCAAATGGAAACAAAAATTTCTTCACCAATCTCCATGCAATAAAGGCCCTTACTCAAGAGTACATTAGTGATGTATCCTTTCGAATTGAAGTAGTTTGAACAATTGAGAATTACCCTTTTTTCAACCATGTTCTAGCATAAAAGTTGTTGCTTGTAGAAAAATAGCGCAAAACTTTATATGGATTTTTTTTCAAAAAATAATATTTAAAACACATAAAAATAATATGAGAAAATAACAATGGTGTAATTTCCCTATGGGAATTTTTTTTTCCATTTTTTTGGAAGTACAAAAAAACCAATTTTTTTCGTACATGAAATTTGTTTTTGAAAAATGAAAATACATGCATTTAAATGATTACCTCGATGAGAATATCACAATGGTGCTATTTCCTAGTAAGCAAAAAACAATTGTACTTTTTTTCTATGGAAAATTTTCAAGTAGGTTGCAAAATTCTGCACAGGCAAAAATATTGATTTCTTTTCTTTTGTCAAAAATAACCCTTTGTATTATTTACACTTTTCTAAAATTGAATCTCTATACTTTTCTGAAAAATAATTTCTTTGTACTTTTCTGAAAAAAAAAACTAAATAGGCATGCAACTGATCTCAAATAAAGAACTTCCAAAAATAACCAGTGGTGTTGGGAAATACTAGGTTTATGTGTGTTTGATATATAGGCTCTTTGATATGCTTATCCTAGTTGTAAATAGTGAACACAACCTAATTTTTTAGGGCACTGACTATGAGGGATTCCACCATCTCGTAAGTGCACTATCCTATCTCTAAGGTACATTGAGAATAACTTCCCAAGGCTAACCACTTACTAGTGCACTATAGAATCAAACGATAGAAAGACTTCCTATTGACAAAAAAAAATAAAATCTTAAGTGCTTTCTATATATCATGAGATACGTGGAAGCTAAACTCTATATTTAACAACTGTCAAAACACAATTCTAACCTAGGGGAATTCTAGAAAAAACTAGCTTCAACCCTTAGTACCCCACTACGTTCACCAATTTCTAATCAACTAATATCCCATGAAAGGCAAGGTGAGAGCATAAGATTGGCTATTAGTAGTAGACCACTAAATTTTTGGCTTGAAATTTAATAGTAGAAACAAAATTTGCAATGAAGATCTAAATATGCCTAAAAAAAGTAAGATTGTAGATTGCTGATCTTTATAATTGTATGCTACATGAAGTGAAGCTTCTATAGCTTTGATACCATATTAAATATTTTATTCCCCAGAACCTGTGTAGCTACCACAAGCCATTCACTCACATACATATAACAATACAATAAATCAATGAAAGTTAATTAATAACATAACACAGATTTGGAACATGAGTAGTATGACTACGACTTTGTTTTGGATTGAGAATTGTGCACAAATTGTATTAAAAAAATATAGAGTTTACAACTTTGTGGTCAAGTAGACCACATCTAAAACTGTTTTGTAGCAAGAATCAATCCAAAAACACATAGATTCACTAATACATATGGATAATTTTCTGTATTTCAAAACTTAAGTATATACTAGAGAGTCACATATATAAATAACAAAATAATAATGACCTGTTAACCATCATTTTTCTACATCCAAACTATTATATAAAACCTGTTTTAAAGTAAAACTTCATATATAATTCTGGGAAGCCTTACTATTCCATCTTATCTTTTGTCATCCCAACAGTTGTAGGTATCTCGTTGATCATGTTATCTTCTTCCACTATTGTGTCTTCCCCTGATTCCTTGTGAGGATGCGCAATCAAGTATTCATTTTCTTGCTCTGCAAACTGGTAATAAAAGCCTTGACTATCGTCCAAATATGTACCAGAGTTTACCTCCTTTGTCCTTATCTTTTTCAACTCATTCCATTGGTCTTTATCCCAACCTCTACCTTGTGCCCTGAACTGTACCCTATTAACACTATTGTTGAAAGAATCCATACCTGGTATGGCCCTAATGCTTGGAGAAATTCTCAATTGCTCTGTACTGATGCTAAAATTTTGACAGGTTCTCTCCCATTGTTTGCAAAGTTCACTTTTTCCAACTTTCTCTACTGTTGCTTGCAATACAGCTCCTAGAAATTTGTGTAGATATTGTAGAAACTCTGATCGAACCTTCTCAATTTCCTTGCATAGAAATTTGATTCCTTAATGTCCTCTTTGAAAAACATGGTACCTGTATCCATTAACTCCTTAAACTTGTCTAGTGAGATCTCCATAGCTACCACCACCTGTTCAAAGAAATTATAATTGGTGAGACTCAAGAAAGTCCTAGTGAGTAATCTCTCCTTGCCCTGGAATCTTTCCTTGTTCCTCTTTTTCCAGATAAACCATAAGATTTTAGTAGACAAGATAAGCCAAAAAGTATTAGATTTTTTGTTCAGAGTATCAACATAACCACAGATAATTTCTTTCCAATTTGTGTTTATAGTAGGACTCCACAAGGAAATATTGCCCAAGAAAAAAACCCATATTCTTTTAGCAAACAAACATTCAAAAAAATATGAGCAGCTGACTCATGAACATTACATAAAGGGCACAAGATAATATCGTGACCAATGCAGAGTTTATTAAGGATTAGTAGCCACCTGAAACATGCTTTTTTCACTTCTAAGACTCTAGACCATAACAGTTTGAATGTTTTGGACAAGGTTTCTTGCCCTGAAGTGTCACCCCAAGTAACATTGATATGTTGAAAGATCTCCTGAGAGTTGATGATCATTTTACATATAAAATTTGGTTTCACATTCAGTATATTGGTACCATCCACCCATTTCAACTTCTCAATGCATTTTTCACCCATAACAGATACACCCGATTGGAGTTTACACAACAAAGCCTTATTTAGAGTAGAGTATGTTCTATAATGTCTCATTTAGATGAAATTCCTCTTTAATCTGATTCCACTTTTTTGTAGAGCCCTCATCAAAGAGATCTATAAGTTTGTATAGTCCTTTTGAATTGCACTTCATGGTAGAGCAACGCTACAACAAAGCTAAAGGTTTACCTTTATGTCTGACATTCCACCAAATGGATCTATGGTCCCAAATGCTATGGCTTTCAAAATCAATAGCTGCTTTGTCCATAAAAAGAGCCTTAACATGTTCCCAGTGTTTCCATTTACTACAAAAGACTACATATCCCCCAGGTTTAGAATAGAAGTCCCCAAACAAAGCATCATGAAAGTGCAAGTTGCCCCAGTGTCTTTTCTTGCCCAGAATAGACTTCAGAATATTGGTTCTTACCAAGACCTTCCAAGGTTCTTCATCGGATAGGGAATTGATTATCCACTTAGTTGCCGAAGTAACTCCCTAAATCCTCAAGTCCTTAAGCCCCAATGCTCCCAAATCTTTGCTAACACAACACCAATCCGACCTGACCAAATGCTTCTTAGCCTTGCCCTTACCATTAGACCACAAAAACTTTCTTATCAAATTATGGATAATATCAAATTGATAATTAGCAAAGAGCCACATAGAGGAATAATAGATTGAATAAGCTGAGAGAATTTTCTGACATACCTAAACCCTGCCAGCCAATGAAAGATGCAACCTGTTCCAACTTTTAAGCTTCCTTTCAATTTTGGTAAATATCCAATCCCACATTAACTTCAGAGAAGGGCAAATAACAAAAGGGATTCCAAGGAATCTAACCCACTTCAAAGGACCCCCCATTGCCATTTGCCAAGATCAAGCCAGGTAGGTACAAAACTATCCCAAGACAAAAGAATAGACTTGGAGGGTGAGATTTTGGCTCCTGAGGCCAGACAAATAATATCTAACCTTTGTTCCAATCTGTCAAATTCTTGCTTATTGATTCTAGGAAAAAGAGCCATGTCATCTACAAAATGCACATTTAACAGTCTATCACCATCAGGCAATGAGATACCTTCTAAACTACCTTGAATTTGCTTTGTTCTTAAAAGACAGTGGAGAGATTCAGAAGCAACCACAAATAAGGAAGGGGCAAGGGGCCAACCCTGATGAATAGATCTTCCCATTCCAAAAGGAGTAGACAATACCCCATTCAATTCTACTTGAGCATAGGCATCCTTGAACAACATCATGACCATATTGTAAAAATGTTCAGGAAAGCCTATTGCTTTGAGAATTTTTAAAATAAAGGACCACTCTACTTGATCATATGCCTTTTCAAAATCTAATAGAAGAATGCCAGCATTTTGGTTAGTATCCTTTGCCCACTGTAGAGCTTCCCAACTTGTAATAAGATTCTCTAGAATGTACCTACTTTTTATAAAACTTGTTTTGGTAGTATTAATAATCTCCGGTAGAATATCTCTTACTCTTAGAGCCAAAACTTTAGCAATTATTTTATATGAGACATTCAGTAAAGTTATGGGCCTCCAATTTTTGATTTTTATTTTATCACCTTCTTTGGGTAGTAGTTTGATAATTCCTTTATTTATATCACCACCCAAAGATCCCTTATTTATTGATTCTCTGTATAGTTCAAATAAATCATCAACTATCCATTCCATATTGGCTTTATAGAACTCAAATGGGAGACCATCAGCACCAGGAGATTTCCCATTCTTCATGGATTTAATTGTTGCTTCTATTTCATCTTTTGAGATTTCTTTGTCAAGGGTCTTCCTCATTTCTTCATTCACCCTTTCCTTACAAATTTTACCCCATAGTTCTTGTAACTCTATGCACCCTTGTTTTTTGTCTTCTGCCACGAATAGCTTTTCATTAAAGTATCTAAAAGCTTCAAAAATCTCCTCTTGCTTATTCAAGCAGACACCATTTTCAATTATAGCTTCTATGTTTTCTTTAATGTTTTTGTATTTTAGGAGATTGAAAAAATACTTTGTACCTTTATCCCCATCCTCCAACTAATTGAGCTTTGCCCTAATTTTGGCACTATGAGCTTTTCTAATCTGAATTTTCCTTAATCTGTGTTTGACTTCCCCCAATTTTTCAAATAGTTCTTCATATCTGTGGTTAGCTTGGATTTTTTCTTCAATTTTGAGGAACTCTTCTTGTAGAACCAATTCTTCTTTTTTCCCGTCTAAAGAATATTTCTTTCCTACAATTTGAAAAACATATTTGCATGAGTTTGTCATATTATTCTAGTAGAGAGAGACATCTTTATTTTTGTAAAGAGACTTACAAAGGTTTCTTAAAGTCTTTATACCATTTAAACAGTCTCGATCCTTCAGGAGTTCGCAATTAAGCTTGAAAGAAGTGCCTTTTTATTTTCTGAATTTTTCCTCTTGCTTCTTGATTACTATAATAGTCTTAATAGGGTGGTGATCATATAGTGCATTAGGGATAACTTGAACCTTATTCATTTACTTTCTATTTTGAATCAGAAAAGTATCCTTCTCCACATAATCTATCCAGTCTGCCATGTATCCTTCTATTGGATTTTTGACAATTAGCCCAAGAGAACCAAATGCCATTACTATTCTTTTTTTCACCTTCTAATGGATCTATGAGACTCAAAGATTTTTTTAGCCTTTGCCAAAATAATTTTTCATTTCCTTTCCACTCCATTGAGATTCCTCCCTGTTTGTCTTCTACATGTTCAATCATGTTGAAATCACCACCCAGCACCCAGGGCACCTTAGGTAGCTCAGAGGTCATCCAATTCCATAAATCTGCTCTATTGTAGTATTCATTTGGGGCATAAATTGAGCAAAGTCCAATAACCAACCCACCAACATCCAATGTGATCCAAATACATCTATTGCATGGGGATTGTCCTATATCTTTAAGAAGCTTTTCCCATTTCTTTCTAATCAGTATGGCACAACCACCTTTGCCCCTATCATGATTTGTCGTAAAATCAATTGCATCTTTCCAAATAAATCTCAAGATATTTTCCATCATGAAGCCTATTGCTTTAACTTCTTGGATAAACAAAATGTCCATGTCCTTATTTTTATTACAGAAGTCCAGGCTTGCAACATATTTCCTATCTGAGGATTCTAATCCTCTAACATTCCAGCTATAACAGTGGATATCTTTCATCTAATAATGAATCTATGAGGAGTAGAGTTTTTCTCCTTTAATGGAATTATCTAGATATTTAGGAATCGGGTCATCTTTGCCTCTTTTGCCTAGTTTAGCAGAGCTGTTAGTCCTAATCATGATCTTTCTTTTCTTGCTTTCCTCCTCTAAATTATCAAATTTAGGGGTAATTTTCCTTTCCTCTAAACCAGTCAGTGTCAATTTTTCCCTCCCTCTACTACAAACTTTGCTTTCAAGTTGAGCTATGTTTGTGGAAGTCAAGTTCTACTCCTTGGGGATTTGTAGCCTTTTTCTTGAGGAATTCTTCCTTCAACTTGTCTAATTTGCTCCTTTGTTCAGCTACCTCCTTTATTTTGTCTAATGCCAACTATTGGGCAATTTTCTTCTTCTTAACAATAATAAATCCATCATCTGAGAAGGGGTCTTACTTATGGGCATCTGAGGCTCTAACATGGTCTTTAAAAGGCAGACCTATCCTCTCTTCCCTATCTTTGCTATTAAGGTCTGGATGCAATTAAGTTTCCTCAATTTGGGAAGCAAATGTTGAATCCTCATCCGTCACTTCCTTTTCTTCATTTTCTTCAACAGAGAAAAGATTAAGACTACCATCCTGAGTGCTGTCAGAATCACAATCAGTTTGGTGTTCATTGGCCAGTACCACAGATGGTAGTCCCCTGTTATTGGCATTACTGTTTCCATTTATATCATCTTCTTTTACAACTATTGGCTCATCCTCCTTATTTGAAGTAAAATCTTCTACAGTATGTGATCTATTTTTTTCATGGGAGAGGCCCCTAGCGTCCCTCCCAGAACTCTCAGAGACCTTATTTTCAAGGAGATCATTAGTGTTCTTCTCTTTAGTTTCAAAAACCATATTATATTTCCTAGCATTTCTATTTAAGACTGGACAATCCCTCCTTTGGTGTCCATCCATTTTACAAAGAAAGCAAGAATTTAGACCCCCTAAGTCCTACAATTTCACATTGCATAGATTTATCTTCCCAATTTAACTCTACTATTTCAGGTATTTGAATTCCAGTGTTGAAGGCTACAAGCAACCTTTCATCCAAATGAGGTAGGGTAGATCTTGTTTCATCTATTTTAATGATTTTTTCCAAAAGGTTTGATTATTTGTGGTAAAAAACTCCAAAATTGTATAGGGAGATTCTTAACTACTACCCATCTAGGAACCGAACAAAACTGAATCTCCTTATGCGTGGTGTCTTGTGCCCATGAAAAAGCTTTAAACAATGCTGGACCAATATTCTAGTAATTTTTTTTCTACTACTCGCCTTTGCATGCTATGGTTTTTGAAGAAAATAACAAAAATGCCCGATTAAACCATTCTAGAGAAAAATAAATGAATGCCCAATTTTTTGCCCCAAATAGTTATCAACCAATTGTCAAAGAACTTTCTTGACGATATTTTCTCAATATTGATGCATGTAAAAAACACAGCTATGTTTTTTAATCTAGATTCTTCTTTCTTTACAACTTTTTAATCATGTCTTCATTAGGGCACAAGGAAACTTTCCTTGGTCGGGCAAGGAACTCACCTTGTCTTTGGTCTTCAGTCTCGCCTCCCACACTCCTTTCCTTGGCGACTCCACAGTTGCTTTTGAATGTAGACTTGACCTCGAAGCCCGCATTTTTTGGCGGAGCTTCGGCATCCTCCACTCTTAGAGCTTCTCTGTAAGTTTTGGTTTGTTCTGAATGCTCCCCTAATTCTCCTTCCATTTTGTTTTCCATTGAAAAATAAATGTAGACATTAAATAAAATGGCAAATCAGTACCACCTTCGCCGTCGCCCACACTTCAATGCACTAGGGTGACACAGGAAAATAATAGGTGGGGAAACGGTAAACACGACCTTTTGAAAATTCAAACTTAAATTTTGACACTAGGGGATTTGCAAATAAAAGCATTAAAACAAACTATATCATAAAAAAACTAAACCACAACCACAGAGAACACTGAAATGCAAACAATCTATAAGAGAAAACGAAGATCTCAGAATGGTTCCAATGTAGAGAGAGAAACCCAAACATGAAGCACACAAAGGATTTCAATGAAACCCTCGTGCAACCCCTGGGACCTCTCAAGCTCATCAAAATCTCAATGACTACCACTTTTTGTTAAAAAGCTTTGGCTTTAAATTCATTAGAATTATGATAACTCTTTTTCATAGCGATACCTCAACCATTAGCTCTCTTTGCTCTTATACAGATAAGATGGAGGCTAAGGATAAAATTTGGAGAGTAGCTATTTAAAATAATGAGTCTACCTAAGAGATAGTTAACTACTAAAACACAACTCTTTAAGAGTAGTTTAACTAATAAAACACATCTACTTAAGATAGAACTTTACTATTAATACAAATAACATGTGGATATGTGATCACTAATTAATGTATTATCTATGGATTATTATAATGAATATCCATGAATTATTACAAAAAAAATCCACAAATTATACTACAATGAATATACAAGTGCATCTTGAAACCATACAATACTGAATGATTAGTTAAATACACTAACAATCTTTGAATTTGCATTTGTAGTTGTAAAACTAACCCATATAGGGGTTTGACAAAGGATAAATTAACCCTTACAATCCCAAATATCCCCAAAGGTATTTGTAAACATCGCCAATCATTACAAGCATTTAGATATCAAAGATTGAGGCGAGCAAGTTGCAACAAACAATCTTTGAGGTGCCATATTGTTCCTACAAGTTATAGGGTCACTTCTACATAAAAGATCACCTTTGTGCACACAAAGTTCGATTTTGTAGATATGGATAAGAACTAAGACAATAAACAACAATTTTTCTAAATATGAAGTCTTCATCCTAGTCATCCACAAAATACAGAATTATTTCTTTACATATAATTACATCATTTTTTTATCATCAAAATCCAATTAAATATTATTTTCTGTATTTATTAACATTTGTAACAATGATGAACTCCAATTTTATTATTTAAATTAATTATTACTCTAAATGCAATATTTTTTGAAAATATATTATTTGCAATAATTTTTTTGATTGGATATTTTAGATATTTAAAAAAAAAACTTAATTTAAGAATTAATTAGAATTTTAAGAAACCGTAATTAAAAAGTTTAAACAATGTAGAGGTATCTTAAATATTTACTCAAAAGCTTTGAAGCAATTAGCACATGCTGTGAGTAATAAAAGAATAGGCACAGTTAATTAGCATTGGTAATGCCTGTAACATTTATTTATAGCGACCAAGAGCTGCACTGCTAGCTGTTACTGCTGAGTAACTGTATCATTGCCCATGTGAATAAACTGTCTTACCATTTAATTGCATTTAAGAAGTGACGTCATTGGAGTGAAATCATGTGGAGGAACATTGCCTTTTCTTCTCGAGCCCAAGTACATTCCATTATTGACATTTACAAGCGATTTTAAAATTTTAACAGTCTGTAGTTAGGTAGGTATCTTAGAATCTATATACCCACAAACAAATCAAGAGCTCGCTGACTTGGAGAACAAGAGCCTAATGCTTCTCGGTTAATAAGAAAACTAGTAATACAATATTTGCCTTCAGTGTTAAAAATAGAATATTTAGCCGATAGGCTTATATGTGGGTAAATTGTGGGATGCCGGTGGCTCTTGGTCCCTTAGGCTGCTTGGTCTTGTGGACGTCATTAAAATCTATTCATTTATTCATTCAATGGAAATGTAATTATCTCAAACAATTGCGGCATAATTTTTATAGCGGCCATGGCAGTTAGTTCTCTTATTTCTAGGTATTCACGATTCATTGTTTTTTTAAAATTGCATGTATTTGAAACATGGAAATGTTAAAATTTTCACAAATAATTATGATTTTTTTTTTATTTCATTTTATTAGTAGATAGTACTATTGCAATGAGATTTTTATCTAGTGATTAATCTATCTATAGTAAATCAATCAATTAATCTATCTATAGTAAACCAACCAAAACAAAGTATTATTTTTCATGTTGAACAAATTTAATTTTTTTTAAGTCTATATGACAAAATTTTAACAAAAAATATTGGGAAAATGATTTATCTCTTGTGATTGACTCAAAATTTTGCAACAAAAACATTAGAGGCCACTTAATTTTTTTAATTAAATTATAAGTGGCTAAATTCTTGAACAAATAATTTTTTTAGTGTTAAACAAATAATTTTTTTTTAATGTTCAAGTCTTGTAATAATTATATCAATATAATATTCATATTAATGTCATTATTTAATTTTGATCATTGTATTATTTAATTTCATCATTGTATATCCATTTCTTATAAATATTACAAATTAAAATATTTTTGTTAACAAACACACTAAACCTATGGTTAATGAAAATTATTCTTAAAATCATTTATAGTGTTGTGGTTGACTCATAATTTGAGCTCTTAAAAGCCTTCTAGACATTATGTTTCCTTTCTTAAAAAGGAACCCCAAATTTAGGGCAGGAAAAACTAAAAATAAAAAATAGAATTTGCTTATTTTCAAACTATATAATTAGTTTATTTTAATTTAACTTTACCATAGAATTTAATTTAAATTTTTCTTTAATACTATTATTAAATTATTTATTATTATTTTAATCATTTGCTCATTAATAATTTTTTAAATTTTAATTTCCACTATGGAATAAAATTTAAATTTAAAATTTCTTTACTATTTATTCCAAATAATTAGCCATATTATTTAACTTTACATTCAATTAAATTAACACTTATATATGTTAGTCTATACATGCTACAACTTGCACATACAATCAAATGTCATGTTTAATGTTTTGCAATAGATCCTATAATCACGAAACATAAATTGTAAATGCATTGTCATTGTAATTGTCATTAGCAAGATCTTGTATTCAACTAATTAATTTAGCTAATTGGAATGCAATTTTTCAAACCTTGGGGATGTAAACTAATGATAGGTGTCATGTCAATTCTATTCTATGTCCATATCAATAATAAAAAGTAGTAAAATGCTATAATAAATGAAAAATAGACTCAAGAATTGGTAATATTAGATTAAAATTCACATTTTCTGACCTTGTCCAATGCAAGCAAGGGTAGGTTTCAAATGGGTGAATGATTTTGTTTAACATTTTAGTCCCTACTCACCAAAATGCATTATCAACTTCTTAATGATGATATTCAACATCTCAAATTAGGTTGTAGGAACTACTCACTTTATGTCATATCACTCCCACCTCTAACCACTCTGGAGTTCATCAAGGGTGAAGAAATCCCCTCAAATATCCACCAATGTGTCAAATTTGTATATGATAATGAGATGGTAATCATTATTCATCATGTCTACCAACCTAGGCTCCCTAAGCTTGGTAACTTTACCATTAATTTAGTTGTTCATACATGCCCACAAGACAACCATACAAGTGTCATGAAACTCTCTTCTATCTCTATATATGCTTCAAAGAACAACAATCCTATATCCATAAGAGCAACCTCTCCCTTACTCTCCCTCCTCTAGAGATACTCACCATTCACTCCATTGTATTGTATGCTAAACAAACAAATCTTAAATCAAACTCAAAATCAACGAGTCAATTTATGAAGACTATTTACTAATAAATTATTTCTTCATCAATATTAAATAAAAATTTAATCTAACATACTAATGTCAACTACAAAACACATATTATTATTACAACACTACAAGGTAGGTACTAGCCACTAGTGACACTTGTTGAAACATGGAAATGTTAAAATTTTAACAAATAATTATAAAAAAAGATTTTTTTTCATTTTATTGAAACATGGAAATGTTAAAATTTTAACAAATAATTTTGAAAAAAGGATTTTATTTCATTTTATTGGAACAAGGAAATGTTAAAATTTTAACAAATAATTATGAAAAAAGGATTTTATTTCATTTTAATTGGCTTGAATTTTGGTGGACCTAAATTTTCTAGCACAAAAGATGCAAATATTTATAATTAGCCAATAGGCTTATATGTGGGAGCTTTTGCTCCTGCTAAATTGTGGCCATTTTTTTTCCATCATCTAATAACTAGAAGATCAACAATTGCCAGGTTTTCACACGCTTATCAAAGCCTGTAATCAATTGACGACGTTCTCCACCTATTTGTATACATCTCTTCATACATGTTTCGAAAGGAAGTAATCAACCAAACTTGTGTCACACTTTATAAAGGAATCGACCAACATAAAAAAAATCTCAACTTCGACCACATAAAAGTGGTCTTTATGTTTTGAATTTCTTATTTTTTTGTGAAGTGTTTTTTTATTTGAATAGATAAATTGCATTTTCATAAAAAAAAATGATGTAAACTAAGAAAATGTAGATCTCTTGTTGAAGTTTATTAGTCTAATTTTTTAGATTTTTTTAAAAATTGTTTTGATATTTTTTTTTAATCAATTTAAGAGCAGATTTTGAAATGCTGAAAATTTGAAGAAAAAGTGACATTCAGTTGACGTCAATAAACAAATAGAAAAAAATGCATTTTCCCTTGATTTTTTTTTCCCAAATAGGTGACTTCAATATCTAGGGCATGAAAAAAAATGAATTTTTGATCTATATTTTTCTCGTAATAACGTTTTAAAGTCAAACTTACCCAATTTTGATAGTTTTCAGTTGATGTCAACTATTGTTTAATTTTTTTTTTCATTTTCAAAAAAGAAATTATACCTTTTTGAAGAGGATTGTCTCCTCTAGGGCATCATATATTTGCCAAATTTTAAAATCATGTTTTACTATTTTTTCTTAATTTCAAATTAGCCTCTTTTTGAACTTGAATAACCTACTTGGATTATTTTCAAATATTTATATCCTAAAATTACTCAAAATATAAAAATATATATATTTCCACATTCAGCACTCCAAGCTCTACAAAAGGGTATTTTTCTTTTTTAAAAAAAATAATTTTGATTGCAGAAATATTGAGTAGAAGTTGTAAGTTTGAGAAAGTTTGAGAAAATGGTGACTTGGCTGTCTAATAGGAGGCCACATAGATAGATTTGACCTAATGGGATTCTATCTAATAGGATTCGGCCGAATCCCATTCGGTCGAAACTACTCTATTTTTTTTTTAAAGAATTTGTGGCTTTTTTATTTTTTATTTTTAATTATTAAATTACAATAAATTAAAAAAAAAATTTCGAAGGGAAGAGTCATATTAAAAAACACAATGATGTGAAAGTGTTTGTTTAATGCCTTTTTTTGGCTTTTTAAAGCTTTTTTTAAAATTTTTTTAGCTTTTTTAAATTAATAAATTATAGAAATTTGGAGAAAAAAGAACCACCGATTTCAACAAGGGCAGAGTCATATTCAAAAACACAATGATTTGAAAGTGTTTTTTTAATGCCTTTTTTTGGCTTTTTGGCTTTTTTATTTTTTATTATTTTTTGGGTTTTTTTAAATTATTAAATTATAGAAATTTAGAGAAAAAAGAACCACTGATTTCAATAGGGGTAGAGTTGTATTCTCAGGTACCATACTTTAAAATGTGTAATTGATTAAATCATTGATTTATTGAATGTAGACCTAGATCTTCAAAAAATAGAGGTTAAAGTATTTGTACATGTGTTATTTTTGCATGTAGGTGAATTCAAATTTGATCAATTTGTGATGGGCAATAAAAAGACAAGAAAAATGTTGTATGATCGAAGAAAAGATACTACAAATGTCGATGAAGGAACATTTACTCAAAAACAACCCATGGAAATTGTTGATGACCAAGGAGTACAGGTACCAAAACAAATTGAAGGTGGTTATAGAAATTTTTTCCTTGGTATGGAAAATTTGATGGAGATGGATGAGGATTCTCTTTTCAAAAATACTTCATTTGAAGATATGGTACCTGAAAGCACAGTAAAATCACACTCTAAAAAAATATGGGAGGAATTTTTTGAAAATAAGTCTGTAATTGGAAGAGCACAATTATTTGCAAAGTTATTTAGGAAGAAAGAGATGACCCCTGTTTTGGAGTTGTTAGGGGTTGATAATAAGAAAAAGTCATCAGGTTCATTAAAGCAAGCAATAGTTGAAAACCTATAAGAAACATTGAATTCTATTGAAAGCAAGAGTCGAGCTGTTGATTTAAGTGCTGCATGTAGAGCATTAATGACTATAATTTCTAGTAAGAAATTATCACATAGAAGACAAGTTCAAGCAATTTTCTAATTACTCAATGTTTCTAGGAGAACTCTTCAAAGATATATTGCAAGGAGAAATAGATTGGATGGAAATGTTGAGAATAACTAGGTAAATATTTACAGGGTTCCCTGAAAAGATAGAATCTTAGAAGATGTAAAGGAACAGGTGATTGAATATTGGACCAACCACTCTCATGTTTCTTCCAATAGAAGGGACACTATGCAGCTAAAAGGTGAAGATGGTACAAAAATTTCACATCCAAAACATTTAATAGATACAACACAAAGTGAACTTTTTGAAGCATTCAAACAAGAATTTCAGATGTGAAGATTTGTCAAAGGATGTTTGGGAGACTATGACCAAGTTTTGTACGTATAAATAAGGTACGTGAGATTTGTTGTTGTCAAAATCATGTCAAATTTCATCTACACCTACAGTCATATAAAAAAGCTATGGAAGTAATTAATCCAAATATAGTCATCCTTGCAAGTACAACATAATTTGTGAAGTCTCTTCTATGTGAAAAATCAGAAGATTCAGATGAATTCAAAGTGCAGTGTACAAAAAATATATGTAATGATTGTAAAAATTTGAAGAATATTGTACAGGTTGACAAAATTGATCATTCGATGCAAGTTATGTGGAAGAGATTTGAATATGAGAAGTACTCAACAAAGTCAGGAGTTGAGAGCAGAAAAAATGTTCTCAAAGAGAGTGAATTGTCAAGCAATGAGTTTATGAAAAAAAATTGCAATATCATATATCCCCATATTGAACATTGTCATGGTGCTAGATGGCAAGCTAAGCAATTTTGTGACTCAAAGAATTGCTTTCCACCAAGTTGTATTCTGTCTATTGTTAATTTCTCTGAGAACTATACATTTAGTCCTCAAAGTGAGATTCAAAGTCAATATTATCATTTAGAGCAAGTTGCAATATTTGTACAAGTTTGTTATAGGCATGCCGAAGAACATGTGGATGGTGTACAAAGTAGAAAAGATGAACGAATTATCATCAAAGAGGTTCACTTTTATATCAGTGATGATACAGGTCATGATAGAAGCTATGGAGCTCATTGTTTTGTAATATTTTTTGAAGACCTAAGACGATGTCAAATAGATGCTTCACAACATTGGATATGGTCTGATGGATGTGCTGGTAAGTGTTGATTTAATTTTTTAAAAAAATTATATTATATTTATTTGTGTAATTAACTTGTAGACTTGAATTGTTTAGTTCCTTAAATATGTTGTACCTATATGTATATATTTTTTAAAAAATATTTTAGTTTTAAATTTGAAATTGTTTGTAACTTCATAGGACAATTTAAGTCTCCAAAAGCTTTTAATTGGTTAAGCCAACAACATATTAAACAAAACATACAATTTTTGTGGAATTTCTATGAGAGTGGACATGGAAAAGGAGAGCATGATGGAGCTGGAGCATGTGTGAAGCGTGCACTTCGACAACATGAACTTGCAGGTAATACAATATGGAATATAAATTTAAATTCTTAAATATATTTTAAATGAATTTAAACCTGTTAGGAAAAAAGTGTACATCTCAATATATTGCATGTGTTGAGAAGTAGAAGCTTAAGCCATTATGCAATTTAATGGTTTTGATATATATCCAATGTTGCAGATTTTCAATATTTCTCCTATTGGATTTAAAAAAAAACTAATTATGTTTTTTGAGATTGTCTTTTCCTTTCAACTAGAAAACCTCTTAACCTGACATTTCACCAACATGAACTTGCAGGTAATGCCATAAAAAATGCAAATGAAATTGTTGAATGGTGCAAAAGTCATTTTGCCATTCGTGACTCTATACAACACACACTATTTTTAGGAAGTTAAAGGTACATAAATATTTTGTTTTGAATTTCAATGTGTGTACATGAATTGAATTTTCAATTTTATACACTTTTTAATTGGATGATTGAAATTTAAAGAGATATTGATCGATCAACTCTTACTAATTGTCAAACAATTAGTGGTATAAGAAGTTTGCATCAAATCATGACAGTAGGACATAGCAGGCCTCCTGTAATTCAAGTGAGAGAAAAATCATGTTTTTGTGCTGATTGCATTGAGAACAATGTAAATACTCTACAATGTGAGAATAGTAGAGATGGGTATGTTTCAGAATGGGAAATAAAACAATTAGTGGCCACGTCGGATCCTTTTGAAGATAATGACATTGTAGATGTCTATGATCCTTTGTATTCAGCTGATTACGAACGCATATTAGATTTAGTTGTTACATGTAAATTTTAAATTTTTAAATTAAATTTTAACTTGTACATTTGATTTATAATATATTCTACTTAAGTTGAGCATGGTTTACTACATGGTGTGTACAAGAGCTATTTTTATTGTTCTTACAGATCTTGACAATACAGAAGGTGTAGATTACTATCTACTAAGATGTACGCAACCAAAATGTAAATTGTTAGAATCAATGACAGATGGTGATGGACAAGAGTATCCAACTGGATTAGTGGTTGTTGAAGGCACATACTATCAAAAAACAAAGATAGATACAAATGGTATTATATTTATTGATTATATGCGAAGTCAAAAGGTTCTACATTATAGTCACTTAGTTATAGCAACACGAATAAATCTTGAAACTTTACCAAAAAGAGGACGTGCCAAACAAAGGTGGAGGTTGCCTATTGAAGATCATGAAAAGATTTTAGAGATAATAAAAGATAGAGAGGATCTAGATTATATGTACCAAGAACTTTAAGCTATTTTTGTACATGTATATATTTTCTATGACAATTTATTTTATGTTGAATTCAAATAATTTCATTCAATGTGGTGATACATTACTTTTTTCTTAATCATCGAAATAGACAGGTCATCAATTAATTGCAGCCCACATGTTTCTTTTTCCTACATTTTGGTGTTCAGATCTTACCTGATATTTAGGTCATCCTAAGATATTGTGATTCGATGAAATTAGAGGCTATTCTCTATGGCTCGTAAATTCTAGATGTCATGGATCTGTCATGATAAAGTTATTGGCTATCTTCTTTTATCTTAATGTAGCTTAAGTGATCTGAGCTATTTTCTAATGACTCTATGGTGTAAGCTTAGTTCTTGAGGGTAGGGAATGCCAATCTCAAGACCAATTTAGTTATAGCTTACAATTAGGCAAAGGATAGTTCAAGGCCAATGCTTAAGGCAAGGTTAAAACTCTTCTCTTTAGGATAGATAAGGCCAATTAGGCGGGCTTTTGAGGGGAATATTCTCACTTTCATTTTTTGGATCTAGATTTGCATGTTTTGGCGACTGGATGTTTCAACGACCATTTTTGGGCAGGATGCAGATATTTGTTGCATTTATGGGTTCAGGTCGATGTTTAGCAGCTCGCATTGATGACCAAAAATATCTCTCAACCGCCTTGCTTTAGATATTTTATGTATTTGTTGTTGAGGATGGATGTTTTGAGCTGCTGACATTCTTATCCCTAGAAAATATCTTCCATCTACCCTATTCCAGAAATTTCACACCATAACTTCTGCAGTTGGATGTCCCTTCAGGCAGATATTTTCTGATAGCACCCATGGGCGAAATTGATCGTAACCGACTAAGGTCAAAATGTAAAATGCTATATATACATGTAAAACATATGTATATAGTTGTTGGTTATTTTTCTGGGCTATTTTGTAATGGCTACTTGGCCTCTATAATCAATAAAAACTGGTATTTTTACCTATCTTTTATTATTTTAGCACTGTGTCTGCTCTTTGGATTAGTGTAGGCTGTGCATTGTGGACAAACGTTCCCTTTCATTCCTCCATTATTCTATCTTGACCTCTGTTAGAATGGATATGAGTCTGTGTAAGTCTTTCCAGCTGTGAGATTATTACTGTGTCGATTCAGTTGCAGCCAAACACATTTAAATCTGGTGTATCACTTCTTTCATTTCAGTTTCCTTCTAACCCTTTTCCCAACAAGCATTAGCACTAGGTTTAGATGCATTTCTCTAAGCATTAGGCTTAGAAAGAGGAAGCCAGCCTTCTCTAGAGGTCTGATTTCAATTCGTAAGGTCTCACACTTCGAGATCATTCCCATGTTTCTCTAGATTGCTAAAGTTTCACAATAGCAGTAAAGGGTGCAAATCTGAGAGACAACAGTTTCTAGCACGCCCGGTGGGACCAGTTTGATAAACTTCTCATCAAAATACTAAGAGATTTGGTGTTTCTCCTAGTATTATCAGCCTTTGGAGGCAATATAAACAACATCATGGTGACTCTACGGAACAAATCTACTCGTGAAAGCAGCCCAAGTACCTAAAATTTTATCAAAAATTAAGATTTTGGTGGTTTTCCTGGTCTATTCAGCATCCAGAAGCATCTCAATCACCTGGCAACTCCCTCTCTAGTATGTACCCAGTTTCTCTTTGGTTGCAGATCTATTTCGCTCTAATCCTGACATTTTCATGATTATCCAGCATTTAGATGCTACAAAATGTCAGAATTTTATGGGAATCATGCCTTTTCCCCTACCCCTAATCCAAATATAGGCTATTGGCCCCCATATTAGCAATACCAAGCCCTAAATACCTCTAATTTTATGCAATACAGCCCTGCCGCTGCAGAATATCAGCATCCTCATGATGCTTACCTCTATCCGACCACGATTCAGTCTTCTTGGCAACCTAATAATGCTTATTGCCAACCCCAAGAAGACTACTTTGATCCTAACTAGTGCAACAACCCTCCTAATCCGTCCCAAGTTGTTGCCCCTGAGAATGTTGACACTTTCAATGAGCTCATGAGCAGTTTCCTGAAGCTTGACAGACTTTTAGACAATGAAAAAAGAGAAGCAGGGTACAGTCGGCCTCAGCGGTCATATGACCTCAGCATCATAAGCTTATATGGTCTCAAGAAGTTGTACCTAAATCTAAAGGAGGAGGCTGATGAATTTATAGAAATGTTAAAATGTGACCAACAACGAGAAGCACAAGAAGGGGTTTTTCAAGAAAACCTTGCTATAAGGATGACACCTACTCAACCTGCTGCTGAAGAAGCCCCAAAATTTAAGATTCCAAGCTTCAGGCAGGATAGTCCCCATACGCCTCCAAAACCACTTCCTAGTTTTAAAATCTCAAGTTTTAGAGGCCCTCAGCATTCACAGGAGCCTATGCCTAGCTTCAAACAAGTCCATCCTTCAAACCAAAGTGAATCTACGAAAGAGCCTCAAACTTCTCTACCATGGCAGCCTTCTTGGAGCAAGCATCCTGGTTACAAAGTACCAAACCTTGTAAAGGCCAATCCTCTCATACCAATTCAAAATCAGGCATAGGAAACAGTTGTAGAATCCAAGCCTAACATAATTCCAAGTTTTAGGAGTGTTTCTTCAACCCAGCAACCAATTCATGACCAGGAGCAACCTAGACTCCACAAGTTTCCAGGCTTCAATGCCTATATCCCTCCACAAGTCCCTGTTCCTGTGCAAACTCAAATTATCACTCCCCAGGAACAAATTTTTCCAGAACCCTCTCCCCTCCAAAAAATTCAAAAAGACTTTTAGGCCTCTTTCCTTGATGATATTTCAATCCTCAAGGGTGGACCTGCTATCTACCAAGATAATTGGAAAGATGAGCCAAAAGGGGAGGTGGAAGAAGATAAAAATAATGAGGAGCAATTTGTTCCTACACTCACAGAGATAAAATTATTTGAACCTATTGCCCCTATGAGTACTGTTAACCCAAATAAGGGATTGAGTCCTCTAGACTTTAATTCTTTTGAAGCCTTTTCTCATGCATCCAATCAAGCAAATAAGGTTGAAATGCAAAGAGTGCATGGGGAAGACCTTCACCTGCAAAGGCAACTTAACCAAAACCTAGAAGAGCTGCAGTCAAATGATGGAGGCTTAGGGGAAGAGGTTGTTAAGATTACTGCAGAAGTGGATGATGCTGCCCTACTACATGAGCTACCTGATTATGTTGAAGAAGAAGAGTATGAGTAGCTGGTTGTGGATATGCAGCAACAAGAGAACAATGAAAATAATGATAGCTTGTTATGCATGGAGGCCCAGCATGGCAGTGAGTTTCTAGCTCTTGAAGACTTGGAAGAAGCTTTTTTCTGGGATGAGTGCGCTATGGTGGAGGCTATTGCTAAATTTACTCAAAAAGCAGATGATGCTGCCTTGTTTGATGAATTCCCCAGCCACATTGAAAATGATGATGGAGGTAGTGAGCATGATTGTGAGTTGCTGGCATGTGAGAAAAGGCAGGGATATCAGCTTCTTGGTGGGAAGGTCTTCTCTTTTGAGCATGTGCATGGCTCATTTTCTGAGCCTAAGTCAAAAAATCATGAATATGTTCATAAGGTGGAGGCAACCATATTTGTAGTAGAATCACAGGAGCTAGAGTATTCAGACCAGCAAGAAGAGGAAGAATGTAGCCATGATGACATTATATCAATATTCTTGGTTTCTTTGAAGGAAGGAGAAAGCCATGAAATCCCAAGTCAGCTGTTTCACACACAAGAGCAACATGAGGGTCAAATGGGAGGCACCATCATACCAAATGAAGAACAAGAAGAGAAAGAATCAGAGCAGAGACATGAGATCAAACATAATGATTTGCATGTCACTTCAAGGGGATGCCCAATCAGGCATCTAGCCCAGCTGGAGACACATCAAGAAAAGTCACCACTTGTCATGCTTACCTCTAAGCATGAAGTTAAGCATCAAAATGAGTGGGATCAACCCATTTATTCACCACAAGCTAGCAACATCAGCAATCAGTCCAGGTGGATAGGTGAGTTTATCTCTATTTTGTGGGGGGTGTTTTATCAGTTTGTCATATGCCCATTCTCCGCTCACCTCTTTTTAACTGCCCACATGCATGATAAACATTGTAAATTGTTAAGGAAGGGTAGTTACTTTCAAGAACCAGTTAATGGCTTTGTTTAAGGTCACTTCTGACTGGTTAGTTTAGGTTTAGAGTAGGTTTTATTTCAGTTTAGGTTTCTTTTCAATAAGTGCCCTTGACTTTGCTGTATTCTCATTAGGAGATACATGCTTGCTTGTTGTTTTTTTGTTTTGGCTTGGTAGCTTGCCCAATGTTGCAGTGTTTTTGACTCCTTGCCCAATGGATGTACAAGGCCACTTATCTAATGTTTAGTAGGCAAACATCCTTGAGAGGTCACCAAATTGTTGACCTATTTTCCTCTTTCCAGAGGTAAATAGTTCACCTTGTATTTTCCTTGAAAATCCTTTAGAAGTGACCATACAAGGCTTTAATCCTTCAAATTATTCATGCTGTGCCTTGCAAAAAATTTCAAAGATCTCACCTTGAGAATCTTTGCCAAAAACCTAGAAAAACCCATAAATCTTTTAGCTTTAAGTTTTTTCAATCGCAGGGATTTCTCAGTTTCATGCTTAGTATTTGTGTATGCATTTTCCAATGTATATTCACATATACATTTGCCATTGTATGTTGATAATATACAAAGGAAATGTACATTGCCAAGATGCAAAGGAAATGTACATCGCCAAGATGCAAAGGCAGAATGTATATCGGCAAGTTACAAGGTCACATACAAAGGAAACATGCAAGGGACAATATACAAAGGTGGGATTCAAAGGAGAATATACATCGAGTCGACCTTGTATATGCAATCCAAATGTACATCAGCCAAGGGATGGAATGCAGGGATGAATGTATGTCAAGATGTATAATCGCACATACAAGGATAAATCAGTGGAAAGATACAAGGCGAAAGATACAATGCCCGATGCACATACAAATGAAAAAACATAGAAGTTCACATACAAAAGAAAATCCGAGATACAAAGTAAAGATGCATGTATGTGCCAACATACAAAGGGCAATATACATTCACAGATATAATGGGTCATATGCAATGTAAAGATACATCGGTAGGATACGAAGTTGAATGTACATTTGCGATATGCAAGAGAAAGATACAAAAGGTGGGGTCCACTCACATACAAAGGTGATTGTATCTCATATGCAATTCGTAGATGCAAAGTTGACATACAAAGCAGACATACAAGTCTATATACAAGCCGCAGATACAAAGGCGTTTGTATCTGAAAGATGCAAGGAAGAGATACAAACCCTGGGATCCACCAAGCGCACATACAAAAGAAATATGCAAGGGCACATACAAGGGGCAGGTACAAGTTCATATGCATGTTTTTATACAGGGTTTGTATGTAGTTTCCCTTTGTATGTTTCGCATTGTATGTTTGGACATACAAAGGGTCATATACAATGCGATATAAAAAGGTTACGTGTATAGGTCAGATGCATGTTTGCAATGTGCAAAGTGATTGTATACAGTTCTGCTTGTATATTCGCATTGTATATGGGATATACAAGGCCAACATACAAATGGAAAACATGCAAAGTCCGGACCCAACTGAAGAATCAAATGCAACAGATAATCATTTTGGGGTCCGCATTATATATTTGCATATGCAAGGTCAAGAGATGCATATGAAAAGATGCAAGGGGATACATACAAGTTGGACCCGACTGTGGAATTGAGTATGGCAGATAAAATGTTGGAGTCCGCTTTGTATGTATACATGCGATTGTATATGCGATATACAATTGCGATATACAAGGCCAACATATAGGGGATTTCGGGGAGGATAATATTATTGGCGACTCATTTTTTGATCTTTTCGATGCCGATAGGGGTTGCAATTTTTAGTGATGGGTCCCGGCTTCAATTCAATGACCAATCAGGTGGTGCCATGTGTTAAGGGCGATTCAAAGGCCGATTTAAAAGGTGAACCCTGTGATTGTATAAAGACATATGCAAAGTGACTTGAATATGCAAAGAGAAAGAAAGCGCGGTTGCACCAAGTGAACCTAAAGGCGCAGTTGCATTATATATACAATGGAACATACAAAAGCATGTACAAGTGCACAGATGCAAAGCGATATACACAGGTAGTTGACCGCAACTTTGACCCCGAATATCTTGTGCATCTTAGTGAATTTCTACATGCTGCAAAAGGCAAAAATGCTTGTTTTTGCCTCCTCTTTCATTTGGCAAGCTTTCGAGGGGAACATTCTCACTTTCATTTTTTGGATCTCGATTTGCATGTTTTGGCGACTGGATGTTTCAACGACCATTTTTGGGCAGGATGCAGATATTTGTTGCATTTATGGGTGCAGGTCGACGTTCAACAGCTCGCATTGATGACCAGAAATATCTCTCAACCACCTTGCTTCAGATATTTTATGTATTCGTTGTTGAGGATGGATGTTTTGAATGCTGACATTCTTATCCCTAGAAAATATCTTCCATCTGCCCTGTTCTAGATATTTCACGCTATAACTTCTGTAGGTAGACGTCCCTTCAGGTAGATATTTTCTGACAGCGCCCATGGGCGAAATTGATCATAACCGACTGAGGTCAAAATGCAAAATGCTATATATACATGTAAAACATATGTATATAGTTGTTGGTTGTTTTTCTGGGTTATTTTGTAATGGCTACTTGGCCTCTATAATCAATAAAAACTAGTATTTTTGCCTCTCTTTTATTATTTTAGCACTGTGTCTACTCTTTGGATTAGTGTAGGCTGTGCATTGTGGACAAACGTTCCCTTTCATTCCTCCATTATTCTGTCTTGACCTCTATTAGAATGGATATGAGTCTGTGTAAGTCTTTCCAGCTGTGAGATTATTACTGTGTCAATTCAGTTGCAGCCAAACACATTTAAATCTGGTGTATCATTTATTTCATTTCGGTTTCCTTCTAACCCTTTTCCCAGCAAGCATTAGCACTAGGTTTAGATGCATTTCTCTAAGCATTAGGCTTAGAAAGAGGAAGCCGACCTTCTCTTGAGGTCTAATTTCAATTCGCAAGGTCCAACACTTCGAGATCATTCCCATGTTTCTCCAGATTGCTAAAGTTTCTCAACAGTAGCAAAGGGTGCAAATCTAAGAGACAACAGTTTTTGGAATGCCCGGTGGGACCAGTTCGATGAACTTTTCATCAAAATACTAAGAGATTTGGTGTTTCTCCTAGTATTATCAGCCTTTGGAGGCAATAAAAACAACATCATGGCGACTCTACGGGACAAATGTACTGGTGAAAGCAACCCAAGTACCTAAAATTTCATCAAAAATTAGGATTTTGGTGGTTTTCCTGGTCTGTTCATCTTCCAGAAGCATCTCAGTCACCTGGCGACTCCCTCTGGTATGTATCCAGTTTCTCTTTGGTTGCAGACCTATTTCTCTCTAATCCTGACATTTTCATGATTATCCAGCATTTAGATGCTACAAAATGTCATAATTTTATGGGAATCATGGCTTTTCCCCTACCCCTAATCCAAATATAGGCTATTGGCCCCCATATCAACAATACCAGGCCCCAAATGCCTCTGATTTTATGCCATACAGCCCTGCCACTGTAGAATATCAGCATCCTCATGATGCTTACCTCCCTCCCACCCCGATTCAGTCTTCTTGGTAGCCTAATAATGCTTATTGCCAACCCCAAGAAGACTACTTTGATCCTAACCAGTGCAACTACCCTCCTAATCTGTCCCAGGTTGTTGCCCTTGAGAATGTTGATGCTTTCAATGAGCTCATGAGTAGTTTCTTGAATCTTGACAGACTTTTGGACAATGAAAAAAGAGAAGCAGGGTACAGTCGGCCTCAACAGTCATATGACCTCAGTATCATAAGCTTATATGGTCTTAAGAAGTTGTACCTAAATCTAAAGGAGGAGGCTGATGAATTTATAGAAATGTTAAAATGTGACCAACAACGAGAAGCACAAGAAGGGGTTTTTCAAGAAAACCTTGCTATAAGGACGACACCTACTCAACTTGCTGCTGAAGAAGCCCCAAAATTTAAGATTCCAAGCTTCAGGTAGGATAGTCCCTCTGCGCCTCCAAAACCGCTTCCAAGTTTTAAAATCCCAAGTTTTAGAGGCCCTCAGCCTTCACAGGAGCCTATTCCTAGCTTCAAACAAGTCCATCCTTCAAACCAAAGTGAATCTATGAAAGAGCCTCAAACTTCTCTACCATGGCAGGCTTCTTGGAGCAAGCATTCTGGTTACAAAGTACCAAACCTTGTAAAGGCCAATCCTCTCATACCAATTCAAAATCAGGTAGAGGAAACAGTTGTAGAATCCAAGCCTAACATAATTCCAAGTTTTAGGAGTGTTTCTTCAACCCAACAACCAATTCATGACCAGGAGCAAGCTAGACTCCACAAGTTTCCAGGCTTCAATGCCTATATCCCTCCACAAGTCCCTGTTCCTGTGCAAACTCAAATTATCACTCCCCAGGAACAAATTTGTCCAGAACCCTCTCCCCTCCAAGAAATTCAAAAAGATTTTCAAGCCTCTTTCCCTAATGATATTTCAATCCTCAAGGGTGGACCTGCTGTCTACCAAGATAATTGGAAAGATGAGCCAAAAGGGGATGTGGAAGAAGATAAAAATAATGAGCAATTTGTTCCTACACTCACAGAGATAAAATTGTTTGAACCTATTGCACCTGTGAGTACTATTAACCCAAATAAGGGATTGAGTCCTCTAGACTTTAATTCTTTTGAAGCCTTTTCTCATGCATCTAATCAAGCAAATAAGGTTGAAATGCAAAGAGTACATGGGGAAGACCTTCAGCTGCAAAGGCAACTTAACCAAAACCCAGAAGAGCTGCAGTCAAATGATGGAGGCTTAGGGGAAGAGGTTGTTAAGATCACTGCAAAAGTGGATGATGCTGCCCTACTACATGAGCTACCTGATTATGTTGAAGAAGAAGAGTATGAGCAGCTGGTTGTGGATATGCAACAACAAGAGAACAATGAAAATAATGATAGCTTGTTATGCATGGAGGCCCAGTATGGCAGTGAGTTTCTAGCTCTTGAAGACTTGGAAGAAGCTCTTTTCTGGGATGAGTGCACTATGGTGGAGGCTATTGATAAATTTACTCAGAAAGCAGATGATGCTGCCTTGTTTGATGAATTCCCCAGCCACATTGAAAATGATGATGGAGGTAGTGAGCATGATTGTGAGTTGCTGGCATGTGAGAAAAGGCAGGGATATCAGCTTCTTGGTGGGGAGGTCTTCTCTTTTGAGTATGTGCATGGCTCATTTTCTGAGCCTAAGTCAGAAAATCATGAACATGTTCATAAGGTGGAGGTAGCCATATTTGTAGTAGAATCATAGGAGCTAGAGTATCCAGACCAGCAAGAAGAGGAAGAATGCAACCATGATGACATTATATCAATATTCTTGGTTTCTTTGAAGGAAGAAGGAGAAAGCCATGAAATCCCAAGTCAGTTGTTTCACACACAAGAGCAACATGAGGGTCAAATGGGAGGCACCATCATACCAAATGAAGAACAAGAAGAGAAAGAATTAGAGCAGAGACATGAGATCAAACATGATGATTTAAATGTCACTTCAAGGGGATGCCCAATCAGGCATCTAGCCCAGCTGGAGACACATCAAGAAGAGTCACCACTTGTCATGCTTACCTCTAAGCATGAAGTTAAGTATCAAAATGAGTGGGATCAGCTCATTTATTCACCACAAGCTAGCAGCATCAGTAATCAGTCCAGGTGGATAGGTGAGTTTATCTCCATTTTGTGGGGGGTGTTTTATCAATTTGTCATATGCCCATTCCCCCCTCACCTCTTTTTAACTACCCACATGCATGATAAACATTGTAAATTGTTAAGGAAGGGTAGTTACTTTCAAGAACTAGTTAATGGCTTTGTTTAAGGTCACCTATGACTGGTTAGTTTAGGTTTAGAGTAGGTTTTATTTTAGTTTTAGGTTTCTTTTCAATAAGTGTCCTTGCACTTTACTATATTCTCATTAGGAGATACATGCTTGCTTATTATTTTTTTGTTTTGGCTTGGTAGCTTGCCCAATGTTGCAGTCTTTTTGGCTCCATGCCCAATGGATGCACAAGACCATTGATCTAATGTTTAGCAGGAAAACATCCCTGAGAGGTCTCCAAATTGTTGACCTATTTTCCTCTGTCCAGAGTTAAATAGTTCACCTTGTATTTTCCTTGAAAATCCTTTAGAAGTGACCATACAAGGCTTTAATCCTTCAAATTATTCATGCTGTGCCTTGCAAAAAATCCCAAAAATCTCACGTTGAGAATTGTTGCCAAAAACCCAGAAAAACCCATAAATCTTTTAGCTTCAAGTATTTTCAATCGCAGGGATTTCTCAGTTTCATGCTTAGTATTTGTGTATGCTTTTTCCAATGTATATTCGCATATACATTTGCCATTGTATGTTGATAATATATAAAGGAAATGTACATCACCAAGGTGCAAAGGAAATGTACATCACCGAGATGCAAAGGCAGAATGTATATCGGCAAGTTACAAGGTCACATACAAAGGAAACATGCAAGGGACAATATACAAAGGCGGGATTCAAAGGAGAATGTACATCGGGTCGACCTTGTATATGCAATCCAAATGTACATCAGCCAAGGGATGGAATGCAGGGATGAATGTATGTCAAGATGTATAATCGCACATACAAGGATACATCGGTGGAAAGATACAAGGCGAAAGATACAATGCCCGATGCACATACAAATGAAAAAACATACAAGTTCACATACAAAAGAAAATCCAAGATACAAAGTAAAGATGCATGTATGTGCCAACATACAAAGGGCAATATACATTCATAGATAGAAGGAGTCATATGCAATGTAGAGATACATCGGTAGAATACGAAGTTGAATGTACATTCGCGATATGCAAGAGAAAGATACAAAAGGTGGGGTCTGCTCACATACAAAGGCGATTGTATCTCATATACAATTCGCAGATGCAAAGATGACATACAAAATAGACATACAAGTCTATATACAAGCCATAGATACAAAGGCGTTTGTATCTGAAAGATGCAAGGAAGAGATACAAAGCCTGGGGTCCACCAAGCGCACATACAAAAGAAATATGCAAGGGCACATACAAGGGGTAGGTACAAGTTCATATGCATGTTTGTATACAAGGTTTGTATGCAGTTTCCCTTTGTATGTTTCACATTGTATGTTTGGACATACAAAGGGTCATATACAATGCGATATAAAAAGGTTATGTGTATAGGTCAGATGCATGTTTGCAATGTGCAAAGTGATTGTATATAGTTCTGCTTGTATATTCACATTGTATATGTGATATACAAGGCCAACATACAAATGGAAAACATGCAAAGTCCAGACCCGACTGAGGAATCAAATGTAGCAGATAATCATTTTGGGGGTCCGCATTGTATATTTGCATATGCAAGGTCAAGAGATGCATATGAAAAGATGCAAGGGGATACATAGAAGTTGGCCCCAACTACGGAATTGAGTATGGCAGATAAAATGTTGGAGTCCACTTTGTATGTATACATGCAATTGTATATGCGATATACAAGGCCAACATACAGGGGATTTCGACGAGATAGTATTATCGGCGACTCATTTTTTGATCTTTCCGATGGCCGATAGGGGTTGCCATTTTTAGCGATGGGTCCCGACTTCAATTCAATGACCAATCAGGTGGTGCCACATGTCAGGGGCGATTCAAAGGCCGATTCAAAAGGTAAACCCTGCGATTGTATAAAGACATATGCAAAGTGACTTGAATATGCAAAGAGAAAGAAAGCGTAGTTACACCAAGTGAACCTAAAGGCGCAGTTGCATTGTATATACAATGGAACATACAATAGCATATACAAGCGCATAGATACAAAGCGATATACATAGGCAGTTGACCGCAACTTTGACCGCGAATATCTTGTGCATCCTGGCGAATTTCTACATGCTGCAAAAGGCAAAAATGCTTATTTTTGCCTCCTCTTTCATTTGGCGGGCTTTTGAGGGGAATATTCTCACTTTCATTTTTTGGATCTGGATTTGCATGTTTTGGCGACCGAATTTTTCAGCGACCATTTTTGGGCAAGATGCAAATATTTGTTGCATTTATGGGTGCAGGTCGACGTTCAACAGCTCGCATTGATGACTAGAAATATCTCTCAACCGCCTTGCTTCAGATATTTTATGTATTCGTTGTTGAGGATGGATGTTTTGAGCTACTGACATTCTTATCCCCTAAAAATATCTTCCATCTGCCCTGTTCCAGATATTTCACGCCATAACTTCTGCAGGTAGACGTCCCTTCAGGCAGATATTTTTTGACAGCGCCCATAGGAGAAATTGATTGTAACCGACTGAGGTCAAAATGTAAAATGCTATATATACATGTAAACCAGATGTATATAGTTGTTGGTTGTTTTTCTGGGCTATTTTGTAATGGCTACTTGGCCTCTATAATCAATAAAAACTAGTATTTTTGCCTCTCTTTTATTATTTTGGCACTGTGTCTGCTCTTTGGATTAGTGTAGGTTGTGCATTTTGGACAAACATTCCCTTTCATTCCTCCATTATTCTGTCTTGACCTTTGTTAGAATGGATATGAGTCTGTGTAAGTCTTTCCAGTTGTGAGATTATTACTGTGTCGATTCAGTTGCAGTCAAACACATTTAAATCTGGTGTATCACTTATTTCATTTTAGTTTCCTTCTAACCCTTTTCCCAGCAAGCATTAGCACTAGGTTTAGATGCATTTCTCTAAGCATTAGGCTTAGAAAGAGGAAGCCAACATTGTCTGTAGGTCTGTTCTCAATTTGTAAGGTCGCACACTTTGAGATCATTCCCATGTTTCTTCAGATTGCTAAAGTTTCACAACAGTAGCAAAGGGTGCAAATCTGAGAGACAATAGTCACAAATCTTGAATACTAAGGCAGGAAAAGAATTTTGGAGCAGTGGGCTTAAGGCAGTTGGAACAATTTAGGTCCCCATATCATCGGTGCTCATCAGTAAGATAATTGTAATTTTTTTTAGTAATTTATTATATGTTTTAACAGCTAGAGTGAATAAACACGACATCCTTTGTGGATTCGGATAACTGATTCTTTGATTCAGACTCTATACATGCCTTTGTTTTGTAAGCATTTATATACTCTCCTTGATTAGCTTGGATTTTAACTACAAACAATTTAGACTACAAACAAAACAAATTATTTAAGTTATGATATCAATTGGTTTTCTTATTTAATGTATGATAACTATATAGGATAATTTACAAATTGTTTAATGTATGATAAATTGTTTAATGATATCAATTTGTTAAATCTTATAAAGTGATACTTGCTGATGCAAATTTGACAACTATGGTACCCACATAAGCCTTCACATACTTCTCCTGTATATTTGTAATTAAAAGTATTAACTCCAAATCTGGAATGACTATTTCGAGAGTTCTCATTGACATTTCATTTGCCTCTCACATGGATTTGTTTGTGATCATGTGGTGCAACCTCAATAAGATGCCTTTGGATTTAAGGTAATTGGAAGAATTTATTTAGCACTCGAAAGTTGTAGTAGAAACTTTGAAGAAAATGCAACTAGTGGTGTAAAACAAGATTCTACAACCTTTGGTAGTGTCCTCCTAGCCTGTGTCCAAATGGGGACTTTAGAACAGGGTATGGACAGGGTAAGACTATATATATGCCTTTGAAAGTTGTATAGCTGTATAAATAGGATTACATATATGCTTACTTGGTCAAATCAACAAGGTTGTCTAGGAGACATTGAAAGAAATCCCCTAACATACACTATTTGCTGACTTAGGAGGCAATATAAGAGGTTGCATGAGATGGGGTTCATACTATACCCCAAAAAATGAAACAAAGTATTAAAAATGAAGCAAGAAAATATCTAACCCCATGCCATCATACCTCAAGCTGGGAGAGTCTGTCACACAAATGATTTTAAGAGAAAGTATAGAAAGCATAATGACAATGCACCTCAACATGAAGGATGACCAAAAAACAATTATGAAAAGATCAAGCCTAGTAGAAATCAAACATCCATGCATTGGGTTGTGGTGAAGACTCTTGACATTTGCACTAATTTGAACCTTGAACTACCATACAGGTTAGTCAATAGAGCTAGAATTATGGGGGTGAGTTGATGAGGATAGAGATGTCTACTTGTCAAAGTGTTTGCAATAATGTTATTGTTTGGAATTTATTGAGGAGAGGGGGCCTCACTACATTCATAGAAGCCATAAATGGGTATGACCCAGTGTTGTCCTAGGAATTTTCCACCTCTTGGAAAAGTAGCATAGTGTATGTTAGGGGATTTCTTTCAATGTCTCTGAAGAACTCAACTAAGGTGACCCACTAATACACCCCACTATAATGTTTGTCCCCACTGAATGTCTATCATTGGAAGCAGAATCATAACACACTAGAGAATTGACGGCTTGCATTTTCCATTCAAAGAATACAACCCAAATAGTCTTCCATTAGATTTGACAGGCTTAATTTTAAATAGTGTTTTAGTGTGAAGAAAACTCTGCCCTAATCATGGCCCGACTAGGGTTTTAAAAAAATTTCCATTCCATTATATCAATAAATAACAGATTTGACAAGCCTACTTTTAAATTTAGTGTTTTACTGTGAAAAAATCTGTGCCCTAATCATGGCCCAACTAGGGTTTAAAAAAAATTAATTAAAAAATTAAATCTGTTCACAAGCACAGACACAGTGCTTCACAAAAACAATAGGTCCAAAAAATAAACAAACAATAAAAGCACTTAAAACATGTATAACATTCAAATTTACATTATATTTTGACAAACAAACAATAAAAACTGCATGATGAAAATAAAAAGATACATGATGAAAATAAATGAAAAACACAGCATAGAAAATGAAATAAAAAATGGTGTGTTATGAGAGGAAAATGAAGTCTTATGCGGGCTATGTAGCCTTGGTATTCGGTAGAGTAGTATCCAAGTGCAACGAACTTGGCCGAAAACACAACAATTGACCGCTACATCTATTTTTCTCTTTATTTTATATTTAATTGATTCGATCGAAAGGGACTCGTCTCGGAACCACTCGACCAAATAAATTAAGCCACATGGGCACCAAATATATGCCACATCGGTGCCAAGTTGATTCAGTCAAATGCCACTCGGCTGACTCATACTCGACCTAAACCTACTCGACCAAAATTATTATTTTAGCTCATAGTGTGACACTACTTTGTACTTTTACCCAAGTTCTTGGGTATTTCACTTTAAATGGACATCGATTATTGTCAGCTTAAGAAAATTTGTGCGGTGTGAGAAGGTTCTTGGAATGTGACTCATTTCTCTACCACTTAGTCAAATCATAATTGTTGAAAAAGTTCAAAAGTTAAATTAACTTTCAATATTTTCTAAACCAAGTCAAGTCTTGACACTCGTAACGAAATTAGAATTCTTATAAAAAATAAAAGATAAATGTGTGTAAATTGACACTAATTTAGGAAAATATTGGAAAGAGATGAATTATATTTTAGGATTTGAAGTACTTGTGGACGTATTATGATGCATCTCTTCTATCAGTCTAGATGTGGGTCTGGATAAATATTACTTTGTAGTTTGTTGCGAATTTAATGCTTTTGTGTGGAAGGTATTCTAATGAGCTTTAGAGTGCATTCTGTACAGGGTGGAGTGCATATATAGACCCTAAACAATATGATTGACAGAAGATTTGAGCCAATTTATGCAACTAGAAGATAAATATTTACCTTTTCTATCTTTAAATTATTTTTGTTTTTGATTATGTTAAGTTGGGAAAAGGGTCCCAGACCCATACTAAATGTAGATCAAATATACATATCAGCACAACACAGACCCTCCCTAATAATAACCCATAAGGGCCAAGGAGCCATCAAAGAGAAATTAGATAATCAGTCCCTTAACCATGTCAAGAACCCACCCCCCCCACCAACCAAAAAAAAAAAAAAAAAAAGTTTGAAGCAAAATCCTTGTTAATAACCCCAGGAGGGCCATGGATACATGACCAAAAACCATAATTGGAATTATATGAGATAGTAGCTTAATAACAGTAAATCTTGATAATAACCTTACAGGCCAAGATATTGTTCATTAGTATAAAATAGTCATAAAACAGCAAGTGAGCAACATAAACTATGAAATAAATAAAAGAACTAGAACTTAGGAATGTTCTAGTCATTCTTCATCTTCTTTAGCACCTCCTCCCAAGAAGTGTGGTCCCCATCAGTCTTTTGTCTCTTTTCTTTTTCATGTGCTTTGTCATGCATTTGTTTCCTTTTTTCCAGTTGTGTTGTGATCTTTTTAACTTCATTGGCAGTATTATTCAATATGCTATTAGTGAAGTTTGCAAGATCCTTCATACCTTTTTCCAATTTCTCAATCCTGATTTGAAACATATTGCACATATCAAACATAATGCTCCAACTTTCTTACAAGTTGAGCAGTTTAACCTTTTGTTAAAAAATACTTCCATTTTGTCTAACCTTGTAGCCAGATCCTGAAGGTCAGGATTGATCTGGAAATTAGCAATTTTTTTAGAATAATTAATTTGGGCTTTAAAGGTTCCTATATCAGTTTGAATGTCTTCAACATAAGTATCATCAAAAGTATTTCCTTCAATATCTTCATTCCCCTCAGAGTTGACATGATCAACACCCTCCTCCTCCCTTGTTTTATCCTAAATTTCTCCCTGTTCATCACCCTCATTATCCTCCCAATTAGTTTCCTCCAACCCCTCACAGTAAGTTTCTTGCTCCTCATCACACTCTAAGTGTTCCCCCTTATAGGCTTCTAAATCTGAACCTTCCTCAGAATCAGAGTTTATTTCCTCAACAGAGGCCTCTTTGCTCTTGTTTTGCTTTCTTCTATTACTAGTTTTATTCTACAATGTAACTTTTGCAAGTCTAGCAGATCTCCTCTCCGACCCAGCACCATGCACCTTAGGCTTCTCTTCATTGTTTATAAATTTAGCCGAGAGGTTTACTTTGGCTGCATCAGACTTAATGTTCAAAATTTTAGTCTTCTTCCTAGATCCCTTAGTGGGCTTCCCATAGTTATCTTTCAAGGATAGTAGGATATTCTTTGGGGAGTCTGTCTTTGAAATCTTGTTTTTACCAGAGTGGATATTAGGGGTAACAAGTGTAGAATTAGTACCTAAGTCTTTACCCTTATAAATATGAGGCCCTTTATTTTTAGAGTCTCTGCCCTTAAGGTTACTATCAGCCTTACCAACATAGGTAGGGTTTACTTTTCCCTTTCCCTTTTGCAGCCTAGTTTTCTCACTACACTTTTCCCGGGGTATAGGAGGATTTAACATCACATTGAATTCATACAACACAAGCATTAACCCCTGGTGTAGAGGGGGATTTGCTCCTTTTATTATACTCCTTTGAAGGGAAGACAATATGAAAAAAGGAAAGTTAATGAAATTACCGTGTCTTAGATGGTCCAGCAGCAGGAAGTGATAGCCATGGATAGTCTCAAACCTTCCTTCCAGTGTCACATACTTCATCAGATGATAGGAGACCATCCCCTAAGGAGCCGAAAGCTCAGTCATTTGATACCCATTTTGGTGTCTAGTTAAACTTTATTCTCCTCCCAAAAACTATCCATAAAATCTTTGTAGTTGCCATTCCCCTATCTCTAAACTTTTCTCCCATCCAGAGACAACCTTGTAGCTTCAACAATTAGTTCTTTTGTGACTGAAAATGAAACCCCTTTAATAGTGACCTCCTTATTTCTCTAGGAATTGACAAACTGCATAGACACTGATTCATTGAACCCACGCATAGCTCTTACATAATTTTCAAGTCCACCTTAAAATATAATCCACACCTGATGATTCTTCTTCAGGCTGGCGCAAGAAGCAGGTTCCACTCTAAGTAACTGGCCCCCCATTGCACATAGTGCAGAGAATTTTGAAAACCCTCAGGGAATAACATAGAGGATTTGTAAACAACAATGCACATCTGTCACATGCATAAACTTAACAAGCTAAATGTTGAGTTTGGCAGTAATATGACACTAGATATCATTATTAGTCCTCTTGAGATTAGGACTTTGTTCGCACAAAGTAAGGAGTGTGAATTAATAATTTCCTTTTTAAAAACTTTGTACTCTCCCTATCTCTTTATTTCATCTTGGGTCTCTACATGAAATGTAATAATTGCCCAAGAACTATATCTAGATATTTCTATCATATTTGAGATATCTTTGGAATTAAAGGCTTTAATGCATAATCGTGCCATTGTAGGAATAGATTATTTATGATTTTAAAAAATACTCCTCAGGAAAGCCAACTTATCCGTCTCCCTATCATAAGTATACCAACTAATTTGTATTCCTAGCATCATTAAAAATGACATCTTGGATACTTTGTGGCAATTCATCTATTGAAGTAGTGGACCAACTCCCTACCATATTGAGGTCTAGGTTAGCAAGTTTGTCCACAGCATGGTTTCCCTCTCTATACACATGCTGAATTGAGATATAGGGGATATTATAAATAATACTTTTTATGTCCTCTATGTAATCTCTTAGCAACCAGGGGGTGTTCGCTGACTTAGTGACTAGATCCAACACCACTTTAGAGTCACCTTCTACTTCTACCTATTTGAACCCATAAGAATGGATTTTGTGTAGACCCCACCACAAAGCATAGGTTTTAGCCAAATTCTTAGAAGCCATTCCAATAACCTTAGCATAATACTCAATGATTTTTCCTTTTTCATTTCTTATGATACATCCCACTAATGAAGGCCTAGGGTTACCTTTAGAGCATCCATCAAAGTTAAGTTTAACCCATCCTGATTGGGGGTGTCTCCATCGAGTGTGTTTCCTTATGTAGTCTTTTTGATAATCTATATTATCAAGGTTTTGAGTGATGCCGCACTATTTACAAACTTTTATTTCTTGCTCTATTGGAGGAGACTTAGTTTTCCCCATCTTGGCCATATTAATGCTTTCTTGAATAGCACCAACAATAGAGTGAATGAGTTGCTCTATATCAGTCTTAGATTTTTTGAAAACCTTGTTATTCCTTTGCTTCCAAATCCCCCAGACAATATGCAAAGGAGTTTGCATCCATAATTCTCTTAGTACAGGGTGCATAAAAGGGGGAGCCTTAAACTAGAGAGGGAGAAAGGAATCCAGACCTTTTAGGCATTACCCAATCAATCTCAAGTTTTGAAAAGATTTGACCCTAGATATCTCTAACAAAAGGGCAATGCAATAACAAATGGTTTATTGTTTCTCCATCCTAGCAGCATAATATACATCCGTTAGGGAGTTGAAACCCTCTCTTTTGTAGGTTATCCAGTGTTAATATTTTGTAGTGGTTTGCAACCCATGAGAAATTGTTGATCTTAGGAGTTATTCTGTGATTCCATACCGTCATCCAATATTTATTAGTATGAGGAACATCAGATAGTAAGGAGTAAGCAGTAGCAATAGTGGAGTTTCCAGAAGATTGAGGTTTCCAAATCAGTTCATCTTTTCTATCATGTTTGAAGAACCTACAGTCCTCCAAAAATTCACAGAATTAACTAATGATATTATTTGCATCATTACCAAAGAGGAGATTGAAATTCTTCCAATGAGCTTTCCCATCTTGGAATGATATATACCCCTCTAGTTTATCTCTAAAGATTCTAAGACAATATTCTTTTAGGACTGCAAAAGTAGGATGGCCTGAAAGTGGAAGGTTTTTCTTCCACACACCTTCCCAAAATTTAATCTTTTGACCATTGCCTACTCTCCACATAACCCCCATAGAGAGCACTCTTCTAATTTTTAGCAACCCATTCCCGATGACAGAGCCCGTAGGAAAAGAACTATTATGAATGAAGTCGTGGGTCTCACTACCACCAAAGTATTTATCTCTTAAAATTTTAACCCAGTCTTTGTCCTCTTTCATGATACCCCATCCAACTTTAGACATAAGAGCTTTGTTAAAATCTCTTATTTTTCTGATGCCTAATCCACCCTTATCTTTGGTGGAACAAACAATGTCCCAACTAATAAGAGCTAGCCTCTTTCTTTTGTCAACACTTGTCCATAAAAATCTTTTATGGATTTGTTCGATTTTCTCCACTATAAAGGCTGGGATCTTGAACAATGAGAGGTAGTACACATGGATATTTTGAAGCGAAGCTTTTAGAAGTTGGTACTTTCTAGCTTGGCTTAACAATTTGCCTTTCCAACCATCCAACTTCTTTTGGACTCTTTCCACAATTCTGTACCAGAAGGCATTAGATAGTTTTTTGATAGATAAAGGAAGCCCCAGGTAGGTATCTAGGAAGGAAGCCTTGGAACAAACTAGAATTTTGATAATTTTTTCTTGTAGAATCTTTATAGTGTTAAAGAAGTAGAGTTTGCTTTTTTCATAATTGATATGCTGCCCTGAGACTTTTACATAAGTATTCAGCATATTTTTCCATTCCTTAGCTTCTTTAATAGATGAGGTACCAAATAATATTGTGTCATCAACAAAATGCTGGTGGGAAGAAGGGGGGCTGGAAGAAGTTGGTTTAATACCCTTCAGTTTCTTAGAATTCACCAATCTAGAAATATTCCTGCCAAGAACCTTTGCCACAATGATAAAGAGGTAAGGAGAAAGAGGGTCTCCTTGTCTCAAACCCCTACCACTATGGAACAAATCTCTAGGAGATCCATTAACCATAATAGAATACCTTGGAGATGTAACACACTATTATCAACTGAAGGAGTTTTCCTTGAAACCCAAACTTTTTGAGGACCGCTATCAAGGATTAGGAAACTTTGTCATAAGCTTTAGAGATATCCAGCTTTAGGACCACCCCTTCCTTTTTACCTTGATCCAATATCTCATGAGTAGTGATAACCACATCTAGAATTTGTCTACCAAGGACAAAACCTTTCTGATTGTGAGAGATGATTTGCTGTAATAGAGGTTTGATTCTGTAAACTAGTAGTTTAGAAAAAACTTTGTATATTGTGTTGTACAAGCTAATAGGCCTATAATCACTAAAAGAAACAACCTCCCCTTTCTTAGGAACAGTCACAATGAAGGTAGAATTGAATTGCTTTAAAAGCCTTCCAGATTTAAAGAAATCCTTAGCAACAACTATAACATCTTTACTAACAATATCCCAAAATTCTTGAAAGAAGGTTGGGGGAAATCTATCAGGGCTAGGAGATTTGAAGGGACCAAAGAAGAAAACAACACTTTTTACTTCTCCATCTATAATCATTCTATCCAGAGATGCAATCTCAAAATCAGAAATAACTTGAGGAATAATATCTAGGAGGTCTTGTACACCCTCTTCATCATCCTCATTACTTTGCAATAGCTTATTGAAAAAAATTGAAGCTTAGCAATACCAATCTGGTCATCCTCAGTCACAATATTGCCATTTTCTTCCTGTATTTGATTGATAATGTTCTGGCGCCTATGTTTTAAGGTAGATTAATGAAAAAACTTGGTATTTCTGTCCCTTTCTGAAAACCATTGTATTCTAGACTTTTGTTTCTAGAAAGTTTCCTCCCTCAAATGAAGTTTATGGCACTCATCTCTTATTTCTCTCTCTTGATTACATAGATCCACATCATTAATACCTTCTACCATCCTATTCTTCATCTCTTTAAGATTTGAAGAAAGAAGCTCCTTTTGTTTGAAGATATCTCTAAACGTATACTTATTCCAACCTTTGACATTTTGCTTTACATTATTGATTTTATGAGCTAAACAAAACATAGTCGTACCTTTAACTGGTTTATTCCACCATTGAGCAACAAGATCCCTAAAACCCGGATGTGAGGCCCACATAATATCATACTTGAAAGGGTATGCCATATTTTTCTTCTAAATATTCCAATTAATAACAATAGGGTTATGGTCTGATCCCACTCTAGGAAGGGCATTACAGTTTAATAAAGGGAGGATATTCCAAGAATTGGAAATTAGCACCCTATCAAGTCTAACCTGAATAAGATTGCTACCCATTCTTTTGTTTGACTAGGTGAAGCGAGTTCCCTCAATCTCCATGTCCATAAGGCCTGTACAAGAGAGGAAGCCAACCAAGTCCCCCATACTACCAGAAAAATCTTCCAAACCCCCCATCTTCTTGGAGGGATAAAGAGGGGTGTTGAAATCCCCTACTAACATCCAGTGGGAGTTAGGAACAACAGACAAAGTAGAAGTAATAGAGGTCTAGAGGCTTTTCCTTTCAAGTCTAGTATTAGGGGCATAAACATTCACAAGATGCCATCTTTCTTTTCCTTTATGAGATCTGAACTAGATGCAAATAAAGCTTTTATGAACAATCAAAACATTCCCAACCAACACAGTTAGGTTCCAAATGATGGCAAGACCTCCAGAAGCTCCTTGAGAAGTACTTATACAAGACTCAGCCCCAGGCCATAAATATTGTATGGAGTCAGAAAAATTAGCTTCATTCATTTTGGTTTCTTGGAGCATAAGAATATCAATTTTATGATAAAAAATGCAACTTTTAACTAAAAAATTTTTGTGAGGACTATTAAGCCCCCCAATATTCCAAGAAATGATCTCCATAGAAATTATCTAAACAGAACCCATCTAACATAGAGAACATCTTACCTTGTAACTTGATCTAGAAACTAGGGTTATTTCTTTGATTTTTTGGCCACTAAGAGGTTCTCTAGTGTTGTTTGTCTACCCAAAGCCACCTCTTTGGCAGCCTCTCTAGATCTAGTCTCTCTTTAGGTGGGTCTCCCTTGTTTATTCTCATTACCCGCATAAACTTTCTTCACAGAGTTTTTCTTCCTACCTTTCCCTATAGGAGTCCAGTCTTCTTCCACAATTCTAGAAACAAACTTAGAGATGTCCTTAGTATTCTCCTCCTCTATAGGAAAACTTTGTGTATGAATCTCCATCACTATTTCTCCTTCCTCTCTCAAGGATTGAAGATCCCCCTCTCCCTTATTTTCTGTACCATGATCTTGAATATCTGTTGGTGCACAGATCAGTTGCTTGGATATCTTAGGAGACACTCCATCAGCCTTTTCAGGTTGAACATCTTCTGAGACACTGTTTTGTGGGTATGTTTTCTCTGGGATGAAATCCTTAGTCTATTTCAAAGCTTCAAGATTTTCCATACTTTGAGTTGGGGTTTCACCATCAGAAGGCATCCTTTCTTTATCTTTTGGTTCATCTCTCTCAACAATAGGTTTTTTACATTTATCTATGAAATGCCCAAAAAACCCACAATTCTGGCAAAAGGGGCCAGAGTTTTCATACTCTATAGGTTGCACCCACTTCCCATATCTTGAATTGAGAGTGATTTTGGTAGGAAGAATTGCAGGCATAGCAACATTAACACAGACATGAGAAAAAAGTAATCTGAATTTTTGGGAAGTTACCTTATCTATAGCCAAAAATTGGCCAAAAGAGTTGACAATGCTTTGAAGGATCCTTGGAGTCCAGAATTCCCAGGGGAGATTAGGGAGCCGAATCCAGGTTGGTGCGACAACACATAAATCTACAGATGGGTCGAAACCTGGTTTCCATTTATACAAAGTGACATTATTACATTGAGCTTTGTCAAAAAACCAGGGGCCATTCGTGATAACTGCAAGCAAGTCCTCCTCCAGAGAAAAACAAAAAAGAAACAAACTGCCTGCCATGGAACATGTCACAACCGAACCTTTAATATTCTAGTTATCTTTAACCCATTTACACACAAAATCCACATTTGGCCTGTAAGCAAAAAAATGTCCCACCAACGTATTTTGCATGCTTAAAATAGCTTCATCCATCATAGAGTCCAACAGATTTAGAGCAATCCCCTCATCAAATTTCTCCACTAAGACTACATCCAGTTCTCTTATCTTAAAAGAAGGGGAACCCAAAACCTTAGTAACCCAAGATGCCGTATCTTTATAGTTTTTGGGCTTAGAAAATGACAAAGCCGAACCACGTGATAGATCTACCTTGTCAAAAGTCAACTTTTTAGATAAACCTGTCACATCAGGCATGTAAACCAATGTGTCAGATCCATTCAACAAAGGGGGAGCAACTTTGCTCCCCGAAGCCTCAACCCCCATGTAAACACCTACAAACCAGAAAACCCTAGCTCATCCAAGCGCATTATCATAACAACATTTGTTATGTTAAAAAGATATTTTTGTTGTATACACACCAATATGTTATATTTTATAGATTAATATAAAAATCTATCATTTAAAAAAATAAAAATATTTTGACCCCAATTTCTTGGAAAACAAGAGGCACTCACAATTTATTTAGAACAAAAGTAAATTTTAAACATTACTAATATATAATTATTGCTTTGAGTTTTCACCATTGTTTATCTATTAACAAATATTTAAAAATAATTAGATGTTAAATAAGTTTTTTTAATTGTGATTACTATAGTATTATTAAAATTTATCTATTTGAAGAAAGAGTCCTTAAACATTGATATGTAAACTTAAAAACATTAATGCTTGGATTGCGCATGCCTCCATTTTAAATTTACAAAGTTTTGCACTACATAGGTGAAGAAAAATAAAACACATTTAAATATATATATATATATATATAAATATATATATATATATATATGAATTGGGATATTTTATGTGAGATGATTTAAGCTCTAATTCAAATTACCGAACTAACTAGATTTGTTTATTTAAGTAGTAGTTTGAAACATAAATTTAATTTTTGTTTTACACAAAATTGTCTTTTGTATTTTGGATCCACTGACAATTGAGAATTAAAAAAAACAAAGTCAATGCTTTTTTTAATTAGTATTATATAACATATAAAATATTATATTCATATATTTATGAGTATAATATAATATAAAATGTATATTTATTTAGACTAAAAATATTTAATATTTCTTATTTAATTATTTTTTATTTTATATATAATATATTATATAGTCTCTAATATAATTGTATTTATTTTTATTTAGTATACTTTTATATAATGTAAATTATTTAATATATTTTTAAAAAAATTATTATATTATTAAATTGTTTATTTATATTAAATATTTATTTATAATTTAATCATATATATTTTTTGATACATAATGAAATATTTATATTAAACTGAAAATAGAGAAATACCTTTACTAATGCCTTGACATAATTTGCTGTTCATGATTGTTGAAATCCACCAAATACCTACTTGACTTTATTCATATAATCTATTCGAGACCATGCAGGGTCAATCTTGCATTACATTTTTTTAAAGCCTATATGCATACGGGCTTCCATGAACAAAATGAAGCCTACATACTGTTCAAAAGACACTACAACAAAAAAAGAGAACCCTAAAACCTTGATATCCTTACTCCTTGTCGTAATCCATTAATTACAGTTCAAAAGCGTTCATCCATTGAAACCCTGCCTCCTCTACTAATGCTAGCATCTTCTTGATGAAATCAACAACAATTTGTGCCTAATCATTCAAAGCTATGAGCTCAAAGCCTCTGATGTCCAGATTGAACGAATATAATTTGACAACCTCCCCTGGGTCGCTGAGGAGAGCCATGTCCCTGGGTCTTGGTATGCCCACACCCAGAGTCGCTGCATGCAGAGGGGTTTCCAATTCACCCAGAAGTTCCAGAATGAAAAGCCCCTTCATTAAAGTTTCTGCCTCTGTCTTAGGTATACTTAGCTCTAGTAGCATTGCCAATAGCCTCGAAGGAATATCTGAGTCCACTCTATATCTTTCATCATCCATCATGTATCTTTTTCATAGTATCATCCTCAACGCTCCAACCATTAAAGGGTCCGAGCGTCGAAGAATTCTCTACAAATGGAGCTCCGTGATCTGGCCTACGAAGGCCATTTGTCTCTTTCTACTCACTAGCCTTACTGGCATATCCATCCCTCCGTAGTGAACGACCTCTACAGAGTAGACTACCACGAAGCGGGAAGGCATAGATGAAGCCGCTCTGCCAAAGTATCCTGTGAAAAAGAACTCTCCATATATCTATACTTCTCGACTCATTTATGTAGCCAATTCTTGCCAAAGAAGTTTCTTGAATTTGGGCTCTTATCAGTACTTCTCATCATTCATTTCAAATGCCATCAACTTTCCCTGCAATCATGAAACAATCCCCTCTATTTGACATCTCCGCCTTCCTCTGCCAGGTGTCATTGAAATCTTCCTCACTTGATGCTGCCACCTCGGCCTTGCCATCCATGAAAAGATGGCAAGGTGCCCGCCCTACCACCCGCTTCCATCCTTTCTTTATTAGCCTGGAATCAATTCTCCAGATACATGGATCTCCTTAAATGAAATCCCATTAGTACCAATATTTGAAAGATTGTCCGCTTCTTGATTACCTTCCCTTAAAATGTGATTGAATGTGACTCATTCAAAGTCATCCATCAAGTTCAGGGCCAATTCTAGTTTGGCTTGCAATCTCCAATTTATTAATCTTCTAGTTCTCAACCCATTAATTACTAACATTGAGTCTCCCTCTATGGCTAGATATCTGATTTTGAGTTCTTTGCTCAGTTTGAGCCCTAGGATGAGCACCTATATTTTTGCATCATTATTAGTTCTAGGAGGAAGGGGAGTCACTAGTTTTCCTATTGATATTCCATTTGAGTTACAGATAATACATCCAGCTCCCGAGGGGCCCGGGTTACTCCTGGTTGCACCGTCAAAGTTTAGCTTATACCAACCTAGTTTTGGTGGGGACCACTGCATTGATTTCCTTACCTCCTGAGTTAAGGACCTCCTAGTCCTATTTGCAAAGTAGGTTTCAGACCTGATCATCTTTTGAGCATTTATGCATCCCAACCTATGAAAAGAAATTGGGACGGACCTTGATCTGCCAGTCTAGAATTTATTGTCACTACTATACTTGTTTCAACCTTAATTAGGAGGGACTGGATTGGCATTTATTTTTCTTGAAATGTCCTTCTATTTTGCTCCTTCCATATCTCCCATATTAGGATGGAAGGAGCTAATATCTAAAGGCCACCAAACATTGCCTTCTAGAAAAAAAGGGCCAGGCTGACAACCAATCCTTAGATTGCTAGGAGGAGCTGAGTACCAATTAAGCTTATTGATTAAACATTACCATCCTCTAGATGAGTATGGACAATGGAGAAATAGATGATCTCCATCCTCTTCAGCCTCCTTGCAAAGAATACATTTGGACGGACTAGCAAATCCCATTATTCTGAATCTATCAGCTATAAGAGCTCTACCTTGCATAGCCACCTAGGTAAACACACCTGCCTTGGGAAGGCATTGCTTGTTCTAGCAAAGTTTTGTAGGAAATATGTCTTCTATTTCATTTGATCTACTTAGAACTCTATAGCCATCTTTGACCATATACTGACCAGAGGGTGAGGCATTCCACCTGAGCGCATCTCATCCTTCCCTACTACAAATAATGTGATGGGCCATAATCTCTTCATAGGCTACTACTTCTCTGTCATTAAGACCCATATTCCTCACGCATTTCCATTTAGGGAGAGCATTCTCTTCTTCTGCTGAAAAAGAGAGGTAATGTATCATTTTATCCCCCCATATCTGTTTTGTTCGTAACATAACTATGGCAAGTTCTTCTCTTCCTACTAAAGCTAGGAAGCCTTCCCAGGATTCCTCCCAAAACCTAGCTTCTCCACCTGCCCAAATTTCCCAAGTTAGATGGTTGGTTATCAAACTATGACTATTTATGATAAAGTTCCAAATTCTTGATCCATTCAGTAAAGATCTAGAAGTGAAAATGCTATTCTCCTCTTCATCAAGGTATTTAGCTTTCAACAACCTTACCCATTTTAATTCCGGTTTAGGATACATCTCCAAACCAGCTTGGCACCTACAACTTTGTTCTGCTTTAGAAGATCCTTTACTCCTACCCTATTCTTTTCCTTTTGCTCACATATTTGATTCCACTTGATAAGAGGGTACTTGAACTGATTTGAGGCCCCTTGCCAGAAAAATGTTCTCATCTTTTAAATGATCTCCTTGTTGATCCTGCTTGCTAATGGTAAACACAACATCATGTATATATGAATGGTTGCTATGACTGCTTTGATTAGAGTTACCTTCCTACCCAAGAAAGCCTTTTACTTTTCCATGACCCTAATCTATTCTCTACTCTCTCTAAGAGTGAATCCCATGTTTTCCCTGGTTGAATGCCCTTGACCAGAGGTAACCCGAGGCATTTGCAAGGGAGGGCTCCTCTCTTGAAAGCCAAAATTCTCAAAATTCTGTCCTCTCTTCCAGGAATGGTATTGAAAAAGATCTCTGATTTCTCTTTGCTCACTTCTTGTCCTAAGGCTTTTGAGTAAAGATCTAGAATCTCTCTAAATCTTCTGGTCTCCCCTTCATGTGCTACCCCAAACAACATGATATCATCAGCAAATTGCCAATGTGTAACTCTAGGCATATTCCTTGTGATTTGAACACCTATGATTTGTCCTTCTTGACTTGTCTTAGCAAAATATCTACCCAATGCATCTACCATTATTATAAAGAGGAAAGGGGACAACAGATCCCCTTGTATAAGCCCCCTTGAAGCATTGAAGAAGCATTCTGGCGAGCTATTAATTAGTATTGAGTATTTTGGACTAGAGACCCACTCAAAGAGCCAATTCAACCAGAAATGATTAAAGCTAAATGCTTCCATTACCTTAATTAGAAATCTCCAATTAACTTTGTCATAGGATTTTCTAATATCCAGTTTGATTAACACTGAAGGGAATTTATTTTTTTGTACTGAATGGATAGCTTCCTGAGCTATGATTACCCCATCTAAAATAGACCTCTCAGGTACAAAACCTATTTGTTCTTCATCTATGATGTCTAGGAGGATCTTTTTGATTCTATTGGCTACAACTTTTGCCAAGATTTTGTAAATCGAATTGCAAAGGGCTATTAGTCTGTATTCTTCGAATGATTCCAGTTTTTCTTTTTTTGGTATCAGAGCTATAAAAGTTTTATTGATCTCTCTAAGAATTCTGCCCGATCTTCTGGAGTCTTCATAAGCCTCGGTCAATTCTTTTCCTAGAATTTCCCAACATCTCTAAAAAAAGCCACCGAGAATCCATCGGGGCCTGGGGCTTTGTTTGGAGAAAGTTGAAACAAAGCTTCCTTGATCTCTGCCTCTGTAAACTTGCTGTTTAACATGTCATTTTTTTCTTCTGTCACCAACTTGGGGATGTTCCTTAAAATTTCCTGTTGAGCCTGCAGAACTAAACCATCTTCCTCATTTAGAAGATCCTGGAAGAAATCCACCGCTGTCCTATTTACTTCTTCTAGATTCTTAGTCAGCTTTCCATCCCTCATCTTTATAGCTGTTATTCTGTTAATATTTCTGTAAACTCTAGTAGAGTTGTGAAAAAATTTCGTATTTTTGTCTCCAGCCTTAAGCCAAACCTCATGGGACTTTTGTCGCCAAAAAATCTCTTCTTTAGCTAGGATATCTTCCAACTTTCTCATCAAGACTTTTTCCTGATTGTAAGAAATGTTGTCCATTCCCTCTTTTAAAATTTTTTCATTGAGAGATTGGATGTCCTCCTCAATCTGCCTCTTGGTGTCAAAAATATTCTTGAAGTGATCCTTGTTCCATTGTTTTAGATTAGCCTTAATTAGTTTCAAATTGGTTGTTATATTGAATAGTCCAACACCTCCCGAATTGCAATTCGACCACTAGTCTTTAATCAGATCCATGAAAGAAGGATCCTTAAACCATATGTTTTTGAATTTGAAGGGACATCTTATTGCTCTCCTTTCTCCATTTATTTCCAAGCAGATTGGATAATGATCTCCTTTGAATAAAAATCTGTCTAACTTTTCTGCGATATTGCAAAAATCTTTCCTTCTGTTGGTCCAGGTAAAATTACCGTTTCCCATTTGAATCTCAATCAAATGATTTTGATCTACAAATTTTTTAAAATCAATTTGAGATTGAAGTTTTCTGCCCACCCCACCCATTTTGTCTTCTACCCTTAGGATGGCATTAAAATCACCTCCCAATATGTCAAAATCTAGAACAACACTATTGCAAATGGTATCCAATTGGGACCACAATTCCCTTTTCTGAATATAAGAATTTGGGCTATATACATTTATTAATAGAAAACTTAAATTAGAGGCTAGAATCCTTACCTTGCTAGTGCTCCACCCCTTGTTGGATGCTACTTCTTCGATCAAGACAACTTGTGGTCTCCACATAGTCATTAAAGCCCTGGAGGGACCTGTAGAGTTGACACTTATCATTTTCCATTGCTTCAATCTTCTAGCAAAATTTTAATTTTCTATTTCTTCAAGCTTCATTTCTTGGAGAAGACAGATATCCGGTTGTATTGTGTTCAATCGATGCCTCAGAAGGCATATTTTGTTAGGGGCATTCATGCCCCTAACATTCCAACACATTATTTTCATTGTTGTTTAGGAAGGGAGCCTCCCTTCCCTAATCTCAACATATCATGTAATTTTAGTTGTCCACTGGCCTCGCCGTCCCATTTTAGTTTCTCCTTGTTTAGAATACGGCCCCTGGATTTATGATCTCCGAAGTTTGGTGAAGTTTTAATGGCCTCCTTTTGCCCTATGCCAAGCGAGGCAGTAATTAAAGGAATTTTTCCTTCTAATGTTTTAGGAGACGGAGAGGTAACCTCATCCTTTGAACCTGGGTCTTCCACCTCTTTTCTACCATCAACAAGCCAATCTTCATCCAGTTCATCTTCATCAATCTTGATTGAGCCCTCTTTAGCCGCCTTCATGATCTCTACCAATTCATTTCCCACTTTAATTAAAGATTCTAAATCCTCCTTATGCATATTTGGTTTGTTGTTCTCAAAATTAGCTACGCTCATTTTTGTAGACAACCCCTACGAAACTTATCCGTTTCATAATCTACACTCTAAATTCACAAATCGAGACAAGATTTTCTTGGTCCCATGTGAAGTCGTATGGCATCCTAAACTAGTTTACAACATTCCCTTGAATTGATTCCTCGAAGTTTGTGCAAATCGATTAGGTTGTAAACTGACCAAAATATCATTTTTGATCATCTTGGGGTGTTAGTAAAATTTTGAGCTATATGTGCAATATCGGTAAAAATAGCCAACTTTGCATATCTTTTTGTTTGCCTATGTAGTGTTAGCAATTTCTGCCGCTTTTACATAGTTTTTCATTTCCCACATGCTCAGGTGACACTTTTTGCCACCGTTACATGTTCCTCACTAAGAATCAAATGTAAAGTCGGCGTTTTCTACCGCCGTTGCATTTTCGTTAACACATGTTTGATCGGTGATTTTCACCGCCTGAGCGAGGTCGATCTTTAAAATCATGAACTCCAGTGGCATTAATTGCCACTCATGTTGGCATTAAGATCATGTCTTTTTGAACCTTTTAAATGTAATCTCATTATTTTTCTTGTCATTTCTTTTTTTAAAGCTTCCTAGTTGATTCTTGAACCCTCCTCAAACAGCTCGACCGTGGTGACCTTGGATTCAAATAGATTTCAAATTCACCGCCGTCACACTTAGGGTTTGAAACTCGACGGGTAAGTAGTTTAACTACTTTCAACTTCTAGGGTTTCATTTACATGATTGATTGGTAACTTTGTTGTTTTGAATTCATTGTTTGTTTTTGAAAAAACCTTTGAAAGATGTTGCATTTCTATTTTGTATTGTCTTTTTTGGCTCGATCTTTCATATTGAATTCTTGTTCTTTAAAATGCATTGTTGACATCCTTGAAATAGGTTGTAAGGTTTTCCTGTTTGAATGTCCAACTGGCAAAAACTTCTGATCAATACTTATGCTCTAGGTCTTAAGGTGATATGCATCGTCGGTAGTTTGTCCAGACCCTACCGAACCCATCTTTGAAACGTTTGCAATGTTGGCGATAATTGTCGCTTAAGACCTTTCCATGAGCTTGTAGACAAATACGAGGTCGGTGGATTTCACCGCCTTTATATTTGAAGATGTATCAAAAAGCAAGTGTGTGGGCGGCAAAATTCACCACCCCTACACGAAGAAAACCATTGAAGTACCATATGCAGTATCAACATTATTTGCCACCCAAACATCAAATTTGCAATTCATACCAGTATGCAATGTTGACATTTTTTGCCGCCGATACATGACACTTCAATTTTTTCCTATAATATGCAATAGCGGCAAATTTAACCACTCTGACACTTGTGAAATATCCCTCATATGCAAGGGCGGCAAATTTTTCCGCCCATGCAAACATTCTCTCAAATTTTCCTAACTCTGGGATATTTTCAATTTTTCTTTTCCGAGCTCGCTTTCCTCCGTTCTTCGACCCGCTCACACTCTAGCCATTTCAAGCGTGTCCCCATAGTCATGATCGTCGACATGCAATTTTCCCAGATTAGCAGTATTTCCCCTAATTGCATGATCATGACTTTTTGTTGCAGTTTATTCTCTGGATCTTCTTTCTTCATCAACATCCTTCTGGTGATAGCTCATTCAGATGACTGATTTGTCTCTGAAGAAGTCAAAAGTGATGAAGTACAAATATCAAGGTGTTTTTCCAATCACCTCAGTTACTTCTAATGCCGATGACATTAGGGATATAGAGATTGGCCATGTGGACATGGCTAAATTTTTGGAGAGAGCCAAGTCAAATAATCCTAGCTCTGCAATGAAGAAGATAATTGACAGTAACATCCATTTGGTGTCATCTTTCCCGGTGGCAGCACATAACACAGAATTTGTTCTTCAGTGTGCTCAGTTCCATAACTGGGATACTTGGGCTGTGGTGGACACAAGTGGCAATGTGATAATCAGACTAGATCTTGAATTCATTGATAAGGTTTTTATGTGCCCTCCTGCTACAGAAGTGATAAAACTAGATTTTGTTGAAGCACAGAAAGAGTACGACAAAAATCCTGAGAAGGCAAAGAAGGTGATCAATACTAAATGGCTCAAAACTTCAAGATCAAAGTTGTCTAGGTGGCCACAGAGTTTTCCTAGGAGTGATTTTATAGAAGAAGTTGGTGATCTGATAACTCTTCTCAGTAGGATAAGGGGATTGGCTTCTTCTTCACTGTTTCATGAGTGGATGTATCCTTTCATCAAGGTAATACTCCAAGGCAAACAAGCTATCTTCTGGGGTGAGAAAATTAGTAATGTTCTGCATAAGCAATTGACAAAGGCATCTACTACTTTCAAATTATACATGACTTCTGAATTGGTGTATATAGCAGCCTCGATGAGAATCTTTCCAGGTCTAACATCAGAAGCAGATAGGAGGGTAATCCCTGCGTATCAATACTACTGTCAATTGATATTGAAGGGTTCTATTCATCATTTCAAGAGAGTAAATGATGCTTTCTTTGCAGTATTCTTGTGTCTTTTTGACCCTCAACTAGAACAAAGAAGAGTGTCAGATGAGGCTTGGACAGTGGTAAATGATTTTGGATGCATGTTCTTACAGTTCCCTTCTTTCTCATATCTAAGGGTTGGCTTTTTCCAAGGTCATCCCTATATGTTGCCAAGGTTCCCCTCAAACAAACTTGTCTTAATGGAGTTATGCAGACAAATGATCACCGTGCATAATAAACAAATGGATCTTAAGAAGCCTGGTTTCAGGTTCCCATTTGAAATTGGCAGGTTTTCAGTATTAACTGCTGCAAAGGCTAGGGCCATGGAAACTGAGATGCAGCTTGTAACTATAAAGCAATTCAAGAGAAGGCCAAAGTTTGACTACAAGGGCATGAAAGACAAAATCAAGAGGAAAACCCAATTCCATGAACCTATGGTTGAAGATGTTTGGGTAGATTTGAGAACATAATAAGATGTCAGGAAGTTGGACTACAACAGGTGATCTCTTGAGCAGATTGAATATCTAGGACTTGCTGATATTTCTGAGGATCTAGTGGATGATGGAGAATTGGTCAATGATAGATATAACACTAAACAGGTTTCTAACACTCCCCTCCCTCCAATCCAATGGTCTCAAAAAGTGTTGACATCTCTGAGGAAAAGATTTGAGCCTATATTGGCAAACACCAATAATTGTCTAGTAGACAAAGGAATTACTTTGAAAGAATTCCTTACAGGATCAAAGATTGAGATTCAAGAGCAAACAGGTAAAAAGGTGGAAAATAGAATGAAGAACAAAAGTGATGTTCCCTCTTCTTCCAAAACACATAAGCCTAGAATCAAGTTTGTTATGAAGAAATCAAAAGCTATGGAGAAAGAGTCTAAAATAGAAGATATGGAAGTTGAGAAACAGAACACTGAGGAGCCAGCCACTGAAGAAATGGAGGTTGAAGATAGGCCTACAGATCAACAAGAAGAGGAAGTTTTGTCTCCTTAGGAGAATGTATAACAAGAAACGAGAGTCTCTTCTCCCTTGCCTGACACAACTGTTGCAGTTCCTTTGTTTGTTTCCCCTATTGATATTCCCTCTTCTAAATCTCCCTCCCCTTCCAAAATAATTTTTGACAATCCTCAAAATACTTTTGAAGATGTTCTTCGTTCCTCAGGGTCTATTCCTAGTTTGTCCTCTTCATCTTTTAATATTGGGGATGCTTCTATTTTTGATCACTTTGTGATGAATACTGAATAGGTATCTAATGTAAATGCAACAGGTGCAGTTTTTACTAATACTCCACCTATTGTTTCCACTACCAGTGCAAGTACAGTTCCGTTGACACCAACAATGGGGACAAATCCTAATGTAAGTACTTCTGTACTTCCACTATGGTTGTCAGCTTATACACCAAAAAGGAAGAAACAAGCCGTCTCCCCAGATGACTTTGATTTTAGTAAGCTGGTGCCTGTAAAAGCCAAGACCCCGAAGAAGCCAAATATTCTTTCAAGAATGCTTGAGGACAAGGGACATAAATTTCTAGAGATTGCAAAACCTCCACAATATGCAACCATGGAAAATTTTGATATGAATGATTACTCTATCTCTAGAGTTGAATTAGACAAGATAACTCATGAAAGTGCCAAGAATGATATGCAGTCAGCAATGGACATCCTGATTCAGAAATTTGATAGGGAGAAAGAAATGAAAGATCACTACAAAGCAATGGTTGAATAGTTGACTGCAGTGGTAAGGAAAATCACTTTGAATTCAGAAGCAGTAACTCCTGAGGCAGTTTCTGTAGAAGACCCCATCATCCAGAAAGTAGAAAAGACTCATCTCAAAGGAAAAGTACTTGAAGAGTACTTAGAAAGGATGCGTGCACAAGGAATTTCCCTGCTCACAGAAGTATCTGAGAAGACAGACAAGATGGAGAAAATAAGAGAAGAACTTGATGACTTGATCGATGTTATTTCTCAAGATATTGAGCGCATAGAAAAGAATCATGATAAATGGGTGGAGATGAGAAAAATGAAAATAGGCACTCTAATATCAATTGGTGCCATTCCTAATAGGGATTCTTATACAGAGACCAAAGAGGCATTGACATATAGGAGCCGTGTGTTGAAAGATTTGATCAATGACCTGGAAGCTGCAAGGAAACTCAGTGAACAGAATGATGTTAGTCTTTTGCATAAGTTGGAGGAGCTACCTTGCAAGCTTGTGTCATAGGATAACCAATTTCTCTCTGCAGAAGAAATGGTTTGGGAATTTGGAGATATGTTGCAGAAAGAGTTTGAGGATAAAACATTTTCAATGGCCTCTGTGGACAATATTCTGGACAATCAATTAACTTTGGATAATCTGAAAACCAAGTTAACTAGTCATGCAAAATCAGTCACCACAGTAAGAGATGCCATAGTTAGAGCCAAGATGATTTTCAGGAACACAGTTAGTCCAGATAGTATTGGAATGCAAGAAGCTTTCGCTATGTATGATGGTCATATGAAGAAAGACGGCAATACAAGTTGAAGCAGTTTTTCTTAATACTTAGTTTATTTTTCTACTTTTCAGATGTACTTTTGAAACAATTTTGGACATATTTACATGTATTTTTTCCATATGTAATTACATGTAAAAACATTGGAAGTCCCAAGTCAAAAAGGACTCCTTTGTTGAATAAGTCATAGTTAGTTTTTGTTTTCCTATTTTTGCTCTCGGTTTCTCTTATAAATAAAGAGGACCCTCATTGTAAATAGGATCTTTTAGTTATTGAAGTGAAACTTTGCCAAATTGAAGAGCATTTTGAGACTTTGTGTTCAAATTGTAAATCAAATTTTATCAAGTGAATAAGAAAGCAAATGATTATTCAAACTTTGTGTTGAAATAACTTGTGGCGTATTGGAAATTGTTCTTATGTCCTTTTCCCAATAGGATCTTATTTGTTTGATCTAATAGTAGTGTGAGTGAGAATAATCTGGGAGATGTTCTAAAGTTGATTATGGAGACTTTGTGCTACAACAATCATCTTTAGTTTGTGATTTAGTGTTTTAAAGTAAAAGATATTGGAAAGGCTTTGAACTACTATTATCTTTTGTGATCATTTATTTTGTCATAGTTTTCGGTGAAGACTTTGGGCTGCACCTCATTCTACTTGGTTTTAAGTTATAAATCAGCAAAAGAAGCAACAATAGACTTTGTGCTCTCGTGGGTTTCTTGGTTATTCAAATTTGTATCGAGAAAGTGCTCTTTCATTTTGTAAACATCATTTTTGAAAAAATTGAAATGGATGATATGATCTCACCCTTGAATTAGTATTTAGTTTAAAGTATTTTGTGATAATTGATAGGGAACCTCTCCTTGCTGAGAGGAGAGATTTTTTCTCATTACACTATGGTTGATATAACCATTTTGCCTTCAGTTAGTTGAAGACAAAATATTCACCCAACAGTTTTTGGCGACTTTGCTGGGGAAGGAACGCGCAACTTGAAGCCTCACGCTTCGAGTTGAAGCATTTCAGTTCTTTTCCATTTGTTTCAAAATTTTGTTGAGTATACTACATTCTGGCAGATTCATGGTATACAAGAAGCAAGAGAGCTCAAGGTATTATTGATCCTGTATTTGAGTTGATGCAGCAAAATAACTTTGGTCTTTTGCTTCCACGACCTCGCCTTCAGTGAACTAGGAGTTTTCGTCCTACCAACGCCAGGTCTCCAATACCAGGTGAAGCTTCTAGTTCTAGTGTTAGCAGAGTTTTGTCTGTTCATACTCTACAAAGGTTTGTTATCCCACCTTTTAATCAGCACATCATGGAAGCTCAAGGTCCTTGGGGTAACACTTTTAGTCCTCTAAATTTGACCCCACCATTGCATAACTACCTCGTAGTTCAAGAAAGAATTTTCCTAAGTTCTATGGTGACGGGAAAGTCCACCCGGATGAACACATTGCAACTTTTTGCAAAGCTTGTGGTGTAATAGGTGTGGAACATGAAGATGTAGCAGTAAGACTTTTTGTAGAAACACTGCAAGGTGCTGCTGCAGACTGGTTTTACCATCTTCAAGCTCAAACTATAACAAACTGGAACACTCTCAAGAATAAGTTTGAAGCTAGGTTCAAACCTGTAGAAGATGCACATGCCTTGTTAGCACAACTAACACAAATGAAGAAAGAGCCGCATGAACCCATGCGAGACTTCATCGCTAAGTTCAATAAGCTAAGAAATAGGATTCCTACAACCGCTCAACCAACAATGGAAAATCTTAAGTGTTTCTTTATCAATACTCAGCTTCTTGAAGTGAGTTTTATGCTAAGATGGGTTGGTCCTGTGGATCTTCCTACAGCTCAAATTTTGGCTACTGAAGTGGAAGATGATCTTATTCTTGTGGGTAAGATAAGAAGAGATTCTAACAGAAATAAACGTCCCTCTTCTATTGATAATTCTTCCACAAGCACCATGGATCCTATAGTGCAAAAGTTAGCAAATGAATTGGTAGTTCTTAAAAGGCAAATGTCACAAGGTATGTATGCCCCTCCTTATTGGGATATACCAAGAAGGACATTTCCCAACAATTCATATCAAGGCAACGCTGCTAAAAATCAAGGGCAACCCAATCATCTTCCACCTACACAGGGGAGGCTTGCCATTGAAGCAGTGCCGGTCAACCTAGCAGTTGGTTATAATAAAACTAAACATGATCAAGAAGGATTAGTTGGTGACTCTACCATTGGCTTCCTGAATTACCAAGATGAAGCCAAAAAAGAAGGAGAAGTGTATGATGGAGCATATGCCATTTTTACTAGGTCCCAAAATCAGTCAACTCTACAAGCTGATAAAGGAAAAGCAAGAGAAGAATCTCAACCAGTGATCTCAATTGCTAAATGAGGAACTCCATTGCCTTTTCAGTCAAAGGACCCAGTGGGCAATAAGCAAGTAAGTACATATAATGATCCCGTAACTTCTACTTCTGTCCCTCAGACCAGTACTACCCCTAATAAAACTCAGAATGATGGATTTCCTTCCTCTATTTCTAGTTCATTCCAGTTATTTGATATAATAGATCATGCTAGGAAGACCAAAATCCAAATGTCTGAAGTTGAGTATTTACAAGCTAATCCTGAACAATTTGATAGATTAGCTAAATACGTCAAAAACAAGACCGTCCCTATAGGACATGATTTTCCAAAAGTTGCCCATGATTCCTCAAAGAACAAATCTACCCAAAATAATCTTGTCACTACTCCCCTTGTTGCCTCAGGAAAAATAGAACCTTTTTATGTTTCTCTACTAGTAAATGGTCATAAGTTGAGCAATTGCATAATAGATTCTGGAGCCTCTGATAATGTTATGCCCGCCAAAGTAGCAGACTCCCTTGGCCCCACCTTAACTAAGACCTTTGGAAGATGTTTCTCCATGGAAAATAAACAAGTACCATTATTGGGTCAAATCAAAGATGCCCAATTTGTATTTGCAGCCTTTCCAGACAAGAGGATTAAGATGACCGTCCTAGTAGCTGATGTTCCAGCTTCTTATGGCATTCTGCTCAGATGCAATTTCTGTAAAGATGTAGGTGGGGAATTGAACATGGATCTATCTGAAGCAAGGATACCTGTTAAAGGTGTCATGCAAAAGTTACTTCCTGAGAAAGAGGTAAAATACATTGTTACCCAAATGGCAAATCCCAAAGCTCAAACTTTGTTTGAGTCCTCGAGAATGGGTAATTATTTCATGTCCATTGAAGATGTTTCTAGTTCATTAGATGAGAGTTCATTAGGTGATAGCTTACATAATTCGGATGGAGAATCAGAAGAGTTTTCAAATGAAAGTTCAGGTGAAGGTATAATATTGCCAGATTCTTCCCTCACTAATGAAGAGGAATCTTTTAATCAAAGAAATTCCAAAAAATCAAATTCTAATGAGGTCTGGGTTTTAGAATTTGATGGTAGTTGTTCCTCTACCGGTTCCGGAGCTGGAGTTGTTTTGATATCTCCACAAGGTGATATCTTCCCTTTCTCATATAAGTTGCAATTCGATAACACCAACAACACCGCTGAATACGAGTCATTATTGCTCTGATTGGAGGCTGCTCATGCTGGAGGTGTTAAGAATCTCCATGCTAAAGGAGATGCCAAATTAGTGGTTTGTCAAGTGAGAAATTTGTATCAGACCAAAAATGAAAGATTGAGACATTATCACAATCGTGTGTGGGATTGCATTGAAGGATTTGATACTTTCAACATTTCTGTGGTGCCAAGAGAGTTTAATGATCACGTAGATTCATTAGCTATCTCCGCCACTCTCATGGTTCCCCATAAAGATTTCAAAGGAGACAAGTACACGATTGAGTTGGTCTTCTGACCAAGTGTACCTGATAATGCTGACCATTGGTAGGTGTTCAATGGTGATAACCAAACCATTGCTTTCTTGGAAAAGATGGATAGCTTTGATGAGCTCTATTTTGAAGACAGTGAATCTCCACCACGGGAATATGTTTCTGAAATAGATTCACAAACTGACGAAGAGTTTCTTCAACTGAAAGGGAATAAGATTCCAAAAGGTTTGGTTTCCCTTGAAAATCTATTTGATAAGCATGATAGATATATCAAGCAGCAGCAGCAACTGGATTCAAGTTCCTCTATGGAATTTGAGCAAGTAAATTTGAGTTTAGAAGTAGATCTCAAAATGGTCAACATTGGGAAATGTTGCACTGCCAATGAGAAGTTCAAATTCGTTACACTCCTTCGCCATTACATTGATGTCTTGGCGTATTCCTATGATGACCTGAAGTCCTTTAGGCCAAAGGAAATTCAACATGAAATTCCCCTCAAAGCTGGGTCATTGCCTCACAAGCAGAAACAAAGGCAATACAACCCCAAAATATCAGGTACTATCCTTTCCGAGATTCTAAAGATGTTGAATGCAAGGATAATCTTTCCAATTCATCATTCCACTTGGATCACGAACATAGTTCCTGTAAGGAAGAAGAAATTCATATCTACGTTGATTTCAGGAATCTCAACCAGTCTTCTCTAAAGGATAACTACCCCTTACCCATCATGGATCAAGTGTTGCAAACAATAACTGGTTCAAAAATGCTATCTATGCTAGACAGTTTTTCAGGGTGTAATCAAGTGGAAGTTAATGACGCAGATCAGTATAAAACTGCTTTTACTACACCTTGGGGCACGTTTGCATATCATAGAATGCCTTTTGGTCTGATCAATGTTGGCGCCACATTCCAGAGAGCGATGGATCTTGCCTTCAAAGATGAGATGGGGAAGTTCATCATGGTGTATCTTGATGACTTGACTGTTTTCTCCAAACACCATCATGATCATGTGTACCATTTACGACAAGTGCTGGAATGATGTCGGCAAAATGGTATCTCTCTCAACCCTAAGAAGTCAATTTTTGGGGTTACAGAAGGTAAACTTCTCGGTCACATTGTATCTCGAGAAGGCACTAAAATCAACTCAGAAAGAGTCAAATCCATTCAGAGTCTTACTTTGCCTGCTAGTAAGACTGCAGTTCATTCTTTCTTCAGAAAGGTGAATTTTCTGTGAAGGTTCATTCTTGAATTTGTAGAGAAAACCCGTCACATCATTAACATGATGAAGGGTAAGGCTACTTTCTGTTGGAGTGTAGAAGGCAAAGCGACATTTGAGGATATCAAGAGAGCCATTTCTCATGCTCCAATTCTTGTTTGTCCTGACTATACCAAAGATTTCGTAGTTTACAACTACGCTTCTAAACATACACTTTCAGCTATTGTGGTTCAGCAAAATGTAGAAGGTGTGGAATCCCCCATATCATTTATGAGTTGTCCTCTCAAAGCTCATGAATTGAAATATTCAAATATGGAGAAGCATGCCTATGCCGTGGTCAAGGTGGTAAAGCATTTCCAGTTCTATATTCTGAATTCACACACTGTTGTTTTAGTGCCTAATACAACAGTAAAGTCTATTATGACTCAACAAGAGTTTGGAACCAAAAGAAGCAATTGGATTGCTAATATCCAAGAGTTTGATCTTGATATAAAACCTACCAAGCTTGTGCGTGGAAGAGGTTTCTGTCAATTGATCGCTGATAATGTACCAAAGGAGACAGGGGATGAAGAAGAAGAAGTTGAGGAGATGCCAACTGTTCTTTTTGTCACTACTACTGATGAGTGGTATTCAAATATTGCTCATTTCCTTACCTATGGTGAATGCCCTTCCCATTTGTCTTATAAGGAGAAAAGAACTATTAAGTTGAAGGTTGCTAACTATGTCCTATGGGACAATGGTTTGTACAAAAGGAGCCTTGATGGAGTATTTCTCCGTTGCGTGGATAAAGCACAACAAAGTAGACTTTTGAAGTCTTTCCACAATTTGGCTTGTGGAGGACATTTTTCTGCACCTATGATAGCTCACAAGATTCTACGAGCCAGATACTATTGGCCCACACTATTTCAAGATGCGTACAATTGGGTGCGCAGGTGTGAGTTGTGTCAACAGTTTGTTGGGAAACCTAAGTTGGCTGCACTACCTCTCAAGCCAGTCGTGATTGAAGAACCTTTTCAACAATGGGGCATCAACTTCATTGGCACTATGAATCCATCATCAAGTGTAGGACATAACTATGTTCTCACTGCGACAGATTATTTTACCAAGTGGGTGGAAGCCATCCTAGTTAAGCATGCTACTTCCGAAGTGGTATGGAATTTCCTTAAGGAAAACATTATTTCCCGGTTTGGAGTCCCAAACAAGATTGTAGTAGACAATGCTACTTGTTTCTCTTCTCATGAGATTACTGACTTTTGCTATGAGCATGGGATCATTCTTTCCCACTCTTCAGACTATTATCCGTAAGGGAATGGTTAGGCAGAATCAAGTAACAAAAATCTGGTTACTATTATCAGGAAGCTGGTGGAAGAGAATCAGAGAACTTGGCATAAAGCATTGTTTGATGCTTTATGGGCAGACAGGATTACCCCTAAAAGGGAAATAGGTATGTCACCATTTCAGCTTCTGTATGGTCTGAATGCAGAGATACCAATTACCTTGGAGTTGCCAGCATTGAAGTTGGCAAAGGCAGTGGAAGATAGAACTTTTGATAGTTCTATTGACAAAAGGATCATGTACCTAACTGAACTTGAGGAGCAGTGAGCGACGGTGGTAGATTGTATTGCTGAGCATCAAAGTCATGTAAAGAAAATCTTTGACAAGAAAGCAAGGGCTCGTGAGTTTTGAATTGGAGATCAAGTCTTGTTATGGGACAAGAGGAGAGAACCAAAAGGAATGCATGGGAAATTTGATTCCTTGTGGAGAGGCCCATTCACCATTCATCAGTTCTGTGGTGAAAATAGCTTCTTGCTAGAATATCTGGATGGGACACCATTATTTTTGCCTCACAGTGGGCAACATCTGAAACACTTCAATCCTTGAAGTATCAGATAAGTTCATTTGTACATTTGTATAGTTTTGTGTTTTTATTTTTGTGTTTTTGTTTAGTCTTTTGTGTCTTTTTCTTTTTATCTTGACTCTATAGCCCAATGGCATGGATGAAGGCACTTAGAGACTGGATTCTCCTCCCTTCGATTGTTTCAAAGTTTGATCGATGGAAGTTCCCCAGTTAGAGCCAGCTGTTGTTCTCAAAATTAGCTACGCTTGTTTTTCTAGACAACCCCTACGAAACTTGTCCGTTTCGTAATCTTCACTCTAAGTTCACAAATCGAGACAAGATTCTCTTGGTCCCATGTAAAGTCATATGGCATCCTAAACTAGTTTACAACATTCCCTCGAATCGATTCCTCAAATTTTGTGCAAATCGATTAGGTTGTAAACTGACCAAAATATCATTTTTGATCATCTTGGGGTGCTCGTAAAATTTTGAGCTATATGTGCAATATCGGTAAAAATAGCCAACTTTGCATATCTTTTTGTTTGCTTGTGTAGTGTCGGCAATTTCTGCTGCTTTTACATAGTTTTTCATTTCCCACATGCTCGGGCGACACTTTTTGCCGCCGTTACACGTTCCTCGCTAAGAAGCAAATGTAAAGTCGGCGTTTTCTACCGCCTTTGCATTTCCGTTAACACATGTTTGATCGGCAATTTTCACCGCCTGAGCGAGGTCGATCTTCAAAATCATGAACTCTAGTGGCATTAATTACCACTCGTGTTGGCATTAAGATCATGTCTTTTTGAACCTTTTAAATGTAATCTTATTGTTTTTCTTGTCATTTCTTTTTTTAAAGCTTCCTAGTTGATTCTTGAACCCTCCTCAAACAGCTCGACCGTGGTGACCTTGGATTCAAATAGATTTCAAATTTGCTGCCGTCACACTTAGGGTTTCAAACTTGATGGGTAAGTCATTTAACTGCTTTCAACTTCTAGGGTTTCATTTACATGATTGATCGGTAAATTTGTTGTTTTGAACTCATCGTTTGTTTTTGAAAAAACCTTTGAAAGATGTTGCATTTCTATTTTGTATTGTCATTTTTGGCTCGATCTTTCATATTGAATTCTTGTTCTTTAAAATGCATTGTTGACATCCTTGAAATAGGTTGTAAGGTTTTCCTGTTTGAATGTCCAATTGGCAAAAACTACCGATCAATACTTATACTCTAGGTCTTAAGGTGATATGCATCGTCGGTGGTTTGTCCCAACCCTACCGAACCCATCTTTGAAACATCTACAACGTCAGCGATAATTGCCGCTTAAGACCTTTCCATGAGCTTGTAGACAAATATGAGGTCGGCGGATTTCGTCGCCTTTGTATTTGAAGATGTATCAAAAAGCAAGTGTGTGGGCGGCGAAATTCATCGCCCCTACACGAAGAAAACCATTGAAGTACCATATGCAGTATCGGCATTATTTGCTGCCCAAACATCAAATTCGCAATTCATACCAGTATGCAATGTCAGTATTTTTTGCCACCGATACATGACACTTCAATTTTTTCCTGTAATATGCAATAGCAGCAAATTTAACTACTCTGACACTTGTGAAATATCCCTCATATGCAAGGGCGGCAAATTTTACCGCCCATGCAAACATTCTCTCAAATTTTCCTAACTCTGGGATATTTTCAATTTTTCTTTTCCGAGTATGCTTTCCTCCATTCTTCGACCTGCTCGCACTCTAGCCATTTCAAGCGTGTCCCCATAGTCGTGATCGTCGACATGCAATTTTCCTAGATTACCAGTATTTCCCCTAATTGCATGATCATGACTTTTTGTTGCAGTTTCTTCTCTGGATCTTCTTTCTTCATCAACATCCTTCTAGTGATAGCTCATTCAGATGATTGAGTTGTCTTCGAAGAAGTTGAAAGCGATGAAGTACAAATATCAAGGTGTTTTTCCAATCACCTTAGTTACTTCTAATGTTGATGACATTAAGGATACAGAGATTGGACATATGGACATGGCAGAATTTGTGGAGAGAACCAGGTCAAATAATCCTAGCTCTGTAATGAAGAAGATAATTAACAGTAACATCCATTTGGTGTCATCTTTCCCGGTGGCAGCACATAACACAGAATTTGTTCTTCAGTGTGCTCAGTTCTATAATTGGGATACCAGGGCTGTGGTGGATGCAAGTGGCAATGTGATAATCGGACTAGATCTTGAATTCATTGATAAGGTTTTTATGTGTCCTCCTGCTACAGAAGTGATAAAACTAGATTTTGTTGAAGCACAGAAAGAGTACGACAAAAATCCTGAGAAGGCAAAGAAGGTGATCAATACTAAATGGCTCAAAACTTCAAGATCAAACTTGTCTAGGCGGCCACGGAGTTTTCCTAGGAGTGATTTTATAGAAGAAGTTGGTGATCTGATAACTCTTCTCAGCATGATAAGGGGATTGGCTTCTTCTTCACTGTTTCATGAGTGGATGTATCCTTTCATCAAGGTAATATTCCAAGGCAAACAAGCTATCTTCTGGGGTGAGTAAATCAGTAATGCTCTGCATGAGCAGTTGACAAAGGTATCTACTACTTTCAAATTCTACATGACTTTTTACCTGGTGTATATAGCAGCCTCTATGAGAATCTTTCTAGGTCTAACATCAGAAGGAGTTAGGAGGGTAATCCCTGTGTATCAATACTACTCTCAATTGACATTGAAGGGTTCTATTCAGCATTTTAGGAGAGTAAATGATGCTTTCTTTGTAGTATTCTTGTGTCTTTTTGACCCTCAGCTAGAACAAAGAAGAGTGTCAGATGAGGCTTGGATAGTGGTAAATGATTTTGGATGCATGTTCTTACAGTTCCCTTCTTTCTCATATCTAAGCGTTGGCTTTTTCCAAGGTCATCCCTATATGTTGCCAAGGTTCCCCTCAGACAAACTTGTCTTAATGGAGTTATGCAGACAAATGATCATCATGCATAATAAACAAATGGAGCTCAAGAAGCTCGGTTTCAGGTTCCCATTTGAAATTGGCAAGTTTTTAGTATTCACTACTGCAAAGGCTAGGGCCATGGAAACATAGATGCAGCTTGTAACTATGAAGCAATTCAAGAGAAGGCCAAAGTTTGACTACAGGGGCGTGAAAGACAAAATCAAGAGGAAAACCCAATTCCATGAACCTATGGTTGAAGATGTTTGGGTAGATTTGAGAATAGAATAAGATGTCAGGAAGTTGGACTACAACAGGTTATCTCTTGAGCAGATTGAATATCTGTGACTTGCTGATATTCCTAAGGATCTAGTGGATGATGGAGAATTGGTTGATGACAGATATAACACTGAACATGTTGCTAACACTCCCCTCCCTCCAATCCAATGGTCAAAAAGAGTTGACATCTCTGAGGAAAAGATTTGAGCCTATATTGGCAAACACCAACAATTGGCTAGTAGACAAAGGAATTACTTTGAAAGAATTCCTTACAGGATCAGAGACTGAGATTTAAGAGCAAACAGGTAAAAAGGTGGAAAATAGAATGAAGAACAAAAGTGATGTTCCCTCTTCTTCCAAAACACATAAGCCTAGAATCAAGTTTGTGACGAAGAAATCAAAAGCTGCGAAGAAAGAGTCTGAAATAGAAGATATGGAAGTTGAGAAACAGAACACTGAGGAGCCAGCCATTGAAGAAATGGAGGTTGAAGATAGGCCTACAGATCAACAAGAAGAGGAAGTTTTGTCTCCTAAGGAGAATGTACAACAAGAAACGGGAGTCTCTTCTCCCTTGCCTGACACACCTGTTGCAGTTCCTTTGTCTGTTTCCCCTATTGATATTCCCTCTTTTGAATTTCCCTCCCCTTCCAAAATAATTTTTGAAAATCCTGAAAATACTTTTGAAGATGTTCTACGTTCCTCAGGGTCTACTCCTAGTTTGTCCTCTTCATCTTTTGATATTGGGGTTGCTCCTATTTTTGATCACTTTGTGATGAATACTGAACATGTATCTAATGTAAATGTAACAGGTGCAGTTTTTACTAATACTCCACTTATTGTTTCCACTACCAGTGCAAGTGCAGTTCTGGTGACACCAACAATGGGGACAAATCCTAATGTAAGTACTTCTGTGCTTCCACCATGTTTGTCAGCTTATACACCAAAAAGGAAGAAACAAGCCATCTCCCCAGATGACTTTGATTTTAGTAAGCTGGTGCCTGTAAAAGCCACGACCCCGAAGAAGCCAAAGATTCTTTCAAGAATACTTGAGGACAAGGGACATAAATTTCTGGAGATTGTAAAACCTCCACAGGATGCAACCATGGAAAATTTTGATATGAATGATTACTCTATCTCTAGAGTTGAATTAGGAAAGATAACTCATGAAAGTGACAAGAATGATATGCAGTCAGCAATGGACATCCTGATTCAGAAATTTGACAGGGAGAAGGAAATGAAAGATCACTACAAAGCAATGGTTGAACAATTGACTGCAGTGGTAAGGAAAATCACTTTGAATTTAGAAGCAGTAACTCCCGAGGCCGTTTCTGTAGAAGACCCCATCATCCAGAAAGCAGAAAAGACTCATCTCAAAGGAAAAGTACTTGAAGAGTACTTAGAAAGGATGCGTGCACAAGGAATTTCCCTGCTCACAGAAGTATCTGAGAAGACAGACAAGATGGTGAAAATAAGAACAAAACTAGATGACTTGATCGATGTTATTTCTCAAGATATTGAGCGCATAGAAAAGAATCATGATAAATGGGTGGAGATGAGAAAACTAAAAATAAGCACTCTAATATCAATTGGTGCCATTCCTAATAGGGATTCTTATACAGAGACCAAAGAGGCATTGACATATAGGAGCCATGTGCTGAAAGATTTGATCAATGACCTAGAATAGAAGGAAACTCAGTGAACAGAATGATGTTAGTCTATTGCATAAGTTGGAGGAGCTACCTTGCAAGCTTGTGTCACAGGATAACCAATTTCTCTCTGCAGAAGAAATGGTTCGGGAATTTGAAGATATGTTCCAGAAAGAGTTTGAGGATAAAACATTTTCAATGGCCTCTGTGGACAATATTCTGGACAATTAGTTAACTTTGGATAATCTAAAAACCAAGTTAACTAGTCATGCAAAATCAGTCACCATAGTAAGAGATGCCATAGTTTGAGCCAAGATGATTTTCAGGAACACAGTTAGTCCAGACAGTATTGGAATGCAAGAAGCTTTCGCTATGTATGATGGTCATATGAAGAAAGACGACAATACAAGTTGAAGCAATTTTTCTCAATACTTAGTTTATTTTTCTGCTTTTTAGATGTACTTTTGAAACAATTTTGGACATATTTACATGTATTTTTTCCATATGTAATTACATGTAAAAACATAGGAAGTCCCAAGTCAAAAAGGACTCCTTTGTTGAATAAGTCATAGTTAGTTTTTGTTTTCCTATTTTTGCTCTCAGTTTCTCTTATAAATAAAGAGGACCCTCATTGTAAATAGGATCTTTTAGTTATTGAAGCGAAACTCTGCCAAATTGAAGAGCATTTTGAGACTTTGTGTTCAAATTGTAAATCAAATTTTATCAAGTGAATAAGAAAGCAAGTGATCATTCAAACTTTGTGTTGAAATAACTTGTGGCGTATTGGAAATTGTTCTTATGTCCTTTTCCTATTAGGATCTTATCTGTTTGATCAAATAGTAGTGTGAGTGAGAATAATCTGGGAGATGTTCTAAAGTTGATTATGGAGACTTTGTGCTACAACGATTATCTTTAGTTTGTGATTTAGCATTTTAAGGTGAAAGATATTGGAAAGGATTTGAATTACTATTATCTTTTGTGATCATTTATTTTGTCATAGTTTTTGGTGAAGACTTTGGGCTGCACCTCATTCTACTTGGTTTTAAGTTATAAATCAGCAAAAGAAGCAATGATAGACTTTGTGCTCTCGTGGGTTTCTTGGTTATTCAAATTTGTATCAAGAAAGTGCTCTTTCATTTTGTAAACATCATTTCTGAAAAAAAAGAAATGGATGATATGATCTCACCCCTGAATTAGTATTTAGTTTAAAGTATTTTGTGATAATTGATAGGGAACCTCCCCTTGCTGAGAGGAGAGATTTATCTCATTACACTGTGGTCGATATAACCATTTTGCTTTCAGTTAGTTGAAGACAAAATATTCACCCAACAGGTTTTATAGCCACTATTGTTTCTAAAATTTTATTATTGATGCTTTGGGTGAAATTTACATCTTTCATCAAAAGAATTTTGGGCATTCCTTTTTTCACTAATTCTTCAATTACAGTTTCTATTTAAACTCCAACTTCTACAAAAGGATCTGCTGTCTTCATGTGAAGGTGCTAGGAGCCTTGAGATTCACTCTCTTTGTCTTTGTTTGCCTCTATCTCTGTTTCTTTGTCTCCCTTTTCATCCTTGTCTTTTGATGGATTATCTTCCGATCCCTTGTCTACAAGCAACTCTATTTTTTATTCGACTTTTTTCTCTTTTCCTTTGCCTTGGGAATGCTCCTAGGATCTCCATCCCAGTGTACCTACCCATCTTCCTTGAGGTTTTGGTTCATAAATTAGAGGCTGCTTCAAGGTTCCCCAATCTGTGTAGATCTCTATTTCCCTCCAGCAAGGGTCATTTGACCAATTTTCAACATAGATCCTGATGAAGGAGCCTTCTTCCTTTTGATCCTTCCATTCCTCTGTACAAATGTATTTACCCAAGTGATTGCCTATTTCTTCCATAATATTCTAATTCCAAAACTCTATTGGAACATTTGGCATCTTATACTAGTACTGAACATAGTTTAACCTGTGCTTCTTGGGATGGAAACTAATTTTCCAATCACTAAAATAAAACCCATATCCCTCCATAAGCCAAATACCTTCCAATATTTATTTTCTGAATTTTGTTGATGGGCAAATAACTAGAAAAAATCCATTGGATAAGGATTTTAGGGTTAGATCTTTACCTAATTCCTCCCAATTTATATTGAAACCAAACCATTTGGAAATAAGCCCTAATTCCCTCAGTCGATCTATGGAGGGACCCAACAGCCTCGCACCTAGCACCATGGATTTCTTATTACCGAGAAAATTTCTTGATTCCCTTCCTCCTATAGATTTCTTACCAATATCTCCCTCTCCAAAACTAGGATTCATCTGACGATAGCATCCTTAATCCCTCCATCGATTTCGATTGTTCTAGTATCAGTTTGGCAAATTGTTATTGAATCTTCCATTATGAAAGATGTGATTCTGCTGCTCTGTATGAAAGAGCCATGCCTCTGAATTTGCTCTATCCTAAATTTTCTTTAGTGGAATTTCCTTTTCTTCTTCGGCCCAAGCCCTTGGGTTTAACCCTATCTTTGAGGAACTTGCTCTGTCACCTAAGCTACCCTTCTCTGCCCTGATTGCTGCCCTCCTTTCACCTTCACTTTCTGCTCTCTTTTTGCCGAGTTTGCACCCTTCAGTCTACTCCATTTTTTATCTTTAATTCAAGATACAATCTCTATATTAATATTATAATTTAATCATATTTATTTTATATATAATATATAATATTTAATATAGTTAATTTGTTATTATTTAGCATATTTTATATAATGTAAATTATTTAAAGATGAGATAGAGAGACATAGAGGAGGATAGAGAAAGAGAGGGAGATAGAGGGAGAATGAAAGAGAGAGGAAGAGAGAAAGAGAGGTAGAGGAAGAGAGGGGGAGAGATGGAGAGATAAATGGATACACAAAGAGAGAGGAAAAGAAAAGTGTAGAGAGATAGAGATAATGAAAGAGAGAGGAAGAGAAAAAGAGAGGTAGAGGAAGAGGGAAGGGGGGAAACAAAGAGAGACAAATACAAAGAGAGACATAGTACAGAGAGATAGATGAATAGAGAGAGAGAGAGAAATATTTAATATTTATAACAATTCTATTTATTTTATATATAATATATAGTCTCTAATATAATGTATTTATTATTGTATAATATTTTTATATAATGTAAATTATTTAATATATTTTAAAAATACTATTATATTATAAAATTGTTTATTTATATTAAATATTTATTTATAATTTAATCATATTTGTTTTATATGTAATATATAATATAGTTATATTTATTATTATATAGAATATTTTATATAATGTAAATTATGTAAAAATGAGATAGAGAGACATAGAGGAGGCTAGAGAAAGAGAGATATAGAAAGAGGGAGGGAGAGAGGAAGTGAGATAAAGACATGGAGGAGGATAGAGGAAGAGACATATAGAAAGAGAGACAAAGATAGAGATAATGAAAGAGAGAGGAAGAGACAAGGGGATAGACAGAGAGAGACGAATACACACACACACATAGAGATTAGTCATGCTAACTAATTGGATGTATTTCATCATTTAGAATAACAATGAGTCAATATTGTTTGCATAAATATTTTTTCTACACGCTAAAATTACTTAGAGGCTATCAATTACATTTTAAGACACTCTCAAAACAATGGAGGCAACTAGACAAATACACTAGAAAACAAGTATGGTCAATCATATAATGCAATGTGGTCTCCACCTTTCTGGTACTTTTCAAAATGGCACTATTTAGAGAAGAATAATAATTTTAGTATACAATTAAAGTTTCAATAATGCTTTCCACTCTTTGACAAACATGGGGCTAAGAATCTACTCCAAAACATATGTATCCAAAGGAAATGTACAAATGCCCTCCTATTAAAGATATAGGTACAGAATAATAATAGTAACAAAAAATTAAACAAAAGAAACACATAAATTTACTAAGAAGCCATAGTGAAAAACCAACAATTATGCTGAAATTTGGTAAATTTTTGTCGTAATTGATACTCCTAATATTTAGTATTTATAACTTAATTATATTTATTTTATATAATATATAGTCTCTAATATAATTGTATTTATTATATTTGTATAGTATATTTTATATGATGTAGGAACTTCTAGAGGTCATAACTTTTGACCTGGAGGTCCGTTGGAGCTGAAATTTGGTGGGCATATGCATCTTGAAGAGTTTATTAAAAATCCCACAAAATTGGTAAATTCGGTAGTTTGTCGTTTTGACACTTTTTCGGGACCTTATCTGATCATCTAGGGCCTCAAAATGAGGTTTTAATATTTTTTTTTGGGATTTTCCTAGTTTTTTCTAAATAGTTTTCGAACTTTACTTGCAATTAGATTAGAAAGTTGATGATTAGTCATCTTTTAGTAAGTTTCAAATATTTGGAAACTTTCATGGTCATACATATAAGGATGTGAAGTTACCAAAAATGGCAATTTTAGAAAGTTTGCTAAAATCTACCAAAAAATGGTAATTTTCTTTTTTCTATAAATTTGGTATTTATTTTTAGTTGTAGCGGGATGGAATGGACTGAGAAGGAATTTGAAAATAATTCTGAGTTTTTTGGATATTCTTTTGCATTGAATTTTATGTTGTGAAGTTTGGTTACATCATCTAGTATCAGAGCGGGAAGATGACTATGAGAGGAAGAGGAAGAGTAGGTATTGCCCAGATGCATAGGGATATGCAAAATCTCCAAAGACAAGTACAAGAACTTGCAGGTATGATGGCCAATTAGAGATTGAGACCACAAAGAGATGATTCTAATGAAGAAATAGGCCAAGAAGATGAAGATCAACATGTAGGAGTTGAAGAGGAAGCACAAATAGAGCGCCTGACTTTTGAAGAAAGGATGCTCAAAGCATTAGAGGGGAAAAATGACGGGATTGAAATTGAAGTTTCTGAGTATGCATGCAGTCTCAAACTAGAGGAGTTGATAGATTGGTTGAACGACATGGGGAAATTCTTTGAATGGAAGACTATGATAGAGGAAAATAAGGTGAAGTTTGCATGCACCAAGTTAAAGGGTCATGCAATGATTTGGTCGAATCATCTGCAAAAGGAAATAACTAGAAAAGGAAAGGATAAAATCACTTGACTTGGAGCAAAATGGAGAAGAAGCTGAGAGATAAATTTTTGCTTGTAGACTGTCATGCCCACATTTCCCATGTGGTCATGACATGACACAACACACGTGTCATGTCCACATTTGCCATGTGGTCATGACACAAAATATCAAAAAACTTTTCTACTCACCTCTAAAAACTCCCTCGTATGCAACGAGCATGCTCGATGGTATACGCTCAAAGGTCCAAAATGTCAATCGAACATCGGGGTAATGCAAACACCTTTCACAACCCCTGCGAGATCTAAGCCTACTAAGGGGGTTGTGCGATGCGACAAGTGTCACTTAAGAGGGTAGATTCCAAAATAAGATCTAACCCTAGTTTTCCTAGATGAGGTGACGTGATTTCGATAGGTTTCAAAATCCAACTCGAAGAACTATAATAAAAATGAGATTAATTACTTTCATCAAAACTTAGTTAAAATTAATCAAAGATAATTAATGTGATAGATTAAACACATGAAATAACCACTTAATTACCCCTTTCCTAATCTAGGGAAAATCCGGCAGCATAACACCACCTCATTATTAATGGGGAAATAATTTTTAAATACACAACCTTTATTACAACCTTATCAAAAGGAAAAATGAATTAAATCTAATTACACCTATAAAATAATTTATTTTAACATTCACTCAAGGCAATGAAAATAAAATACATTCACATTAATAAATTAGATCAATTAATTAAAATTTGCATAAGGTTTGCACAAGTACAAAGGTGAAGGGATATTTAAATTAATTTTCAATAAAGCAATAATATTTCCCCACACTCAAAAACCCCACTAAAATATTAAATAAAATATTCTAAAAAAAGAAATTCCTCTAACCCATATAAATAAAAAAGGCAATAAATTGATTAAAAAGACACAACTAATATTCCCCACTCCAATAAACAAAAAAAAAAAAAAACTAAAATGATTTTAACTAAATTAGCCTTAAAGCTATGCACTAGCCCAATTAAATTTTAGGCCAATTAAATTTAAATAGTTTCCATCACGCTAATTTTCTGCACCCAAGTCCATTAAAAGTAATAAACCACAAGATAAAAATTAAAGCCTAGGTTTAACATTTAAAACCCACTAAATTTAATTTAAAAGTCTAGGATAAAATTAAACCACTTACTACTCCCAAAATTTAAATAAGCCATTCAAAAAAAAGGGCTGACTAATTCAAAAAGCAAAAAGTCTTCCAAAATAAGTGAGAGGGAAAATATGTCACGTTCACAAGAAAAAAAATTAAAAAAACAATTTATTTCTTTTCCCTCTTTTTCTATTCTCATCTAATTGCTTTTTTCTCAACCCTAATCACTAATTTTATTGTTTTCTATATTCTCCTAAAAGAAAACCTAACCCTATTCCTTCTTCTCTTCTCTCCTCTATTCTTTCTTCTCTTCTCTCCTCTATTCTTTCTTCTCTTTTCTATTTTGTTTGCAGGTCACAACCAGGCTGCCATGGAGGGGAGGTATACACAATTATATATTTTTTTAATCTATTTGTTTGAATATCTCCCTCTTTTTTTTTGTGTAGTGTATATATATATATACTCGCTGGGATGCTACTGGTAAAAAAAAACTAGAGATAAAATATATTTTCTTTTGTTTAGGCATACTATATATATGCCATTATATATATCAATGTTTATGTTACAGGTAAGAGGGATAACGACGAAAGTAACAGCAATCGATGGAAACCAAAAAAATCACAGTCAAAGTGAATGTTGAAGGCACCTTATTACAGGGCACCGAGCGCCATAAAAATAATGGAGGTTGTGGGGTGGGGAGGCCTCCCCGCCCACCCTCCACAGAGGGTGGACGGGGGGGTCCGTCCCCCCCATTCCACTGCAGATGCTATATAATGGCGGCGGCCATGGCTGCCACCCCACCTTGCTATTGTCCTGGCCTTTAGCCCTCCTTTAGGGTTTCTACCCTAAGTTTAAAATATTAATAACTTTTTAAATTTTTTTTTCTATTATATGAAACATGCAAGAAATTACTATGTTTAAAATGTGAAATATACATATATATTTGCATAGGTACACATATACATACTTTTAAAATATAAAAATTAGGTTATATATATATATATCATTTCACATAAAAATCATTTCTGTTGAAAAAATAAATATGTTGTTATAAAAGATAGCACAAGTTAGAATAAAGTATATACTACAGTTATATATATATATATATTATTTTCTTTTTATAACTTTGCAACTAATGTCCTACTGTGCATTTTTTTTCTTTAAATGAGATAACAGAGAGCCCATTTAATTCAAAATACAACAACTACAATATACATACATTTTTCCTTTCTAAGTTAAGGATTTTCTTCTTTCTCTTTTTTCTTTTGAATAAAAACAACTATTTTCTTTCACACAAGTTAAGTGCTCTAAAATTAATTTTCTGCAACTTTATTTTTTTCTTTCATCTATACTAAATGGAGATTTTCATTTTCTATTTTGTCATACAAATAATTATATTCATTCAAGGGAACATATAGAGAGTAAGAAGAATGTATTTCTCTATTCCAACATAACATGGATATATATATATTTTTGCAAACTATTACAAGATGAAACAACACTACTCCTTTGAATAAAATCTTAAATACATAAATATTTCTGTATCCATTACAAGAAAAATTACAACAATTTCCCATACCAAAACTTGAACACAATAGATGCACATTTTTTTTGTTTGCAACAATAATAAAGAGAGCTCACTCTCTTAAACGATTACAACAAGGCCATCAAGGGGCATGGCTGTCATAAAGCCAAACTTAACAAAGATCACAAAAAATGATACAACTTCCTCCAAGCTCCCAAAAATCCAATACCCCCAAACCTGCAACAAACTAAATAAAGCCTTCAGATGCCCATGGGGATGCTCGCCTCCTAACTGTAGATTGGAGAAGATTCACCCTCGAACTTGGAGGTCACCCAAGCAACTAGGATCAAACCACAACAACAACAAACACCACAAATACACTCACACAAGTAAGAACAACCCACCCAACGCTTGCACAATACAAATCCATTTGCATGGATATTAGGGGGTAGGAGAGTGGACTGCTCTCGACTCTAGAGGTTCACCCAAAAATCTCAATACTCATATTTCTCAAAACAAAAGGCCTCTAGCCTTAACTTTTCTCAATTATCACATTTGTAAGGCACTCATGCTTTCACAAAATTCTCATTTCTTCCCAAAACACCTCATGGCCATCAATATCTCAATAAAAATGGTGAGGGTGACCTCGAGGAGGTTCACTCCTCTCCCACGCCAACAAGATGAGCTTTCCAAAAATGGAGAGTCTCATCCAAATGCCCACAAAATAAACCCACACAAAAAAACACCAAGATTCAAAGGAAATACACAAGCAATCATCACACATAGAAATGTAAAAACAAAGGGAAGACATATAGCCTTGAAGCCTACCTTTAAAGCCCTAAAATGGTGAGAGTCGATGGAGAGCTCCTCCATATCTCCCTCCAAGCCTCTTGCCTTCAAAAAATTTCTCCAAAACTCTAGCTAACTCTCTCTCCAAGGAATAACCAAGAAAAAATGGACAAAAAGAAGAACCCTCTCCCTCTCTCAAAGAGGGAGTTTAATAGGCTACACCCAATAGGGTATGTGTAGGATCATGGTGGGCCAAACTATACCTCTAAGTGGCAATGAAAATACAAAAAATCAGACTTTATCAAGTTCATGTGAAAATTTGAATAGATTATCTACACAATTTGGAAAAGATGTAAGAACGAAATTTGTAGAGAATTGAATCTAGTTTATAGGCTACTATTTTTTTTTTTTAAACTAAATTTACTTAGTGAAAATTGAATATTTCAATGAATAGCTATTAAATTTTTCAGAAAAAAATAAAAAGTGGGTGTCTATCTAGCCAACCTAACTATGAGTATATATATATATATATATATATATATATATATATATATATATATTTTGAAACTTTCAAAATAAGTAGAGGACTCATGTCCGGATGTGACGCATATTTATTTGAATTTTTTTTCCAATAAAATAAATAGTTAATGATTTTTTTACTATGACTTTTTTTAAAAACTAAAAAGTAATTTTCTAGCCAACCTAACTCGATAAAAAAAATTGAAATTGAAATTTTTTTTTAAACCTATAGCCAGAAAAGCATAGAGTGTGATGCATGTTTCGGATCTCAAAAAGGTGAAATGGTTTGAAAGTTATGGATGTTTTTCAATCAGTGTGTCCATCAGGATTTCAGAGACACAGTATATAGAAAATTATTAATAATTATTTAATAAAATGATAACCAAACAAATCTTATATTTTTAGAAAGCTAACAATTTTTTCTATAAACCCTTTTCATTTTATCAATTTTGCATAAAAAAAAGTCGTCAGCACGAAGGGTGAAGTTCGAAGAAGAGACTGAAATATGAAAACACATTAGAATCCATGAAAAATCAACAACCAAAATGGATTTCCATCTTGCTTTGTACCAAAGCAAAACGGATATCCGTTTTGCTTCGGTAAAAGCAACTCAAAATAGATATCCGTTTCCAAAATAGATATCCGTTTCCTTGATCTATGAAAATTTTTGTACCATTGGTTTTGGATGAAGAGAAGCAACATATTTGAAACATCGAGGCAATAATACAAGAAGATAAAGTTAGTTGGTCATTTATAGGTGTATCTATTGTTTCATATCACATTACACATAGAATTCTAATTAACATATAGTTTCCTCATTTGGGGGAACAATTTTTTATCCGTTTCTAATGGAAATATTTAGTTAAAAATTGGTGGCTCCTTGTGAAAAGTATGGGCTCTTATCAAGCACGCATAACCAAGAAGGTTGATATCCATTTTTCTTACATGTTTGTTGATCACATCTTATGAAACGAATGTTGCTTGGTGATAGTTCTAGGTTTAGTGAACAATATTTTCAAGCTTATTGCAATTTTTACACTTGTGACCAAATATGGTACCAAACCCTTTCACCTTTTCAATTAATCTTGATAGTGTCATCTCACTCCATGCAAATCAAACCAACATTAGGACCATGTGAATGAGATTAAGGATAGCCTTGAAATATGAATCTTTGTACTGTTGACTATCCTTTTAGCATGACAATCCTTTAGGATCATTGTACCCAGGTGCAACAATCCTTCAATCTTCTTTTATTTATATTTCTTTCCTCTTCATACACAAGATTCTCGTGCCTTGTAGTCATGACAATCCACAAATCACCTAACTGTCCTTAGTGAGACTATATCTTATTTTGACAGTGATAGTCATCGTCCATTCACAACTCTCCTCTTTAACATAGATACCCTTTGCACATGTTTTGACTTCATGATTTTCCTTTTGTATGTTGTATTATGGTGTGAAAATACTATGGCCCCTTCGTCATCCTCTTGTATAATGAAATTGAAGGTCGACACTTACGGTTACTCTTCTTTATTACTTGGTGATTGTTATGCCCTTACTTCTATAGTGCATAGGGTTATGAATAGTTCGCTTGTGGCTATCTTAAGTCCTAGTTAAGTCATATTATCATTATTATATTGTTATTTAGTTGTTTAGGTCAGCCTAAGGCTTCTATAGGGCTATCTAAGTCGGCCTGGGTGATATCCTAGGCATAAATAGGTATATATAGGAGGTAGTGAGTCTCATTTCATATATATTGTGTATTGTGTTCTCATTGAAGACTATTGGAGGTATCCCCATCGAAGTGGATTAGGAGGTTTCCCCCTTGAAGTGGCATATTATTATCAAGTATTTGTAGCATATTTACTATTATATTCAGATATTGTGCAAGATATTTCATTACAAGTGGTATTAGAGCATGATCTTGGCACCGTAGAGGCAAAATTTTTTCTCAACATTGGAGGCAATTTTGAGAAGAGCATAACTTTTAGATTTTAGTGAATTTTTTAAATATTTTTAAAGGGTTTTTGAAGACCATATTAAGGAAGCTACAATCTAGATTTCATAGGAATTGGAGTAGATGTGAGCTAATTATTGCAGAATTACGATTTCTACACAAGTTATTTGAGATCTACATATCTCTTACATCCTACCAAATTGGAGTATAATTTGTATTGGGTTTTTGAAGAAATAATAGAGTACCATACAGTCCAAATATTGGAGAAATTGAAGCAAAAATAAGTGAGTTATTGCAAAATTAGGGTTCCCAACAAATTCGCTCTTAAGGCTGCAAATTTGCTAATTGTTTAGATTTTTTCTGAGTAAGTGGTATCTTGGCCTTGGTAAGTTACAGTAAAATTTTTATAGAATTTACATTTCATTTGTGTGATTTATTTAAAAAATATTGGTTTCCATCATGATGGGGCCTGCAACAAGAGGCAAAAAGAATGTTGTCACACTAGGGAAATCCTCTGATAAGGATGAGGAAATAAGTAAGTTCAAGGAAGAGGTTAAGAGGGATATGTGTGACCTAAGAGGAGATATATCATACATACGAAGCATGTTAAGTGCCTTTATGAAGGAACCAAGAAAGGAGGTCTCAAGCAACCAAGAACTAGAAGAAGAAGAAGAAGAAGATGATGATGATGATGATGAAGAAGAAGAAGAAGAAGAAGAAGAAGAAGCAAAAGAAGAAGCAAAAGAAGAAGAAGAAGAAACAGAAGAAGAAGAAGAAGAAGAAACAAAAGAAAAAGAAAAAGGCAATGAAGAAGAAGAAGTTCCTAGTCAAGCTATTCAACCAATACAAGGGTACCATGTACTATTCCTCTTCTCTTCCTCTATGGCATATCAAAAGGTTCAAGTAAAGGAAGAATACATTCATCAGCATCAAGAGCTAGATGCAAAGAGAAGACACATCTTAGAGGTGAAGTTAATTTTCCAGAAACACATGAATAAGCTGAGGACATCAACAGTTCCATATTACCTCATTATAAGGAAATATCTTCTAGTTGAAGTTACCACATGGGATGATGAAGATTATATGAAGCAATTACCACAATTGATCAGCGTTGAGGACAAAGCTTTTGTAAAGGTGGGGGGCATGTTATGCCCTTACTTCTATAGTGCATAGGGTTATGAATAGTCGGCTTGTGGCTATCTTAACTCCTAGTTAAGTCATATTATCATTATTATATTGTTATTTAGTTGTTTAGGTCAGCCTAAGGCTTCTATAGGGCTATCTAAGTCAGCCTGGGTGATATCCTAGGCATAAATAGGTATATATAGGAGGTAGTGAGTCTCATTTCATATATATTATGTATTGTGTTCTCATTGAAGACTATTGGAGGTATCCCCCTCGAAGTGGATTAGGAGGTTGCCCCCTCGAAGTGGCATATTATTATCAAGTATTTGCAACATATTTACTATTATATTCAGATATTGTGCAAGATATTTCATTACAGTGATAATGAATCCCTAAGCTCACTTTTGATTGTCTTGAAGCCAAATTTACCACTGTTGAGATAGTCATAGTTGATTCTTGATCATGAATATTGCAAATTACTTCAAATATCCATGGACAATTTCAATTGTGTTTCTTAAGACACCCATGCCTTGACTATCCCTTGATGTTGGTCATGATTGTGCTTGGATGGCACAATAGTTCATAGTTAGATTTTTGCCACTAAAGTTTTCCTTTGACAAAGTCGTATTTGTAGTCCACCTTTTGATGATGTTCAAACAATATAAATACTTATTCTTAACATAAGCAATACATTTCACACAAATACCAATGCATTCTACTCATAAGGTTCATGGAACCATGCCTGCAGTGTACTATTATGGCAGCCTATGGTTGGTTTGACAATCTATAATAGTGATAGCATTCATGCCTAACAGTTCTTATCATTATTGTCATAATATATTTTTCATTTGAGGCCTTGTCTACAACATACAAAGTTTACCTTTCTCACCCATACCTCAGTATATAAAGGACATTGATAGGGAATTTTTAATTTCCACTCAATCAGTGCAATCTAGGAGAGGATAGATTGTCTAAAGTTGTAATCTATTTCCATTTACACTTGCCATAACTACAAATGCTTAGTGTTTATTCTCAACCCCAGTATATGAATAAAATGTGACCTATTGTTCTAATAGGCCTATAGGGACAAAGAGGTGATAAAGCCTTTAATTTTAAACATGACATGGTTTTGATAACTTCCCATTTTGGTAAGGTCCTAGATGACAATCCTTTGATGCACCTAATTGTAATAGGTGTTATGATAGTCCTTGGTATCTTTTCATTTCTTTCTTGAATGGCCTGCAAATAAGACATAAGACCTATTAGATCCTTCATAAATAAGAATTCTCATACATTACATTTAAACTTAAACTCCCTAAACATCCATCAATCCATCCATTAATATCAAAATGCCATGAATATCCTATGATCAACCATTCTAATTCCTAGGATAGCCATATATTGCAATTTTGCTTCTCTATACTAAAATAGCCCAAGGAATATCTACCCTTGAATTTGTATTTTAACAATCTAATGTCTTTACGAATAACATTGAGCCTTCTTTTGGGACAACATTTTTGCCTTTAGAAGCTCCTCATTTCATGATAGCCTAAAATAGAATAAGTGGATAGTCATAACATTTTAGCATAATGGGAAAACCCTAAAGTGTGATAAAGTCTATACATTATCTATTCCCATCCATGTCATGAAGCAACTATTCAAATGCTAGGCCAACATGATTTAAACAATCATAAGGGCCAACAATCCACTGCAAATGCATGGGAAAAGGACAACTCTTGGATCCCATATTAATCATGTTCACATGGCTGCTAGCATCTTCAAGTGAGTCAATACAAAAATTGAAAGCCTCAAACTCATACACTTTAGAAAAATATACCTAATTATAAAGCTGATATGCATGAATAAGGAAGTCCTCATGCAATACAAACTAAAATGTGTCATATTTAGACATGTCATCAAGTTGAACTACATCATGTTGAGACTCATGTTTACTTAAGCATTACAAGTCACTTGCCTCTTTGCATGCTTCAAAGTTCCAAACAAAGGACTCAACTTTAGGTGTAGCAGAGTCCTCATCAATGACTGATTTACATGGCCTTCAACAAACTAAAATTATATATCATCTTTATACTTATATGGAAGCTATATCATCTTTACAATTGTATGTCCAGGCTCTTTAGGAGTCTTCACAAATGTGTCCAAAGTAAGATTACTCAAATCAAATAATGGATTATATCCAAAGCTTTATTAAGTTGATACCTAGGTGGATTAGTGTGTAAACATTCAAATTAGATGGTAATTCACAAGTTTATAGAATAATAAAATGAATCCCTAGTCTAGAATCAAAATGTACATAATAAAACAGATATCTATTTTGTAGTAGCGATATGGACGTTGCAGAGTGTTCGTTGGCAAAGAATTGGGATTCAAGAAATGGATATCTGTTTTGAAAATGGATATCCATTTGGAAAATGGATATCCATTTTGTAAATGCAGAAAAAAGACAAGGAATATTGTTGGGCCCAACATTCGCAACCAGAGACCTTCTGTTGTCGAAATACTCATGATTTCTGGCTATGACAGTGAAAGGAATATTTTTATGCACTTTTGGAGACACAATTTTCTTGTTACAATCATAAGGGTGATATTTTTGTTCCCCTAATGGGGAGTAACAGTCGTCGTAAAGAAAAAAGGAGGAAAGTTACATTGGAGGAAATTGAAGCAATTAGGGAAAAAGATAGGGAAAGGAAGAGGATTGGAATAGTGGGTTTGGCGGATGCTCATCAAGATGAATCTTCTTCTTTACCATCTAATGACATGCAAATTGAAGATGTTAATTTTGATTATAATGAAATGTTAGATAAGAATGAAATTCACCATGATATTGCAAATGAAAATATTGAAAAATGTTATGAAACACCTATTCATAATAGCAATACCATGGACAAAGAAGAAGAAGAAAAATGAAGATGCGCACTTGAAGAAAGTGGATATGAACATCATGATGTTGAAATTGCACTCCATAATCTATTTGTTGATAAAATTGATGAGGTTGATAACATGGATGAAACAAGAACAATCAATGTGTCTCCAAATTTCATAAGAAGAGAGGACATTTGTCAAGAAGAGAATAACCATGATGAAATTGGAAAACACCCAAGAACCCCAAAATGGTTACTTAAAATTGATGAGAACATAATGGAAAAACTTGAAGGCAAGAGGTTGTCACGAACGGTTCAGTTGTGGGCTACAAAACTCTTCAATGAATACTTTGAGAAGAAAACATTAACCGAACAATGCCAACTTTTTGTGCAATTATTAAAGATGTACAAAATGAGACCTTTACTAAAGAAATTAAAGATTCGGTTAAACAAAGTGTCTGATCGGAATAAAATTATTGTTAGAAGCCTTTTCAATGTACTCAATTCTATTGGAAAGACTAGCAAGGAGAAAGATAAAAGAGCTGCCCGTAGAGTAATAACAACCTCAATAGTAAGGAAACAATTAAGAAATGCTTGATTAATGAGGCAAACTTGTGTTGACTTAAGATTGAATCATAAAACATTGTCAAAAGCACTACCATTAAGATCAAGGCTAGATAGTCCTCTTGCCAATGATACTTGGGCTTTTAGTGGTAGGCTTCCATGAGTTGACAAGAAGCTAATTGATAGCACAAAGGAAGAAATTGAATGATTTTGGCACAATAACTCTGTTGATAACTGAGAGGGGGGGGGGTGAATCAGTTATCCTAATTATTTCCCTTATTGAACTTTCTTTTTAATTGATGCAGCATTGAATCAAACACAAAAACATTAATCATGAAATAAGAAACACATGACACAGTATTTTTGACGTGGAAACCCTGTTAAGGGAGAAAACCACGGGGTGATTAACCCAAAATTATTCTCTGTTAGAAGAATAGGAAATTACAAAATGGCACTTGCCAATTAGGGCTCACTGCCCGAGCACACTGCTCACAAGAGGCCCACTGCCTACAAGAAGACACACTGTCTACAAAGTGATAAGAATCACAGTCTTGAACTGATTGGAAGCATCTGCATATGCTGGAGTTCAGTTCCGGTTAGGCTCAGTACACTGATCTGCTGCACTTCATCTTTCCTCTGTTCTTTATTCTGCTATCTTTCACATACCGGATCCTTTTTGCTACTTCTGCTCTGTTCTGGACTTATTCGCATATATCTTCACACCATCACACTCTTCACAACTAAATCCATCCTCTATATATATCCGCACAAGTAATTTCATCACCTTTCTGGTCGGCATCCGGAACAGTCTAGTTTCTTACAAACTCTTGTTCTGTCGGCTGAATCCTTCCTCACCAAGCAATGCGGATCAAGCATATACTTGTAGATATCATTAATCATGTCGGCCAAACATGATTCATGCCTTCACAACCTCTATCATCAACAGTAACACATCCAGAAAGTAGTCTGATACTTTGTCAGTCAGTTCTTCCTCTATTTTCACTGTCTCTCAGGAATCCGGTACTCAACTATTCATATCTTTTTCCTTGTCCATCACCGGAGGCTAAATCCTTGGAATATACCACTCAAGGTAGTCCTCTTGACTTCCCCAAATCCGCACTGCACCAAGATACTTCCTCTGAGAGATCCGGACCAATCTGTCGGACCTTGCCACATGCTCTGTTCTTGTTCACCGGACCACAACATTCTTTATTCTGACTTCCGGTAGAGACACATCATGACTTGCGGATATGTGTGATGACCTTTGTTGCCATCAATGACAACAACCATGAATCCATATAGTGTCTCTTGCCAACAATCTCCCCCTTTGGCATTGATGGCAAAACTTAGTGAAAAATGACTAAGTGTTTACACTATGCTCCCCCTTTGCTGATGCTCTGTCTTTATATACAATTTCCGGAACTCCCCCTTAATTGGATTCCTCATTTTTCACTGCTCCTCACTCCCCCTTTGACATCAATGGCAAAGGGTGGGGTTCGTACACCAAAATTTTCAAAAATTTTCTATACATAGCCGCATATTTACATACTCACATATACTGAAGAATGTCTGCAAAGGATGTCTGCAATTGGATCATTTCTGTAGCCCAACTTTGCTTCATTCTGTCCAAAATTGAAATGTGACCACTCAACAAAAATGCAAAAGCTTCTGCCCGCTTGAGATCTGTCGGATCTTTTGTTTGGGCGGTGGTCTGAGCATCACTGATGGCCTCATGCATAGTTTCCAACTTAGGGATTATAATCCTTCTAAGTTCTCCCATCCAGTTAGTGATATTCTTCCTTTCCTTCTCAAGATTCTTTATTTCATTCAAGACTGCAATAGTCTGACATTCTTGATTTATTATGGAGGAAGAGAGAGGATCAAAACTTTGAGATAAGCTTTGTAGCTTGTCCTGTTCCTCTTTTATTTTCTTATCAATTGCTGCTGTTGCCTTTGGCCAGGATATACAAAATTTGTAGATGTCACCGCCATCCTTAAGAGCATTCTCTAAGCTCTTTATTCCAATGCTCACAATCTTCCTATCTTTAGAGATTAATTCTAATACTTCTGAAAATCTTTTATCCAAAAATTCCTTCCGGACCTTTTCTTCAGCTGATTTTTCTAGAGAATCAAAATGTGTATCAACACTGCTGACTAAGGTTTTTAGATTACCGGAAGAGGAGGCTGTCGGATCTATCTGGATTGATGGCATAATCTTTACAAGTACTCCGGAAGCAGCCTCTATCAACTCACAGTCTTCCATATGAGACTTCAGGAGTTTTTCATTTGCCTTGGCATTTGCAAATGAAGCTATCTTCATTGTTTGTACCGGAGAGAGAGAGTCAAAGTCGAATGGGCCTTTTAGAAGCTCCGGTTCATCAATCTCTAAAGTTTCTTTTCTCAAAAATTGTTGAACAGTTTGTGCAGTGTCTCTTGCCGGAGACAGATGTTTCTTTTCTTCTGCAGTCTTGGAACTGTCAACCTCTTTATCTTTCACCCCTGCTTCCTTCTCCTGTAATTGCTCTTCTTCTTTGGATCCGGAGATTGTAGGGGAAACCGGAGGAGAGATGCTTGTATGTTCAGGGCCCACTTCTTCCAGAACAGATGATTCCAAATCCGCAGCTGTTTCTGCACCTAAGTCCTCTACAACAGGAAGATTGAACCTTTTGAAGGCCTTCCGGAGGATCTCTTCTGTCTCTTGGGCCACTTTGTCAGTCTCACCAAGCATGAGTTGATTCATCCTGGCTTTACTTCTGAACTCATCTTTGCAGTCCTTGAAGATTATGTTCATTGTCTTGGGATCAATTTGAGGATATAGCTGAATAGCTATCTGCTCCCGGATCTCAAGATCTTTTGCATGAGCATTGTTCTTTCTTACTTCCAATTCCTTTTCTAGGCTTTTAGGAATAAGAGATATGATCTCAATGAAAGCCTTATTATATATGTTCAGATATTTGACTGTGGCTTCCTGCAGAGTCTTTTGGTCAGCCTCACTAAAGTCATCATAAGATTCAGTCATTGGTTGAAGGTTTCCATCCACCGTGACCGACTTGATTACACTCTCTAGAGACAGAGTGGGCTTTTCAACAGATACCTCTGCCATTTCATCCTTGTCTTGTCCTGAGGAGGGTTTACCGGATCCTTTCTTCTTCTGCTTCTTTATTTCTTTTACTCCCTCATCTGACTTTGTTTCCTCTTCATCCTTTTGGCTTTTATAATCCCTTGTGGCTTTTGTCTTGGATCTTTTACCGGATGCCTGGACTTCCGGTTTTGAACTTTTGGTTTGGGAGGTGCAGATCTTTTTGATGATCTGGTCCGGGTGGGAGTTTCAACCGGAACACTTTCTTTACTTTTCTCTTCTTCCTCAGCCTTCCTCCTCTTTTCCCGGCTGGCATCAAGTGCCTCTTTTGAGATGCCTAGGCCTTGAGCAATATGCTCAACTTCTTTTCTTACCTTCCTCTTTATCTCCGGTTCCCTGAGTTCTACATGTAACTTTACACTCAGTTCCTCAAAGGTTCCAAACCTTTCTGCCTTAGGATCTTTGGGCTGGCTTAGCATGTGTTGAACATGCAGCTCTACTATCTATTCATCCACTTCATACCCCATAGGCATGATCCAGACAGTCCTTGGCTCCACTGCCTCCATCAGACACTGATCTGTTTCTACCATGAAGCATACTGTGTCTTTGTATTTTTTAACAAGGGATTGGGGTATTCTTTCTCTTGCATGCATCATGCTTTGGAAGTTCTTGAAGTAACCCCATAGAGCTGTATTTCTTGCTTTTGCATCCCCAAGTCCATGCAAATAGTCTCTGATTTGAATGGCAACCGGTCTGTCATTCTGCCATATCCATCCACTGGATCCGGGAAGCTCATTCATGTAGTAAAAGAAGAGACAAAGGATCAGATTGCCATATTTGAAGGAGTTTTTCTTGTCCTTCTTAATCTTCTGCAGATTTTCAAAGAGTTGGTTTACTAGAAGTTCGCACAAGTCATAGTCTGCATTCTCCTTTAACATCTGATAGGCTGTGTAGATTGCAGTTCCCGGTACTGAATTTTCCCTACTAGAGTGATAGATTTTGTAACCAATTATCATAGCTACAAATTTGACATCCGGTTCAGTGATGTCATCAACTGTCATAGCTCTCTTGTCAAACTTGGATCCGGTTGCATCACTGACTGTCTGATTTTTGACAGATTTGAGAACAGGTAATCCACCGGATGAGTGCAGACCGGTTACAGCCCTAATTGTGTCCTTGGTGATCTTGAAGGGCTTGTTCAACCATAGGAAGTTGTCATGTACTCTACTTAGTACATACCGGACCCATTCATCTTCTTCAAAACAGGGGAAATGAATGCACTGTGCAAAGTGTTTGTCCTGGATGGCTTTATACTGAGGTTTGATCTCAAAGGAGTCATCTATCAATTGTTTGTGATAGATATCCATCAGTTTTGATTCTCCAAAGTCTTCAAGATTTGCATGGATGTAAACCCTAATATCTTCCGTATGCAATACACCATGAGGAACACTAGAGAAGGCTCCTAGTGGATCTACCTCCAATGATTTGTAAGGATGTTTCTTGAATGAGGGGCGAGGTCTATCAGAGATCTTAACTATATTTGGAGTAGCCATTCTTCAAAGATTTGCAGTGAGGTAATGAAAAACGGCGAATACCTTATGCGCCTTCGATTTGCACGGAGTGATTGGATTGATTTCTTTATGCAATGACTTCGGCAGGAGATCCTTGGTGTGCTTGATGAATCTTGTTGCAGAGCTCCACTATTCACTTCTTCTTGAGTGCAGAATGAGCAAATGACTTTTGAGAAATCCCTTATATTGCTCCGCGAACCCTAATATCTGTCTGCAATAAATGCTTCACCTACATTAATCTAGTTTGCCTTGTCTGGATAGCTTGGAGTATCCCGGATTAGTCCTGATCTGTGAATATCATCCGGATCTTTCAATCATGAATAAATCGAGGTAACATATTACAAGAACATCCCAAGCATTATGTCCAAACCGCAGAACAGGATAGTGCACTTCCGGATCTCTCCGGACCTTTTTGTAATCCTTTGTCATACCGGAGCATCTCCCTGAACAGGTCTTATTTGATCGATCACAGCTTCTTCATAACTCCATGCGGACCTCTGAAATCTTGAATGAAGCATCTCAAGACTCATATCTGCAAACCCTTTAATCCGCATCTTGTGCCACATCCGGCACCACTTGTTTGGCTGGGGGAACAGGATTTTCTTTGAGTCTCCCCCTGAGCCTGAGCTCACTTTTTAATTTCTGGAAGAAATATCAGCACCAGAGTCTGGTGCGGATCCAACCTCTACATTCTCTGAACTTTTCTTCACCCAAATCTTGCTCATCTGATTCCTAACTTCATCCGCATTCATCTTTTGTTTACCCTTGTCTTGATTCTGATTATACACCGGACCTCTTTTGTCCTGATTCTTGTTTCTGCAGACTTTAGCATTATGACCGGACCTATTGCAGATTTGACAAATAACATTTCTTTGCATATTTGACTGATATCCTCTTGATCTGCATTGATTAGCCATATGACCTACTCTATTGCATGTAAAGCATCTACCTTTGAATGATTTGTTTACTTGCATAATTCTGCATTCATGGGATTTGTGTCCATACCTATTGCAGTTGAAGCACTGTCCGGAGAAGGATGAATTAATCTGATTCATTCTCATTCTGCACTGATTAGCTTTGTGACCAAAGTGGTTGCAGCTGTGGCAGTATCCATTGAAGGATGGATATCTTTGAGCATTTGGCTGTCTTACCGGAGGTCTTCTAGGCCTGCTTCTTGGATTTTCTGATCCAAGATTCTTCTGACCGGATCCGGAGCTTTCTCCTTTCTCATATCCCAAACCATACTTGTCATCTGTCCTCTTTTGACTTCCAAGAAGAACTTCAAGTTGAGCATAACTTATCTTGAATTTCTCTTTATATTCATTTGCTGTTTGAAGGTCTCTTTTGAGAGAGGCAATTTGATCCTCAAGTTTTTCTTCATTATCTTTGGCATCTTCAAGATCAGATTCAAGATGTCTGATAATCCTGTCCATCTGGTGGCATTCTTCTGATTTTTCTTTAAGAGATTGTCTTAGATTGTCTTCAGCCTTTCTTTTTTCTTCAATCTCTTGAGTAAACTTTATAGTTCCTGATTCCATTTCATGTCTTAACATAATGACTTCTTTTGATAACTTTTCACATAACTTGGTTTGCTCAGTCAATTATTCATTTGTATTGCTTTCTTCACTTTGTCTTGCCAACTGTTGGAGCAGCTCCTTTCTCTTTTTCATAGAGAGACTTAATTTGTCTTTTAATTCTCTCATGAATTCATCAGCCTGTTTGAGTCTTTCTTTTAATTCATTGACTTCAGAATTTGACTGTTCAAGATCCTCAAGGGCAGTCTTGAGTTGCTCCCTTAAACCATATGCATCCATTTGAGATCCCAGATCTTCCTCAAGCTGTTAGGCTCTATTAGGAGGAACTTAGCTCTGATACCAATTGTTGATAACTGAGAGGGGGGGTGAATCAGTTATCCTAATTATTTCCCTTATTGAACTTTCTTTTTAATTGATGCAGCATTGAATCAAACACAAAAACATTAATCATGAAATAAGAAACACATGACACAGTATTTTTGACGTGGAAACTCTGTTAAGGGAGAAAACCACGGGGTGATTAACCCAAAATTATTCTCTGTTAGAAGAATAGGAAATTACAAAATGGCACTTGCCAATTAGGGCTCACTGCCCGAGCACACTGCTCACAAGAGGCCCACTGCCTACAAGAAGACACACTGTCTACAAAGTGATAAGAATCACAGTCTTGAACTGATTGGAAGCATCTGCATATGCTGGAGTTCAGTTCCGGTTAGGCTCAGTACACTGATCTGCTGCACTTCATCTTTCCTCTGTTCTTTATTCTGCTATCTTTCACATACCGGATCCTTTTTGCTACTTCTGCTCTGTTCTGGACTTATTCGCATATATCTTCACACCATCACACTCTTCACAACTAAATCCATCCTCTATATATATCCGCACAAGTAATTTCATCACCTTTCTGGTCGGCATCCGGAACAGTCTAGTTTCTTACAAACTCTTGTTCTGTCGGCTGAATCCTTCCTCACCAAGCAATGCAGATCAAGCATATACTTGTAGATATCATTAATCATGTCGGCCAAACATGATTCATGCCTTCACAACCTCTATCATCAACAGTAACACATCCGGAAAGTAGTCTGATACTTTGTCAGTCAGTTCTTCCTCTGTTTTCACTGTCTCTCAGGAATCTGGTACTCAACTATTCATATCTTTTTCCTTGTCCATCACCGGAGGCTAAATCCTTGGAATATACCACTCAAGGTAGTCCTCTTGACTTCCCCAAATCCGCACTGCACCAAGATACTTCCTCTGAGAGATCCGGACCAATCTGTCGGACCTTGCCACATGCTCTGTTCTTGTTCACCGGACCACAACATTCTTTATTCTGACTTCCGGTAGAGACACATCATGACTTGCGGATATGTGTGATGACCTTTGTTGCCATCAATGACAACAACCATGAATCCATATAGTGTCTCTTGCCAACAAACTCTAGGGTATCACCGAATGCAAAAGATGTTGTAAAGTTAGTATTGGTGATAAAGACCACACACCACATCCTAAACATTACTTGGAATGTAGCCAAACAACATTGTACAAACAATATTGTGAAACTCACCCAGGTATGACAATCTCACAAAGAGCATTTGAATCTCTTAAGCCATTTTATTGTGTTCCTCTTAAAGTTCGTAATACATGTTGTTGGAAATACCATGTAGAGTTTTCTATGTACCATGAATTATTATGCAATATTCGTTCTACTTTGTACACTAATGAAATGTTACAGGAGTGTGGTGCAATTCAATTACCAAAGTCATCTAGGGACTTATTGGATTTATTTCTATGTATTAGAGATGATGGTTGCATGTTCTACAAGAATGATTGTTTAAATGAAAAGTGTTTACAATGTGGTGGGTTATCAAAGTTTGTATCATGTTTTCATGAGGGCAACAAGCATGATTTTGGAAAGAGAATAGTTGAGAAAAAGAGATATGAGATAGTGAAATACAATTTAAAAAGTGGAGGTGAAGGTTCTAGATGTGAGTTGATTGTAAGAGGGGTAAGTATTGCTGATTTTATTGATGATTTTAAGAAAAATATTTTCTACAAGTATGTCAGACATAGCCATAGGTCTCGATGGTTAGATCAACAGTTCAGGATGTGTAAAGACTCTTTCCTGATTGGAACTATTGTCTCTGTAGTTGATTTTGCAGAAAACTATACATTGCAACCCTAAAATGAAGTTCAATCCCAATACTACAATTCTATTCAGATTGCTATTTTTGTTTACATCACATACAGACATGCCCCTGAGAGTACAGAAGAGAACAGGAAGATTGTCAGAGAATACCATTTTGACATGAGTGATGATCGATCTCATTCAGCAAAGTTTGTGCAATATTGTTTTCAACAATTTTATGGGTTCTTGCAAGAAAAAGATATTAGAATGGATCAACATCTCATTTGGTCAGATAATTGCACTAGTCAATTCAAGAATGCTCGTAATTTCTATTGGTTGAGCAAAATGCATGTGGAGAAGGGTATACCTCACATTTGGAATTTTTTTGAAGCCGGGCACGGAAAAGGTGAACATGATGGAGCAGGTGTATGAGTGAAGAGAGCTCTTTTTAAAGAACAACTAAAGATTAGAGGTGGTGCTACATTCAGTGATGTAGATTCATTGTTAAGTGGTGTAACTATGCATTGTCACGAGGAGTGGCTCTTGATTCTGAAGTGCGTAGGTTCTTTTGGTTGGTTGATGATGGGATAGCAATAGAGAAATTGGAATGTCAGAGAATCGGTGAATCATCAAAGATGCATTCATTTCAAATCTCAGATGCAAGTACATGGACTATTTGGACACGAGAATTAACTTGTTTTTGTCAGAGTTGTATTAAATGTGATTGGAACAATTGTGAGTCAAGTGAGTGGGTAGATGCATGGATTCCACAATATTTAATCCCTTTATATGAAGTTCAATCATCTTCTGTCAATGACATGGAGAGCTCATTTGACTATGAACATCCTTTAGACCTTGTACAACCAGGTCATGTTTATGCAGTTGTTGCACCACATGGAAATGGAGAGAGGTCAGACTATTGGTTGGCATGATGTGTACATGGAAAACAAAAGCTAACACAACCTATGACAGATGATGATGGGTTCACATATCCTACAGGATTAGTTGTTATTGCTGGGACTTGGTTACAAACATATATGGTTAAAAAGAATGGCATCTCGGCCTTTGAAGACTTTGAGAAGCATAAAACCATATTGATGTATTTTCACCTAGTTGTAGCAACAAATGTCAAGTTACTAAAGCATCGTGGAAAACCAAAATCAAAAGAACTATGGACAATTAGTAATGCTGATCATGAAGCAATATTGGATACTTTGAAGGTAAGAGATGACCCCTCAGGTACACTTGACTAGCATTTAAACTTCCAGATGGATAGGTATGACATTTTTTTTATCTTAACTTGTTCTTATTTTTTCTATTTTTTAGAATTGTTTTATTAAAAATCTTGTTTCTTTAACTATAATGCATGCTTTTGACTATACAGGACTGCGAATAAAGTTATTTTACATGGCATTGTAGATTATTTTGCATGGCATCATAAATTATTTTGTATGGCATCATAGGTTATTTTGACTATACTCAAGGTATGATTTTTAGTTCTCATTTGTATTTCTTAATATTACACATTTGTACCTTTTTCTACATAAGGCATTCCATGAGATGACATGTATTTGATGTCTTTTGCCGAACAGTTCATGTGCCTTGTCTATGCTTTCACATATTACATACATGTGTCACATGGCAATTGCAACTACAACATCTGACAAAATTCTCATTTCTTTGAGGTATTCCACCAAACAGTTCATGTGCCTTGCCTATGCTTCCTTACTTTACATTCTTATAAAAGTCCTATAACAGTCATAATTAATCTTCATACTAATCTTGCCATCATTGTATTCCATCAGATGACAGTCCTATAATAGTCCTATACATGTCTACTAGGATAGTTTAAACTACAACAGTCCTAAAATAGTCCTAGAACAGTCCTATAATAAGCACAAGATTTAACGTACATATTTATGATATTCATGTTTACTTAAATTTTCTTGTTCATGCTTCTCATAAGACGTCACCTCCCCTACCCATCCAGCTCTATAGAAGAAGAGAGACAACAAATGATCAAGAGAGATCACCAATTGGCGGTAAGTGATTGATTACTTATGTCATGTTATATATTTTGAATAGTAAATTCTATATTAATGTGCACGTTGTTTGATTGTATTAATAGGTGGAAATTCAAAAATCTCTATCGAGGAGGTCTAATCGATGAACGATAGAGGATGAGTCATTGACTGGTTCACCATCTTCATGGCCTAGCAAGAGCCATAGATTATTTGATAGCAATCCATAGGAGATTTTATTTTGGGACATTTTGTTACATATGCCTATTTGGCTTTGTAAACATACTTTTGTATGTTATCGATGTATATCGTTGTATATACCCATATGGTTTTATTTGTACATGCCTATATGGCTTGATATATACATTATACATTATTTTCATGATATTATGCATATATGTATATATAAGATCCTAATTTGGCACAAGTAGGGAGAATGCTTGCAAAGGTTATGGAATTTGGTTTTAAACGTTCCAATTGTATTTGCTTCAAAGTTTCTAAAGCCTTTTCAAAAAATCCATTTTGTGCATATCTTGCAATCATTGCATTCCATGAGATAGCATCTCTTTGAGGTGTCATGCCAAACTGTTCACATGCCTTGTCCATGCTTCCACACTTTGGATTTACACCCGCCAATTGCATTTTCTTAACATTTCCTTTCAATCCTTATCAAAAATTCTATTTTGTGCACATATTGCAATCATTGCATTCCTTCATTTACAACACATGATTAAATAAGAAGATGCATATTTACAACACTTAAGAATATGTAGTAGTGTTGCTTATGTCACCAATACTATGTTTACATCTTCACATATATGGCTTACAACATGTGACAATATGAATGATAGAGAATGTTTGCATCAACATGATGGCACAACATGAACAAATTGCATGTTTGCATCAATTTCATTGGGTCAATGATTGAGAATGTCAACTTGAACAATATTTTTTGTTCTTCTCATCAAGACCTTCATGAAATGATACATTGGTTTCTTGATATTCAATCATGCATTGGAGATCTTCAAAGTGTTAAAGATGTTTGAAGTGATGAAGAAACTTGTTCTTTCAATATATTTCAACTCTAAACTTGCGCCCAGAAGTGAAGGCGCTAATCCTTGATCAAACTAACCTAAAAGTGCGCCTTGGTACTTAGGGTGCTAGATTATGATTGATCAACCTAAAATGTACGCCTAAGGCTAGATAGTGAATTGGAAGGATAAAATGCATCATCAAAGGAGTTTATAGTTATTGAAGGCATCAAATGATGACTTGGGTGCACATCTACCCCTCTACACCATCAAATGTGCACCTAGATTAGTGAGGTGCCACTTCATATCTCTATGACTTTGGATATGCGCCTTGATAATGAATACAAGGCACCAATTATTGAATAAACAACCTAGAATGAGTGTCTTACTATTTGAGGTGCTAGTTCATGCTTCTAGAACACCAAAAGTGTGCCTAGATGTTGAGGCGCTAGCTCTTGCTCAAGCAACCTTGAAAGTGCACTTTCACAAGGAGGTTAAAATGTATTATCAAAGGATTAAGTTGAATAAAGGAATCATCATTGAACACAAGTAAAACATGATTGTGAATGAGGCATACTTTTCATCATCTCTAACCTCACAATTGCGCCTTCCATTGGAAGCTCATATTGTGCCTAAAGGAATGGTACTGAGATATCATCCATGTCAATGATTGAGAATGTGTCAACTGGAACAATATTTTTTGTTCTGCTCATCGTGGGGCCGAATGGATTGTGCCAACATGTCGGGGTGGATGGGTAAATGCCAAGAGAGGTCTCATTTTGTGCGCCAAGTGTCCTAGTCATTTCAGGCAAGAGGTTACTGGCAAAGTCCCTTAAGATCCATAAGACCAAAAAACTGCCAAACTTTGACAGAGCAGTTCTCAGAATTTGTGATAGCTAGGAATGTTGTGTTTGGACCTATAGGTGCATGTGGGGTCCATCCACAATAACCTCTCTCATTTTTGGTCAACTCCATTCCGTTTGACCGTGCCGAAATCAAACGCATTGTTGCAAAATGCTTCAATTTGATGCAGTGGAAAGGTGCTAGGTGTGACATTTTTCATTCCATATCTTGTGGGGTTGAATGAATTGTGCCAATGCATCGGGGTGGGTGGGTAAATGCTAGTGGAGGTCTTGTTTTGTGCGGCAAGCATCCCAGTCATTCTGGGCAAGAGGCTACCGACAAAGTCCCTTAAGATCCCTGAGACCAAAAAAATGCCAAACTTTGACAGAGCAATTCTTAGAATTTGTGATAGATGGGAATGTTCTGTTTGGACCTACAGGTGTACATGGGGTCCGTCCACAATAACCTCTCTCATTTTTGGTCAACTCCATTCCGTTTGACCGTGCCAAAATCAAACGCATTGTTGCAAAATGCTTCAATTTGATGTAATGGAAAGGTGCTAGGTGTGACATTTTTCATTCCATAGCTTGTGGGGTCAAACGGACTGCGCCAACGCATTAGGGTGGGTGGGTAAATGCCATTAGAGGTCTCATTTTGTAAGCCAAGCATCCCAGTCATTCCGGGCAAGAGGCTACCGACAAAGTCCCTTCAGATCCCTGAGACAAAAAAACTGCCAAACTTTGACGGAGTAGTTCTTAGAATTCGTGACAGTTGGGAATGTTGTGTTTGGACCTATAGGTGCACATGGGGTCCGTCCATAATAACCTCTCATTTTTTTTCAACTCCATTCCGTTTGACCGTGCCGAAATCAAACGCATTATTGCAAATATGCTTCAATTTGATGCAGTGGAAAGGTGCTAGGTGTGACATTTTTCATTCCATAGCTCGTGGGGTTGAACGGACTACGCCAATGCATCAGGGTGGATAGGTAAATGCCATTGGAGGTCTCGTTTCATGCGCCAAGCATCCTAGTCGTTCTGAACTATAAGCTACGAACAAAGTCAAAAGTTGCTAGGATTAAAATTTTGCATTCTACAGGTCCTGGGGCCAAACAGATTACGCCAACACGTCGGGGTGGGCAAGTAAATGCTAGGGGAGGTCTCATTTTATGTGCAAAGCATCCTAGTCCTTCCATTTGCTGGTAGCCAACACATCAGGGTGGGCGAGTAAATGTTAGGGGAGGTCTCATTTTGTGTGCAAAGCATCCCAGTCCTTCCATTTGCTGGTAGCTTACAGCTTGGAAGGACTAGGATGCTTTGCACACAAACCGAGACCTCCCCTAGTATTTACTCACCCACCCTGATGTGTTTGCACAATCTGTTCGGCCCCAGGACCTATAGAATGTAAAATTTCAATCCTAGCAACTTTTGACTTTATCAGTAGCTTACAGCTTGGAACGACTGGGACACTTGGCGCACGAAACAAGACCTCCAATGTCATTTACCCATCCACCCTGATGCATTCGTGCAATCCGTTCGACCCCACGACCTATGGAATGAAAAATGTAACACCTAGCACCTTTCCACTGCATCAAATTGAAGCATTTTGCAACAATGCGTTTGATTTTGGAACGATCAAACGGAATGGAGTTGACCAAAAATGAGAGAGGTTATTGTGGATGGACCCCACATGCACCTGTAGGTCTGAACAAAACATTCCAGCTGTCACAAATTTTGAGAACTGCTCTACCAAAGTTTGGCAGTTTTTTGGTCTCAGGGATCTTGAGGGACTTTGTCGGTAGCCTCTTGCCCGGAATGACTGGGACGCTTGGCACACAAAATGAGACCTCCAATGGTATTTACCCACTCACCCCGACGCATTGGCATAGTCCGTTCGACCCCACGAGCTATGGAATGAAAAATGTCACACCTAGCACCTTTCCACTGCTTCAAATTGAAGCATTTTGCAACAATGCGTTTGATTTCAGCATGGTCAAACGAAATGGATTTGACCAAAAATGAGAGAGGTTATTGTGGAAGGATCCCACATGCACCTGTAGGTCCAAACAGAACATTCCCAGCTGTCATAAATTCTGAGAACTGCTATGTCAAAGTTTGGTATTTTTTGGTCTCAAGGATCTTAAGGGACTTTGTCGGTAGCCTCTTGCTCGGAATGACTGGGATGCTTGGCGCACAAATAGACACCTCCATTAGCATTTACCCGCCCACCCTGACGCATTGGCGCAGTTCGTTTGACCCCATGAGCTATGGAATGAAAAATGTCACACCTAGCACCTTTCCACTGCATCAAATTGAAGCATTTTGCAACAATGCGTTTGATTTTGGCACGGTCAAACGGGATGGAGTTGACCAAAAATGAGAGAAGTTATTGTGGATGGACCCCACGTGCACCTGTGGGTCCAAACAAAACATTCCCAATTGTCACAAATTTTGAGAACTGCTCTGTCAAAGTTTGGTAGTTTTTTGGTCTTAGGGATCTTAAGGGACTTTGCCAGTAGCCTCTTGCTCGGAATGACTGGGACGCTTGGTGCACAAAATGAGACCTCCCTTGGTATTTACCCACCCACCCTGACGTGTTGGTGTAGTCTGTTCGATCCCATGAGCTATGGAATGAAAAATGTCACACCTAGCACCTTTCCACTGCATCAAATTGAAGCATTTTGCAACAATGCATTTGATTTTGGCACGGTCAAACGGAATGGAGTTGACAAAAATGAGATAGGTTATTGTGGATGGACCCCACGTGCACCTGTAGGTCCAAACAAAACATTCCCAACTGTCATGAATTTTGATAACTGCTCCGTCAAAGTTTGGCAGTTTTTTGGTCTCAAGGATCTTAAGGGACTTTGTCAGTAGCCTCTTGCCCAGAATGACTGGGATGGTTGGCGCACAAAATGAGACTTCCACTAGCATTTACCCGCCCACCCTGATGCATTGGCGCAGTCTGTTCGACCCCATGAGCTATGGAATGAAAAATGTCACACCTAGCACCTTTCCACTGCATCAAATTGAAGCATTTTGCAATAATGCGTTTGATTTCGGCACGGTCAAACAGAATGGAGTTGACCAAAAATGTGAGAGGTTATTGTGGATGGACCCCATGTACACTTATAGGTCTAAACAAAACATTCCCAGCCGTCACAAATTCTGAGAACTACTCCATCAAAGTTTGGCAGTTTTTTGGTCTCAGGGATCTTAAGGGACTTTACTGGTAGCCTCTTGCCCAGAATGACTGGGATGCTTGGCGCACAAAATGAGACCTCCACTAGCATTTACCCGCCCACCCTGATGCATTGGTATAGTCCATTCGACCCCAGGAGCTATGGAATGAAAAATGTCACACCGAGCACCTTTCCACTGCATCAAATTGAAGCATTTTGCAACAATGCGTTTGATTTCGGTATGGTCAAATGGAATGGAGTTGACCAAAAATGAGAGAGGTTATTATGGATGGACCCCACGTACACTTGTAGGTCAAAACAAAACATTCCCAGCTGTCACGAATTCTGAGAACTGCTCCGTCAAAGTTTGGCAGTTTTTTGGTCTCAGGGATCTTAAGGGACTTTACCGGTAGCCTCTTGCCCGGAATGACTAGGACACTTAGTGCACAAAACGAGACCTCCACTAGCATTTACCCACCCACCCTGATGCATTGGTGCAGTCCGTTCGACCCCACAAGCTATCTAATGAAAAATGTCACACCTAGCACCTTTCCACTGCATCAAATTGAAGTATTTTGCAACAATGCGTTTGATTTCAGCACGGTCAAACGGAATGGAGTTGACCAAAAATGAGAGAGGTTATTGTGAATGGACCCCACGTGCACCTGTAGGTCCAAACAGAACATTCCCAGCTGTCATGAATTCTGAGAACTGCTCTGTCAAAGTTTGGCAGTTTTTTGGTCTCAGGGATCTTAAGGGACTTTGCCGGTAGCCTCTTGCCCAGAATGACTGGGATGCTTGGCGCACAAAACGAGACCTCCACTAGCATTTACCCACCCACCCTAATGTGTTGGCGTAGTCCGTTTGACCCTAGGAGCTATGGAATGAAAAATGTCACACCTAGCACCTTTCCACTGCATCAAATTGAAGCATTTTGCAACAATGCGTTTGATTTCGGTACGGTCAAATGGAATGGACTTGACCAAAAATGAGAGAGGTTATTATGGATGGACCCCACGTACACCTGTAGGTCCAAACAAAACATTCCCAGCTATCACAAATTTTGAGAACTGCTCCGTCAAAGTTTGGCAGTTTTTTGGTCTCAGGGATCTTAAGGGACTTTGTCGGTAGCCTCTTGCCCGGAATGACTAGGACGCTTAGCGCACAAAATGAGACCTCCACTATCATTTACCCACCCACCCTGACGCGTTGGCGTAGTCTGTTCGACCCCACGAGCTATGGAATGAAAAATGTCACACCTAGCACCTTTCCACTGCATAAAATTGAAGCATTTGCAGCAATGTGTTTGATTTCAGCACGGTCAAATGGAATGGAGTTGACCAAAAATGAGAGAGGTTATTGTGGATGGACCCCACGTGCACCTATAGGTCCAAACACAACATTCCCAACTATCACAAATTCTGAGAACTGCTTTGTCAAAGTTTGGCAGTTTTTGGTCTCAGGGATCTTAAGGGACTTTGCCAGTAGCCTCTTGCCTGGAATGACTGGGATGCTTGGCGCACAAAATGAGACCTCCCCTGGTATTTAACCATCCACCCCAACGTGTTGACGCAGTCCGTTCAGCCCCACGATGAGCAGAACAAAAAATATGGCACCTAACAAGTGACTTTGCTCTTACGGAACAATGTATCGGCAAAGACCCTAGTTTTCATAAGGGGAGACATGTGATTTTAAGAGGTTTTTGGGAATGTGACTTTATCCTACCACTCCTTATCCAATGATGAGTTTATTCTCAGAGTTTGATGGCTTTTATGAGTATATACATGATGTTGTTTTAGGATAGTCATAAAGGGCAGTTTTTGGACAGCCATGTGTATCTTTTTAACAATCATAAAGGGCAAGTTGTACATGGACTGTGATAGTCCCAAAACTCATATAAATCATCTATTTTGGTGTTTGACAACCTTATAAATCCATTAGATCATTTATACAAACCCTAATGCAACTTATAAACCCTCTTTGCATAGTAATTTCATGAATGACTGTCTTGTATGATTGTTTTTTGTATTTTAACAGCCCAATGAGGATTGTATGGTGTTGTGATCTTCATGATTTTAACTTGATGTAGAGATAGGATCCAACTCAACATGATAGAGGCATCATTACAAATGGATTGAATTGCAATAGTCAGAGAGCCAACCTCCTATCCATGAGAGTTCAATGATAGTAAATAGAGAGCTACTTGACCATAAATAGGATTTACATACATATATACATACATACATACATACATATATATATATGATCTCATAGGCATCTAGGTTTCATACACAAATTGCAATAGTTGTAGAGCCAATCTCCTATCAACGAGAGTTGAATAATAGTAAATAGAGAGCTTCTCGGCCATAAATGGGATTTGCATACACACACGCCCAATTGAAATAGAATCCTTATTGGCCTTATTGGCACCTCCCCCCAAGATGTAAGTTTTTTTATGTTTATAATGTGCCCCCAGTGTCTTTATTGGCCTTATTGGCACCTACAACACAAGAAAGTAGATTCCACCAGCTTTCCATTAAAATTGCTCTCAGGCCCTAACACATTCATACATGGCTGTACTAAACAAAGAAATAGCAGGAAAATAGTAAAATCTGCAAAAATAGAGTTTCTTGAGATTAATTTCATTCAAACTTGTCTTCAATTCATCTTCAAAATGTTTTCAATACATGTCCAATGCCTTTTCCACAAAGGTTTATGCGTATTTATACATGATTTGAGGGAAACCAATAGTCTCCAACTGACTTTTGAGTACTTGACTATTCATCTTCCATACTTTTGCATTTTTTTTACATTTTTCATATGACAACTTTGACATATTTACAAAATTTGACAAGATGAAGACTAAATACATGATGAAATGGTTTATCATGACCTTATTAGATTTCAAGCTACTATGCTTGATTAGGGCATATAAGGAATTTTGTCATATTGATTCTATTGATTTTATTGATCTAAAACCATTCTCAATGCTAAACATATCATCAATGGACTAAAAAACTATCATCATAATGTATGGCATCATGGGAAGTATCATGAAATGTACATAAGGAATTTAAATTATATTGTATATCAAGGTGTATATATATTAAAATCTAGTCCATAATGGTAGACATATACAAAAATTTGGCAAATATGCTAACTCAAAACATTTTTTACAAAATGTGGCATATGCCATGTCTCAAAATCTATATACAATCTACATGCCAAATAGCTACATCAAATATTACAAGTCCACTTGACCCTCAATCTATGATGGATCCTCAATCTGTGATGGATCTTGAAAAAGTGTTCTCTTTGTACCAAAATGTCTAGTAATTGATGGAGGCGAAGTTTCCTGCATTAACAAGTCAAAACACAAATTTGATTAATCTCTTCAATGGTAAATAAAAATAAGTTAAAGTTAGTAAATAGATTCTTATCTACTACAATTAAGAACTTTCATTTATTAACATACATCTAAATCACTACAATCAACTAGAAGACTGCTAGATAAACTATCAATTATTTAGAAAAATTCAATTCAATTACCTCGACTTTATGTTGTTGTTTGGACAATCGTTCTGCAAATGATTTTCTCTTAAGACGATCAGGTGTCCTAGTGAAGCATGATGGCAAAGGTGGCACATCACTCACATTCTCAAGAGACTACATAAAAGCAAAGTAACATTGAAATAAATTAATATATAGTTATTAAACAAAATAGGAAATGCATACATTTAAAAAGGTTAGATGTGTTACACACAAACAATCTAGAGTGCACTACACAAAAACTTATCTACTAGAAAACAAGCACATACCACCATCGAGGCCTCCTGCATCAATTGAGAAGGACTCTGAATTATCAAAATGACAAGAATGTATGACTCTAAATGAGTATAATCAAATATTTAAGTTTTCTAAACTACCAATTAAAGTACAATTCAATCAAATTACCTCCACCCTTTTTTGGCATTGAGAAAGCCATTCTACAAATGATAGTCCCTTGGGTCGATCAGGAGTTCGAGAAAAGACTATTGGCAAAGATGCCACATCATTCACATTTTTGATTGACTATAAAATAAAATTAACATCAAGATATAAATTAATATAGAATTACTCACAAAGAAATAAATGCATAAAAAAGAAGTTGATGTGTAGAACAAATTATACTGGCAAGTCTAAGCCAAATTGGATGGCAGACAAAGTTCCATGATGAACTTCTGTCAACTCCTCCTCTGTCATCAAATGTTATCCCACTTAGATACATTAGTACTAATAAATTTGTTTATATATTCAAATGGAATAGACCATAAAATTTAACTTTAAATTTTACCTGCATAAAAGATTGTTCATGCATTTCTCCTTCTCTATGGTTCACTGATCTGGTAGCTTCTACTCTTGTCCCTGACCCCTCAGCTTGAGTTCTAGACCCCATTGCCTCATCTCGTGAATGGAGATCATACTCTGATGTGTTCAATGGTGGCTCACTACTCTCCATAATAGGACCTAAGCATAAATGATTGCAAGAAATGTAATGATGGGGCAGACATACATGTGTGGATGACGACGGTCTAGTAGAACCAGGTGATCCAATATCATCACCTTCATCATGTGCTTGTGCAAACTGAGATGTCTGTATAATCAAATGCTCGGTCAAAGAGTGTATGGCACTAAGGCGTCTGGGTGCTGTATTGGGGGTGGAGAAGGGATAGCAGGAGGGGGAATATAGGGACCTTATACTTGTCTAATTGCCCTAGGTCTATCTTGAGGCATTCCCTTACCCACTCCTTGAAACTCTCTAAAATCAAAATAATTAACATGTTGACACATGACGAACTCTGCATAGAGTTTACAAAAGAAATACAAAGGTACATCTAAATTGTTGTTGGGTGGTTTATCAAAAACCATCCACCAACGATCCCAAAAGTTCTAACTAATACCCTCACGAATACACCATTTGATTGAAAACTTGGGCTTATGGACATTAACATGCAATTCTAGTTTTAGGATTGACAAATTGTTGGGCTAACATAGTTTTTGTAATCTCTAATTCTTTGACTTCATCATATGACAAACCATTAGCATATTCAACCTTCTTGGCTTCTCGCCATTGTCTAAATAATTCATGTTGGGTTGACAAGGTTTGAACATGACTAATGATTTCCTCTAAATTCGATGTCATTGTAGACAATCGAGGGTGGTGGTGATACATTTCTATGATCCTACTTATTTGATCAATATTTCTTTGAATATTCTCTTCTATTGCTGGAGGGGGAGGGTTTAGTGGTGGAGGGTTTGGGTTTTCATTTTGTGCATCCATTTTACCTAATTAAAATATAAAACATACCCACTTAGCATAAAAAACCAAAAAAATTGCTTGAATATACAAAACAAACAAAAAAATGCGAAAGATCTTACCTTTTTGGATCGGATATCCATTCTTCACCTCTGATATTCATTCTTCAAAGATGACACTGTGTTTTGCAAGCCGTGGGTTTGCAAAAACGTGACCCTTTTTCGCTTTTTATGTTTTTCAAAATGGATATCCGTTTTGAAAACGGATATCTGTTATCAAAACAGATATCCATTTTCTTTTTCTCAATTGTTTTCATTATTTTTTATTTTAGTATTTTAGCATTTTAGCATTTTAGTATTTAGGCATTTTAGCTATAAAATACAATCCAAATTTTAGAAAGACTGTATCATATGAAAGGAGAGATTTTGGACAAACTATCAAAATTTATACAAGATTATGATGATATATATATTTGATTTTTATATGATTCACTTATACTAAGGTATCTCATAGTATTTCAAAGGCACTTTTGAATAGATAATTGTCATAAAAAAATTGTAAAAGCAAGTAGTTTTGATGTAAATTCTAACAAATCATTTCATGTTTAACTTACATATTAGATGATATTTGTGTCAACAATTGAGATCAAACTTGTGACACTCGGGATCGACCTCTCATTTTTCTATACCTATTCAAATTCCAAGACAATCATTGGATTGATGTCATTTATTTTCTAAAGGTGACAAATCAATTTAGCACATCCTCAACATCATTGGATTGAAGTCGATAGAGAGAGCAAGATAGAGAGAGGGAGATATCTATAGAGAGGTAGATACATGAGAGAGGTAGATATGGGTTAGGGGTTAGGGATTGGGGCCATTATTTAGGGTTTACAGATTTAGAGAGAGAGAGACTACTTTTGACATGCAACCGTAAACCCTAAATAATGCCCCTAAACCCTAAACCCAAGTAACCCTAAATAATTCCCCCAAATCCTAAACCCTAAATAATTCCCCTAAGCCCTAAACCCTAAACCTGAGAAAGGGAGTCCTAGTTTTCTTGTTTCCATTTCCTTCGTCGATAAGGGAGAGGGAAAGATAGAGGGGAGAGATAGGATATATAGGAATGATAGGGGGAGAGAGGAAAGAGATAGAGAGATTGGGAGAGATGGCTAGGTATAGAGAGATAGAGGGGAGATAGATAGGAAGAGATAGAGGAGACGAAGGGGAGAGATAGGGAGATTAAGAGTTAGAGAGATGTCCAGAGAGATAGGGAGATAGAGGAATGATAGGGGAGAGAGTGGCAAGAGATAGGGAAAGATAGATATAGGTAGAGAGAGAGAGAGAGGAGATAGATTGGGAGAGATAGAGGAGACAAAGGGAGAGATAGGGAGATAGAGAGTGAGTGAGATGTCTAGAGAGATAGGGAGATAGAGAGTGAGTGAGATGTCTAGAGAGATAGGAAGATAGAGAGTGAGTGAGATGTCTACAGAGATAGGGAGATAAAGAGTGAGTGAGATGTCTAGAGAGATAGGGATAGAGATTGAGACCTGTGGAGGGATGATAGAGAGAGGGAGATAAGGGAGAGATAGGGATATAGAGGTGGAGGGATATTAATTTTAATGACCTCCAAATTTTCCATAAATTCTTCTCCACTAAACCCTAGACCATCACCCAAATCCTTACTTTCCTAATAAAAGCCCTTCCCCAAACATCATTTGATCATGTGACTCCTTCCATCACTAGACAGGTGCCTAGGTACTTTCCATTATTCATCTAATACTATAATCCCAATGTCATAGCTCACATTCCCACACCTACATTCATAGACTCCATTCCCCCTATTGACACCATCATTGATAATCATTATATAAGGACACTCCCTTGAATAATAATTAAACCATGGATTATCCCATATCCCCATCTTACACTTTCCTCACCTTTGAACCCTTAGAAGGTGACATTTAGCTATCCCCACCATTACCAATCACACTTTCTAGCAATCCCACATAAGACACCTTACCCATCACTTCACCTAGGTCATCACCAATTAAATCACCTCATTACTCCATTCAACCATACCCATACCACCCCTTTCTCACTCCACAACCTGTATTAATGCATGATTAAACCTAACCCCTAACCCCTATTTCCTAACCCCTAAACCCTAAACTTGAAAAACCATAAACCCCTAAATCCTAAACACTAAACCCAAGAAACCCTAAACCTCTATCTGTCTATCTCCCTATCCCACTATCTCCCCATCACTATCATTCCTCTACCTCTCATTCTCTCTCCCTATGCTTTTGCCATGTCCCTCACTCTATATCTCCCTATTGGTCCTCTCTCTCGAAACACTAAACCCTAAACCTCTAAACCTTAACCCCTAAACCATAAACCCTAAACCCTAAATGATGCCCCTAAACCTTAACCCCTAACCCCTAAACCCTAAACCCTAAACATGAGCAACCCTAAACCCTATCTCCTATCTCTCCCTTATCTCCCTATCTTTATCATCCCTCTACCTCTCAATCCTTCTCCCTATTTCTCTGGACATCTCGCTCACTCTCTATCTCCCTATCTCTCCCCTTTGTCACCTCTATCTCTCCCTATTTGTCTCCTCTCTCTTTCTATCTAGATATCTCCAAAACTGAGAAACCCTAAACCCAGGTACACCCTAAATCCAATCAACTCTATACCTATATCTCCCTATCTCTCCCCTGTCTCCCTATCTCTTCATCCCTCTACCTCTCTTGATCTCTCTCCCTATGTCCTTGGCCATGTGCCTCACTCTCTGCCTCCTTATCTCTCTCCTCGGTCTCCTCTCTCTATCTCCCTATCATTCCTCTCTCTCTATAAATCCTAAATCCAAAACCCTAAACCTAACCCCTAACCCCTAAATAATTTAAATCTTAAACCTTAAATAATGCCCCTAAACCCTAACCCCTAACCCCTAAACCTGAGAAACCCTAAACCCCTAAACCCTAAACCCCAAAGCCCTAAACCCTAAACCCAAGTAACCCTAAACCACTATCTCCCTATCTCTCCCCTATCTCCCTAGCACCTTTGTCCCTCTACCTCTCAATCTCTCTCCCTATGTCTCTGGCCATGTCCCTCACTCTTTATCTCCCTATCTCTCCCCTCAGACTCCTCTATATCTCCCTATCATTCTTCTCTCTCTATAAACCCTAAATCCAAAACCCTAAACCTCTAAACCTAACCCCTAACCCCTAAAAAATAAATCCTAAACCCTAAATTATAATGCCCCTAAACCTTAACCCCTAACCCCTAAACCTGAGAAACCCTAAACCCCAAACCCCTAAACCCTAAACCCAAGTAACCTTAAACCACTATCTCTCTATCTCTCCCCTATCTCCCTATCACCTTTGTCCCTCTACCTCTCAATCTCTCTCACTATGTCTCTTGCCATGTCCCTCACTCTTTATCTCCCTATCTCTCCCTTCGGACTCCTCTATATCTCCCTATTGGTCCTTTATCTCTCTCTAAACCCTAAACCTCTAAACCTTAACCCCTAACCCCAAAACCCTAAACCCTAAACCCTAAATAATGCCCCTAAACCTCTATCTCCCTATCTCTATCATCCCTCTACCTCTCAATCTATCTCTCTCTCTATGTCTCTGGACATGTCTCTCACTCTCTATCTCCCTAGCTCTCCCCTCTGTCTCCTCTATCTCTCTTTAAACTGTAAACCCTAAACCCCTAAACCTGAGCAACCCTAAACCTCTAAACCCTAAATAATTCCCCTAACCAACCTCTAAACCACTTCTCTATATAGGTGCAACTAATACCACTTTTTCATTGTTTTCCACATTTAATTATATTCTTTTCCATTTTCCAAGTCCTACATGTGTGCAAGTTGTATTGTTTGTCAAGTTTTTAGTCTAATTATTAGTCCCAGCTCTCATGGTTATTAAAATGTTAGTATAGTTAGATTTATCCTTAGGTAACATTAATTTACACATTGCTGCAAAAACCACACTGAAACATAACCTTACCTAATTAAGGTTAACCTTTAAGGTTCTTTCATAAATGGTGAGCTTAACAGATCCAACTAGTTCAATGTTCTTATAGTCCATGCTTACTCTTCCAAGAGAGTTCATGCCATGTTAACTTTAAATTATGTCCTAACATATCACATGAAGGACATCATCATCATAAGGAATAACAATGTAATGAAGGATTAACGAAGGTGTAGCTTCACCACATAAAGTATCATTCATAATTTTATCACTAGAGGGTAAGGGTATATCATGTGTATCCTTCTCAAACCATGTATCATGAATCAAATCATATGAAGGATTGGGTAAAGTAATTTAGGGCATGAAATCCAAAATGGATATCCGTTTTGTATTTTTAGAAATAGATATCCATTTTGGTTTGGTATCCAAACCAAAATAGATATCCGTTTCAAAGTCAAACTTTGCCAAGTCACAAATTTGGCTAAGTAAAAACGTGATTTTTTTCCTATTGCCACTGTTTGGCCCACGATGATCCTGCACATACCCAATAACCTTGAGGAATGAGAAGGTGACACATGTCACCTTCTCATTCCTCCCCACAATTCCAGTCACCATCTCCAAGGGATGAAGAGGTGACACATGTCACACTCCTATCCCTCAAAGCCTCACATTATCACAAAAGTGCTCTCACACATGTGTGAGGGCATAGTGGAGATGTGAGTCCAACTTGGAGACTCCATGAGGATAAGAGTGGGACACATGTCCACACCTTGTCCATCAAGGAAATCCCATTCCCTCCAAGATGCTCTCACACATTTGTGAGAGCATAGGGATGTGATTCTCTCACACTTGAAGGTCTTGTGGGCTTCCCAAGCCTTCAAGATAAGGTAGACCAAACTAAGGGTATTGGGGATGGTCAAGGTGGACCCTTGACTTGCCAACCCCATAACCAAATTCAAAAATTCGTCACTTTACTACAGGGTAAAGTTAGAGTGACTCAATGGAGGTTATACTATGGTTTAACATGTCCAAATTGGCCCTAGACCCTAGGGGTATGACCTAGGGTCATTTTTAGGCCAAAATAAACATCATAGGGTGCATAAAATCACAAGAAAAGGCCCAATAAAATAAATGACACCAAATGGTGCAACTTAAACCATACACATTTACAACACATTAATAAAACAAATAAAAAGAGTGAACCCTAATAAGAAATAACATAAATACAGACATCACGAAAGCATCATGCACCAACACATGTGACCTTGGTCTCTCTTGGGACTAGATTGGCTTATACACGAATTTCACATAGGGTTACGGGATGACCTCCGATTTTCCATGGGCATGGAAAATCACTTGCACACTTATGCAAACAAATTAATAGCACATGTTCATCATAGCCAAAGTGAAAGGAAATGCACACACACACAAAATCACATAATCATCTAAATCCTCAATAGTAACACATAGCATCATTGACAAGATTCATAATTTATTGCATTTCTAATCCTCAATTCAGGATCAAAATCACATAATAATTCATTCATTAACTCCACAACTAATATCCCAAATAGCATCAAAATGAATGTCACATATCATATAATCGTCAGTGAAATCTAACAAGTAAGATACAACCACATCACAACATACTAAATCTAACAAATCAAAACCTAGGGATAGAGTCAAGAAAGTCTAAATAACGGGATCAATAGTCCTAATGTCCATGTGTCATAGATGCTCTAAATAATAAGTCTCATAAACTAAAACAAGAAGTACAACACATGGTAGCCTCGCATTACAACACTAAAGGTTCCGGTTAAACACAACAGGTGACATTCCACCTCTACACTACATTTTCTTGAAGATAGAGTCATAAATAGAACCCTTAGCTAGGGCAAGGTAAAACACTATGGTCCGTAAGTGCAACTAGCACAAGGGTGGGCCTCACATAGAATATGTGCACACTCTTTTTCGTAGATTTCAAAATTTAAAACAAAACTTATCTACTGTGCAAGGCTATACAAATGAATTTTACAAGTTGTCCATTCACGTGGAACATCAAGAAACTGATGAACAAATGGCTACAAGGTATGTAAATGGTCTAAAATTCTCTATTCAAGAAGAATTGAGCATGCATATGGTTAACAATATGGAAGAGGCATACCAATTATCTTTAAAGGTAGAAGTAAAGCAAAGTAGACAATATTTTCAAAGGAATAGAGGAGCAAGGAGAGGGACATCATCTCCATTGTGAGGTGGTTTGAATTATAGTCGAGGAGAATCATCCCAAGGAATAGAGTTATTAGAAGATATCTTACAAGATCCTCAAAGTCAACAAAGAGGAAGAGGATTTCAGAGGGGCAGAGGTTACAGTGGTGGTAGACGATGGGAAGGTCCACGAAAACCTTTCATTTGTTATAGGTTTGGTGAAGAGGGTCATAGGGCATTTGAATGTCGAAACTATCACATACAAGAAAGGAAACAAGGAGAAAAACCCAGGTTGAACTTGGTTCCAGCTTAGGATGAAGGAGAAGGAGTAGAACTAGAGGTTCCACTAAATGTGGGTGAGAACCTCATGATGAGAAGAGCAATGGTGATTCCAAAAAAGGAGCAAATACGGATTAAAGGTTGAGATGCTTCTTGGCTTCAAACCAATATTTTTTGAACCTGGTGCACCTTAGGAGGAAAGGTATACCAAGTTATTATTGATAGTGGTAGTTGTGAAAATATGGTTTCTAGAGAAATGTTAGATAAATTGAATCTACACTGTGAAAAACATCCCCATCCTTATCGTATTGCATGGTTCAAAAAGGGAGATGAATTCACTATTGATAAGAGGTTTTTAATTAAGTTTTCCATAGGAAAGACTTATACAGATGAAATATGGTGTGATGTCATTCCAATGGATGCATGCCATGTGTTGTTGGGAAGGCCGTGGCAATATGATAGGAACGTAATGCATGATGGAGAAAATAATACATACACTTTTTGGAAAGGATGTTCCAAAGTGATTTTATTGCCTCTTAAGGATGAAAGGAAGGTTGAGAGTATGTTGTCCACAAGAGAACTTATCAAGAAAATGAAGGTGACAGGGTTCTGTTATGCACTAGTGGTGCAAAAAGAAGATGGTGAGGAAATACCATTACCAACAGAAGCAACAAAGATGCTAGAAGAATATGTGGATGTTGTGCCAGATGAGTTACCTAATGGTCTACCACCAAAGAGAGATATTCAACACCACATTGATTTGATCCCAGGAGCATCTCTACCTAATTAGGAATCTTACAAAATGAGCCCTACACACCATGCAAAACTCAATAGACAAGTGACATACCTCATAAGGAAAGGTGCGGTGAGAGAGAGTATGAGCCCATGTGTTGTACCTACACTATTAACTCCAAAGAAGGATGGCACGTGGAGGATGTGCATAGATAGTAGGGAAATAAATAAAATAACATTCAAGTATCGGTTCCCCATCCCTCGTTTGGATGACATGATGGATGTACTTGTAGGGGCTAAATACTTCAGCAAAATTGATCTATATAGTGGTTCTCACCATATCTGGATTCGAGAGGGGGATGAGTGGAAAACAACCTTCAAGACTAGGGATGGATTATATGAGTGGATGGTCATGCCATTTGGGTTATCTCATGCACCGAGCACCTTCATGAGGCTAATGAATACTATACTGCATCCTTATATTGGTAAGTTTGTGGTGGTTCATTTTGATGATATTTTAGCTTTTTGCAAGAGCAAAGAGGAGCACCTGTAGCACTTGAGGATCGTATTGGATGTGTTGAGAAAATAAAAACTCTATGCAAATTGAAAGAAGTGCAGATTCATGCAAGAAAGTCTGGTATTTTTGGGCTTTGTCATCTCTGCAGATGGTATCAAAATGGATACAGAAAAGGTTAGGGAAATTCTAGAATGACCTACTCCAAGGATCATAACAGAGGTAAGAAGTTTTCATGGCTTAGCCACATTCCATTGAAAATTCATTCAAAATTTTAGCAGTATTGTAGCACCCATAACAAATTGCACCAATGGAAGGGAATTTGTGTGGACCAAGGAAGCTAAGGAAGATTTTAAGTTTTTGAAGAAGAAGGTGATAGAAGCTCCTATTTTAGCATTACCAGATTTTGAAAAGGTATTTGAAGTGGATTGTGATGCCTCACATATGGGCATTGGAGCTATACTTAGCCAAGGAGGTAAACCCATAGCCATCTTTAGTGAAAAGTTGAATTAGATAAGGAAGAACTATTCAACTTATGATGTAGAATTTTATGCAATTGTACAAGCATTGAGACATTGGAGGCACTACCTAGTGCTAAAGGATTTTGTTTTGTTTACAAACCATATTGCCTTGAAATACTTGAACACACAAAAAAAAATTGAATAGTAGGCATGCAAAATGGGTCTCTTTCTTACAAGGCTACAACTTTGTTCTCAAGAACAAGTTAGGAAAATAGAACCAGGTTGCAGATGCTTTAAGTAGGCATGTTACATTATTGACAACAATGGAAAATTAAGTGATTGGTTTTGATGCCATCAAAGATCTATATGAATCTAACAATGATTTTTGGGAGATTATGGAATAGTTATAAACCCCAGTAGTGGGTAGAACGGATCAAATTCAAGGTGAATACCTTAAGCAAAATGGTTATCTCTTTAAAGGAAAGCATTTATGTATTCCAGTTGGGTCCATGAGAGAGAATAATATAAGAGAGCTTCATAGCAGTGGGTTGGCTAGACATTTTGGCAAGGATAAGACCATAGCTTTGGTAGAAGATAAATACTACTGGCCGAAGATAAAAAGAGACATACCAAGATATGTGACAAGGTGTAGAATTTGTCAGATGGCTAAAGGACATTCAGAAAATATAGGGTTGTATATACCATTACTAGTACCTATTGAACCATGGACCGATTTAAGTATGGACTTTGTGTTAGGGCTACCAAACACACAACAAGGTAATGATTCCATTTTGTTGTTGTTGACAGGTTCTCTAAGATGGCTCATTTTATTGCCTACAAGAAAACTAGTGATGCAACTACGGTGGCAGAATTATTCAGAATTATTTTTTAAAGAAGTTGTTAGATTGCATGGTGTTCCACAAACTATCACATTTGATAGGGATACCAAGTTTCTTAGTCATTTTTGGAGGACCCTATGGAAGAAGATGGGAACCAAGCTCTAGTTCAGTAGTAGTTATCACCCCCAAATAGATGGGAAGACTGAGGTTGTAAATCAAAGTTTGGGAAACCTGCTAAGATCCATCATTGGAGAGAAACCTAGACAATGGGACCTGGCCTTACCACAAGCTGAATTTGCCTATAGCAGTTCGATAAATTGATCAATAGGTAAATCACCAAATTTCACATTATTTATGGTAGGAATCCTAAGGGTGTTTTAGATTTGGTGCAGCTACCAATTGGAGACATGATTAGTGATGATGGAGAAGCATATGCATAACATATTCAACAATTACAGAAAGAGGTGAGACATAAGCTCCAAGAAAGTAATGAAAAGTATAAAAATATAGTAGATGCTAGTAGAAGACATCTAGTATTCAATGAAGGTGATTTAGTCATGGTTTATCTTAGAAGAGAGAGGTTTCCTATTGGAACTTATAACAGATTGAAATATAAGAAAATTGGCCCTTGCAGGATTACAAAATAATCAATGACAATACTTATGAGGTAGATTTACTAGAGCAGTTAGACATTTCTCCTGTGTTTAATGTTTCTAATTTATATGCTTGTCATGGTGATGATTATGATGAAGAAGGTGAGGCTAGAGTAGATTGGAAACAATAGGTTCCAAGAAAGAAAAGAGAAAAGATTGCACAGATTTTGGACAAGTAGACCATAGACACTCGACAAGGTCAATACAACAAGTTTCTAGTATAGTGGGAAGGTCTAACACAAGAAGATAATACATGGATTCTAGAATGGGAAGTGAAGAAGCTAGATCTAGATAAGTGGCATAAGTTCCAGGGAAACAACTTGCAGGAGCTGCATTTTTTTCAACTAGAGGAGAATGATGCAGGAACTTCTGGAGGTCATAACTTTCGACCCAGAGGTCCGTTGTAGCTGAAATTTGGTGGGCAGATGCATCTTGAAGAGTTTATTAAAAATCCCACTAAATTGGTAAATTTGGTAGGTTATCAATTTGACACCTTTTTGGGACCTTATTCGATCATCTAGGGCCTCAAAATGAGGTTTTAATGTTTTTTTCGAGATTTTCCTAGTTTTTTCTAAATATTTTTCAAACTTTACTTGCAATTAGATTAGAAAGTTGATGATTAATTGTCTTTTAGTAAGTTTCAAATAGTTGGAAACTTTCATGGTCATACGGATAAGGATGCGAAGTTACCAAAAATGGCAATTTTAGATAGTTGCTAAAATTTGCCAAAAAATGGTAATTTCATTTTTGTATAAATTTGGTATTTATTTATAGTTGTAGCAGGATGGAATGGAATGAGAAGGAATTTGAAAATAATTCTGAGTTTTCTGGATATTCTTTTGCATTGAATTTTATGTTGTGAAGTTTGGTTACATCATCAAATATATTTTAAAAATACTATTATATTATAAAATCATTTATTTACATTAAATATTTATTTATAATTTAATCATAATTATTTTAATATAATATATAATATATAATATAGTTATATTTTTTATTATATAGCATATTTTATATAATGTAAATTATGTAAAAGTGAGATAGAGAGACATAGAGGAGACTAGCTAGAAAGAGAGATATAGGAAAGAAGGGAGGGAGAAGAGGAAGTGACAAAGACATGGAGGAGGATAAAGGAAGAGAGATATAGAAAGATAGATAAAGATATAGAGAATGAAAGAGAGAGGAAGAGAGAAAGAGAGGTAAAGGAAGAGAGAAGGGGAGAGACAGAGAGATAAAGGGATACATAGAGAGATATGAATATAGAAGTGGAGAGAGATAGACAGAATGAAAAGAAAAGAAGCGAGAAAGAGAGGTAGAGGAAGAGAGAAGGGGATCAACATAGAGAGAGAGAGAGAGAGAGAGAGGAGAGAGAGGAGAGGAGAGAGAGAGAGAGAGAGAGAGAGAGAGAGAGAGAGAGAGAGAGAGAGAGAGAGAGCAAGAGAGAGAGAGAGAGAGAGAGAGAGAGAGAGAGAGAGAGGAGAGAGAGAGAGAGAGAGAGATTAGTCATGCTAACTAATTGGATGCATTTCATCATTTAGAATAAAATGAGTCAGTATTGTTTGCATAAATATTTTTCCTACACTCTAAAATTACTTAGAGGCTATAAATTACATTTTAAGACACTCTCAAAACAATGGAGGCAACTAGATAAATACACTAGAAAACAAGCATAGTTAACCATATAATGCAATGTGGTCTCCACCTTCTTGACACTTTTCAAAATGACACTATTTAGAGAAGAATAATGATTTCACTATACAATTAAAGTTTCAATAATGCTTTCCACTCTTTGACAAACATGGGGCTAAGAATCTACTCCAAAACATATGAATCCAAAGGAAATGTACAAAAGCCCTCCTCTTAAAGATATAGGTACAAAAGAATAATAATAACAAAAAGGTAAACAAAAGAAACACATAAATACTAAGAAGCCATAGTGAAAAACCAACAATTATGTTGAAATTTGGTTAATTTGTGTCGTAATTGATACTCCTAATTTTTAGTATTTATAACTTAATTATATTTATTTTTTATATAATATATAGTAGCTAATACAATTGTATTTATTCTTGTATAAAACATTTTTGAGTGATTGTGTTGGCAATCTCTTATTTATTATTATTTATGCAATTGGAATTGCTTGGCTTAAGATGAGCTCTAGGAGATTGTATTAGCTATAGAATTTAGTATTGTAAGATGGTCAATATATAATGTTAGCAATTAAGCAATTGGTAATATTAAAAATGTCTTTTTGAGGAAAAAAACTAAATGATCCATATTCTTTGCATCCTTCTATGCTTGATGTGGTTACTAACACCAAGCATTGTGTTTCTTTTATTGATATAATCTGCATACTTTGTCACACCACCATGGAGATCTCACTACAATTTCAAATGGCTTTTATTGCATTAAAAATATGAAAATATCTCTACCTTATGCAATCATCTACAATATCATACTAATGTTTTATCCTTCAATACACATGCATTTGATACTACCCTAAATACTATAATACAAGAGAGCGCCTATGTTAGTGATGAAATCCCAAATTCTATAAACCTTGTATTACTCCTATTCATACAAGGAACATTTACTGTAAATTCTATATATTTCAAATGTAAATTAAAAAAGCTTATTATACATTGTTAAAAACAAAACACCATTGTCATTGTCTCATCTTGCAATATAAGTATGAATTTTTATTTCTATATTTTATTCCACAATTTATTGCTTGCATTACTAATAGCCTATCGACAAATTTGTTGCACAAAAACTCTGTGCAATTGCTAGTTATGTTCATGAGAGATGGGTTCTTGGAATATTCATGTTCACCAGAGATTGGTTCTTGTTAATTATTTATCACTCATGAAATATGGGTTAGTGAAGATGGACTAATTAAATCTTATAAAACATCACATAACAAAATCTTAATTTTTTTATTATACAATGGTAAAATACGTACTATAGGAAGTGAAAATAATTTAGAAAATGGTAATTTAGTGATTATATGTGATTTCCCATGGGATGTGTGGATGGATGATATTTTTGCATTAGGTTATGGTAAAGCACTTTTAAAACTTGAAGACTTTGATACTTGACTCCATACAAATATTTGGGGAAAGAACAAAAGATGCCATTAATTAAGACTTTGAAACTTGATTTCCTTAGTTTTCGATTGATCTTTGATAGTCTGCATTGTCTTATGCTTGATTTTTGCATCTCGGGTTCCCCTTCTATTGCACTCGTGCCACATCACTTTTAGGGGATATTCTACAGTGCTTACATATTTAATTTACTATCACTATCGCCCTTAGAGTGACATAAGGATCCTACAATGGCCACATTTAGGTCTTCTGCAACCACTATTGCATTAGGTGGCAAAGATGGCTCTCAAGCCCACACATAAATTTTCTCTAAAGGTTTACAATGAGGTTTGTCTAGAAAACCAAATGTTTTTTTTGTTTTGTAAGCGTGTGGAGGTCACAAGGGGGACTTCCTCCCCATCAACATATCCAACTTAGAAATGACATAATCAACTTAGAAGCCACATAAGCCACTGATGTTACTTGGGGGATTCAAACTTGGATCTCCATCTTGAAAACCTTATGGCCTTGCCATTTAAGCACAACCCCTTTCACAAGAAAACTAGATGTTTTATGCTTAGTAATGTAGTAGAATTTGTTTATAATTGGTATGATATGTATAGTCTTATTTCTTATTATGTGGGCCATATCCTTTCTAAAGAATACTTGTTCTTTTGGATTAAGAATTCTTAGGAGCCCCATCAATTAAGTTGTCTAGGTTTAGAAATTTGTCCAAGGGCTTTTTCCTATTAACTTTTCAGGACTTGTAGTAGATAAACATACTACTTAACCAATCAAGCTGTCGGTTCATGTGAAACACCTTGCTAATGCTTTCTCATTGGGCCTAAGACTTTTAAGTTTCAAAACAAGCCTCCCTAAAAGTGCCTATGTGGGTTGAGTTTCCTAGGCTCTCCATCCCTATGTGGGCCTTCTTGGAACAAATTATTCAATTGTTAGACCATTTTTTTATCGGAAGCTAAATAAATTCTTTAATGTATGAGCCCACAAATGGGTCTATGTTCAGGTGGTCCTCCTCTTTAACCATAAATAATCCATAGAGAATTTAGGTGGGAGGCTTATATTTTTCATGTAATGTCATCAATATAAATTTTCCCAATATTTTCTTTCATCATCAGTCCCCATTACACAAAATTAAGGATTTCCCACTTATACCTAAGTTGTTCACTCATTTAGTGGCTAAGTCCTCTATGCCACCAACTCAAGAGTTTGGTTGGTCAACTGTGGGTGGTAAAAATTCTATAGTTCCCATTCAGTCTAAGATAAATTATCCTCCATCAAAGCCTTTGTATATATTTAAAACTTAGGTCACCATGATGATCCATCATCATGTAGTAGGTCTAGCTCATCAACAATCTACTACAACATCCACTCAACTAGTTATAGAGAGTGTTGGTCACAAACATTTGATAGGGGACTTTTAATGCTTCCTAAATGAGTGCTCAACTCTCTAGACACCATCAAAATCCTTCCAGTGATGGTGGGTTGCTAAGGGGATATTATAGTGGCAAATGCCACTCCATTTCACTCAAAGACTATACCTACCTACAATAATGATATTTGCTAAGTTTGAAGCTTTGGTAGAGGATGGTGATGGTCATTTGGAGCACACTATGGAAGATTCCCCAATACGAATGTTATCTCTTGAAATGTTAGAGGTCAAGTACAGAAGCTTCATGTATGTTTTTTTATGGGTTGCTTGCTAGTAGTTAGGTCCATTTGATATTTTTTACAATATTTATTGAAGTGACAAGATTTTTGCTTCAAACCTCCTTTAGGCCTATGAAAAACCTTCAACCAATGAAAAAATATTTTCTACAAGCCAGGATTTGAACCTATCAATGGACCCATTTTCTAAATATTTAGTTTTATACACCCACTTGCACTTCACCATTTTTCTTCCTTTCAGAAGTGGAACCAAGTCCCATGTGTTGTTATTCTTTAAAGAAAGAAGTTCTTCTACCATAGTTGCTTGTCATTTAGGATGCTTAGAAGTTTGATGATATATCTGAGGATCTTTTGTTACTACCAAGTGTACAACACCATATTGAAGTTGTGATCTCATCTCACTTGGTTAACTTGGATCCCCTACTAGTGCGCTAGCCTCTTTGCATATTGTGTGGACCCATTTAGGAAGAGGCTATAGTGGTTGAGAAGGTACATTCTGAAAGTTGTCTAGCACTGGTGGTGGAGGAGTTGGTTGTCCCCCATACAACTCATCAATTGAACTATAGTGACTGAAAATAAGAGTCATCTAAACTACCTTACTTAATCTTTGAACCTATCAACATACCCATTTTTTGAATATTTAGTTTGATACATCCACTTATACCTCACCATTTTTCTTCCTTTTAGAAGTGGAATCAAGTCCCATGTGTTGTTGTTCTTTAAAGAAAGTGTTCGAAATGAAGGTGCAAACCACACAATGAAAATCTGATTCAAACCTTATTAATATCCTCTAAATAATGTAGAATCAATGGAGATTGCAACAAAAATAAAACCCACTACAAAGAAATAATATGCATTAAGAACTAAACACATAACACTATATGTAACATGGAGAAAACTCTTTCGGGTAAAAAACTCCACCAATAAAAGAGGCTCCAAGTTGTATTATCTTAAAATATGAGATTACAATACATGCACTTCTTCTTCTTTAGTCTTCAATCCAAACGACACCTATTACGGGTTGCCTTCTAGAGAAATAAAACTGGCATGTAATATTGATCGTCAAATCTATGACCTAATGACAAATGTTCTAGATTTACAATGATAAAATATAAATAAAATGTGGTTTCGTGGGTGCTACCTCCAAACCCTCATTGACGCACATGGCCCCCAGACCCCTTGCTGGGAGGATGATCCCCTAGACCCCTTGGAGGGGGAAACCCCCTGTGCCCCCTATCATGGATGAATTAGTGTCAGGTACTAGATATAAACATGTTGCTAAAACAAGATCGCTATTGGTGAAACCTCTCATCCCTTATGGGTTATTTACAAACAATAATAGGAATAATAAATTACATAGTATTTACAAGGTTGATGGCACCTTAATCCTAACATTCTCCCACTTGACATCATACATTGTAAATACCCATAAGGAAAAAATAAAATAATTAGGCACTAGAAACAAGACTCATGGCCTCTCTGCACCAAACAAATTTCCTTGTGCTCACAAGCTTGGTCAAAGCATCTGCAACATTCTCCTGTCTGTCTACCTTCTTCAGTTCAATCTGTCCACTTGTAATCATTTCTTGAACAAAGTGATATTGTATATCAACATGCTTAGTTCGAACATGATACATAGGATTCTTGGCTAAACAAATAGCACTTTGGCTATCACAACCAATTTAAATGATCTTGTAATCAAAATCAATACCTGTACACAATCTCCTCAACCAAGCTACCTCTTTAGAGACATGGGAAGTAGCCATATACTCTACTTCGGTGGTGGACAAAGAAACCGTGGGCTGCCTTTTGCTCCTCCAACTCACTGCTTCACCAAACAAAGTAAACACATACCACTGGTGGACCCTCAACTATCCAAGTCACATGCCCAATCTCCATCAACAAATCCCTGTATGTCTAAAGTTTTGTCAACACTGTCAGTATAAGAATAAACCAAACAGTAATTAGGAGTACCTGCTAGATATCTATATGCCCTCTTCACATAATTTCAATGTTGTCTACCAGGGTTAGACATAAATCTTCTCAAAACTCCCACTACTTGGGCAATATCTGGTCTAGTGAAAACCATTGCATACATCAAAATCCCTACAACACTAGCATATGGCACATTAGACATATCCTCTAAATCATCCTCATTCTTTGGACACATATCTAATGAAATCTTAATACCAATGGGTAAAGGAACTCTAACTGGGTTATAGTCTTGCATATTAAATCTCTGTAAAATGGTAAATTCACATACTTACTTTGTGATAACCAAATCTTTCTGTTACATCTATCCATTTTGATATCCATCCCCAAAATATACCTGGCAGCTCCAAGATCCTTCATTTTAAATACACCTGAAAGTTGGGCTTTCAACTCACTGATCATATCCTTAGTATTGCTGAAAAATAACATGTCATCAACATACAATGCAATGATCATAATAGAATCATCAATACAATGAATGGAAACAGAGTGATCCTCCTCACTTCTAACAAAACCTAATTTCAACACAAATGTGTCAAACTTTTGGTACTGCATTATGGGGGGACTATTTCAAACCATAAAGAGACCTCTTCAATTTGCAAACCCAATGTTCTTTCCCTTTTACCTCAAAACATGTAGGCTATTGCATGTAAATTTCTTCCTCAAGATCTCCACGCAAAAATGTAGTCTTAACATCCATTTGCTCTATTTCCTAATCAAAAGTTACAACAATAGATAAAATAAATCTAATAGAATTTAATTTAGCATTGTTGATGTGTAAAATTATGCGTGGTTTCAACACCAACATGAGAAGTTTCAAGAATGTAAGACTTGATACTTGAAACAACCTCTAGATTTTAAAGAAGCTGGCTCTTCATATTTAAATGGGTTTTGAGTAAAGGGAAGGGAAAGGAACAAGATTAAAAATACAATATGCAGAACCTAAATCTATGGCGATGCGCCTAAATGAAATATATTCTCCCAATTAGCACAGTGAATCTAATCCTCAAGATGCAGTTATATTAAAGAGCAGATATTGCATGGTCAATATAAACAGATGAAATCAAATCATATCAAAGACTGGACTCAGACAGATTTGCAAAGACAGATCATATCAGCAAAGGCATAGAACATAGTTCTTTTCATTAATATTCCAGTATCATAAGAGGCACAGTAATATACACAGATATAATAACCTTCTTATCAGAAATAACAAAATAAAGGCAAATGATAAAATCTGGTCACAACAAAGTTTTTGAATTCTCTATTAGATTCTTGATGAAAACTTATCAAAAAATTGGATCCTTAATTAATTACAATTGTAACTTATTATAACCACAAAATGGACCAAAATTGCTTGCAACCACCCAAATCTTAACGAAAAAACTGAACTGGAGCTAACTGAGGGTCTTCGACCATTGAGATTTCCTGAATCTGTAATATCCTGTGCGCTCATTAGCTGTAGCATCAATATATGTGGCACTCTAACTGTATCATCGTTAAGACAAATGGCGACACCCGTGGGCTTTTGGATCCTCAGAAATGTGACATGCGGCAACCTCCACAACAAGCATACCTTCAAAAGAAATACACAAAAAATGCCACTTGTCGCTCTCCACAAAGCTTTTAAAACTACATCTTATATCCGCACAACTTACTATTATGACATCTATCACCACCTGAACACTTAGAGATAGAAATAATAATAAATGGGGCCCACTGCATATGTCACTTACTATTTGCACAAAGGAGTAAACTGAGACAGATGGTGCCGTCCACATGAAACAAAATGGACATGTGGCAACCTCTGCAACAAGCTGTGACTTATGAAAAGACCCTGAAGGATCTCTTAGAGACTGACACTTGTCGTACTTCGGTGCAACTGGAAACAAAATGCCTTCCTCCTGAGACCGTTGAAATTAAGAGAGACCCTTCCTCCGTAGCAGCCATGTGGCGCTCTCTGTAACAAGTATGAAGCTGTGTCTTTAAAACTATGGCCCACCATACATATCCCAATACTAACAAGATTTGAAAAAGAAGACACACGCAGCAACGTTTGGTAGAAACTTAAAAGACACGCGGCAACGGCCGCAAACATGTAGCAACAAAAGAAACTATCTCTAATGTAGACATGTGGCACAACCCGCAACCACCATGCAACTTAAACAAAAGAAATCACTACCACCATGTGGCACGTTCCGTGTAAAGCTTAATATTGTTTCCCTTCTGCTATAGCTTAGACACTTGGCGCTATCCGCGCACAGAAACATACATAGTCACAAAATTAGCTGCTGTAACATTATTTGAAACATTGCTGAAACAAAATGTAGAGTTTACTCTACAGTTCTTGGCGACTACTAGGAATTCTGAGCCTGCTTAGAAAGAACCCCAAAAAGAAACAAAAATGATACTGCCATAAATATGAAAAATTTAATTACAGATTCTACAATGCGGTTTGATATATAGACCATTCTGAATCTGATAGCCCTTGCCTATTTTACAAATCCTAAAAAGCAAAATCAAGATTGATTATATCTTTATGCAAAAATGATTGCAAAATATGGACTACAGCTTTCAATTGGAACTCCAGCTGAGCCATTGGTACCAATACAACTTCAACCTCTGCCATAGTAGATGAATCACTCAGACCTTGGAAAATTGTTTGATCATTCTATTTCATTAAAAGCAGAGCCTTTATTTTATCTATCATTAGTACTGTATTATTATCCGAAAAAGGTGAAGGGAGACCCAATTGCACTAGATCTTCAATATGCTTCTTCATGTTCTTGATTCCTTCCTTCACAATATCCAGGAGCTCTTTACAATTCATAGCTTCAGTATTGCAGCTTAAAACTTCATTAATCTTCTTGGCAGCAATCATCCTATCATTTATACCTGCTGTAGATAATGTTTCATTTGTTGTGTCATATAGCTTCTATAATAGAAGTTGAGAATAAAAAACCCTCAATGAAACAATGGACAATGTGGCCTGCACAGAAGATTCCACCTTTTCACACAGCTGCTGGGCATTCAATAAAAAAGTGAGAGATGGCTTGAGCTGAATAATCTCCTTGGAGATTCTTTTCCATACTAAAATGTATAACTCCTTAACCATATTCAAGACCCCTGCATTCTGTGGTCTATTTGCTAACTCAATTATTAGCTACTTTGTTTTCTGTTGCTCAGCCATATACTGTGCTTGAGCTGCACTGTTTGCATTTTGCTCTTTCAATAAAATTTGTTGCAACTGTGTTGCCTCTGACAACTTATCCTGATATCTCTTCTCTACAGTGGCATTCTCCTGTCTTAAAACAATAACAACAACTTTCTCTTGTGCTAGCTTAGTCTTCAAAGATGCAACTTGTGCCTGTATGGTCTGATGAATTTGTAATGAAACAATAGTCTACAACTATTTATTCAATGAATCAATTTCATTAATTTTTGACTAAATCTCCCAGGTTAAATTGCTACTATTAACCTTTTCCTAGGCCAGATCAACCTCCACCTTTTGTAGCCTTTTGGATACCTTCAGATAGTCTGTAGCAACTATAGTAGCAGTCTCATTCATTAACTCTACTTTATCCTGTGGCCTAAAAAGAGACATATCCATAGCAACAACATTCATTGCATAATCCTGTGGCCACATCTATTCATTTGGCTTGACCACATTTGGAGACAAATGTGTCACAGTCAAGGATTGTTGAATAGGGTCAAAGAGTGACTTCATATGAGCCCCAACAGGGGTTTTGTTTTCTTTCTTCCTTTTCTTTTCCATCCTAGCCTCTCTAGCCTTCCTTGCTATATCTGTTTGGGCTTGGAAACTAGTAGGAGATGCAATATAACCCCCAGTAAAAGGATGATCCTGAGGCAGGCCATAAGGAATAACAGACATTTGTTGGTTAGGGGAAATTTGAGGCAGGGCCTGCTTGGGCACAGATGGAGAAAATAATGGTAAGGTTATGGCCTGTGAAGACATGGCCGGTGCACTAATAGACGGAGTAAAAGTTTGTGAAGGCACAACAGAAGTGGTAGGAGACATGGAAACTTGGGTATTTGTGGATGCCACTCCTAAATGAGAAGAAACATATATAGGAGAGAAAAGAGAAGAGGTACTTACTTGAGCTTCCAATGAAATGACTGGAGCTTGTTGCTATTGGGGCATGGGTGTCTCTTCTTCTTCCTCTTCAGGCAACATTAACCTCCTTATCTTTTGAGGCCTATCAGATGCCTCCTTAGAATCCTCCTCTTCTACATCAATCAAAATTGGTTGTTGCAATGGTGGTACCCTGGAACCCCCAGATGCCGAAGCTAGATGGGTCCTGAGAGATGGTGATGATACAATTCCCTTCTGTTTCTCAAGGGTGCTAAGAGACTGAGGCCATGAAGATCTAGGGTCAGTAGAAGATGCTTGTCCTATTTCTTGCACTCCAGTAGCCTCCTTTGTTTCTTCTTCTTGCTCTTCTTCATCACCCTTCTGAATTTTGGTTGTATCAGGACTTGAGACTGGAGATGGATGCCATTCATCCCAAATTGACTCCCATGTCTCATCTATTTCTACATCTCCAAATGTGTGGGTAATTTTAGAGATTTCTTGGTGATATTTCCAATAGGCCTCAATCTTTTCTGTACTCCATTCTTTCCCTTTCAAAGTTTTCTTCAGGCCTTGGGTCATCTTCAATTTAAGGTCATATTCTTTTACTTTCACATAGAAAGTTTCCCAAGACCTAGGTCTCTCATAAGGCAAATCACTTAATTCCACATAGAAGGCTGGGTCATCTTCTTTTGGGGACCTTCTGTCTTCCCAAAATGGGCGTCCCTCATGAACTACTTTGGTAGAAACTTTATTGGCGATGATCCAAGAGGCCAAGAAACTGTCCGGGTCATATTTCCATTTGTCCTCTATGATTAAGAAACCATAGGCAACCAATTTTCTCAGTAAAAGATTCTCAGTGCCCCTGACCTCTATTGTTATCTTTCCTCTTGTCCAGGGGACATCATACATCTTTTTCTCTCTTTTTGTGACCAAAATCATCATCAATCACAGAGACTTGGAGGGCTACTTCTAGAAATGTGACTCTAGGGGTTAGAACTTTAGGCAACAAAATAGGCTTGCCACTAAAACCATGGACTCTGATTATGGTAGTGTGAGCCCCAAAGAAATAATCGCAAGGAATTGGGTAGTTGGTTAGAAAACCCCTAATGCTCTGTGTCATCCTGTGTTCTATAGGCTCAGGACTTAATTGGCTAAAAGTAGGGGTAACAAAGAATTCTAAAAAATCATAGGGATTCGATGTATCAAACAACACATGAGTCCACACAGACATAGGAATGGTTCTACCACTATCAGACTCAGGGTTATACATATTCAAAGACATGGATTGCCTGAAGAGACTAGGATTTTGATACAACATTAAATGAAAAAGATACATAGAATACCTGAACACATGCTTTGTCTTGAAATTGGCAAGCTGGTCAATCATGGTAGCTACAATTTGCTCTGAAAAGTCCAACCGGTACTCCTGGGGCTTGTCAATGGTTTTCAATCAGAAAATACTTGCCAGTTGCCAGTCATAAACTGTAGAGTCTTCATTTTGGCCAAAGATAAAGGCCAACATAGCAAGAGCATCCTAGATGTCAGAGCTGAATTGAGCACGACCAGTGGGCAATGCAGGCAACTGTGTATTATCTTCACCCAGACGCATTTCAGCATTCAAAAACTTCACCTTATTATTGATGTTTGCCTAGGTGCCCTGAAGTTTAGCAACATTAGGAAAAGTGGCTGATCTATCATACTATAAAGCCAACATATCCCTAATTTCCTTAGGGCTAATTTGAATCATGAATGGGCCTTGATGAATAGAATGTGATGGTGGGTGAAACAACTTTACACATAAATCAATCAACTCAGGGCACAGGTGCATGTTAGGAACTAAAAACTGTGCGAATTGAGAAGTCCAGATTCTCATCCCAAATGTTTCCCACTGACCCTTTGCTACACGGGTGAGACATCTCTGGTGAGCCCCCTCCCGGAGAGTCTTAGTATTTTTCTGCATGTGGGTATCAAATATATTATCAACAAAATCCTTCACCTGAGTTGGGTCAACACTTACTCCTGTCTCTGGAACTCTTGTCCTTAGATAGTTTTTTCTTGGCTGTGTAGGTGCTGAAGCGTAAGATTTGCTATTCATTAGCTTGCCAGTGTTCTCAAAGATCCCAAGTCCTTCATGTGATGATTGCGTCTCTGACATTTCTGTATCTTTGTGGGGACTTAGAAACTTTTGACATGAAAGATAAGAAAACTGAGAAAGAATTGTACTTAGCTGAAAATGCTTGTGGGGAATGGAGCTTGGACACAAAAGCAATAGAGCTTGGACACACCAACAATTTAGGAATGCAGAATGATAATTGCAAATGCAGTTCTTGAAGGGATTAATACTTAGCTTAGCAGGGCATTATGAAACAATAAATGACAAATCTCGTCACATTAATGACATTAATAATGAGAGATAATTAGTGTATATTTTTGAAATCCATATTGGACGGAGTGTCAGATATGCCATAAGAGTGGCTATCTTTCTAAAAAAGTGTGTACTTTTTGGAATTTGAGGAACTACCAAACAACCTCAAATAAATGCAATTGCTAAAAGAGAAGGGACCTCTGCACTGGTGACACATGTTCATGGAACACTTATTTAAAAAGGGGAAAAAGCAGGAAAGCAAGACAAAAGCGGGAAAAGGAAATGAAAGCAACTAACTAACTATGATACATGATGAGTCTCAAACTCAGGTAAAATGTTTCAGAAAGATCCCATTTACCAGAATCTCCTCAGGTTCTCCATCCATAGTTTCCAATTCAAATAAATTTTGCTTCTTACAAGAACGAATCTTATAAGGACCTGTCCATAATGATTCAAATTTTTTGAGTCAACCCGGTTTGACAACTCTTTCATCCCAAATCAACACTAGAGACCCCACTTCAAAAATTGGATTGGAAGATTTTTTGTCAAACCAATTCTTAACCATCTACTGGTGCTTCATCACTGATTCATGTGCCTTTTCTCTCTTTTCTTGAACTTCCAACAACTCGGCAAGTCTAACTTGCATTGAGCCATTTTCCTCAATTTCTATCTACTTCAACAACTGTAAGGAAGGAATCTCTAAACTTAGTGGCATCACTGCCGGTTTGCTATAAACCAACTCCTAGGGAGACATTTTAGTTATTTTCTTTGGTGTGATTCTATCAGCCCATAGTGCTGTGTTAAATAACTTGTGCCACTCTCTCTGATAATTAGTTCCTATTCTTTTTATGAGTCTAATGAGGTTCTTGTTGGTGGACTCTGCTAAACCATTACTTTGTGGATAGTAATTGGAAGAAGTTTTCAAATATATCCCATTTATTAAAGCAAACTCATAAAATTTAGTCCCCAAAAATGCCTTAGCATTGTCTGATATGATGGTACGGGGAGGACCAAACCGAGAAGTTATACCTTCTAAAAAATATAGGATAACTTTTTTCAGTTGCTTCCTTGAGTGGTACTTCTTCACTCCACCTGGTAAAGTAATTTGTTGTTGTAAGAATCCACTTGTGTCCCATACTTGACACTGGATTGATCATGCCAATAAAATCTAGACCCCATTGAGCAAAGGGTTCATCTACTACTATGGGACTTAAAGGCATTGCTGCATTTCTCCTCTTTCCAGTATAGAACTGGCAAGCCTAACATTCTTTAACCATCTAATGGCAATCTGTTTACAGAGTAGGCCAGAAATAACCAGCTTGTGTCACTTTGATTGCCTTGTTGAAAAATGGCCTCTAGAGGTCCCATGACGCAATTCATGTAATACTCTTTGAGCTTCATCCTTCTCTATACACCTTAAGAGTATTCCATCAATATTCCTTCTAAATAAGATCTGATCAGTTAATTCAAAATGGACTCCTTGTTGCCTATAGTACCTTTTCTTATCAGGAGAGAGTTCACTTGGGAACACCCCAGTCTTCATAAACTGTATTCTATCTCTGACCCAAGAGTCTTGGTCAACCTCTTGGAGTCTCAACACCTTTTCATTTTCTGTTTCTTCTGATATTGATTTTCTGTCTTGGGCCATATATTGACACAATCCTTTGCCTCTTACCAACTTGGTAGGTCTTACTTCTATGTCATATTCTAAGATCTTTTTTATCCAATTGGCCCTTTTTTCGGTGATCTCACCTTCCATGATATATTCCCTCACACTAGGATGGGCCACCAATATCAGAATTTTGTTCCCTGTTACTAAGTGTGAATTTCTTAAGGGCTTTTACTATAGCATAGGCTTGTTTCTCTACAAAATTATATCTTGATTCATATTCCCTTAGAGTTCTGGAGAAGAAAGCTATTGGGTGTTCCCCTTCTTCCTTGTCACCTTTCTGAGTAAGGACAACGACCACACTGTATTTGCCTCCATACACATACATTATAAAAGACTTAGAGAAATTTGGGTTTCTCAGTACTGGAGCCATTGAAATAGCTCTCTTGACCTCCTCAAAAGCCTACCTCCCTCCTGTAGTCCATTTGAAGACCAAATCTTTTTTAAGAAATAGTGTAATTGGTCTGATTAACCCTACAAAATCAGATATAAAGCGGCTAACAAAATTAATTTTTCCTAAAAAGGACTGAACTGCCTTTTTGTTAGCTGGCAAGGATAGATTCATTATGGCTGTGACTCTCTCTGGATCAATGGAAATCCTATCCTTTGACACTATGTGTCCCAAAAGTCTACCCTAAGGCACATCAAATATACATTTCTTGGGATTTAAAGAGATCCTGATCTCCTGGCATTTCTTGAAAACTATTTGCAGATGTCCAAAATGGTCTTTGGCATCCTTGGTAAATATGGTCAGATCATCCAGATAAATCAAAATAATCTTATTTATAAGTTCCCCAAAAGCTATGTCCATGGCGCGTTGAAAGGTAACCCCAACATTAGAGAGTCCAAAAGGCATCTTGGCATATGCAAATGTTGCCCACTTAGTAGTGAATGCTATCTTGTGTTGGTCCTCATTTGCTAACCAAATCTGATTATACCCTGAGAAACCATCAAGCAAAGAAAACCTTTCTGATCCTGCCACTATTTGCAAAATCTATTCCATAGAAGGCAGGGGATAATGATCTTTCAATGATGCTTTATTCAGATCTCTGAAATCCACACAGAGTCTTATGCCACCATTCTCTTTCCTTACAGGTACTAGGTTAGACACCCAGGTTGAATGTTTAATTGGAAAAATGATCCTTGATTCTAGAAGCTTTTGTAGTTCATCTACCATTAGTGGCTCAATTCTTGGATTCACTGGTCTTTGCTTCTGTCGGACTAGTTTTGATCCTTTAGCAAGCTCTATGGTATGTTGGATGATATCTCTATTATAGCCATGAAGGTCTTCATAGGTCCAAGCAATTACTGTATTGTACTTGTTACATAAGGAAATTAGCTTGTCCTTTTTGTCTTTGGTAGTAGCATTGCCTATTTTTAACTTCTTTCCTTCACTGACTTGAATTTTAGAATAATCATCCTTACTTGCCTTAAACTTCCTTTTGTCTAAGCTTGCATCTTTAGGGTCAAATAGATTTTCTAGAGTGATCAGTCCTTTTGGGAGCTTATTTGACTTTAGTTGGATGATTTGATCATCATAAGCTTCCTCAATCTTGGGCTGTAATTGATCAGCAAATTCTCCCGATTGTTGTAGAAAAAGTAGTACTTGAAGATCATTATCAAAAACTTGCCAATTCTAATCATTGTCTAGAATTGCTAGTCTTACGATAACTTTAACTAATTCATTATTAACTAGTAGGTCACTTGCTAGGTCAAATTGTGAACCAATTGGTGCCATCCTATCTACTTCTAAATTTTGGGCTCTTGGTACTACCTCAATATTGAAAGCGTCAAAACCATCTATTAGATCCCAAATTCTGTGATGATAGGATCTCATTCTTACATTCTTTACTATTGATTTCTCTCTGATTTGCTTTACTACTAATTCTGAGTCTCCTTTAACTACCAAATTCTTGATCCCTCTCTTCTTGGCCAACATAAGACCATGTACTAAAGATTCATACTTGGCATCATTATTAGTGCAAGCAATCTGGAAGTGTATAGTTCTTAGAATCTTCTCGCCATTTGGGGCAGTGAGGCAAATACCTACTCCAACACCATTCTTGCTTCTGGCCCCATCAAAATTTAATGTCCAGATTTTAGAGTTTCTTTCAAGTTCTTCTTTCTCAGATACCTCTTTTCTCATTACATTTGGAATTTCTTGATCTTCCTCAAAGATAACATAAGTGCCCAAGCCAGTAGAGTCATAATTTCCATAAGGATCACTCTACATCATGGTCATAAATTGACTATTTTCCTCCTCTTGTTAGTCATGTTAGGTCCAGTCACCTAGTTCTTTGACAAAGACCCTCTCTTCCTTATTCATCATGGCATGAGATGCTTCTATCTTTGGGGCTAGTTCATTAGTGATATGGTCTTTAGACAGTGGTTTAGACAATACCTTCATCTTTGTCCCATACTTGGTTCTTAAGATTAGGTGTGACCAATCTAGTGACATGTAACCTCCTATCTTGGCTATGAAATCTCTGGATAGGCATAAACCAAAGACAGGGGGAATAGCTATGACTACCACATCCTGGTTGATAGTTATATTGGGGTAGGTATATAGCTGCAATGGGAGTTGTTTGATCCTCCCTATAGTTTGGACAGACTTCTCATCTAATTGCATGATTCCTCTAGTAAGTGGCTCATATTTTATCTTTAAAGCATCTGCTATCTATTTTGGCATTACTGTAGTACTGGTTCCAGAATCTATCATTGAATTTTGCAGCAATTTCTTTCCCACTATTAAAGTAAGATAAAATGGGTCTGGCTTAGATTTACCTACCTCTGGTGCAGTGTTCAACAGAGCTGCTGTTTGTGACTGGGTGGTGTCTTTATGTTGAGTCTTTCCTTTATCAGCACTTCCTTCCTTAGTATTGGTAGATTTAGATCCCGCCTGGTTTTGTAGTGCTTTTTGCAACAACATGTTTTTCTCAGGAATAGCCAACATATCCTAGATTGACACGTGCGTTGGGGTCTTTTTCAACTATTCCACCATGTTCATAGGTCCCAGTGTTTGTGTCTTCAGATGGTAAGGATACCTTGCTCTTTCTGGCATCTAGCCTGAGACTAATTGATTCTGGGCTGGCTGAAGCACTTCTTGTCTTGATACTGGATTGTAATGGTTCTGGAAAGGACGAACTCCAGCAGTCTCATTATTTGTGGCTTCAGGCTGCTCCACCATTCTTCTCTTTGATCTAGTGTAATAATTTGACTGTAATAAGGGTTTCTTGGAAGTGGATGCTTCATTCAAGAACATTGAATCCTCATCTTCAATCCATGAAAATAAAACATGCTTAGGGGTAATTTCTTCTTGCTGAATAGACATCCCTTGCATTTGAGCCACCATGGCAACATTCTAAACACTGGGTGACTGATATGGAGGGGCATTAGACATTAGGACTTGTCCTTCAACTCTTCTCCGTTCTGCTATTTTTTGCTGCAAATTTCCTCTGGGACAATCCCTGGACATATGGGCATTGTTGCAATGGAAGCACCAGGCATTGGTATCTTCTACAAAATTATTTTGTCCTAGGACTATCTCTCTATTCAGATTATGAGGGATAGTTTGTAAAGGTGTAGGAACTGTGACCAACTGATTTGATGGCTGAGGATTATTTTTCCTTTGAGGGCCTTGATATTGATTTGATTGATAAGGGGGTCTGTTTCCTTGGAAACCTTGGTAAGAACGCTTTGGATAGGATGTTTGTTGCCTTTTGAGATTAATTATCTCATTTGAAAAGGTCCTAAGGATATTCTTCATGTCATCTATTTCAGATGGAGGGGTAGAGGATGTGGGCACAACAGATTGTTGGGCTATTGGGAAGGTATACATAGACATAGGTGTAACTGTAGGACTAGGAGCCTCCTGTGGCAAGGGAATTGAAATCTTTGGGAACATGGGCATAGGAGGTCTTGGAGGCAAATTTGCAACATCAATTAGGTTATTTTCAGCTTTAATAGCTAATTCATATGCTTCAGGAAGAGTCTGAGCTCCCAAGGACTGAATCATTACTAATATGTCAGAATTGAAAGCGTTGAGATAAAACACAATTGCCATACCTGATGGTGGCCTTGCTATAGTAGGAATTCTATCCCAGGCCTTTTGAAACCTTGTATTGAAATCAGTTATGACCTCTTATGGTGCCCTCTTTATGGTGATTAATTGTTGCAGAAAGGAAGATTTGTTACCCTTTTCACTAAATCTTGCAAATAAAGCATCACCAAGCTGATCCTAGGTAGATATTGTATTTGGGGTCAAAGATCTATACCAGTCTAGAGCCTTTCCTTTGAAAGAAGTTGCTAACAATCTGATTGCTACATTTTGTACAGTAATTACATGCACTGCACATACATCTGACACATCTTGAAGATGCTCCCCTGGTGTCTTGAAATCTTCTCCACTGAACTTAGGTAAAGCTTTCAAGGCATTAGTGGGAATTGGGTCCCAAGTGGCTAGTGGTACTGGATTAATGAGAGGACTGTCAGTGTTCCAGTTTGCAAAATTCATTGGGGCTATAGGTGCTCCCATAATTACTCCTTGTGTTACTGCAACTTGACTCACTTTTCTTCTTGGAATAGTAACTAATGGTGGCAATAGAATACATAGATTAGCAGCAGATTGAGCTCTTGTTGTAGGTCCATAGCTCTGACTTCTTGTCACTCTCTGGCTCATATGATCTTGATCAAGACTTCAAGAAAGGTCCCACCAGGCGTGCCAAAAATTGTTGATGTGTAAAATTACATCTAGTTTAAACACCAACATGGGAAGTTTCAAGAATGTAGGACTTTCTACTTGAAACAACCTCCAGATTTTAAAGAAGCTGGCTCTTCATATTTAAATGGGTTTTGAGTAAAGGGAAGGGAAAGGAACAAGATTACAGATACAATAAGAAGAACCTAAATCTATGGGGATGCGCTTGAATGAAATATATTCTCCCAATTAGCATAGTGAATCTAATCCTCAAGATGTAGTTATATTAAAGAGCAGATATTGTATGATCAATATAAATAGATGAAATCAAATCAGATCAAAGGATGGACTCAGACAGATTTGCAAAGACACAGATAATATCAACAAAGGCACAGAACATAGTTATTTTCATTAATATTCCAGTATCATAAGAGGCACAGTAACAATCACATATATAATAACCTTCTTATTAGAAATAACAAAATAAAGGCCAATGATAAAATCTGGTCACAACAAAGTTTTCAAATTCTCTATTAGATTCTTGATGAAAACTTATCAAAAAATTGGATCCTTAATCAATTACAATTACAACTTATTTATAACCACAAACTTGACCAAAATCGCCCACAACCACCCAAATCTTAATAGAAAAACTGAACTGGAGCTAACTGAGGGTCTTCAACCATTGAGATTTCTTGAATTTGCAATATTCTGTGTGCTCATTGGTTGTAGCATCAATATATGTGGAACTCTAACTGTATCACCGTTAAGACACATGGTGACACCCGCAGGCTTATGGATCCTTAGAAATGTGACACGTGGCAACCTTTGCAACAAGCATACCTTCAAAAGAAATACATAGAAAAATGCCACTTGTCGCTCTCCGCAAAGCTTTTAAAACTATATCTTATATTCGCACAACTTACTGTTATGACATCTGTCACCACCCAAACACTTAGAGATTGAAATAATAATAAATGGGACCCACTGCATATGTCACTTACTATTTGTACAGAGGAGTAAACTAAGATAGATGGTGTCGTCTGCATAAAAATAAATGGACATGTGGCAACCTCCGCAACAAGCTGTGACTTATGAAAAGACCCTGAAGGATCTCTCAGAGACTGACACTTGTCGCACTCCGGTGCAACTGGAAACAAAATGCCTTTGTCCTAAGAGCATTGAAATTAAGAGAGACCCTTCCTCTATAGCCACCATGTGGTGCTCTCCGTAGCAAGTATGAAGTTGTGTCTTTAAAACTGTAGCCCACCATACATATCCCGATACTAACAAGCTTCGAAAAAGAAGACACACGCAGCAACGTCTGGTAGAAACTTGAAAGACACGTGGCAACATCTGCAAACATATAGCAACAAAAGAAACTATCTTCAGTGTAGACACGTGGTGCAACCCACAGCCACCATGCAACTTAAATAAAAGAAACTGTTACCACCACGTGGCACACTCCGCATAAAGCTTAATATTGTTTCCCTTCTGCTGTAGCTTAGACACTTGGTGCTATCGGTGCATAGAAACATACATAGTCACAAAATTAGCCGCTGTAACATTATTTGAAACACTACTAAAACAAAATGTAGAGTTTACTCTACAAGCATCAGGAGAGAAAATTTCACCGAAATCAACTCTCTCTGAAAGGAAGCTAGGTGTGCGGAAATCACTTCCTACACTAATCTAAAGAGGAGAGAAGAGTACAAATTCGCTTTATTCTTTATAATTACAGAATGTTAACAACAACAATGGAGATTGTAGAGTAAAATACTCTACATTTTGATTTTTGAGTTTAAGCTGTGCGGGTTCCAGTTTTGTTTCTGAATGCTTCAGTTTTGCAGCGAGGGTTTTGACACAGAGCGCGGGCACGAGGGTTTCTCATTTTTGAAAATTTGCCAAAGTCCCAGAGTTCAGCGGAAGCCGCCAAGTGTCAGTACCCGTGACACATTATACAGTTGCTTAAAGTTACGCGGATGGAGTCACGCGTCCCTTTTAAATCCCTGCGGAGCACGCCAAGTGTCGGCATCCGAGGATCAGTTTCTATAAGTTTCAAAGCCCCTTTTACAAAGTAAGTCTGGCAGGCCCCTTTCTAAAGTTTCTCCCAATGCAGTGGAAATCACCACGTGTCAGCAGTCGTGATACATTATAAAGTTTCTTAGAGTGTCAGCGGAGAGTGCCACGTATCTTTTTGTAGTAAGGCGGAAGCCGCCAGGTGTTGGCACCCGTTCAAGTTTCTTCTAAGTTTCAAACATTCTTTTGAATGTTTCTTATAATGTAGCAGGCCCTTTTAAGAGTTTCAGTGTGCGCGAAAGGTGCCAAGTGGCGGAAGCAGAGAGTTTTTTAAAGATTTCCTAAAGTAACACGGAAGGTGCCGCGTGTCCCATAAAGTTTCAGCAGAAAGCTCCAAGTGTCATCTTTCGTAGGTTCTCTTTTGTTTTCGTCGATAAGTAAAAGAGGTATGGTGGGCCCCGTTAATATTTCTATAGCTTCAGCGGAGTGCGACATCTATCACCATCCGCGTGATTCTTATAAGTCCCTCATGTTTCTATAAAGTTTTCTCAGAGTTGCGTGGAGAGCGCCACTTGGCAACGTCCGCAGGGGTTTTTGTTTAAGTGCTAAAGTTTCTCAGACTGCAGTGGAATCCGCCAAGTGTCATCTTCCACAGGACCCTGCAGTGTTCCAAAAGTTTCTTTCAGTTTCAGCGGAAAGCTCCAAGTGTCGTCTCCCACAGAAGTCCCTAAAAGTATCTATAGTCTCTCTAAGAGTAGCGGAAGCCACCACGTACATAGTTTCTCATGTTAGCAGAAGGCGCCACCTGTCCCTTTTTCTTTTTGAAGCTGCTCAGGTGCAGACTGTTGGTGGGTCCTGTTTCTAATGTTTCTTAATTTTCAAAGTTCAGTGGACCGTGACAGATGGCGAAGCCCGAGCATTCTTAATATAAGCCACAGTAAGGACTCAAAATAAAGCAGAAAATGCCATGTGTTTTTTGAAAGGGCTGCGGATGCTGCCAAGTGTCAAGTTCCGGTGTTTCCTTGGGAAAAAGTAGTTTCTTAAGTAAGTCACGCAGAGGATGCCAAGTGTTTGTTTCTTATTGTTCTGGAAAGATGAAAGAGTTTCAAGAAAAAGGCGTGTATGAATGCCAGCTGTTTCAAGGGTTTATAGTCGCAAAGACTATCAGAAGCTGCCACGCATCCCTCCCTGATTCAAGTAAGTGGGGTTACATGTATCTGTTGCAGACAATGAATTTGCAGAATAGCTAACCATTTTTGATTCAAAAGAGATCCTCTGTCAGACACTTTCAGTTAACCGCCAGTTTGGTTAGGCCATTGAGATTTGATCATGCAGGCAATCTTTGGGCTAGTTCTATGCTATAAATATGGGTTCAGATCATCGTGCCAGGGAGATATAGATAGATGAGATATACAACATTGGAGATATAGAGATTTTTCTGCATCTTAGATTGTTAGAGAAGTTTGAGGATCTTTTGTAGTGGCCAGTAATATCATTTGCCTTTGTTCTATTTTCTTGATTCAGAAAGTTTGTATAACTGTGCATAATTCTGTGCCTTTTATGTAACTGGAGCATTAATAAAGACAGAGTTTTGTGCCTTTACTGATATTTTCTATGTTATTACAAAATCTTCTAAGTTACGAGCCTTTGTTTCTATTTGTTTTTCATCTGTTACATTAATCATGCATTGTTTGCTCTTTAATGTGACTGAATTCTAAAAAATAGTTTCACTGTGCTTAAGTGTTGAGAAACAAAATCACATTCCGGTGCATCGCCATAGTTTAGTTTCCCTTTTAGTTGCATTTGTGATTCCGTTTAATTCTATCCTTTTCCCAAACACTTTTGAGATAAAGAAGAGCCAACTTCTTTAAAATCTGGAGGTTACTTTGAAGAGCATTCCCACGTTTTCAGAGTTTTCCATGTTGGTGTTGGAAATAGCGCAATTCTAAGCATCAACAGTTTTTGGCACACCCGGTGGGGCCATTTCTTGAAGTTTCTTTCAAGATTGCATGAACCGGAGAGTCACGAGGAGTCAGAGCTATGGACCTGTGACCAGAGCTCAATCAGCTGTGAACCCAGGTATTCTTTTATCACCATTGACAAATAATTCAAGAAGAAGGGTCAATCAGTTTACAGCGACCTCAAGCGCAAACATGGGAGCACCTGTAGCCCCAAGAAATTATGCAAATTGGAATACTGGCAGTGCTCTGATTCTTCCAGTACCTCTAGCCACTTGGGATCCTATTCCAGTAAATGCCCTGAAAGCTCTGCCCAAATTCAGTGGGGAGGATTTCAAAACTCCTGAAGAGCATCTACAAGATGTGTCTGATGTCTGTGCAATACATGTGATCACATAGCAAAATGTGGCTATAAGACTCTTAGCAGCTTCTTTTAAGGGGAAGGCTCTGGACTGGTACAGATCTTTGACCCCAAATTTGATTTCTACATGGGATCAACTTGGAGATGCTTTCTTTGCAAGATTCAAAGAAAAGGGTGATAAATCTTCTCTGTTACAACAACTGATCACCATCAAGAGGGCACCACAAGAGGCAATGACTGATTTCAATTTCAAATTTCAGAAGACTTGGGAAAGGATTCCTGCTACAACAAGACCATTACCAGGTATGGCCATAGTGTTTTATCTTAAAGCCCTAAATTCAGATATAGCAGTAATGATTCAATCACTTGGAGGCCAGACCCTGCCAGAAGCCTATGACTATGCAGTCAGAGCCGAAAATAATTTGATAGATGCTGGAAAATTGCCCCCAAGGCCTCCCATGCCTATGTTTCCATAGATTACCCTACCATTGCCTCAAGAAGCTCCTAACCCCATAACCCCACCTGTGTCCATGTATACGTTTCCCCAACACCCTGCTAAAGCTGCTGTCCCTACCCTGTCTTTAGAGATGGATGATGTCAAGAACATCCTGCAAACATTTTCTAATGAAATAATTAACCTAAAGAGACAGCAGGATTATCCCAGACCCCAATATCAAGGCTATCAAGGGAATAGACCTCCTCCACAGCCAAACCAGTATCAGGGCCCCCAAAGGCAAACTAATCCTCAGCCATCAAACCAATTGGTTGCAGTCCCTACACCCTTACAGACTGTTCCTCCCAATCCAAACAGAGAGATTGTCCCAGGGCAGAATAATTATGCAGATGGCACCAATGCCTGGTGTTTTCCTTGCAATAATGCACATATGCCCAGAGATTGTCCTAGGGGTAATCTACAGCAAAAGATAGCAGAGCAAAGAAGAGTGAATGGACAATTTGCAAATGCTTCTGACACTCAGCCCTACCAATCCCCTGGTATGCAAAATTCAGTCCTGGTGGCTCAGATGCAAGGGATGTCCTTACAGCAAGAAGAAGAAATAGCCCCTGAGCATGCTCTATTTTCATGGATTGAAGATGAAGAGTCAGTATTCTTGAATGAAGCTTCAGCTTCTAAGAAGCCATTGGTACAATCAGATTACTATACTAGGGCCAAGAGAAGGATGATGGAACAGCCTGGAGTCACAAATAATGAAATTATGCGAGTTCCACCATTTCAAGATCATCAAAATACAGCTACCAGTCAAGAAATACCTCAGCCAGTGCAGAACCAAGTAGTTTTTGGACAAGTTCAAGAAAAGGCAAGATACCCTTATTATCCTGGAACACAAGCACTACGACTTGTGAATGTGGTGGATCAGTTGAAGAGGACTCCAGCACATGTGTCAATATGGGACATGTTAGCCATTCCTAAACAAAAGACACTGTTGCAAGAAGCTTTACAGAGCCAAACTGTGCCTAAACAAACTATTGCCAAAGGAGGACTTAATGATAAAGAGAAGCTCAAAGACACTATTCCTCTGCAGACAATAGCTCTTCTGAACAATGCACCAGAGGTAAGTAAATCCAAGCTAGATCCCTTTTATTTAACTTTGATAGTTGGGAAGAAGCTATTGCACAATGCAATGATAGACTCTGGGGCTAGCACCACAGTGATGCCAAAGAAAATAGCAGATGCTTTGAAGATAAAATATGAGCCACTTGCAAAAGGAGTTATGCAGTTAGATGGGAAGTCTATGCAAACAATAGGGAAAATTAAACAACTTCCACTACAGCTATATACCTGTCCCAATATAATTGTTAATCAAGATGTTGTAGTCATAGATATTCCTCCTATTTTTGGCTTATGCCTATCCAGAGATTTCACAGCTAAGATAGGAGGTTATATGTCACTTGATTGGTCTCACCTCATCATAAGGACCAAATATGGGACTAAGATGAAGGTACTATCAGAACCATTGTCAAAAAACCATATCACTAATGAACCAACCCCAAAGTTAGAAGCAACCCATGCCATGTTAAATAAAGAGGAAAGGGTTTTTGTTGAAGAAATAGGGGATTGGACTGAATATGATTAGCAAGTAGAGGATAATCAATTATTAACCATGATGCAGAGTGATCCCTTTGGGAACTATGACTCAACAGGGTTGGGCACTTATGTTATATTTGAGGAAGACCAGGAGATCCCCAATGTCTTAAGGAAAGAGCCCTCTTAGACCCAAGAATCTATAAATGACTCAGGAATCTGGACCTTAAATTTTGATGGGGCAAGAAGCAAAAATGGAGCTGGAGCAGGGATTTGTCTTACTACCCCTAATGGTGAAAAGATTTTAAGAGCCATTCGCTTTCATTTTGCCTGTACCAATAATGATGCTGAGTATGAATCTTTAGTGCATGGACTTATATTGGCAAAAAAGAAAGGAGTAAAGAAACTGATAGTCAAAGGAGATTCAGAACTAGTGGTAAAACAAATAAGAGAGAAGGCAATAGCCAAAAATGTAAGGATGAGATCTTATAGGCACAGAATTTGGGACTTAATAGAAAATTTTGAAGCCTTTAATATAGAAGTAGTTGTCCCTAGAGCCCAAAATTCTGAGGCAGATAGGATGGCACAAATTGGTTCGCAGTTTGATCAAATAACTGATCTAATGGTCAATAATGAGTCAGTCAAAGTTATTGTGAGACCAACCATCCCAGACAATGATGAAAATTGGCAGGTCTTTGAGAATGATTTTCAAGTACTCTCATTTTTGCAACAGTCAGGAGAATTTGCTGATCAGTTACAACCAAAAATTGAAGAAGCATATGGTGATCAGATCATTCAACTGAAGTCAAACAAGCTCCCTAATGGGCTGATTACCCTAGAAAACTTGTTTGATCCTGAAGATGCTAGCCTAGAAAAGAAGAGATTCCAAGCAAACAAAGAAGACTACTCTGAGATTCAGGTTAGTGAGGGAAGAAGACTGAAGGTTGGAAATTCTACCACTCAACAGGAAAGAAAAAGGTTAATTGATTTATGTGAGAAATATGATAGGGTCATAGCCTGGACCTATGAAGATCTCCATGGTTATGATAGAAGTATCATTCAACACACTATAGAGCTGACTGAAGGATCTAAACCGGTTAGATAGAAGCAGAGGCCAGTGAACCCTAGGATTGAACCTCTGATGGTGGATGAGTTGCAGAAACTATTAGAGTTAAAGATCATTTTCCCAATTAAACACTCAACTTGGGTGTCCAACCTAGTACCAGTCAGAAAAAAGAATGGAGATATAAGGCTCTATGTGGATTTCAGGGATCTAAATAGGGCTTCCTTGAAGGATCACTATCCCTTGCCCTCTATGGAACAAATTTTATAGACTGTGGTTGGATCAGAGAGATTTTCTCTGCTAGATGGTTTCTCTGGGTACAATCAGATTTGGTTGGCTGATGAGGACCAGCATAAGACTGCTTTCACCACAAAATGGGGAACATTCACCGATGCAAAGATGCCTTTTGGTCTTTCAAATGCTGGAGCCACATTTCAGAGAGCAATGGATGTAGCATTTGGAGAGATTGTCAATAAAATCATTCTGATCTACCTAGATGACCTCACTGTTTTCTCTAAAAATGCTGCTGATCATTTTGACCATTTAGAAGCAGTTTTTAAGAAATGCCAAGAGTTTGGAATATCTCTAAATCCTAAGAAATACATTTTTGCAGTACCTCAAGGTAAATTATTAGGGCATATAGTTTCTAAAGAAGGAGTCTCTATAGATCCAGAAAGAGTCACTGCTATAATGAACCTATCTCTGCCTGTCAATAAGAAAATAGTTCAGTCCTTCTTGGGAAAGATTAACTTTGTCAGTAGATTCATATCAGACTTTGCAGGCCTAATAAGACCAATTACACTACTATTGAAGAAAGACCTGGTTTTCAAATGGACTGCAGAAGGAAGACAAGCTTTTGAAGAGGTCAAAAAAGCAATTTCAACTGCCCCAGTATTGAGGAACCCTGACTTCTCTAAGTCTTTTATAATGTATGTCTATGGAGGAGAATTCAGTGTTGCTGCTGTCCTAACATAGAAAGATGATCAACAAGAGGGAGAGCATCCAATAGCCTTTTTCTCAAGGACTCTTAGGGAGTATGAAGCCAGGTATAACTTTGTAGAGAAACAGGCATATGCTATGGTAAAAGCCCTTAATAAATTTAGACACATGATCACAGGTAATAAGATTCTAATACTAGTGGCTCATCCAAGTGTCAGAGAATATATTATGGAAGGAGAAATCACTGAGAAAAGAGCAAACTAGATTACAAAGATTCTTGAATATGATGTGGAGGTCAGACCAACTAAACTTGTCAGAGGCAAGGGTTTGTGCTAGTATATGGTTCAAGATATGGAAAAAATGATAACTGAAGAAACAGAGGAAGAAAATGTATTGAGGATACAAGAAGTTGATTAGAATTCTTGGGTCACAAATAGGATCTAGTTTATGAAACATGGAATTTTCCCAAAGGAGCTCTCTCAGGATAAGAAGAGGTACTATAGGCAACAGGGAGTTCATTTTGTTTTAATTGACCAAGTGCTTTTCAGAAGAAACACTGATGGCATACTTTTAAGATGCATAGAAAATGATGAAGCCCAAAAAATACTACATGAGATGCACCATGGAGTGTCAGGTGGACATTTTTTTGCAAGAACCACAGCTATAAAGATAAGTCAGGCATGTTACTTTTGGCCCACTTTATTCACAGACTGTTATCAACTAGTTAAAGAATGCCAATCTTGTTAGTACTATGTAGGGAAGAGAAGGAATGCAGCAATGCCCCTTAGTCCTATAATTGTGGATGAACCTTTTGCTCAATGGGGTCTAGACTTCATTGGAATGATCAATCTAGTGTCAAGTATGGGGTACAAATGGATCCTAACTGCCACAGATTATTTTACTAGATGGAGTGAAGCAGTCCCACTAAAAGAAGCAACAGAAAAAGTGATTCTAGACTTTCTGGAGGGTATCACTACTCGCTTTGGGCCTCCTCGTACTGTAATTTTAGATAATGCTAAGGCCTTTTTGGGGGTAAAGATATCTGACTTTGCACTAAAGTATGGAATCTACCTGAAGACCTCTTCCAATTATTATCCTCAGGGTAATGGTTTAGCAGAATCAACTAACAAGAATTTGATCAGACTTATTAAAAGAATTGGGGTTGATCATCACAAAGAGTGGCATAAAGTGCTTAATATAGCACTGTGGGCAGATAGAATTACACCAAAGCAAGTGACAAAAATGTCCCTATATGAATTGGTCTATGGTAAACCTGTTGTGATGCCCCTGAGCTTGGAGATTCCTGCTCTCCAGTTATTGAAACAAATTGAGATTGAGGAAAATGGCCCCATGTAGGTCAGACTTGCTGAGCTCCTGGAGGTTCAAGAAAAAAGGGATTCAGCACATGAATCATTATTGAAACATCAGAAAATAATCAAAGACTGTTTTGATAAGAAAACTTCAAACCCTCATTTTGAAGTTGGATCAGTTGTTCTGAAATGGGATGAGAGAGCTGCCAAGCCGGGTCAACACAGTAAGTTTGAGTCATTATGGACTGGCCCCTATAAGATCTGTTCTTGTAAACAGCAGAATTCTTTCAAGCTTGAAACGATGGAGGGTGAGCTTGAAGAGATTCCTGTCAACAGGATCTACTTGAAGTATTTCAATTAGACATTGCCTTTCCTGTGTATTATAGTTAGATAGTTTCTTTTGTTGCTGCTTTGTTTTTCCCGCTTTTGTTTTGAATAAGTGTTTTACAAACACGTGGCCATGGCTTACGTCTCTTAAAAGTCTCGAAGCTTTTGCATTCATTAAAACTCTCAAATCCCCAAAATTCCTAAAAGGTACCTAGCGCAGCCGCTTTTTATGACGTGTCTGACACTTTGTCCCACTCAGATCACTTAAGAATTTATAACGGTTTCTGTTTTTAATGCCATTTATGAGACTTGATGCGTCATTAAAATATCCCAACAACACGAGTTAAGGCTTAAACCGAGTTTCATTTGTTGCTACTTCTGCTAAGTGTCTTCCCTGTTGCTGCTTTTCATCAGAAAACCCGCTTCCTAACTGTGTCTTCCCTGTTGCAAAGCTTCTATCCTTGTTGCAAGCTTCCATACTCATTTGCAGTAAGTTCAACAGTTTTTGAAAGTTGTAGAAAGTGAATTCAACGGTTTTCAGCAAACACAGAGATGGCGGAAGCACAGTCTTCTCAGCAGGGGCTTGGGATTTACGAGTCTCTTGACAGGGTCCTCGCTAGCAAATCATATGCTTCGGCCCCTTCGCAACCTTTGACGACCTATCCAAGGACTAGGGTTCCTGAGGTTGGCTATGCAGTTGACCTAGCTAAGGTGCTAGATTTTGCAGATGGTATTGCGGAACTAGCCCTACAAAAGTCTTGCAAAGCTTTGTGAGAGGGAGCACACCAAAGATGCCTCTTGAAGGCCAAAGCCAAACAATTTGAAATGTTCAGCATGCGGATATGGACCTCCCAGTTGGTGAAATTCATTGTCCCGAGCGTGCATTTATGCCCGGACCTGATTGAGGTATGCGCAGAATTGTTTCATGCACCCTCAAACACCATTCAAAAGGGACCCTTCATGGTGCAAATTACACCAAAGGCCATCAGGGATATGTTGGCCCTACACTATGACAGCACAGCCACGTTTCCCACAGTTGCCAAAATGTAGAAGATGTGGGCAAATGTCAAGTTTCAACTGAGGTTTCTTAATGCAGAGATGCAGTTGGGAGATGACAATACCCAAATGCCAGCGTTGCCCACAGGAAGGGCACAATTTACACAAGCCAGTCAGGAAGCGCTATCTATGATAGCATTTATCTTCGGAATGAAGGAAGATATAACTGTTTATGATTAGCAGCTTTCCATTCTATTTAGAATGAAGACCGTGGATAGGTCTCAAGAGTTTTAGCTAGATTTCTCTAAGTAGATTGCCTACTCCATGGCCGAACAACTCACCAATTTCAAATCAACAGGGGTTTTCAGGTATTCCTCCTATCTGTTCCACCTTATGTTATACCAAAATTATGCCATCTTTTCCCAGTATATGCATCTGGACATGTATGACCCAAGTTTTGATCCCAATAGAACCATCCCTGTGTCTGCATGGACCCATGTTTTGTCTGAATCGTCTGACCCTTACGAGTTTTGGGAACTTTTTGTCGCCCCTGCTTTTACTCACCTAAGCCCATAGCATGTTGAGAATAGATTGACTTTGAGTATCAAAGGCCTCATGGCAAATTCTCCCATTCCCTGTGATTATTTCTTTGGGTCTCACCATACTATTATCAGGGTCCATGGTTTTAATGGGGAACCAATGTTGCTACCCAAGGTTTTGACTCCTAGGCTAGCCTTTTTAGAGGTCACCTGGCAAGTGTCTATGGTTGATAATGAATATGGAGCTGGGAAGAAGAAAAAGAAAATGTATGACCTTCCCTGGGTGAAGAAGAACATGACCCTATTGGTCAGAGATGCTGAGCATTTATTGCTGAGAAAGTTAGCTGTCCTGGGTTTTCTCTTGATTGAAGATAAATGGAGATATGATCTAGTCAGTTTTATAACCTTGTGGGTCAAGAATAATAAGATTGGTGCCAAAATTGTGCACGAGGGTCATCCCTTTTGGGACGACAGAAGAAACCCTAAGGAGGACACCCCTGATTTATATGCAGAACTGACAGATTTGCCATTTGAGGGACCCAGGCCTTGGGAGGTATTTTATAAAAAGGAGAAGGCCTATGACCCTAAGCTCAAAATGGGCACTGGATTAAAGAAAAAATTACTAAGAGATAGGGAATGGAAGGTTGAGAAAATAGAAGCCTATTGGAAATATAGGCAGGAGATTTTTGAAATAACCCATTCTTTTGGCAAAGTAGATATAGATGAGAAATGGGAGTCCATTTGGGATGAATGGCATCCTTCTCCCGTCTCTAGCCCTGATACAAGCAAGATCAGAAAAAGGGGTGAGGAATCTGAAGAGGAACCTGAATCCACTCACACAGTGCAGGCCCCAGGACAAACATCATCTGCACCTGTAGTAACCACCTGGCCTCAATCCCTCAGTACTATAGAGAGGAAAAAGAGTGTGGTGTCATCACCACCTAGAGGGACTCCATCAGTTTCAATGAGTGGGGCTTCCAATTTTGTGCAAATACCACTGGCAACAGTGGTAAATGTTGAGGAGAAAGAAACATAGCAAGAAGAAGAGAGGCCAAGGAAACATAAGAGGCTGAAACTTCAGCCTGATTCGGATGAGGAGGTAAAACCTTTGTTGCAGCCACCACCAAGTGTCTCAGTTGCTCCTCAGGTACGTGCTTCTTCTCCTTCTTCTCAATCATTTTCTTCTTCAATAGGGGTGGCAATCCCAGCTGGCCAGGTATTATCCCCTGCCACCTCTGCTGTGCCAATTTCTCAATTTTCCCCACTTGTCACTACATAGGCCATGTCATTGCAGGCCACTTCATTACCTCCCTTTTCTCCCACTTTTCCCAGGAGAGTACCTCCTCAGATTCCTCCTATCCAACATTTGGCTATTCCTTATGGCCTGCCACAAGGTCATCCTTTTGCGGGTGGGTACATTGCCTCTCCCCCTACCTTCCAAGCTCAAGCAGACACTGCCAGGAAGGCTAGGGAAGCCTGGATGGACAAGAAGAGAAAGAAGGACAATAAAGCTCAGGCTGTCCCACATATGAGGTCACTATTTGACCCAATTCAGCAGCAGCTAACTATGACCCATTTGTCACCAAATGTAGCAAAACCAAATGAGCAGATGCAGCCCCAAGATTATACAATGAGTGCTGTGGCAATGCATATGTCACTCTTCAGGCCACAAGACAGGGTAGAGCTGCTCAATGAAACCACTTCTGCTATAGCCACTGACTATCTGAAGTTATCCAGGAAGTTGTAGAAGGTGGAGGCTAATCTAACTCAGGAAAAGACACATAGTGAGGCTCTGGCTGCTGAGCTCAAATCAAAGAATGATGAGATAGAGGATCTTAATAAATAGTTACAAAATACTATTTCATGTCAGATCCATCAGGCTACACAGAGCCAAAATGCTTCATTGAAGGAAGAGCTGACCCAGGTGAAGTCTATCCTGGCTACCCTAAAGTAGGAAAATGCCACATTGCAAAAGAGGCATCAGGATACCTCTCAACAGGCTACACAGTTGCAACAGTAACTGTTGAAAGAACAGAATAATGTTGCTGCTATTTAGGCTCAACTTCAAGCCGAGCAACAAACAACAAAACAATTGACCCTTGAGTTGGCAAATAGGCCACAAAATGTAGGAGTGTTAAATTTGGTCAAGGAGTTATATGCATCAGTATGGGCAAGAATCTCTAAAGAGATTATCCAGCTCAGACCCTCTTTAACCTTCCTGCTACATGCACAGCAACTATGTGAAAAGGTGGAAGCCTTAGTTCAGGCCACTCTATCCACTGTTTCAGTGAGGGTTTCTGATTCTCAATTGCTGCTGGGGAAACTTTATGACACATCTGATGAAACATTGTCAGCAGCAGGGATCAATGACAGGATGATTGCTGCCAAAAGGGTGAATGAGGTTCTAAGTTGCAACTCTGCTGCAATTACCTGCTAGGAGCTCCTGGATGTGGTCAAGGAGGGAGTGAAGGACATGAAGAAACACATTGAAGACCTGGTGCAATTGGGCCTTCCTTCTCCTTTTCCTGATAGCAACACAGTACTAATGGTTGATGAAATCAAGCCTCTATTGCTAGCCAGACAGAATGATCAATCAGTTTTCTAGGGCCTAATAGATGCCTCGTCAGTATCAGAAGTGGAAACTATTTTGATTCCAATGGCCCAGCTTGATTTCCAGTTGAAAGCAACAGTCCATGTTTTGCAAAGTTTCTCGCATAAGGACATGATCAACCTGGATTTGGCCTTCCAGGACTTGCAGAACAAGCAGGGGTTATCTGATGCTGAGTGGTCTGTATATCAGACGGCCTTGCAGAAATTGTAATTTTGCTGTATAGTGCACATTTTTGGGATTCTTTTTTAGCAGGCTCAAAAGTCCTCGGGGTCGCCAAGAACTGTAGAGTAAAATACTCTACATTTTGATTTTTGAGTTTAAGCTGTTCGGGTTCTAGTTTTGTTTCTGAGTGCTTCAGTTTTGTAGCGAGGGTTTTGACACAGAGCGCGGGCACGAGGGTTTCTCATTTTTGAAAATTTTGCCAAAGTCCTAGAGTTCAGCGGAAGCCACCAAGTGTCAGTACCCAGGACACATTATACAGTTACTTAAAGTTACGCGAATGGAGTCACGCGTCCCTTTTAAATCCCTGCGGAGCACGCCAAGTGTCGGCATCTGAGGATCAGTTTCTATAAGTTTCAAAGCCCCTTTTACAAAGTAAGTCTGGCTGGCCCCTTTCTAAAGTTTCTCCCAATGCAGCAGAAATCACCACGTGTCAGCAGCCGTGATACATTATAAAGTTTCTTAGAGTGTCAGCGGAGAGTGCCACATATCTTTTTGCAGTAAGGCGGAAGTCGCCAGGTGTCGGCACCTGTTCAAGTTTCTTCTAAGTTTCAAACATTCTTTTGAATGTTTCTTATAATGTAGCAGGCCCTTTTAAGAGTTTCAGTGTGCGCGGAAGGCGCCAAGTGGCGGAAGCGGAGAGTTTCTTTAAGGTTTCCTAAAGCAACACGGAAGGTGCCGCGTGTCCCATAAAGTTTCAGCGGAAAGCTCCAAGTGTCATCTTCCGCAGGTTCTCTTTTGTTTTCATCGATAAGTAAAAGAGGTATGGTGGGCCCCGTTAATATTTCTGTAGCTTCAGCGGAGTGCGACATCTGTCACCATCCACGTGATTCTTATAAGTCCCTCATGTTTCTATAAAGTTTTCTCAGAGTTGCGTGGAGAGCGCCACTTGGCAACATCCGTGGGGGTTTTTGTTTAAGTGCTAAAGTTTCTCAGACTACAGTGGAAGCCGCCAAGTGTCATCTTCCGCAGGACCCTGCAGTGTTCCAAAAGTTTCTTTCAGTTTCAGCAGAAAACTCCAAGTGTCATCTCCCGCAGAAGTCCCTAAAAGTATCTACAGTCTCTCTAAGAGTAGCAGAAACCGCCACGTACACAGTTTCTCATGTTAGCGGAAGGCGCCACCTGTCCCTTTTTCTTTTTGAAGCTGCTCAGGTGCAGACTGTTGGTGGGTCCTGTTTCTAATGTTTCTTAATTTTCAAAGTTTAGCGGACCGTGACAGATGGCGAAGCCCGAGCATTCTTAATATAAGCCACAGTAAGGACTCAAAATAAAGCGAAAAATGCCATGTGTTTTTTGAAAGGGCTACGGACGCTGCCAAATGTCAAGTTTCGGTGTTTCCTTGGGAAAAAGCAGTTTCTTAAGTAAGTCACGTGGAGGATGCCAAGTGTTTGTTTCTTATTGTTCTGGAAAGATGAAAGAGTTTCAAGAAAAAGGCGTATATGAATGCCAGCTGTTTCAAGGGTTTATAGTCGCAAAGACTATTAGAAGCTGCCACGCGTCCCTCCCTGATTCAAGTAAGTGGGGTTACATGTATCTGTTGTAGCCAATGAATTTGTAGAATAGCTAACTGATTCTGATTCAAAAGAGATCCTCTATCAGACACTTTCAGTTAACTGCCAGTTCAGTTAGGCCGTTGAGATTTGATCATGTGGGCAATCTTTGGGCCAGTTCTATGCTATAAATATGGGTTCAGATCACCGTGCCAGGGAGATACAGATAGATGAGATATACAACATTGGAGATATAGAGATTTTTCTGCATCTTAGATTGTTAGAGAAGTTTGAGGATCTTTTGTAGTGGCCAGTAATATCATTTGCCTTTGTTCTATTTTCTTGATTCAGAAAGTTTGTATAACTGTGCATAATTCTGTGCCTTTTATGTAACTGGAGCATTAATAAAGACAGAGTTCTGTGCCTTTGCTGATATTTTTTGTGTTATTACAAAATCTTCTAAGTTGTGAGCCTTTGTTTCTATTTGTTTTTCATCTGTTACATTAATCATGCATTGTTTGCTCTTTAATGTGACTGAATTCTAAAAAATAGTTTCACTGTGCTTAAGTGTTGAGAAACAAAATCACATTCCGGTGCATCGCCATAGTTTAGTTTCCCTTTTAGTTGCATTTGTGATTCTGTTTAATTCTATCCTTTTCCCAAACACTTTTGAGATAAAGAAGAGCTAGCTTCTTTAAAATCTAGAGGTTACTCTGAAGAGCATTCCCACGTTTTTAGAGTTTCCCATGTTGGTGTTGGAAACAGCGCAATTCTGAGCATCAACAGAGATATTGCAGAAAACACATACACACAGAAATGAGATAGAAGAGAGGGACACAAGATATACGTGGGGAAAACCCTTACGGGTGAAAAACCCCACACTCCAAAACACAAATCAAATGTATTCCGTAAACAATGAAGGTTACAATACAGTTACAGAGCCAATGCTCTTGTAGGAGTCTTCGACACTCGTATCTGGAGACAAACCAGTAGCATAACAGTACATGACAATCACATAATACATCTCCTATCCAAAGCACCTATTTATATAGAATATACAAGGGTAAAATGGCTCTATCTTGAGATGGGCATCCAACATGGCCTCATGGCCAAAAACCCATGCTTATGGACTCTTGTCCAACACTTTAGGATGTTCCTGACACTTGTCAAGTCACCTCATCCCAAAGAGGTTGCCTATTCCCAAGATGGGCAATGACAGATGCTCTTACGACTCTTACAACCATCATAGAATCCGTCATAGCTGTCATAACTTACAATTGTAAGAGAATCTGTCATACACAGGCTATAAATAGCATATTCTCTTACAACATGTCATAACCCACCTTGGGGAGCCCAAATATGCCTTTTTTCAAGATGCTTCTTGACACATGTCTTTACCTGTCATAGAATCATCTATTTCTGACTCTTACATGTCATAGAACTGTCATAAGAATCTGTCATGATCGTTTTGGTCAATATTCCCTTACACACTATCCAAGATACTGACACATGGCAAAATATTCCTACCACTAAGTGGGACACCTATCTCCTCATGTGAGGACAAATTTACATGTGGTCATCTTCCATGTAGGATGACACATCACCGTGCCAACTCCCACAAGATGACAACATAGGATTTGCATCCTAATTACACAATAGGCAATAAATAAATAAATAAATACAATGAAATAATATAAGGAAATACCAAGGTTGAGACACCTTAATTCCCAACATTCTCCCACTTTTCGAACACCTTGTAAGAGCCAATAGAAATAACAGGATTTAGCTGCTATAGGTCGAGAGGCCCATAGACTCCGAATACCATCTAAACTTCTCTGTGCCCACTACTTTCGTTAATGCATCTGCAACATTCTTCAAAGTATCTACCTTCTCCAAATTTACCTTCCAATCCTCTACCATGTCTCATACGAAGTGAAACTGTACATCAATATGCTTTGTTTTGGCATGGAAAGTTGGATTCTTTTCTAGGCAAATCGCACTCTGACTGTCACAACAAATCGTAATCTGTCATGCATCAACACCAATATCTGAACACAATCTCTTAAGCCAAATGGCTTCCTTGCAAGCATGAGTTGCTGCCATATACTCAGCTTTTGTCATGGACAAAGCAACCACATGTTGTTTCTTACTCATCCAACTAATTGCAACACTGAACATAGTGAACACATAGGCAATGGTGGATCTCCTGCTGTCAATGTCACCTGCCCAATCAGAATCCACAAATCCATGAATACAAACAGAATGTGGAGGTCTTGTAGCATTACCATGATAGCATATAGAATACTTGGAAGTACCACTCAAATAACTGAGCACTCACTTAACTGCATCCCAATGTACTTGTAAGCACAAAAATCACACACTGTCTCCACAAGGACCCCTATGAAGATTCAAATCCTTGTCACATACATGTAAGCATGAAAATAAATCCTTTGGGCAGCAGGCCTCTTGATGACATGTCCTCTCTTCTTATTTTGTGTCGTTTCTACTTTGTCAATTCTCCTTCTTCCGCATTTGCGACGCTTTTTGACACTTGTTGCGACACTTGTCAACTTGCATTTTTTGGCTTGCGACCTTGATCCTAAGCCTTGTGAGTGTCTTATAGGTGAGTTTTCACCTCTCACCTTTGTATTTTGTCTAGTGCACCTCATAGAAGCCTTCTAGAGGTCCCCCGATCCATCTCCCGCTTTTCGTTTTTGATTTCGACCAACCCATCCAAATCTCCCCCTATTATTTCTAGATCCCCACTGGGGATCCTAAAGATGCAAGTGGAGATATGGATTCTTCCACATGACTGACCTTTTTCTTGATGCAAAAATCCCTCTTTTCCTCCCCTTTTCCTTCTGCCAGCCTAAATTTCTGCATTCTGCACTTTTGATCCTGGATCTCTCCGGGTGACCTAGGGTCACACCTGGGGTGACCCTATTTGATGAAGGTGGCGATCCTGCTGTCTTTTGACCCGTGGAAAAACTTGAGTTTCTCTCTCATTTTTGGTCTGTTTTCGCCTATTTTTCTTTCTGTTTGCATGATTTTTTATCCTTGATATAGAGTTAACTATTTCATGCACCCACACATGCATAATTAGCTCTATTTGATCTGTAATTAACTCTCTAATCAATCTCATGCATTCCATCACCTCCATTTCTTCTTTAGTGATAAGCTATCATTGCTTCATCACTCCCTAATCAGCTAAGTTCACTAGGTAATCAACCTTGTTAACTCCCCAATCTATTCTTGTTAACTCATCAATCAAATGAGTTAACTCTTCAATCCAATCCCTTCTTCAAACCTATAAATACCCCCTCCCTTAAGCACAAAGGGAGGCAAATTCATTGTGCACCAACTCTTGCCAAGTTTGCTCTCCAACCTAGCATTCATATGCTCATACAGGATGTACGTGCCTTTTACTTTCTTTGTTTCAATCAAGCAATGCAACGTTGCTCAATTCTTAGCCATTATTCTCAATTCAAAGCTCACATCGAGTTCATACAAGCTTCACAAAAGCTACTCTTTGCTTCTTCGAGTCATTTTGTTGTCAAGAGGAACAATTGCTGTCATAAAAGGATTTGAGGTTGCCTACACAAGGATACTGAGGGTAGTGGAGTCAACAAATCTTCATCTCTTTCAGGTTCTTTCATTGCTTTCTTAGTAATTAGATAACCACTTTGCTCTCGGGAATAGTAACATTTTGTTTTTTCCTTGATAGGATAAGATCTTGCATGCTAGATTAATTGTTCTTACATTCATAGATCTACTTTGATAGAAAAAGAATCTTTCCTTTCCATTAAATTAGATTGCATTGAAAACACCAAAAACCCACAAAAACATAGATTAAGCTTTGCATTTGAAAAGACATATATGATTGCATACATATTTCTTTCATAGATTAGAAGCATTTTCCTTTCCAAAATACTCTAAAAAATACCAAAATGATGCTTTGCATGTTATCATTTAGTTTTCATTCATATATATCTGTTAAAATAGACAACAGTGCAAACCCTTGATTTCATCACGAGGTAATCACAGTTAAACAAAATCAAAACCCTAGGTCAAGTAAAACCCTAGGTCTAAAACCTAGATTTGGTTAAGGTTAGAAATCACATGACTACCCCTCTATCCTGATTCACAAATGTGTTTGGGAGTGAGTGGAGAGTGGGTGAAGGCTGTCTATGATGAGATCGAAAAAATCCACTGAAGACCCCAACAACAAACATTTGTCTTACCACAAGGAGACCCATTCGTCCTCTTGGTGTTAGAAGAAATTAGACAACAGATAGAACAAGACCTCTTACAATGCATACAAGACAAGAGGACATCAAAGAAAGCGACTGTTTGCCCACACAAAGGTGGAATTCAAGGAATCCAAATAGATGAAGAGAGACTAGTGACCCTTCGGGCCATAGGGTAATTTTAACTACCACATCAATTGAGTGAAACATTCAACAAAATGCACAACAACAAAGGCCACAGAACTTGCCGACCCCCCTTTGCGAAGTCTAGCTGTCCAACGAGCCAGACCCTCCCCGTGTCTCGCCTCCTCTCGACTGGCTACTTCCATGTGAGCAAGAGTGATGTAGCGGATCGCCCCATGGTAAGGAGGGAAAGGGTCCATGTGCATACCGAAATCTGACTCGACAGCCCCAGGCAACCAGAGTCACGATTTCAAGCGTACATATTTTGGTGAACCCAAAGTGAAATTATAAATCCTTCTAGGACAAGTAGTTTTGCATTCCATCTTCAACGATACATTCATTAATATACACCATCAGCTTCACCACATATTTTGGTGAACCTGACATGAAGAGTAAAATCTTTTGGTTAGGCTTTTTGGGTTCCCATTGTAAAAACATTTCGAAAAAAGCATTGAATCATTCTTTCATTGCTTTTCATAGCTGCTTTGACTTCCATCTTTTGTGCCACCATCTACTCCATTTATTCTGTAGTGTCTATGACACCCCTGAATATGATAGAACCAGACTTGAACCAGGGAAACATTCCCTTAAACAAACCTGAAACCCCTTCTTTTGATAGGTATGTGCCACCTCATCTAGATGCACCTGTTACCAATTGTTATGACTCTGAGGACTCTGACTATGAGCATGATCCAAGAGAGTCTAGGCATTCCCTATCCTTCAATAACCTAGCTTGGGAAAATGACTCATCCATGCCAAATGCACCACATAAAGTAAGGAGAGTGAGGTTAGAAATACATCGACTAGAACAACCTTCCACAAGTACATCGAATACTCACCTTGTTGAAGAAGTCAGAAGGTTGGAAAGGAATCTACAAGAAACCAAAGATGCTCAAGAAGCTTTAAGGATTGCCTTAGAAGAAGAACAAAATGAGAAGCCCGCTCGAGAGGAAGCCCATCGAAGAGAGTATCCTAGACACAAAGAAAATCCTAGAACTGCAACTCCTGCAGATGTAATCGTAACTCTAGTCCAAAGAATCAGGATCCTAGAAGCAGAACAAGTTGCTCCAGAGAAAAGAACAAAGTCTCATGAATAGGACTAGGGGGCATCTCAAAATCCCCCTACCTTAATTACTACTCAAGACACGCTAGTAATGACACTTGTCTGAACGGGAATCCTCCTATTCAGAACAATCCAACGAATCTGACAATGGGTTACCAAAATCCACCTACTAGGTTGTTACTAACAACCCCGCAATCTCAAAGCATTTTCTTAGGAACATATCTTGAATATCTAAAAGAGCCTCTAGACCAGAATGTAAGGAGTGTGCAACTGCCCCGGCCAGTACCAGATCTCCCAAAGTTCAAGGTAGAGGGAGACCCAAACTCCCACATCAAAGCCTACACTACAACCATAAGAGGATTCATTCCTTGGGATGGAGTTGTCACAAATATTTTCTTGAAAGCACTTGAAGGCATCACCTTGGATTGGTATTATCGTCTCCCAGAGGCTTCGATCCATTCATTCAGACAACTAGTTAGAGAGTATGTCATGGCATTTGACATGAATAGACTCGTAAAAATAGGGATTAGAGAGTTCCTCATGATGAAACAAGAACCGAACGAATCTGTAGCACATTTCGTCACCCAATGGAGACAAGTGCTCTACTCTTCAACCAATGCTCCAAACATGGACCACCAAGAATTATGCAACCTCTTCTTGCATTCCCTTAACAAAGACATAAGAGAAGAAGTTTAGAAACTACTATACAGGTCTTATGAAGAAGCATTGGAAAGTGCTTTAAGAATTGATCAATCCGCTATCAATAGTGGACGAAAAGTTTTGGTTTAAATGGAAAAACAACAAAAGAAGAAACGGGAAACAATACCTCTATTGTTAAGATTCTAAAAAACTACAGGAGTGCAACCACAGATGGGGTGACAAATCAACCCCCAGTCAAAAGGGTAAGAGATGATTACAATGGGAGAGATTTTTATCCTCCTAACGTAAATGCCATAGATTGACCTAGAAACAATGGGTATTATCCCCAAGACAACTATCAAAGCTGGAACCATGACATAAATGGGAATAGAAATGATGGAAGATATGAGAGACCCACTTATAAATGCAACCAGTATTGTTCTTTTCATAGAACAAAGGGTCATAGCACAAAATCTTGTAGGGAATACAACAGATTCATGGAAAATCTCCCAGAGGATCAAGAACGCTTGTTCATAGAAATGTTCTTGAACCTACAAAAGATCACTTCAGATATCAAAGATACAAGACAAAATCAAGCTCCCATAGCACCTCAAAACACAAACATGAGGATTTATTAGGACCCATTCCCCGCACACAAGAACATTGAAACAACAAACATGGATAGAGCAACTCAAAATAGTAACCCCAAAGTCCCACCTCAACTAGGACAAAAAGGAGAAACTAGGTTGATGGGATTGGTAGAGATCATGCATAATGAAGAAAAAGAGGAGGATCATGAGCAAGAAGATAAACAGACAGAACCATATGAGGCTACCATCTCAATAGTAGAACCAGTACCAGCTCCCACCGGACCTTATGAGCTCATAGAAGATCTAAAGAAAACGTATGCGCACATCTCATTCATTGATTTATTCAGGAACTCCCCCTCACATCGCTCCACATTGCTACAAGAAATAGGCCTAAAATATCTTGACCAAATCACACCACCGCCTAGTGAACAAATCAACCATGTGGATTACGATCTCAGCCCACCAAACTCATAACTTAAAGATCCAAGGTTCTTCTTTGATTTATAGCGGATGCCCTCCAAGGCAGAATTAACCAAAAAGGGAGACCACACACTATATCTTCAAGTATGGGTCTATGACACATGTATTAAACAAATGCTGGTCGATGACGGAGCTACAATGAACATAGTGCCTTTTTCCCTTTTGGAGAGAATGGGCTATGGACATAGCAACATCATCGCTTCGAGGGATACTTTAAGCGGATATGACAATTTGAAGGCAGCCACCATAGGAAAAATCACTCTCCCAGTGACCTTGGGTCCCAAGACCATTCCAACTACTTTTTATTTCATAGACAAGGACACATGATATAACTTGATTCTTGGAAGGCCATGGATACACAGGATGAAAACTGTGCCATCCACACTATTTCAAGAAGTTTGATTCCTGCACCTAGGAAAAGTTTATGTTGCGTAGGGAGATCCAGAACCTTTCAGCATGATAAAATCTAATATCCCAAACAAACGCTTAGGAATTCCAATAGACCATGAACTCCCTACTAACAAGTTGACCATCCCAAGTCCAACACCGCAATCGATATCTGTCAAAAAGATGGAAACCTCAGAAAAGACTGTGAACACAACAGACATCAAAACTCTGGAAAATGAGCCACCACCAAAGTAGAAATAAGTGGTCCCCAAGGAAAAACAATCAAAATCATGGAGTTGATCAAAAGGGATGGACCACTCTAATTCCCCCTAGAGATACTCACCATTGACTTCCATGGAGTCTATAAACTCTTCCCATGCAAAGGGAAAAAACCTCATAGAACTGAAGACTAGGTATTTCAAACTGCAACATTAGATCTATGTAATGCACCCCCACATGCTTTCTCAGATGCTGAGGAAGACATAACGGAGGGTTATACCCCACTCTCACCACTAAGTAAGTCACATCTCCCTGATACACCTGAAGAGACAGAATCGTATGAGCCCCTCACACCAACCGAGGACTCACATCAACCCGTATTACCCATGGAAGAGACATATTCCATGGATAACAAGTCAACCAATGCTATAGGGGTGTTACCTAGGATGTTTGTAGTGTCCAAACCACAAGAGAAACCAACCACTTCTGCCTCAGTTCAATCAAACAAACTTAGTGAATGGGAAGCACCTTGGGTACAAATAGAAATGGTGGAGAGATTGCCCGATGAAGACGAAAAAAGTGAAGGAATCTTTCATAGAGAGTGGAAGATGAGAGTGATAGTTGGTATCGATGATCCTGTCATCTTTGAACTACCAAAAAGTTATATTGGGTATGCGATGGACTTGAGACTAGAACCCAGTGGGAGGACAAGTATAAGCTTTGTCCCCCTGACGAACAAATGGAACCACAAACCCCTCTTGAACTATTCCAATTCTTATAAAGAATCCAAGAGAGACCAGAAATAAAGATCTATATGCAAGAATAGTTCTATCTATTGATGGAATTACTTAATTGTGAAGGAGTCCCTATATTGGACTCCCTCCCACCAACATGCCTTTTAGGATCTACTACGTCTCACAATGCCCAGAGAAACCACTAAATTGGAAACAATAAGCTCAAGCGATAAACCATACCAAATAGGAGAACTTGTCCTAAGAAGAGGTAGCACAAAAAATAAGAAAAAGGGACGAAAGAGAACCTTTTTGGAAGACTGGAAAGGCCCCTACATGGTTAAAGAAGATATCGAAAATGATTCTTATCTCTTGTGCACAATGGAGGGAGAGGAATTTGGTGAAACAATCAATGCCTTTCACCTCAAGAAGTATTACGTCTAAAAAACAAAAAAATATGGAAAACATAAAAATACAAAAAAAATTATAAAAAAATCCAAAATGTCAAAAACAATTTGTTTCTTGCATTTATGTATCATTCTGTTCATCTTGCATTACAGTTTGTGATTTTTTCTTGTACTATTTTCCCTTTAGTAAAGAGTCTTGTGTTGTCCAGATATACAGCATCCTCTTAGGACCTAGAGTTCTCATTTCCCACAATCGCCATTATCCCCCTTCATTCCCAGTGATTCTAAATCAAAGCCTAGCTCTTAGCTTTACATTGATCCCAGTCTTAATAAGTCAAGATGTTAGGTCTAAGAAAAGTCAGTATTCAAATCTACAGTGTTCAAAGGAAGCCTGCAGGTAGACCTTCCCAATTCTTCCCTAGTAGTAGAGAAGTCCAACCAAATTACAAAAACTTTAGGTGGCACTCAACCCCTTATCTCTCTTGGCCAAAAATGTCAAGAAGATCAAAACTCTAAAGGAGGTAATCTAAAATTTGAGTGAATAAAAAAATGAGTGATCAAAATAAGAGTGTAGAAAAGTGAGAATTGAGAGATCAAAGCCTTGCATAGCAAAAATCCCAAAAGCATTCATTTCCCAAAAAATCAAATCCAAAAAAAAAAAGAGAAAAATCAAGTGAGGAAAATACAAAAAAAAAAGTGAAAAGCAAAAAAAATGAGAGATACAAAAAAAAAAGTGAAAGAGAGAAGATTGCTGAATGTCTGTACTCTTGGGTGGAGGTCAGTCTAAGCTCGAAGCCTCAAGATTGACATTCTAACAGAGGAAGAAAGGTACAAAGCACACACACACACACTAGCTGGGCAAAACCGAAGAGTGTAGTTGTCTCTAGGATCATCTTCTATCTAGGGACCCTTGTTCTTTCCTGGATATCCTTTACCCTGGGTCTATCTTACTTGCCATCTATGATCTAAGTCTAGCAAACACCTATAAAATTTGTTGCTTGTCTAAGTTGAAAGCTTGTTAGATTATCTTATCCAGATAAGGATTAGTGTTTAGCCTATAGCAAAGCCTAGAAATAAGAAGCACTCCATAATTCATTTTCACTCCCCACTTGAGTTTTCCCTACATCCCATCTCATAGCCTTGAATAGGTTTCTTATATTAGGACAACCCGCAATCCCCTGAATCCAAAATCATATTTAAGAGCAGTCATTTTGTTTGTTCCACGTTGCATTCATACCAAAATCAGAAAAATAGTCTCAAAGCAATAAAATCAAAGTGTCATATCTCATGACATTTAGTAAAGTGTTATAGTTTCATTTACAACATTTCTTGTGTTCTTGCATTATCATATCGTAAACTACATATCATATATGTGTTCTACAAAATTACAAAACCATGTCATCATTGTCATAATTGCATTTGTTAAAAGAGTTGAAAGGTCACCATAATAAAAAGAATTCCTAAAACTTCCAAACATGCACAAGAGATGAGCATAGAATTCGACAAAGAGAAAAACCATAGAAAAGGATAAACTTTCACAGATACATCCAAAGTTTACGCATACAATAGGTATCAAAGAGCTAAGGCAAAATGCTCTAAAGAAGTAGAGGCTCCCTATGCAAGGGGGCATGAGTTTCAATAAAAGAAAATCAAGGTTGGTTCCCTCCAACGGAACCCTCGGGGCTCCGGCTCCTCCGTCTACGAGTACTGCTTGTCACTCCATGAGATCTGTGAGAATGATATGCTTTGCTGTGGGCATGCGGTTGTGAAGCCCCACCATGATAGTTCCAGAACGCCCAACATTAAGGTGAGCCATCTCCTGAAGTACTTTATTCTCACCCTGAAGTGTGTTAACCTGGGTCCTCAACTCTGTGATCATCTCACACCCATGGTAAATAGAAGAAAAAATGTCTGTATTGTCACGCAGTAGGGGGCACACCAGGATCATCCAAGAGATGATCACGGGTCATCCTAGTAAAAGGAAAGATTAATCCAATGTTAACCTTGTGATCCAAGTCCCTCCATTCTTTGACGATGCCTGAAAAACCAAAATCAAAGTCAAAACCAAGTCAGTGCCACACGAGAAGAGAAAAGACAAAGCCAAAGTAAGACCAAATAGACCAAAGATTACGTGGATCTCCAGATCGCCAGTTAGGGTTAGATTGACACATCATCTCATCTGAGTGAGGAGGTCAAGGAACAACAAGAGGACCCTCAAGGATGTCAGGAACTCATTTAAGACATTAATGTCATCAAAATCCTCATCCTCGAGAGGGGCCTCATCTGACGAACCATCACTATCAGGAACATAGTCCTTGTTAGTGGACTCTGAATCAATAGTCATAGTCATAGATTGGGAAGGAGTCCCTCTCCCTCCCCTTTGGACTCCTCTAGAAACTCTAGTGATGAAGATGTTAGATTCCCAAAATCATCTGTAGGAAAACTTCTACAAGAGAGAGTTGCAAGAAAATATTGCAAAATCCAAATGCATGAATCAGCGCTTCACATTCTCCTTGCATTATTCAGAAATAAATACAAAGGATATACACAACCACTGTCTAAGAATAGACAAAGTGGGGAAAGAAAGCATGTGACACATGTCACAATGCTTTCAAGAGAAAAGGAAGCCTATGATATATGTCATGAGGCTCAAAATAGAAAAAGAATCTCCCTAATTAACTTATGTAAAAGTGAAAATATGATTTTTCACCAACACCCCCCATAAGTGCAACTTAGGGAGATTACACAAGCTAAAAAGAAAGAAAGAAAGATGGGTCTTGGCAACAAACCCATGTTAGGTACCCATGAACAACAAGGATTTCTCATAAGGTGGAGAAAAGGAGAAAAACCCAGTGGGAGAAAACTCCTCTCCAAAAGAGAGAAAAAACAAAAAGAAAGTACAATAACATGTGATGGAAGAAGGACACTAAGACCCCCCATGGAATGAATCCATCACAAGAGTACAATCATGAGTGCCCCCCCATAAGAGAGAGCGAATAGAGAATATGAATCCCCTCCAAGAAGAAGCTCCAGAACCAATGAAGAGATTGTGAAGACATAATCCAATCCACTGCCTACAAACAACATTTCTCCCTTTCGGAAGAAACAAATGCACTGGTGAATGTAGAAGCCATTCCCACATCTTAGATGAATAGGGAATCCATATTGAAACATGTGCCTCTGAATGCAACTCAAGTGACCTCATAGTGGGAAAATATGTCTTCTCCAAAGCAGAAACTATCTGTCCAATCAGAGAAGAAGAACCAGGAGAGGATATGATTTGAACTACATCAAGAAACATAGTAGATGAAGGTGGTGATGCAAAGCCAACTGAGATAGCATCAAACAAGAGAGATAAACCCTCAAATGTGTCCTCCAAATTAGCAATGTGACTCCACAAACAAGGATGATATGTCTGCAAGATAAAAGTCCCAATGAGGTGGATCTGAAAGACTGATATTGACCTGTTGCACAGAATTACTAGAAGCCAATGATGATGCAACATTAAACTCTGAAGTAGCAATAGGTGATGGAGATGATGTGATCTCAATAGGAGGAGAAGAGGGAGCAAGAGAGGTCTCTATCTTTGACCCTTCAAGACATGCCATATACTCAAGCTCCTCTAAAGTATCATCATCATAAGGTATATTATTTGCATCATCAAGTGGAATGAGACAATTTGCTGTAGGATCATTTGGAAATGGTGAGACATGAGGGTCTCCATACAACTCCCAAATTTTTGTCCAAAGTGTGCGTGGGCTCTAATAGATGGGAAGATCACACACAATATCATAATCAACAGTGGTACAAATTAAACCTACAACATGATCTCGATTGTTACCTCAAACAGATTTCTTCATAGGTGTCTCTAGTTCAGGTATGAGCCCATAAAGATAAGGCAAAAGATGCAACCACCTGAGATGTGTTAGGATGCCTCTTTGCCAGGACTCATAATTGTCCTTAGTCAGATTGACCACAGAAGGATGAGTGGCAAAACCCATGATACCTCCTCAAAATGATAGAGATCAAAACATGAAAATAGATTTATGCTGATAATAGAATCCTATCAAAGAAAATAGAACCTTTCCAGGAGGTAGTATGTCCAGGATATCTAATAGAAGCCATAAAATCAACAAACTAAATAAAAGATACCTGGGGCTGAATTTGAAAAAAATTACATAGATGGATGTGTAGAACTTGCTGATACCTTTCCAACCCCTATTCGTTTTCAAAAAACAAAGATTCTAGGCACAAGAATAGAGCTCAGAAGCCAAAAATTATGCTTTGACTTCAAACAACAAAACAGGCTTCAAACAAAAAAATCTGGAAAAGAGACCAGCATTACTGGATAGTGTTCAGAACCAACTTTCCAACGCTTTTTCATTTGTCAATTTTTGAGTCCGTATGCTCAAATTATGGCCTCTGGAAGACAATTACCTTTTTATGCATGAACATGAATGTATCATAGAAATCAAGGTAGATTCAAAGATTGAGCGACACAGAAATCGAGGCAGACATAAATCAAGCAACACAGAAATTGAGGCAAATTCAAAAATTTTTGGCACACAAATTGAGGCAGCTCAAAAATCAAAATAAGCTCAAAAAATTTTGGCACAGAAATTGAGGCAGCTGTACAAAAAATATGGTACGAAAATCAAGGCCGCTGTATGGATTTTCTCCGTACATAAAAAACCAAAACCCCCAAAAATGCCCAAAACTTTTTTTTTCAGCAAAATATAGAGTGCCTTATATGAAAATAGGGGTTTTTACACCTTCTGAGTGCAACCGTGAGGTTTGTTTTTCTCCAAGATGCACAGATTATCTGTTCATAGATAAAACCCTCTCTGATTTGAGAAGAAACTAACAAATTTGGAGCTCTGATACCATGTTAAATTCCCAAAATCATCTGCAGGAAAACTTCTACAAGAGAGAGTTGCAAGAAAATATTGCAAAAGCCAAATGCATGAATTAGTGCTTCACATTCCCCTTGCATTATTTAGAAATAAATTCAAAGGATATACACAACCATTGTCCAAGAATAGACAAAGTGGGGAAAGAAAGCATGTGACACATGTCACAATGCTTTCAAGAGAAAAGAAAGCCTATGATACATGTCATGAGGCTCAAAATAGAAAAATAATCTCCCTAATTAACTTATGTAAAAGTAAAAATATAATTTTTCACCAACAGAAGAATCCTAGAGTCAAAGGTGTCCAGGCGACGCCCCACTATCCAATCTCCCCCATTTCCTGAATGGTCCTATAACAAGTAGACATAGGGGGCAAGTCCTCCGAGATATCTTCGCCAAATTGCTATAAGACTCGATCCACCTGATGAGACTCAACCTGACCAATGCAATCTGCAATCTCTAAAACCTCATGACAGTACGACATCATCTTTCGATCTCGAGCCTAGGCCCCCTCCATGTCATGGTAGGGATCATAAATCATGTCATCATCTGTAAGGGTAGCAATAGTGGGAAGAGTAGCATCATAGTGACCAATATGTGCCCACCTCGCTGCTCTTAGTAGTCACCTGTCTGAAAGGGGAATAAGCTTTTGATAGGGTTTCATATGCTCAAAAATCCATGTCATAATTAGAGAAGAGTGGCTGAAAGATAGAGCCCCTCACTGAGAGATCTAATAAAAATCTCTGTAGACCATAGACAAGATATCAGGCCCCATGCGTAAATTGTGCCCTCCTCTAAACCATGAATGATGGGTGCCCAACACCATCTCAGATGACCTGAGGCCTTATCTCCTGAAAGCCTCGAAGTGATCAAGCCAATTAGAAACCTCCTCAGAAGTGGGATGCGGAGTCGTAGTACTGAAGAAAGTAGAACTCCTGTCTGGGCCGTGGGATGATTAACCCCCATAAAAGTAGCCCAAGAGGCCTTGTTCTCAAAAGAATCACTGGCAGGAAGAAATAGAGTTTGTCCCCTCACAAGGACTCCAAGAATGCAATACACATCATAAAGAGTGATAGTCCACTCTCTGAAAATCTGCAGGAACCTGAAGGTGTTCCTATCTGCATCCTAGTAAGTCAGAATATCACAACATATACGAGATACATGATAGATCATGGGAACGTGATAAACTCTGCCAAGACCTGTCCTCTTGAGTATGGCATGATCCTCTACACTAAGTGGAGCAAACATCCCCAAAAGCCACCCTTGCTCTTGGCTAGTATTCCATGGAAATATTCAGAAATCTTCTCTTTTTGAATCAACAGGTGCAGGTGTTCAGGTAGACAATTTTGTGCATCTACAGAAGTAGTCCTAATGATCTCTGGAGCTGACATAAGAATACCACGACTGGTCTCCAATGTTTTCCAATTTGATTGAAGAGATTTTGGGATAAGGAGGTGAATCATCTCCGGAGCTGGATTGAAGTCATAAGCATCTCTGGATCATATCTCCGGAGCTACAGACAGAAACATACATCTCTGGCACCTCTTTAGAACATTGCAGATTTCCAGCACAACTGTCGGTCAAACACTTCTAGTAGTGATCAGGATGCTCTTGATGTTACTCAAATCATCACCTGACTAATTGAGGGTAGACCATAGTTAACTGCTGGAAGTTTTATCTCTTTTTTATTTTGCACTAGTTATTGATGAACTGATTTAAATACCTATATTTTAGGGCCTCGCTGCCCAAGTGTATTTAAAACTAAGACTCAGATTTAGTGTGGACTTCTGTTCCACTAAATCTATTTTAATTGTATGGATATTTATTCTGTAGTTAGATAGTTAGTAGAATAAAGAGATTGATGTTATCTCATAGATGAACTAGTAGTTAGGGTAAGTGATATCTCATCACTGATTTAGATATAAACTTACAGAAGTAGCAGCAGAAGACAATGACTAATTTCTGATTTCTGTAATCTTATTTTGACATAAACATTTTCTGAATACAAAGCTGATGGAATTGGACTGAAATTGAGTTGTGATCTTATCTTCTTGTGTTGATTCTTCACTTTAGTCTTCAGCCCTAAGGGTGTGGAGCAAGAGCCCACTCTCACCACCAAGGTAGAAGGCTAGTACTGTTGTTCTGTTATTTCAAATTTTGTTTAAGGAGATAGTTATTGTTTTCATAGATAAATGCATGTTTCAGTTGAAAGGAATAATATAGATTTACTTTAAGCAATTCATTGTTCAGTTTTGTTTTCAATATTCTTGGAATTCATTTCAAAATAGATAGATCAGTAATATTAAGTTTCTTTAATCAGTAAAGATCATTAGAGTTAGATAAAACTGGCAACTATAGGATTCTTAAATACAGATAGCCAAGGACACAACCCTGGATTTGACACTTGAAATATGATTAAATGATGAGGTGCAACGACCCTTGTCACCATCCAAATATCCCCTTATTATTTCTAGATCCCCACTAGGGATCTTGAAGATGCAAGTGGAGATTTGGATTCTTCCACATGACTGACCTATTTCTTGATGTAGAAATCCCCCTTTTCCTTCTGCCAGCCTAAATTTATGCATTCTACACTTTTGATCCCAGATCTCCCCAGGTGACCTAGGGTTGCCCCTGGGGTGACCCATGATCTCCCTAAGCGATCCTGTCTGATGAAGGTGGTGACCCTGTCGTCTTTTGACTCGCGAAAAAACTTGAGTTTCTATCTCATTTTTGGTCTGTTTTAGCCCATTTTTCTTTCTGTTTGCATGATTTTTGATCCTTGATATAGAGTTAACTATTTCATGCACCTGCACATGCACAATTATCTCTATTTGATCTATAATTAACTCTATAATCAATCTCATGCATTCCCTCACCTCCATTTCTTGTTCAGTGATAAGCTATCATTGCTTCATCACTTCCTAATCAATTGAGTTCACTAGGTAATCAACCTTGTTAACTCCCCAATCTATTCTTGTTAACTCATCAATCAAATGAGTTAACTCTTCAATCCAATCCCTTCTTCAAACCTATAAATACCCCCTCCCTTAAGCACAAAGGGAGGCAAATTCATTGTGCACCAGCTCTTGCCAAGTTTGCTCTCCAACCCAGCATTCATATTCTCATATAGGACGTACGTGCCTTTTACTTTCTTTGTTTCAATCAAGCAATGCAATGCTGCTAATCCTTAAGTACGGGGGGGATGATGAGTGCCAGGTAGCACCCATGAAATACACCTTTTTACCCCTCTTTTTCTCCCAATTTATTCCATTGTCCTGATGGCTACACCTAAATAGGCTAACAATATTGTTCTAATGATGATTAATAAGAGATGAATTACTTAGAATCATGATTTCTGATTGAAGGACCAATGTGCATTGAATTTATCAAAATATTCAGAAATCTTCTCTTTTTCAATCAACAGGTGCAGGTGTTTGGGTAGACAATTTTATGCATCTACGGAAGTAGTCCTAATGATCTCTGGAGCCAACATCAGAATGCCACAACTGGTCTCCAATGTTTTCCAATTTGATTGAAGAGATTTTGGGATAAGGGGTGAATCATCTCCGGAGCTGGATTGAAGTCATAAGCATCTCTAGATCATATCTTCGGAGCTACAAATAGAAACATACATCTCTGGTGCCTCTTTAGAACATTGTAGATTTCCAGCACAGTTGTCGGTCAAACACTTCTAGTAGTGATCAGGATGGTCCTGATGTTACTCAAATAATCACCTGAGTAATTGAGGGTAGACCATAGTTAACTGCTGGAAGTTTTATCTCTTTTTTATTTTACATGAGTTATTGATGAACCAATTTAAATACCTATATTTCAGGGCTTCACTGCCCAAGTGTATTTAAAATTAAGACTTAGATTTAGTGTGGACTTCTGTTCCACTAAATCTATTTTAATTGTATGGATATTTATTCTGTAGTTAGATAGTTAGTAGAATAAAGAGATTGATGTTATCTCATAGATGAACTAGTAGTTAGGGTAAGTGATATCTCATCACTGATTTAGATATAAACTTACAGAAGTAGCAGCAAAAGACAACGATTAATTTCTGATTTCTATAATCTTATTTTGACATAAACATTTTCTAAATACAAAGCTGATGGAATTGGACTGAAATTGAGTTGTGATCTTATCTTCTTGTGCTAATTCTTCACTTTAGTCTTCAGCCCTAAGGGTGTGGAGCAAGAGCCCACTCTCACCACCAAGGTAGAAGGCTAGTACTGTTGTTTTGTTATTTCAAATTCTGTTTAAGGAGATAGTTATTGTTTTCATAGATAAATGCATGTTTCAGTTGAAAGGAATAATATAGATTTACTTTAAGCAATTCATTGTTCAGTTTTGTTTTCAATATTCTTGGAATTCATTTTACAGCAGATAGATTAGTAATATTAAGTTTCTTTAATTAGTAAAGATCATTAGAGTTAGATAAAACTAGCAACTATAGGATTCCTAATTGTAGATAGCCAAGGACATAGCCCTAGATTTGACACTTGAAATATGATTAAATGATGAGGTACAATGACCCTTATCATTTTTGGCACTATTGCTGGGGATTTCTGTGTCATTTAGGAAAAATTAGTTAAACAGTTTTACGATAGATTGAATATGTATGGTTAGAGCTAGAGATTCAAAAGGAAGATACATAAAACAGACACCCCATCAACAAATTATAGGAGAGAGAAGTAGGGTGGCACAATATTTTGTTGAAGAGAGACATCTAAAACCTACCTTGGAAGCTACACCTAAAATTAATAATCCATTAAATCCTCCATATCTTCCACTCATGGACTATATCCAGGAATTACAACAGAAATTCCATGCAGATCCTTTGACAGAAACTAATTCCCCAAAACCTCAAGGAGAAGAACCAGTATTAGACATGGATGATAATCATGAAGAGGAGGGAAATCAGGCTCCATGAACCTTCTCATATCCTATTGTTCTAGCTGCTAGAGACAATGCCCCTATGAAAAATATTTCACCTGCACACCTGCCAAATTTTAGTGGTCTTGCTTTTGAGGATCTAGATGACTTTTTGTTTGAATTCAAAGTGGTATGCCAGACTTATGATTATGGATAAGATAATCAAAAACTCAAATTGTTTCCCTCAATCCTAAAGGATTCTGCAATGAGATGGTTTATGGGCCTGTCCCAAAACTCCATCCATTCCTGGGATCAGATGGAGACAAAATTCTTGGGAAAATACTAGGACTATTGTAGAGTCAGTGATAAGAATGAGGAATTATTCAAAATTAAACAGAGAGAGAAAGAGACCTTAGAGGATTATGTGGATAGGTTCAGCTTTTCTTTGAGAAGGTATGGCAACCCTGTAAATCATTCTTTGGCTAGAACCCTATTTGTAAAAGGATTAGACAAAGAATCAAAACAGGCACTGGATCTGATGAGAAAAGGGAATATCAACAAAATGGATATGCCTGCTATAGAAGAACTCTGTAGGAACTATTCCAGAACCCAAGATGGAGTGAGAACACCCAAATCTTTCAAAGGGAAGAATGAAATAAGACAGTTAATGGAAGAAATTACAAATTTTGAAACAAATATTCTAGTCCAACTGAATACCACATTAGATGGGATTCAAGAAAAAACTAGAACAAATGATCAAGATAGAACAATTGAACTACTCTCCATCTATTGTCCTAGGTGTAGAAACAAACATATGTTGAGAGAATGCCTTTTAGATAAATCAAAGATCTGTCAGATCTGTGACAGGGAACATCCTACCAGTCAGTGTGATCAACTCCTAGCCTTAAAAAGGATAAGTAAAAAGAATGTCATTATAGAGGAGGAGTTGAATTATGTAGGACAAAAACAAGCTAAAAATTTCCCTTATAATCAGTATCCAAACCAACCTTCTTACAGGGGTCCTTCTAATTGGGGAAATAATCAATGGAATCCAACTTGGCATGGGCCTCAGAATAATCCTCCTTGGGGACAACAGGATTAGCCAAATCAACAATGGAAAAACCAATATTAGCAAAACCAACCCTGGGGGAATTAACAATGGCCACAACAGTTTGGATCACAAAACATGCAGCCTCATTGGGGTCCTCAATAGGGGTATAATCAATAGTACCAGGGACAACCTAGATGTTTCCAACCTCAACAATAAGCATTGCTAATTGGACCCCCCAACACACAAGGTCAGTCACAAAACAAAGCAGTTAGCCAACCACCCTTACCAGCTCAACCTATACCAAACCCACAGAATAAGTAGGGAGTAGCTGTTTACATGACAGAACAAGAAAACATGGCTGGTATTAATGCCATATATTCCAACAATCTCCAGCCACGTTCTGGGAAAGCCCTTCCAAGACCATCTCCTCCAACTATAGTTGAAGTAACCAATGATGAGGAACCTAAAAATCCATCCACTCAGCTTCTAGAGGAGATTACTACCGAAACAATGCTAAAAGAATCATCCTTGGATAACTCCAGAGTTCCTCCTAAAAGAATGATTCCGGAGAACATCCCTGGAAACATTTCTGATAAGAGCTCTAGAGATGCTCTGGAGATGGAAAAACCAACACCATACCCAGAACTTCTTAAACAACACGTCCCTCAGAAAGAAGGTCTTACAAAAACAAGTCCAATCTACCCTAGAATCAAAACTTTTACAAGAAATTAGGCAACTGAACATTGAAATTCCGCTCCTATAAGCAATCAGAGATGTACCTGAACTTAACCAATTCATCAAAAAACATTGTGTTAAGACCCAGGGAAGAAAGAAGAACTTTCCCTCAACTATCTAGGTGGAAGGAGAGATATTAGACCTCCTAATCGGAGAAATGCTCCTCCCAAAATATGGAGACCCTGGAATTCCTGTCATGACTGTTTACATCTTAGGGGTAGAAATTTCAAATGTTTTGGTTGATTTGGGAGCAACAATAAATGTAATGATAGTTCATACAATGGATAAATTAGCCTTAACAGGTATCCAATCTACATCTACAATACTTCAACTTGCTGACCAATCAATAGCTATTCCAAAAGGAGTGATTACTGATGTTCTAGTTGTGATAGAATCATGGGAATTCCCAGTAGAATTCCTGATATTAGAACCTACAAAATAGAGAAATGCTTATCCATTGATATTAGGAAGACCATGGCTAGCTACAATAGTAGCATCTATTGATTGTCAAACTGAGGATATGGTCATTTCTAATGGGATAGACTTGAAGAAAATATCTTTGTATCCACCAGCTAAACCATCAATACATTATTCAGGGATATTATGGGTAGATGAGCCAGATAATATGGGGAACAGTGCCTCAGTAGCTATGGTTACCATCAAAGAACATTTGGGTGAGCTAGAAGAAGAAATCCACTATGATACAACTAAAGATATCACCCACGTTCTTATTAATGATGATATAATGGAGCTAGTCCAAGATTCAAGGAGATAATCTCTCACTTCTGCTCATTGTACCCTAGCAAATATCATTCCTTGTGGAGAAACCTTTTACAGAGACTTAGCCACATTCCACATTCTTGCCCCCTCAATACCATGACTCCAAGATATGGATTGAATACATCTATGGATCAGATCACGAAATAGGTTATGATTTTACCTGGGAAAACACTGAATATCAACACCCAATTAGTAGAAAAATAGGAGGAAGAACTTATCAAACTCCTAATTTCTCATTCAGAAGATTTTGCTTGGGAATACCAAGATATGAAGGGCATCCCTCCTAAGATCTGTACTCATCATATATACACTGAAGATGTCAAACCTGTCAGACAACCCCAGAGAAGATGGAATCCTGCTTTAAATGACATTGTCAAGATTGAAATAGAAAAATTGCTGCAAGCGGGGTTTATATATCCAATCTTAGATAGTTAATGGGTCTCATCCCTAGTCATAGTGCCTAAAAAGAATGGGAAGTGGAGAGCGTGTATTGACTATAGAGAGATAAACAAAGCCACAAAGAAGGACTACTTTCCCCTACCATTTATTGACCAAGTGCTGGACAACCTTGTAGGGAGGAAGTATTTCTCTTTCCTAGATGGGTTCAGTGGATACAATCAAATCCAAGTAGCACCTGAAGATCATGATAAAACCACTTTCACTTGTTCTTGGGGAAATTTTGCCTACAAAGTTCTTCCATTTGGACTATGTAAAGCTCTAGTTACATTTCAGAGGCTTGTTTTAGCCATTTTTGCTGAACTAGCTAATGATTGCATGGAAGTCTATATGGATGACTTTATTGTGTATGGGGACAACTTTTAAGAAGCTCTCATAAACTTAGAAAAGGTATTAAAATGCTGGGAAAAAAATAAACTATCCCTGAGCTATGAAAAGTGCTTCATGATGGTAGAGGATGGAATTGTATTAGGACACCACATTTCAGCAAACGGGATCAAAGTGGACCAAAACAAAATAGAAGTGATCAAATAGTTACCTTCACCCAAAAATTAGACAAATGTTAGAAGTTTTCTAGGTCATGCAGGCTACTATATGAGATTCATAGAAAATTTCAGCCGAATAGCTGCTCCTCTATTTACCCTGCTTAACAAAGACACATAATTCTTATGGATAGAGGATTGTCAATCAACATTTGAAACCCTTAAAGAGAAAATTATTGTCACACCTATTTTAAGAGGACCCAATTGGACTCTACCATTTCACATACAAACTGATGCTTCAAATGAGTCCAATGGAGCAGTCTTAGGACAGAAGGAGGAAGGAGAAAGTATGTATGTCACTATTACATCAGCAAAAACCTTACCTCTACAGAAAGAAACTATACCACAACTGAAAAAGAATTTTTGGCAGTCATCTATGCTATAAATAAAGTTAGGCATTATATCACTGGGTACAAAATATTTGTACATACTGATCGTGCAGCCATCAAATACTTAATGAATAAGCCAGTAGTGGGTGCAAGGATAATTAGGTGGTTATTGCTATTGCAGGAATTTGACATTTCTATAGTTGATAATCCAGGCAAATTTAATTTGGTTGCTGACTTTCTGTCAAGATTGCATACAGGTGGAGAGACCTAGTTAGTGGAGGATAGATTTCCAGATGAACATCTTTTTTCTATCTCCTCTACTGCACCTTGGTTTGTTGACATAGCTAATCTTTTAGCTACAAGCTTGTTTCCATCCTGTTTTACCTCAAAACAAAAGAAACGCTTACTTAAGGAAATCTTATCTTACAAATGGTTAAATGGTTTACTGTTTAAATGTGGTCCTGATTTCATTTTATGCAGGTGTTTGAAAGTTGATGAAATATTTGATGTCTTAAGGGCATGTCATGATGAACCATCTGGTGGGCACTATTCTTCACACAGAACCATCCACAAGATTCTGGGAGCTAGTTACTACTGGCCCTCTATTCATAAGGATACCAAGAATTATGTGCAACCATGTGATCAGTGCCAAAGGATGGGACAACCAACTTTCACCCAAGAAATGTCACTTCATCCTTAAGTAATGCTGGAACCATTTGAGTAATGGGGTCTAGACTTTGTGGGACCAATTTCTCCACCATCATCAGGCTACAGACTATGTTACTAAATGGGATAAAGTGTAGGCATTGCAATTTGCAAGAGAAGAGAAAGTTGCTGATTTCCTCTATAATAATATTTTCTTGAGGTTTGGAGCCCCAAGATCCATAGTTTTAGACAGAGGACCTCAGTTTACTTCACAGGTAATCAGAGCATTCACAGACTTATATCAAGTTAAACACAAAAAATCTTCACCTTACCATCCTCAAGCTAATGGACAGGTAGAGGTGACTAATAGAGAACTGGAGAATATTCTGACAAGAAGAGTGGCCATGAAGAGAAAGGATTGGGCTAACAGATTACCTGAAGCAGTTTGGGCTTACAATACCACTTGGAAGTCCACAACAAAATTCTCACCATATGAATTAGTTTATGGAAAGAAGCCCATTCTGTCTATAGAATTTGAGCTCCAAACACTTAAAACTGCATTAGATATTGGTCTACCATTGTCTATAGCCCAACAGAATAGAATTCTTTAGCTCAATGAGTTAGATGAAATCTGGACATAAGCCATTCAACAAATAAAACTGGTTCAGTATCAAAGGAAGCAATGGCATGACCAACACATCAAAAGGAGGACATTTTAGCAAGGTGATTGGGTTCTTGTATATGATTCTAAGTTCAAGGAGTTCAAAGGGAAGCTACAAACTCATTGGATGGGTCCTTACCAGATAAAGGAAGTTTTTGAGAATGGAACAGTGCTACTGGAACCTATTGATGGAAGCACAAACACATTCTTAGTGAATGGCCATAGAATTAGACTCTATAAAAGGCCATCCACTAAGGAAGAATTCATCAAAGATTTGTGCTTGGTTACATGGGACACATCCTCTGTCACAGATTTGGACTGAAAGTAAAAAAAAAAAAAGAAGAAAAAAGAAGAAGGTTGACAACCAGCAAATGGCGACCTTCTTGAAAAAAGAAAAAAAAAGGAAGGTTAAAAACGAGCAAATGGTGACCTTCTTGAAAAAAAGAAAAAAAGAAAAAAGAAAAAAAGAGAAGGATAGAAAACCAGTAAATGGCTGTCTTTCTCGACCAAGGGGATTGAAAACTAGCAAATGGTAGTTTCCTTCTTCATGCCAGATAAGAATAATCAAGCTATGGAGGTAATCAGGTGCTAGAAGTTATTCAAACACACCTCCGGTGCTCGGCAATTAGGAGCACCTCCTGCGCTTCACGAACTTGGTGTACCTCTAGTGCTCACAAACTAGGAGCACCTCTGGCGCTCCACCAATAAAGAGCCATTATTGAATAGAATAAATAAGGAGGGGACCCACCTCTCTAGGTAATAAAGTAGAGGTATCATTGATGAGGTCAGCACGCATTTCAGGAAAAGTCATTACTCTCGCATGTGCAGGTCCTCACAAATGACTGCGCTGACGTCACCTGAAAGAATGGCATTCTTGAACCACTCATCAGGAATAATTGTAGAATATGAGAAGCCAGGGATGCTGATGCCATTTCAAACCTCGTAGGTGTTGCTCACGTGCCCAGTCACATCAAGTCGCATCACAACCGCAGTCTTGCAGCTAAGTACATCAGGCTGTCATCATTAAGATTGATTCAGGTATTTCTCTTTAATTAAGCATTAATTAGTAACTATCTTGTCAAATTCTATTTTTGGGCACTGTCATTATGACACGTCCTCCTGCCATTATTTTCCTTCTAAATTTATGCATGCTGTCATCTTTGCTATACTGTTGACATGTTTATGGAGTGTCCCATCACTTTGCTACAATTATGACTACATAAGCATGTTAACCAATTTAAAGCTCCTTCCCCATAATTCAAGTAATGAAACAAATCGACATAACAACCCTCATTCAAGATTACAGAATTCTCTAAAAAAATCCAAGTCTGTTAACAAAGTCCCCCGGAGCCTATGAAGTTAAAAGAGGAAAGACAGACCTCAGAGAGAAGCAGACATAATTCTAGCTACAGAGGGTGGAAAAGGACTGAAAGATGGGAATTAAAAAGAAATTAGAGCCAGAAAGTATAATAGGTCTTTTGTAGAATGATGCTGTGGCAGACATTCTTAGGAATGCAGGGTGGTTAGAGTTCTTGGAAAAATTTGAAGGTTTTCAAGAGGATATTGTGGATGACTTCCTACGAAACCTGAGAGATAATCAAACAACTGTTAGAGGGGTTCAAGTCAATATCTCTGCTACCACTATCAGTCATATCTCTGGATTGCCAGAACAAGGTGAGAGGTTTTACCATCTGAAAACCCTATATGCTGATTTAATTAAAAATTTCTCTGTAGAAGGTGAACCTGCAATACAATTGCATTTAAGCAATAGTGAGGTTAAAGGAATTGTTAGGTCTTCACTTCCAAACCCATGGCAATCTGTAGCATTATGGTTGATGAAATACTTTACATGTGATCAATTTTCCTTAGTTCTAGGGCCAATAATGAAAATGTTGATTTTTCTGAGGCATGGAAATGCACACCCAGAATTTAACATAAACCTTCCAAACTTTCTATATTTTGCAATTAAATCATCTGCAGACAGATATCAACAAAGGAATGATCTTATGAAACACCATGGCCTCATTTTTCTGGTCGTAAAACATCACTTTCTATCTTAAACTGATGGGGAAGCATTATGACAGACATTTTTAGATAACAAACCCTAGGATAGAGCACTAGAGAGGGCACAGAGAATGGAAGAAGCTTCCTCTACCCATCAGGAAGAGGAGGCAGAGTCTTCAACTTCCTCTCCAGCTACTGAGAGAGGTAAAGGTCAAAATCCCTCACTGGAGGCAACTTCATCTGCTACCCCTGTTTCTAATAGAAAGAGAAAAGGGAAGGAAGTTAGAGAACCTGTTCTTGAACAAACACCATATATGACTCGCTCAACAAGGTGGAAGATGGCCTTGGATGAGGAGTCTATTCTAATAGAACCAACAGGGGAAAGGCTAGGTCAGAAGATAAAAAGAACTCCAAGGAAAACTGACACTAGCATACACTATTGGGCTGAAGTAGCATCTCATGACTCAGATGAACTTCTTCTAGTGAGAAAGAAGAAACAAAGAGAAGTTTCCCCAGAACCATCTATTCATCTGGGTTCTCATAGTCCAACTTCACAACATTCTCCTGCTTCGGAGATAGAACAAAAAGAAAGTTTTACTATTTCCTTTGATTCTAAGGATGATATACCTACTCTAGAGGCACCTACTCCACCTGTGCTATAGAGAAGTAAAAGGAAAAGGTAGCTTACCCAAACTAAAAAAGATACTTCTCTCCTAGCTAAAATTCTTTTGGGTTTTAGAACTTCTGAGGAAAAAGATGGGCCTTCATCAGTACCAACAGTTGCAGAGAAGACTCAAGAAGAGACTAAGGACATAGAGGCTATAGGGGAAGTTGAAGCAGAGAAAATGGATGCAGCTGGCAGTGAAGAGCCAATAGTTGTGGAAAACCTTGATGTGGAGCAAATAGAAGAAGAAACAGGGACTTATTCTCACCCCTCTGATCAAGAAGATATTAAAATTTCAAAAGAATAACAGATGTTAGAAGAGATTGATAATCTGAAAAGATTATTATGGGGGAAAAATCTGATTATTATTGACCTCAAGAAGGTCATGAAAGAAAAATAAATGGAGCAAAAATAGGTGATTGAAGGGCTGCAAGTAGAGCTCCAGAATAAACAACAAATAATTCAAGAGAAAGATGCAGAATTGAGAGACCAAGAAACAAAGACAACCCAAATCATCAAGGAAAAGGAGGTAGAGGCAGTACAAAATATTTTTGATCTTACCAAGGTCAGAGACAATAGTCTCACAATAATTACAGCAATGGTTGAGAAAGTACAGAGTCAAGACAAACAATTAACTTGGGCCAACAATAAAATAGATTATCAAGAAGAGTATATTCATGAGATAATTAGCCCAGGGGAAACCATGGAATAGGGAGTTCAAACAGATCCATATGTGGGCCCGATTCCAATAGATATTCCCAAAGCCCTGTTCCATTGGGAAAGAAGATGTAGAGAATATGAGGCTTCTAAGCCCATGCTGCAATTATAGAGGATAGTTACTCCCATGTCAAAAAGAGTAGAAACCCTGGAAGAAAAAGTCATTCAGGTAGCTTCCATTTCATCTGAAATCCTGTCTTGCAGACCCCCAAGTGGAAGTTATGCTCTGTTCTTACAAGAGAGAGTTCTACAGAGAAAACTATCTTTGGTTCTGTCTGATCTTATTGAGAACACAAAAATAGGAGAGGGGTTCATGGAAGCATACATGAGAAGTTTTCATGAAGACAATTTTGTTTTGTGTGAGATATATTAGCATAGTTTCTGTGTAGATGATATGACCTTCATTATCAACTATTTTGTAGGGAAATGTCAACTTAAGGCATTTATGTCACTGATGAGAAATCATCAGATTTGGAATGAGAGAATGGAGGCTTATCTCAAGAAGGATGTAGAAACAAGTCTTTTTATCAGAAAAGAATGTCCAAACCCCCATGCTTTTAAGGTCCAATTTAGGGCATATATCTACCACCCAGACAGTAAGACCAAAATTTTACCACTGTATCTAAAACATTTGCAAGAATGTTCCATTGATTTTGGTCTCTTCATGAACAATTCATCTAATCAAGTGCTTGCAGTAGCAAAGAAAAGGTGGAACATTTTAACTGCAGAACATAAGATGAGAGAAGTGGTTTCCCCTGCCAACCTCAGGTTGTTTATGAGGAAGGCTAGGTTAGTATCCAAAATGATGGATAAATACCAATAGGAGTGGATAGGTGGCCGATTCAGACCCCCTCTCATCATTGAGCCACTACCTATCTGGGCTGAACAAATGCAAGATGATAAATTGTAGGAATGGATGAAGCAGGTTGATCAGTATAGAGGAAATGGTAACACAGATTGCACCACTTGGACTACTTATGCACATGACTACAACTTGACTAATAATATATTCCACCAGAATAAGTCCAGATTGTGAGAAGCAAGAGGACTTGCTAATCCTTAAGTACGGGGGGGATGATGAATGCCAGGTAACATCCATGAAATACACCTTTTTACCCCTCTTTTTCTCCCAATTTATTCCATTGTCCTGATGGCTACACCTAAATAGGCTAACAATATTGTTCTAATGATGATTAATAAGAGATGAATTACTTAGAATCATGATTTCTGATTGAAGGACCAATGTGCATTGAATTTATCGAAATATTCAGAAATCTTCTCTTTTTCAATCAACAAGTGCAGGTGTTTGGGTAGACAATTTTATGCATCTACGGAAGTAGTCCTAATGATCTCTGGAGCCGACATCAGAATGCCACGATTGGTCTCCAATGTTTTCCAATTTGATTGAAGAGATTTTGGGATAAGGGGTGAATCATCTCCAGAGCTGGATTGAAGTCATAAGCATCTCTGGATCATATCTTCAGAGCTACAAATAGAAACATACATCTCTGGCGCCTCTTTAGAACATTGTAGATTTCTAGCACAGCTGTCGGTCAAACACTTCTAGTAGTGATCAGGATGGTCCTGATGTTACTCAAATAATCACCTGAGTAATTGAGGGTAGACCATAGTTAACTGCTGGAAGTTTTATCTCTTTTTTATTTTACACGAGTTATTGATGAACTAATTTAAATACCTATATTTCAGGGCTTCACTGCCCAAGTGTATTTAAAATTAAGACTTAGATTTAGTGTGGACTTCTGTTCCACTAAATCTATTTTAATTGTATGGATATTTATTTTGTAGTTAGATGGTTAGTAGAATAAAGAGATTGATGTTATCTCATAGATGAACTAGTAGTTAGGGTAAGTGATATCTCATCACTGATTTAGATATAAACTTACAGAAGTAGCAGTAGAAGACAATGATTAATTTCTGATTTCTGTAATCTTAATTTGACATAAACATTTTTTGAATACAAAGCTGATGGAATTGGACTGAAATTGAGTTGTGATCTTATCTTCTTGTGTTGATTCTTCACTTTAGTCTTCAGCCCTAAGGGTGTGGAGCAAGAGCCCACTCTCACCACCAAGGCAGAAGGCTAGTACTATTGTTTTGTTATTTCAAATTCTGTTTAAGGAGATAGTTATTGTTTTCATAGATAAATGCATGTTTCAGTTGAAAGGAATAATATAGATTTACTTTAAGCAATTCATTGTTCAGTTTTGTTTTCAATATTCTTGGAATTCATTTCAAAATAGATAGATCAGTAATATTAAGTTTCTTTAATCAGTAAAGATCATTAGAGTTAGATAAAACTGGCAACTATAGGATTCTTAATTACAGATAGCCAAGGACACAACCCTGGATTTGACACTTGAAATTTGATTAAATGATGAGGTGCAACAACCCTTGTCACCATCCATATATCCCCTTATTATTTCTAGATCCCCACTAGGGATCTTGAAGATGCAAGTGGAGATTTGGATTCTTCCACATGACTGACCTATTTCTTGATGCAGAAATCCCCCTTTTCCTTCTGCCAGCCTAAATTTATGCATTCTACACTTTTGATCCCAGATCTCCCCAGGTGACCTAGGGTTGCCCCTGGGGTGACCCATGATCTCCCTAAGCGATCCTGTCTGATGAAGGTGGTGACCCTGTCATCTTTTGACTCGCGAAAAAACTTGAGTTTCTATCTCATTTTTGGTCTGTTTTAGCCCATTTTTCTTTCTGTTTGTATGATTTTTGATCCTTGATATAGAGTTAACTATTTCATGCACCTACACATGCACAATTATCTCTATTTGATCTATAATTAACTCTATAATCAATCTCATGCATTCCCTCACCTCCATTTCTTGTTCAGTGATAAGCTATCATTGCTTCATCACTCCCTAATCAATTGAGTTCACTAGGTAATCAACCTTGTTAACTCCCCAATCTATTCTTGTTAACTCATCAATCAAATGAGTTAACTCTTCAATCCAATCCCTTCTTCAAACCTATAAATACCCCCTCCCTTAAGCACAAAGGGAGGCAAATTCATTGTGCACCAGCTCTTGCCAAGTTTGCTCTCCAACCTAGCATTCATATTCTCATATAGGACGTACGTGCCTTTTACTTTCTTTGTTTCAATCAAGCAATGCAACGCTGCTCAATTCTTAGCCATTGTGCTCAATTCAAAGCTCACATCAAGTTCATACAAGCTTCACAAAAGCTTCTCTTTGCTTCTTTGGGTCATTTTGTCATTGAGAGGAACAACTACTGTCACAAAAGGATTTGAGGTTGCCTACACAAGGATACCGAGGGTAGTGGAGTCAACAAATCTTAATCTCTTTCACGTTCTTTCATTACTTTCATAGTAATTAGATAATCACTTTGCTCTTGGGAATAGTAACATTTTGCTTTTTTCTTGATAGGATTAGATCTTGCATGCTAGATTAATCATTGTTACATGCTAGATTAATCGTTCTTACATTCATAGATCTACTTTGATAGAAAAAACATCTTTCCTTTCCATTAAATTAGATTGCATTGAAAACACCAAAAACCCACAAAAACATAGATTAAGATTTGCATTTGAAAAGACATATAGGATTGCATACATATTTATTTCATAGATTAGAAGCATTTTTTATTCCAAAATACTCTTAAAAATACCAAAAAGATACTTTGCATGTTATCATTTAGTTTGCATTCATATAGATCTGTTAAAATAGACAACATTGCAAACCCTTGATTCCATCATGAGGTAATCACAGTTAAACAAAATAAAAACCCTAGGTCAAGTAAAACCCTAGGTCTAAAACCTAGATCTAGTTAAGGTTAGCAATCACATGACTACCACTCTATCCTGATTCACGAATGTGTTTCAGAGTGAGAGGAGAGTGGGTGAAGGCTGTCCGTGACGAGATCGAAGAAATCCACCCAAGGCCCCAACAACGAACATTTGTCTTACCATAAGGAGATCCACTCATCCTCTTGGTGTTAGAATAAATTAGACAACAAAAGATACAACAAGACCTCTTACAATGCATACAAAGATAAGAGGACATCAATGAAAACAACTGTTTGCCCACACAAAGGTGGAATTCAAGGAATCCAAATAGACGAAGAGAGACTAGTGACCCTTCGGGTCATAGGGTTATTTTAACTACCACATTAATTGAGGAAAACATTCAACAAAACACTGATGTAGAGCTGCCAACGGAAACGTTCAACATAGGTGTATATTACTCTCTAACATACATTTACCCTTGTATGCTTACCCATCGGCAAAACCATCTTCAACGACCGAACAAACTCCTTTCATATCGAAACCCTAATTCACATCAATGTGTCTTCGACACTTCTATCAGCAACACTTCCTCTATCGGTTCCTCTGATATATTTCCTTCCGACGGTTCTGGTTACACCGACGCATTCAAACCTATACATACAACTTCTGACTTGTCAGGCCGGTTCCTTTTACCGCTCCTACCGGTCACTTCCTGCATATGACTCAATGTATCTACAGAATGTATATTCTGATATACATTCAAAACAAACAACTCGAAACATGCATCTGCTGAATATACTTTCAAAATATGCCTTCAAGGAAAGTTGACCGATGTTGACCCCTTTGTATCTTAGCCGATGTACATTTGCGATGTACATTCACAATATGCAACTCAAAGATGCATTTGATGGTTTGACCAACCTGTTGACTTCTTTGTATATCAGCTAGAATCTTCAACTTTCTCTCTCTCCTTTGTATGTCAACAGACTTGTACATTTACAATGTACATTTGCTACATACAACCACTTCATACAGCTGCGATATACTCATAACATTCAACTGCGGGATACATAGAAAAAAGTAACCTGATACACCTTTGTGATTTACACATAGACTATATATTCTACATACAAAAGCGATATACACACCATTTGGATATCTATTGAAACCACGTGGATTTTCACAGTTTTGACCCGCTTTATGCTTAGCGATTGCACAGAACTATCTCTTCCGCGAACATACAGACTTTTGCACTTTACTAACCTAGCACATGAAGATGTTAGGGTTCAACAAAGCATGTTGTCGATCGATCCTACAAACAAGAGAACAAAACAAAAACATAAACTAATATACAGAGCCATTCCACCAATTACGAAGTAATCACCCGGTGGAATGGGCTAAAACCCCATTTCAACTGTAAGTCAGGAAAATTGATTACACAATGGGATCTAATGCAAGGAAGAAACAAACATAGGATCTCTTTATTATGCTTTTAGAGATGAATACAAATGTCTGATATCATAGTTGCACTCCTTAATACAATTCAATCTGTGTACAAAACATTTATCTTCGCCATGTTATGAAATCAACCCGATCTAGGGTATTTAACTCCTTGCTATCAGTAGTACTAATCATGATTCCCAGCGGCTAGGAGACAGTTCCAAGCGGCTGGGAGATAATTTGAACTAACAAACCTTAACAACCTAACAACCTATCATTACAGATTAACAGGTGTCCCTTGAGACTTACAAACATAAACAACTGAATTAAAAACTACCATGATATTGGTCAAACAGACCTTATTATATTAAAATGCATAAAACATATCAACCTAGTAAGACCTTAAGGGACTTATTGAAGGGGTGCTTTTGCACCATACTCCCCGAGAGAAGAGATCTCAAGCCCACTTGAGATTAGAGTTTGTAAGTCTATTCCATGTTTCCTGATCTGTTCTTTAGTCATCTAAACTACCTCCGAATCAGGTTTCCCTTGCCAAGCCACCAAGTATTCCATATACTCTTTGTTCCTTGTCTTCTTTACCACTCTTGAGTCTAAAATCTCCTTCAATTGTGGTGGATCATGCTAAGGAATATCATCATCTATTGTACCCTGCAACGGTTCCTATTCCACATCTACATTATGCTTGTATGGAGTTAAATCACATACATTGAAAATAGGTGACAATCCAATATCAGAAGGAAGTTGGATCTCATAGGCATTCTGGCCACATTTCTTCAAAATCTGACATGGTCCAATTTTCCTCTGCATGAGTTTGGTATATTTACCTTTTGGGAGCCTCTCCTTCTTCAAATGAACCCACACCAAATCTCTAACATAAAATTGTACATCCCTCTTCTTCTTGTCAGCATAAGCTTTATACTTCAATGTAGTTTGTTGGAGTTGGTTCTTGACTTGATCATGCACCTCTTTGATGGCTGTTGCAAAAGCTTCTCCATCTGCACTAATAGATTCTCCTACAGGTAGATCTTGTAACTCCAAAATGCCTCTTGGATGAATACCATATACCACCTGGAAAGGTGATTTCCCTGTACTCCTATTGACAGTGTCATTATAGGAAAATTCTGCTTGTGGTAGGATTGTATCCCACTTCTCTCCATGCTACCTTGTCAAACACCTGAGCAGATTCCCCAATGAACGGTTAACCACTTCAGTCTATCCATCTATTTGAGGATGATAAGCTGATGAGAAGGATAAATTGGTACCAAGATTCTACCAAAGAGTCCTCCAAAAATGGCCAATAAATTTCACATCTCTATCTGACACTATGCTCAATGGCAATCCATGGATCCTCACTATTTCCTTGTAAAATAGGTCTGCAACATATGAAGCATCACAAGTGGTTTTGCATGGTAAGAAATGTACCATTTTACTAAATCTGTCTACTACAACAAAAACACTATCATATCCCTTCCTGGTTCTAGGTAAACCCAACACAAAATCCATACTTATGCTCTCCCATGGCCTAGAAGGAATGGGCAGTGGCTGATATAAACCTGCATTAGTGGATCTCCCTTTTGCCTTCTGACATATCACACATGTCTCCACAAATTTCCTTACATCTGATTGTAACTTAGGCCAATGGTAATGTCTCTTTACAAGATCAAGAGTCTTATCCAGACCAAAATGTCCTTCCATGGCCCCACAATGCTTCTCCGTAATAATGTTCAGTCTCATAGAACACCGTGGGATGCACAACTATCCACCTTTGAAAATAATCCATCTTGGATCAGAAATTTAGAGTACTCAACATGATATTTTTCTCTAAAGGAAGTACATACTTTGTAGATTTCTCCAATGTCTTCATCAGCATCATACATAGTCTTTAAGGAATCAATACCAACACTCTCCAATTGAATCTGATTTATGGTTAGAGCCCTCCTTCTCAAAGCATCTGCTACCTTGTTCTTGACTCCTTTCTTGTGCTTGAGTGTGAAAGTGAAAGCTTGTAAAGTCTCCACCCACTTCATGTGCCTATGGTTCAACTTCTCTTGACTATTTATGAAACTAAGGGCCTGATTGTCTGTAAACACTATGAATTCTTTTGGCATCAAGTAGTGCCTCCACTTTTTGAGTGACTGGACTAGATCATACATCTCCAAATCACAGGATGAGTATCTCTTCTTAGCATCATTTAGTTTCTCACTAAAAAATGCAATAGGCCTACCTTCTTGACTGAGTACTGCTCCAATTGCCATGTGACTTGCATCACATTCTACTTGAAAAATCTTATTGAAGCCAGGAAGTGCAAGGATTGGTTGCTGTGCCACCTTCTTCTTTAATGTTTCAAATGAATCATCTGCTTCCTTTGTCCAAGTGAATCTGCACTTCTGTCCTCCTTTTATGGTGTCAAGCATGGGTGCACAGACATGACTAAACCCTTTTATAAACTTCCTATAGAAGGTTGCTAACCCATGGAAACTTCTGACATCATTCATGGTTCTAGGAGTTGGCCAAGACAATATGGCACTTACCTTCTCTTGATCCATTTTCAGTTTGCCATGTGAGATTACAAAACCCAAGTAGATGATCTCCTCCTGCATGAACAAACACTTCTCTAAATTGATCATTAGCTGCTCTTCATGTAACCTCTTGAGAACCAGGTCTATATGTTTGAGGTGTTCTTCCCTTGTATTACTGAAAATCAGAATGTCATCTAGATATACTATGACAAATTTGCCTATAAATTCTCTCAAGACCTCATTCATCAGCCTCATAAAGGTACTAGGGGCATTGGACAACCCAAAAGGCATGACCTTCCACTCATATAACCCCTCATTGGTTTTAAATGTAGTCTTCCATTCATCTCCTGGCCTAATCCTGATCTGATGATAGCCACTTTTTAAATCTATTTTTGTGAAATATTTGGTACCTCCCAAGCAATCAAGCAAATCTTCTATCCTTGGGATTGGGAACCTATACCTAATTGTTATCTTGTTAATAGCCCTAGAATCAGTACAAAGTCTCCAAGTGCCTTCCTTCTTTGGTGCTAGTACAGCCGATACTGCACATGGGCTTAAACTTTTACCAATTAGACCTGTCTCCAACAATTCCTTAATCTGCCTGGCTACCTCTGCATTCTGCTTTGGTGTAAGCTTGTATGCTGCCTTGTTTGGAAGTGTAGATCCTGGGATCAGATCTATGCAATGACTGATGTCCCTTATAGGTGGTGAGGACCTTGGCATTCCATCAGAAATGATGCCTTTGTACTTATCCAATAGCTCTTGGACAGTAGGATCTATAAACCTTTGTCTCTTCTCTCCCTTGACTTCTTGTTGCTGCTCCTTGTTCACTTTTAGGCATGGGATTAGAGCATATGCAACATATACAACTGCACCCTCTTCTACTATATCTTTCATGAACTATTTACCTTCTATCATCATTATCTTGACTTCTTTCCCTTTTTGTTCTACCTCCTTCTCCATCAATGATAGTAACTCTATCACCTTACCATCCTTGGTGATTGAATATGTATTTCTAACTCCATCATGTTGTGCTCTCAAGTCATATTGCCATGGTCTTCCAAATAGGAGATGGCAAGCATCCATCTGAGCTATGTCAACCAATAATCTGTCCTTATATGTTTCAATTTGAAACTCCACCCAAGCTTGCTCTTCTACAATTGTTTGCTGACCTTGAGTGAGTCATGAGATCTTATATGGGCAAGGATGTGGTAGCCTCCTAAGCTTAAGCTTTTCTACCATTTCAACAGACACAAAGTTTTCAGTAGAACCAGAGTCAATTGGAACTTTACATACCTTTCCTCCTGCCTTGCAAGTAGTTTTGAAAAGAGATTTTCTTTGTGGGGGTTCTCTGTCAGGTACCTTCATGGTGGTCATTGCTCTCCTAATCATCAAAGATTCTCCCTACTTAGGATATCCATAACTGTCAGGAGCATTCACACTTGGATAAGTGTTGGAGCTTGTCACACTTTGACAGTCAGATTCTTGTATCAGATTCGTTCTTCTTTCTCCCATCGAACTTGATGCTTTTTCTAGACATTTGTTGGCTATATGGCCTTCTTGATTGCAATTGTAACATCTGAGAGGTCCTCTGCCCTAAGATCTCCCTCTAAATGGTGGTCTTCTACCTCTAAAATTCCCTTTTTGATTGTAACTTCCTTGAGTTTGACTACTTTCTCCTTTGCTATTTTCTTGATTGGATTCACCTTGGTGTCCAAATCCATTTCCTCTGCCTCTGAAAGGACTTCTTCCCCCTCTTTGCTGTATTCCTCTTCCTGTACTATTCTAATCTTGTCTTCTCTTTAATTTCTCTTCTACTTTGAGTGCCAATTGGTAGCACTTTTGGACTATATCTGGGCTATGCAGATTTAAATATTCTTGGATGGCAAATCTCAATTTATTGAGATACCTTGCTACCCTCTCTTCCTTATTTTCTTTCACCTTTGTCTTGACACATAGTTTCACGAACTCTTCAGTGTATGAGCTGACATCTAAATCTTTCTGTTTCAAAGTTTGTCTCCTCTTGTGTAATTGGATGTTGTAATCCAATGGAACATAGGCTTCCTTCACTAAAGCCATCATCTTCTTCCAAGTAGCAACTCTACTTTTTCCTTCTTTCACCTTGTCATCTTGGATGAAATTCCACCAAGTTAGTGTAGCCTCTTTCATTTTGGATTGGGTCATCTTTACCCTTTGATGTTCTGGTATTTCCTTTGTTTCAAAGAAATTATTCAAGGAGTCTATCCACTCCATCACTGAATTAGGATCCATCTGCCTACAAACACTGGTAGGTCTATCTTCATATCCATGGTCCTTCACTCCATGGACTTGAGGGCATTAAGTAAGGGTCTCTGGTCTGTAGGAACCTCTATCTCTTCCTACCTAGGGATCTCCTCTTCATCCCTATCTTCCTCACCGAAATCTTTTCTTCCCTTTACTACTTTGTCCCTTAACTTCTCTAACTCATCTTTCAAAGCCTGATTCTGAGCTTTCACTATTTTGTTCTCTGTAATTTGTTTCTTTACTAGAACAGCCAACTCAACGTTGGTCATCCTTGCTGGAAACTCTAATGACCCCTCTCCATCTGACATCTTGCCTTCTTCTCTTTCCCAAAGGAAATTTCTTTGCTCTGATACCACTATGATGTAGAGCTACTAATGGAAATGTTCAACACAGGTGTATATTACTCTCTAACATACATTTACCCTTGTATGCTTACCCTTCGGCAAAACCATCTTCAATGACCAAACAAACTCCTTTCATATCAAAACCCTAATTCACATCGATGTGTCTTTGACACTTCTATCGGCAACACTTCCTCTATCGGTTCCTCTGATATATTTCCTTCTGACGATTCTGGTTACCCTGACGCATTCAAACCTATACATACAACTTCTGACTTGTTAGGCCAGTTCCTTTTACTGCTCCTATCGGTCACTTCCTGCATATGACTCAATGTATCTACGGAATGTATATTCTGATATACATTCAAAACAAACAACTTGAAACATGCATCTGCTGAATATACTTCTAGAATATGCCTTCAAGGAAAGTTGACCGACGTTGACCCCTTTGTATCTCAGCCGATGTACATTTACGATGTACATTCACAATATGCAACTCAAAGATGCATTTGATAGGTTTGACCAACCCGTTGACTTCTTTGTATATCAGCTAGAATCTTCGACTTTCTCTCTCTCCTTTGTATGTCGATAGATTTGTACATTTACAATGTACATTTGCTACATACAACCACTTCATACAACTGCGATATACTCATAACATTCAACTGCAGGATACATAGAAAAAAGTAACCTGATACACCTTTGTGATATACACATAGACTATATATTCCACATACAAAAGTGATATACACACCATTTGGATATCTATTGAAACCACGCGGATTTTCACAGTTTTGACCCACTTTATGCTTAGCGATTGCACAGAACTATCTCTTCCGTGAACATACAGACTTTTGCACTTTACTAACCTAGCACATGAAGATGCTAGGGTTCAATAAAGCATGTTGTTGATCGATCCTGTGAACAAGAGAACAAAACAAAAACATAAACTAATATACAGAGCCATTCCACCGATTAGGAAGTAATCACCCGGTGGAATGGGCTAAAACCCCATTTCAACTGTAAGTCAGGAAAATCAATTACACAATGGGATCTAATGCAAGGAAGAAACAAACACAAGATCTCTTTATTATGCTTTTAGAGATGAATACAAATGTCTGATATCACAGTTGCACTCCTCAATACAATTCAATCTGTCTACAAAACATCTATCTTCACCATGTTATGAAATCAACCCGATCTAGGGTATTTAACTCCTTGCTATCAGTAGTACTAATCATGATTCCCAGCGGCTGGGAGATAATTTGAACTAACAAACCTTAACAACCTAACAACTTGTCATTACAGATCGACAGGTGTCCCTTGAGACTTACAAATAGAAACAACTGAATTACAAACTACCATGATATTTGGTCAAACAGACCTTATTACATTAAAATACATAAAACATATCAACCTAGTAAGACCTTAAGGGACTTGTTGAATGGGTGCCCCTGCACCAAACACACAAGAACAAAGGACACAGATCTTTCTAACCCCCCTTTGCGAAGTCCAGTTGTCTAACGAGCTAGACCCCCGCCGTGTCTCACCTCCTCTCGACTGGCTACTTCCATGTGAGAGAGAGTGACGTGGCGGATCGCCCCGTGGCAAGGAGGGTTAGGGTCCATGTGCGTGCTGAAATCTGACCTGACAGCCCCAAGCAACCAGATTCACAATTTCGAGCGTACAATACTCGTCCAGGATTAGCCATAAATCGACTATGAACTCCCACTACTTGGGCAATGTGTGGTCTTGTGTAGACCATAGCATACATCAAATTGTCAAGAACACTAGCATAATGTACTCTGCTCATGTCCTCCACCTCACTAGGAGATTTTAGATAATCACTAACAGATAACTTTATCCCCAATGAAATAGGAACACATAATGGTCTACAATCTGCCATGCTGAACCTATCCAACATGGTCTTCACATACTTACTCTAGCTTAACCAAAGTTTTTTGTTAGCTCTGTCTCTTCTAATTTCCATTCCTAGAATGTACTTGGCTGCCCCAAGATTTTTCATCTCAAACTATGCTGACAACTGAGACTTCAATTCAGAAATCATATTCTTACCATTCCCAATCAATATGTCATCAACATACAATGCAATAATGAGAATGTGATCATTGTCAAACTTGTAATACACACAATGATCAGATTTTGATCTTAGAAAGCCAATGGACAACACAAAAGCATCAAATTTCATATACCACATCCTAGGAGACTACTTCATACCATACAAAGACTTATTTAACTTGCAAACTAAATTTTGTTTACCTTTCTCTATGTAATGCTCTAGCTGTGACATGTAAATCTCTTCCTCGAAATCACTATGAAGGAAAGTTGTTTTCACATCCATATGTTCTACCTCTAAGTCATAAGCAGCTGTAAGAGATAACAAGAACTAAATGGATGTCATCTTTGCAGCAGGAGAGAAAATTTCACCATAATCAATTACCTCCACTTGTGAGTACCCCTTCACAACCAATCTAGCCTTGTACTTTTCAACACTGTCATCTGCATTGAATTTCTTCTTGAACACCCATTTGCATCCAATGGGTTTATGTCCTTTAGGAAAAGGCACCAAGTCCCATGTTTTATTCTTTTCCAAAGAAGACATCTCATCTTCCATGGCCTCCTTCCAGGAACCTGCATCTTTCATGCCCATAGCCTCTTTCACAGTTCTAGGTTCATCAATGTTAGTAGGTAAAGCAAAAGCACAACTAGAATCAAGTAATGAATAACCAAACCTATCAGGTTGCTTTCTTGTTCGTGTAGACCTCCTCAATGGCTAAGGTTGAGGTTCTACTTCTGAGCTTTCATTACTGCTAGAGTTCTCCTCATCATCAGGTCTCACAGGGTCTGTCAGTTCAGTCTTCTCAGGGGTAGAAGGAAACTGACCCACATCTTCTTTCTTTTCTGTCTGTTCTTTCTGTAGAACAATGGAAGAAGGTGTTCGCTCTCTGAAGATAACACTTCTACTATACAACACTTTTTCAGCCATAGGATCCCAAAGCTTGTATCCTTTCACACCGACACCATAGTCAATGAAAATACACTTAATAGCCTTGTTCTCCAATTTAGACCATTTCTCCCTAGGCACATGTGCATATGCCTCACAACCAAAAACACAAAGATGTCTAACTGAAGGCTTCTTACCAGACCACACCTCCATAGGTGTCTTACCAACAAGAGCTGATGTAGGAGACCTGTTTACTAGGTAGCAAGTAGTGGCTATAGCTTCAACCCAAAACTTTTGTTCAAGGCTTGCTCCACTAAGCATACTCCTAGTGTTCTCAAATCATCAATCATGTCAGCCAATACCACTGATTATCACAAATTGCTTATCCAACAACTTTTCTTCATCCAGACCAAGATCAAATACTGGGTCGGCCTATTCTTCTTCTGACTGTACTGACTAACTGGAACTCGATACTTAGATGCTTATAACTTTTGAATCCTTCATCACCAGAGGCTAAATATCTAGATTTAGATAGTCCTGACAATCCTTATCACTCCCTTAGATCCACATCACACCTTGATTTTCCACCGGAGAGATCTGGACCAAGATACCAGACCCTATCACATGCTCTATTTCTGACTACTCGGACTTAGACAAATCTTCACTCTAACTTCCAGTATGAACAAATTATGTAATGCGAATGTGTAAGATAGTCTTAGTTTCCATCAATGACAACACCTATCATGCATAGTAGTGTCTCTTGCCAACAATCTCCCCCTTTGGCATTGATGGAAACACTTAGTGAAAAATGACTAAGTGTCGGAACAACTCCCCCTTACTTTGTATAGTTATACTTTTCACTATTCTCCAATGCTCCCCCTTTGCAAGATTCCTTATTTTTCACTGCACTTCACTCCCCCTTTGACATCAATGGCAAAGGGTGGGATCTTATACCAAAATTCATGCAAAATTTTATGTACAAGGGCATATATACAAACAACCCTATGACTTATTTACATAAGTTTGAACACATCACCAAAGATATTCTTCAATAGTGCCAACTCATTGTCGTAACTCTTCTTCATGCTGTTCAAAACTAAGATGTGACCACTGAATATGAATGCTTGAGACTCTGCTTTCCGTAAGTCAGTAGGATCACTTGATTTAGCAGCAACTTGGGGTTCTGTCATGTTGTTGAACATTGCTTCCAACTTGGTTGAAATCAGTCCCCAGAGCTCACTCATCCTTGCCTCAATGCTCTCCTTCTCTTTTGTTAATTGCTTTATTTCTTCAATCAAGCTGATTGCCTGACACTCCTTGCTTGCCACGAATGTTGTTACAGGATCAAAAGATTGGGATACACTTGACAGTTTTTCCTTAGACTCCTTTATTTTTGTTTCAATGTCCTCTACAACTTTAGGACAAGATAAACAAAATTTATACACATTTCCTCCTTCTGTAAGAGCATTTTGAATACTCTTTACACTGGTGTCCAGCACAATTCTATCTAATGCAATTATCCCTTTCAGAGCATCAAATCTTTTATCATTGAATTCATTTTGAACCTTGACCTCTGCAGACTTCTCTAGAGATTCAAAATGAGAACTTACTAAGTTTATTAGACTTTTTAATTGGCTGGAGGGAGATGCTGAAGAATCCTTCTGAAAGGTGGGCATGATCTTCTCCAAGATTCCTGATGCCAGACCAAGTAGCTCACTGTCTTCTATGAGAGATTTCAAAATATCTTCTCTGGTCTTAGATTGAGCAAGAGAGGCCCACTTTATCTTCTAAATAGGTGAGAGATTGTCCAAATTGATTGGACCTTGCAACTCTTCTACAATCATTTTGTCATTTTCTAAAATTTCTTTCACTGCTTCTGTAGTGTCTCTTGCCCAAGATGCTGATGTATCTATTTGATCCTTACCAGTACTGTCAGCCGGATTGACCTACTTGGGCTCTTCCTCAACCTTTGCAATCTCTTCTTCCTTTTCATTTTTGTCCTTCACTTTTTTTGTTTCTTGGTCCTTAGCTTCTTCTATTTCATGCTCTTTATTCTTCAATGAATCATCTTCAGTTTGAACATCTGTTTCAACATTCATCTCTATATCTTCTTTGCTGGATTGATCTGGAGGAGTTTGAATATCTCCTGTTTCATTAGTTTTACCTGTCATATTTTCATCTTCTTTATTTTTTGCTTCCTCTTCTGGAACAGAGGAATCATCTATCTCAGTTTCTTGCTCAATGATCTTCAATTCTTCAACATCTGGAATTGAGGAATCAATCCCATCATCAATCTCTTCTTCAACAAAGGGAAGATTATGCCTTTTCAATGCACTCATAAAAAATCTCTTGAGTATCTTTGACTAAGGGAGAGGGGCTAGTAGCCGCACACGCCCCAATAACTGCTATGTTTTTGTGCACCCTACCCCCCAATAAATTTTTTTTTTTAAAACATTACATGTAGAAAGAATACCTAGTAAATTACCACATATGCACTAATACATGTTCACAACTCCATGTGTAGTTTACCATTGCAAAAAACTAACACACATGCTCTTCCACTTGCATTTTCAAGCCAACTTGATGCAAATTGGAGAACTTCCAATTTAAATATACACTTTATTATTTTTATTACAATAGGTCATGTTTATAAAAAACCACCCATTTGGTCATTAAATAAAGTCAAACTGGTCACATTCACATACTTTTGTGCACATCTATTGGTACTTAAGCTACCATAAACACACAACACTCCAATCCCAAAGGGCTGTCAATCACACATTCTCCCATACTTGCTATCACATCCCCCCCACTTGCTGTCACATTCTCCCATGCTTGCTATCACATCCACTTGCACCTACACAAACACATAATGGTATCAAGCTCCCCATCCAGGCAATAATTTAATAAAAAAACAAAATTAAACTAGTTTAAATAAAAAACGTGAGATTTATAAATCACATCATTGAATATAATAGCTTCTACGCATTTAATCAAATTCAAATCTCAAAAATCAAGTTCAATTCTGTGTATCATAACATCGAATACAATATCTTCTACGCACTTATTCAAATTCAAACTCACCAACCAAATTCAATGCATTCCTTTTTCAACTATCAATCCATTATAAGATGAATATTATGTAGCGTAGAGATTGTTTTAAGCATAAATTTCCTGAAGGAGAGCTACAAACCCTATCTGCTATCAAGAGGAATTTTGCAGACTTCCACATTTAGGTTCAGGTTGGTACATCACCTTCTTATATTCCTTCCTTTTTATGCTATGTTTCCTTTTGTTTTTTTGTCTTTTACTTCCTCTTTATGCTATGTTTCCTTTGGTTTTTTTTTTGTATTTTTACTTCCTCTTTATGCATATGTTAAATCTATATTAATGTGAATGGGTATGATTTATTTTTTGTGTCTTTTACTTCCTCTTTATGCATATGTTTCTGTTCATGTTAAATCTATATTAATGTTCATGCATATGATTGTGTTCATATTTATTTTCTTTGTCTTTTACTTCCTCTTTATGCATGTATCATCCATATTAATGTTATATTAATGTTACATTTGTTCATATGAAGTAAATGTAATAGCTGTTCATATGCCATCATTAAATATGTTAATATGAAGTATATCTGTTACTATATGTTAATATGAAGTAAATGTATCTATTAATAGGGTTTCATTATATCAGGGTTTTTAATGTTTTGAATCTTACAACTTTGTCTCATTAATAATTTTACAGTCAGATTCTTCCTAGTTTTGTCCGAATACTATTTATTAATTATTGTTACATCAAATATTTACAATTGTTTTCCTATGTTGTAATATAACATAATGTTTTGTAATGTTCCATTGTGTTATTCTATTTTAGACTGTGTTATCAATGGTTGAGGGTTTCATCATTATGTGTTTCCAATATATAATCAGTACAGTAACATACACGATTTAATTAATTCAATGAAGTTACCCATGCATCAAACAACTGGAAAAGATGTAGCAAAATTCAGCAAACAAATTAGACTAATCTTTTCAACATGCATTTCTAGAATTGTAAAATGCTTAAATGTTAAGTACCAGCTTGAAATGTTTCCATTGTCTATGCTACATATGTCTATAGATATACAAATGTATATCAATATACATATGTCTATAGATCTACATATGTCTATAGATATACAGATATGTAGATAGGTATATAGATATGTGTAGATATATAGATGTGTATACAGATATGTAGATATGTATACAGATATGTATATAGATATACATATGTCTATCTATATACATATATCTATAGATATACATATGTATATAGATAGACATGTATATATATACAGTACATTAACAGTCTAATCCAAATATATGTAGAAGCTTTTTATATAAACCCTGGATAGATTATATAAAATGAAACCTTCAATATATTATATTACAACATAGGAAAACAATTGTAAATATTTAATGTAGCAATAATTAATAAATAGTTTTCGGACAAAACTAGGAAGAATCTGATTGTAAAATTATTAATGAGACAAAGCTGTAGGATTCAAAACATTCGAAACCCTTATATAATGAAACCCTTAACCATTGTCAATGAACCTTCGAAAATATATTCCCTTATATATATATATATATATATTACATTAACAGACATGATTTAATCTATTGAATGAACCTACCCATTATATGCTAATACAACTGTAAAATATATACCTTTAAAAATAAACCCTGGATAGATTATATAAAATGAAACCCTCGTTGTATTAAATTAAAACATAGGAAAACAATTGTTAATATTTAATGTAACAATAATTAAAAAATAGTATTCGGACAAAATTGGGAAGAATCTGACTGTAAAATTATTGCAGAGACAAAGTCGTAGGAATCAAAACTTTTGAAACCCTGATATAATGAAACCCTTAATGGTTGACAATGATATGATGAAACCCTTAACGGTTGACAATGATATGATGAAACCCTTAACCGTTGACAATGAACCCTCAAAAATAAGGTATACCCATAAAAATATACGAACCCATTTGTATGTATAAAAAATACCATCATTATATAATAGTATATTATTCTGTAAAGTGAAATTATCATAAGACAAGGGTTGCCTCAGACAAAATAATGAAACCCTTAACCGTTGACAATGAACCCTCAAAAATATATACCCATAAAAATATACGAACCCATTTGTATGTAAAAAAACCCCTCATTATATAATAGTATATTCTTCTATACAATGAAATTATCACAAGATAAGGGTTGCCTCAGACAAAATAATGAAACCCTTAACTGTTGACAATGAACTCTCAAAAAATATATAACCATAAAAATATACGAACCCATTTGTATGTATAACAAAAAACCCTTATTATATAATAGTATATTCTTTTGTATAGTGAAATTATCACAAGACAAGGGTTGCCTCAGACAAAATAATGAAAAATCTGAAATTAAATTTCATGCTAGTACTCAAATCATGGGTTGTTTGAGACAAAAATGAAGGCAAACAATTGTATAATGATTAGAACCTTCTGTAAAATGATTAGGCATTCAGTGTGTAGTTGAATATGTTTTCGGACTTGAAAAAGCAAATTACATAACCATACCCAAATCACAAGTAGCATGAGAGAAAAACAAAGCTAAACAACTGTATAATGATTGTATAAACACCGTCGTATGAAACCAAAACAATGGAGTGAAAGAAAAATTGAAATCACATGGAGAAATGATGTTAGCTCGTTACCTACACGGAGACAGATTTGCATAGATAGTGACAGCCGGTGGACACGGTCAAACCCTCGCCTTTCCATCACACCGTGGAGAATAGGGAAAGTAGTCAGTAAAATGATTAGGATTTCGGTGGAAAGTGGAATATGTATTCAGACTTGAATGAACATTGAATCGATTTAATATTGTTTCCTATCTGTGCCTAACCAAACACATTACCATGCATGTTGTCCCATAAATCTATGTTCGAGTAATGTTTAAAGATGTAAGGGGATGCAATGATGGGTGTGGGGATGTTTAGGAAGGGGGCGGGTAAGTTTGAAGGCCCCACCAACGTGATTTATGGTGGGGTGTTAATAAACATATTTTTAACCTACTCTAACTATAAAAGTGATCTAGTGTGTTACCTTTTTAATGAAGGGGTGAATTTTTTTGGGGGCCATGGCAAGCGGTTACTAGCACATCGATGCGTATGTATGGGGCGACATGTTGAAATGACCATTTTTCAACCCATGTGCACATAATGCATCCTACAGGGAAATGTATAAGTGCCTAGAAGCTAAAAGAATAGCTTTAAGCTCTTCACTTGCATACGGAAAAAAAAAAATCATCGAAATTCAATATGTCTAGCTATGTGCTTGACGTGTGCGAAGTTAGGGTGTGCGGCTGCTGGCCCCTCTCCCTTATCTCATCGATTTCTTTTCTTAACTCCAGAATATTTGCAAGACTTTTTGGGATTTTAGAAGTTATTTCAATTAAAGCCTTATTGTAGATATTCAGATATTTGACTGTTACTTCCTCTAGAACCTTCTTATTTGCATCATTGTAATCATCATAAAATTCTATCATTGGCCTTAAGTTCCCATCTATAGTGACTGATTTGATGATGTCATCCACATAAAGAGTAGACTTTTCAACAAATGTTTCAATCTTTTGCCTCTTGCTTGCCCTTTTGCTTCTGGAGGGCTTCTCCCTAGATACCTTAGCTACTTTTGTACCTAAGGCCTTCAACTCTTTGATCTCAACATCAGAATCAGTTTCTTCTTCATCACTTTTCATGCTTTCATATGTCCGGGAGGCCTTGGTTTTCACCTTTTTCTCTTCTTTTTCGGATGATTTGTCTTTTGGTTTCTTAGGTTTGGCAGGTTTTGGGGCAATAGGGGCAGCAACAGAGCTCCTAGTAGTCCTTGATGTGGAGGAGGATTCTATCAAAGCACTTCCTTTATCTTACTTCTCCTTCTCAGTCTTTTCAATCCTTTCCTTGTTTTGCTTCACAGTTTCCTTAGAAATGCCAATGCTTTCAGCATACATTTCTACTTGCTTTTGAACTTTCCTCTTGATTTTAGGTTTTCTGAGCTCAACATGTAGTTTCAAACTGAGCTCCTTATATGTCCCAAATCTCTCCACAGAATCATCCTTGGGTTTGCTCAAGAGATGTTGAGCATACATATCCAAAATTTTCTCATCTACCTCATACCCCATGTGAATGATCTAAATAGTTCTAGGTTCTACTGCTTCCATTAAGCACTGATCAGTGTCCACCGTAAAACAAATTTGACTCTTGTACTTCTCAACAACTGATTTAAGTATTCTTTCCCTACAATGCATCATACTCTGAAAATTGTTGAAGTAACCCCAGATTGTAATTTTTTGTGCTTTAGAGTCACCAATGCTATTGAAGTGCTCTCTTATCTATATAGCAATAGGTTTGTCATTTGTCCAACACATGCTTTTCTTGCCAGGCAGCTCATTCATGAACTAGAAGAATAAACACAAGACTACTGTACCATATTTGAAGGTATTCTTTTTATCCTTCTTAACCTTATTCAAATTTTCCATCAGCTCGTTCAGTAGCAACTCACACAAGTCATAATCAGTATTCTCTCTCAACATCTTATAGGCTGCATAGATAACTATACCGGATACAAAATTCTCCCTGTTGGAGTGATAAATCTTGTATCCAATCACCATTGAAGAAAATTTGACATCCGGATCAATAATGTCATTGATTGTCATTGCCCTTTTGTCAAACCTTGAACCGGTAGCATCAATTACTATTTGATTCTTTACTGCTTTCAACATTGGTAGTCCAACGGATGAGTTTAACCCTGTCACGGCCTTGATGGCATCCTTGGTTATCTTGAATGGTTTCAACAACCATATGAACTCATCATGCATTTGACTCAACACATACTAGACCCACTCATCTTCATCGAAGGATGGAAACCCTATAATCTGAATGAAATGTTTATCGTGCAGTGCCTTATACTCAGGTTTAAGACCGTGAATTTTATCCCTTAGATGATTCTTGAACAAATATACAAGCCTTGAGTCCCCAAATTCATCTATGCTAGCATGAATATAGACCCTAATATCTTCAACATGCAATACACCATACGGAACACTTGAGAATGCACCTAACGGGTCGACTTCTACTGATTTGTGTGGATGCTTCTTGAATTTGGGTCGGGGCCTTTCAGTAATATCAACAACCAACTGTGTAGCCATTGCAAAAGATCACAAGTTCAATGTTTTGCAGAAAATACCTTTTTCTTCACAGGATTAGGCTTAGTAGATGAATTCGCCGGTCTCACTTCAAATCCTTGAAATCTTAGCTTAGGTGCTCATCTATTTGCTGTCTTCGAATGCAAAGTGATCCAAATGATTAAATGAATGACTTTTTATCATCCGCAAAACCTAATTCTTCATTGTAATAAATGCTTTGCCCTAATACATCTGGTTACACTATTTTTGCATATAGTTGGACTTCAATTGCTCTGCAATCAATCACATTTGTTTCTTTTCTTCCAGAATTTACTTCAATAGATCTATAATAGGCTTCTCTATCTTCATTCATCGTGCCAGATTCAGGCACCCACTTACTGGCAGGGGGAATTAGATTTTTAGTACAGCTTCCCTTGAGCCAGAGCTTCTGACTCAATTCCTGGAGGAATTATCAGCACCAGATTCCAGTGCAAACCCATCACCTTCATTATTTGCATCTTTCTTTACCCATGTTTTATTCATTTATTTCTAAATCTCATTCACATCTATTTTTCCTTTGCCTTTATCTTGACTCTACTCATCTAGTTTTTTGTTTACCAGACCTCTTCTTTCATTATTCCTATTTCTGCAGAATCTTGCAATATGACCGGATCGACTACAATTGAAGCATACACAATTTCTTTGCTCATTTGATTGATTTCCCTTTGATCTACACTGATTATCCATATGTCCAAATCTATTGCATGCAAAGCATTTGCCATTGAAAGATTTTCCATTTCCTCTATTGTTAGAGTTGTTCATTATCATACTTCTGCATTCATTGGATTTGTGACCATACCTCTTACACTTGAAGCATTGACCGGAGAAGGATGATTCATTTTGATTTACTTGACTTCTACATTGATTAGCTCTATGACCATACTTATTGCATTTGAAACAATTTCCATTGAAAGATGGATACCTTTGAGCATTAGGTTGTCTTATCGAAGGTCTTCTAGGTTTCCTTCCTTGATTTCTTGCTTCAGGTTTTCTTTGACCAGATCTAGAGCTTTCACCTTTCTCAAATCCCAAACCATGCTTATCCTTTGCCATCTTCTGACTATCAAGTAGCACTTCAAGTTTGGCTGAGCTTATCTTGAACTTCTCTTTATATTCATTTGTAACTTCTAGGTCATGTTTGAGAATAACAATTTGCTTTTCAAGCTGTTCCTCATTATCCCTGATTTCTTGAATACCAGACTCTAGAAGGCCAATAAATCTATCCAATTTGCAGCACTCTTCTATTTGTTATTTCAGAGATTGATTCAGTTCTTCTTCAGTCTTCTTCCTTTCTTCAATTTCCTTGGTTAGCCTCATCACCCTAGATTCCATCTCATTTTTTAGGACAACAACTTCTTTCGCTAGCTTCTCACATTCCTTTGTCTTCTTTTTCAAGGCCTCATCCATGTCATTGCCTCCATTCTAATTTCCTAGTTGAAGAAGTAGCTCCTGGTGGTGATCACCTAGGTTTAGGGCTTTGAAATTAAGTTGCAGGTCAAAATGTACATTGGCGGGCTTGCAAAAATCTTCACCGGCCTTCGAAAATGGTGAAAAATGAGTTGTATGTATTTTTAAATGCATATCAGGTTGCATATACAAGGGGGAATCTTTTGCAGATTCCCAAGAATATTCTCGCTTTGTATGTCAAGTCATATACAAAACAAAACATACAAGGGGCTTTGTATGTTCGGCAACATACAAAGAAATGGAGGTGCAATTGGTGGGGCCCGCGGATATGCAAAGCAGAATATACATCGGCTATATATATTTGAAAATGTACAAAGGAATGATGTACAATGATTGATATACAAATGGTGGGGCCCGCGGATAGGACATACAAAGGTGAATGTATGTGAAGTATACATTCAAAATATACAAAACAAAGGCATACATTCTGGACCTGATTGAAAATCAAATGCAGTGAATAATGTTTTAGGTCTGTAGCATGTATATTGGGCGCTTGTATGTGCCAATGTATATTCGTGAGATACAAGGGTTAAGATGCAAGCTGGATTTAAAAGCATCTTCAGCGTGCCTCATTAAAATTTGAAATCTACCTTGTATGTATGAGGCAAATGTACATGCACATATACAAGAAAATATGCAGGAAAAGAGGATACAAGCCGGACCCGAATTGAATTTCAATTTGTTCTAAACAGGTTTGAGGTCCACCTTGTATCAAACAGATGTATATGTTTTTTTGCATATACAAAGGGTTTTTGAGGGGCGAAAATGGCAAAATGAAGAAAGGAAAAGTCAGCGATAGGAGCATGAAGTGCCTACGTGGCATGTTTTCACTGGTAGGCAACTTTTCAGGGTGTTTTGAGCCGTTTATCACAATGATGGATTTTGGATCGACGGTCGGGTTCTGAACCTTCAGCGATGGTTTTTTCTGGGTGAGTGCGGCCATTTTTGAGCGGGAAAATCCCCAAATGCATCTGCTGTTGCATCCCGTGGGTAGATGAAGCATTGATGGTAGATTTGCGGAGGATGGGCGACGGAAATGACAGGTTAACCACTCGATTGAAGATGAATGTCTCTGAGTGGTGACTCAGATCCCGATTCCACCTACTCTCTTCCTTTGCTTCCTGGCTACATTCAATTTTAAGTGCCATTTCTCACGATGCATTATATCTGGCGAAGTTTTGACTTGCCATGTAATTAATTTGATGAGTATAGTCTTGGTATAAAAGCCAAACTATGTTAGTCATTGTTGTTGTTGAAGACTTGGGCAATTTTTGTGTGAATAACGAAATACAAAGCATTTCCTATCTGTTTTTACCTCTGTGGAGTTTATGTGTTGCATCTAAGTTGTATGTTGCACATATATTCAGTTTCTTGTCATTGTATATGAAAAATGCGTTATTGCATGTGTTTATCTATCTGTCTCCACTTGTTGTATGCATTTTCTTCTTCTGAATCTGGTTGCTAAGGGTTTCTCAGATTCTAGGGTATAGTTTTGCTGTACCACATGCCTAATCTGTAACTTCCATTCAAGGAGTGGATTAAATTATTTTAGGTTAAAGTATGGAGAAGAATGTATGTCAACTGGGATATCTGTAAGTATGGGCAGTTAAATACTTATCCTTGGGTGGTGTTTGTAAGGCAAATACCAGTCCTAACCCCTTGAAACTCAAATGCCAGTTGCAAGCCATTCTTATGTATACGTCTAGTTGACTCGCCCTGAGATAGGCACCGGTCTGTTCTTGTGAAGTAGTTATGATCCAAAGCCCCTGTCTTGCATCCAAACCATCAAATTTAAACCATCCAAAACCCGTTAGTTGTAGGAATAGGATTAGGAGCCCCTACATACTCTCATCCATAACTAGACACATATGTCCAAGAATGTTGCTAACCTTGTGATTTGTCACACAAATCTTGGTCCACACATGAGAGTATTCTGCCTATTATCACAAAGCTAAATCTTTTTGTCATAGGGTAAGTCAATGTTACATCTTTAGCAAATAGGGACACCCCCCTTGGTGCGGCAAAACCAGAAGTGAAGGGGAGGCAGCTCACACAACCTCCTGTATTCATTGGCTGAATCTGCCTGTGCATTGGAACTGGCAAACCCACTGCTAATTCGGAAAAAAATAACCAACAGATGGCGACTCTGTTGGGGAGAGAGAGAGTCAAGTGATTTGAAGGCTGGAAAATCTAGTTTCTAGTGAAGTTGTTGCAGCAAGATAAAAAATGACCATGTGGTGCTCTGCTGGCGTGGTGAATCTAGAAAATGCATGTGCCTTGTTGATTTTCTTTCCCTTCTGTGAGAGGTGGCGACTCTGTTGATTGAACCTATCAGTGCTGCAACATATTTCCAGGTATCTCATCTTTTAAGAATAATGAGTTTAGAACAGCAATCCTGGTTGTGTCCTAAAAGAAGACCATTTTTTATTGAGAGATATAAAGCTCTAGATTTCACAGGGATATGTGGTGACCCAAATGCTATTCCACATAAAATTAGAAAATGTTTGCCAAAATATAGTGGATCAGATTCTGAATCGGCAAACAAACATCTGCAAAAATTTTGTAACTTAATAGAAGACTATGAGGTAGAAGATGAAGATGTTGTAATGAGACTCTTTGGTCAGTCATTAGAAGATGATGCTAGGGTTTGGTTTTCAGACCTACCTATATGTTCAGTTTCTTCATGGAAAGATTTAGAAATTGCATTCCTAGAGCAGTTTGGTGAAAGATTTGATTTAGCCTCATTGATAATACACTTCATGAATATTCAAAAGGAAGATGAGGAGCTAGTTCCAGCCTTTAATCTAAGGTTTATTAAGTTGCTTAAGCAAATCCCTGAATACATGAGACCGAATAATGCATTGTGCTTAGCAAATTATTTGGCTGCATTTGATGAAGAAATGAGCTATTTATTGAGAGATAAAGAACCAACCACACTTCACGAGGCTTACCAATTTGCTATGGATATTGAAAACAATGAGAAATATGGAATGCCAGTGGGTTTCATGGCTGCAAGTTGTAAAAACAGTTATCAAAGTGAATATATTTCTGTTGTCCCGGTATGTTCATTGATAAATGATTGTGTAGAGAGAAATATATTTCAGAATAATGTGTGTAGCCATGATGTGATACATGAAGAAAATGCTGTAGAAAATGTAGGCACATCCTATAATGATGAAAACAAAGATTGTTATCAGCCTCTAGAAGACAAGCCTGCAGACATAAGATACCCTCCAATTGATCAAATGAAAGACATACATTAGGTTGTGTCCTGCAGCAGTATGCATATCCCAGTTATGCCTACTTATTTGTATAAAATGGATATGCAAAGCTTCACTCTGAATGTAAAAGATGCTACTTCAAGGAATGACAGTGAATATGATAATGATTGTCAGCATTCAGATGCATATGTGAGCCTTTCAGATGATGAAATATATATGGATGCTGAATATGAGTGCTTCCTTGAAGATTCTGACCACCTTCATAGTGTAGAGGTTGAAAAATTTGATTTTGATTATCAAGGCATTGGTGAAGAGGAAAAACAGGGTCACTATTCAGAGGTGAATGGACAGATTGCAAATGTGTGTGCTCATACAGTTGGGGATAGTGCTGGTTGCAGGGGTGACTATGAAGCTTTTAGTGTAGGGCTGCATTCTGAGTTATTTCTACCTTCTTTTGAGACATTCCAGGTGGACATTGATGATGCAATTGCTAAGCATAGTAATGATGAATATCTGCATGTCTATAAAGATAAATTTGATTATGAGATGTTGTTTGTGCCTGAATATTGTTTGTTTGATACAGAGGAGCTTCTATTTTTTGAAGAAGGTCAAAATTTTGATATGGAATCATTTGTTTCATGTGAGTCTGTCATTCTTCCAAGCAACATCAGTGACTCATATGATGATGACAGTCTATTGCTAAAAATGGTAGATGCTTATGAATTTTACTGTAGACTTGTTGAAGGAGAAAGGAGCAACAACACAAATAATTGCAATGCTGGATGCTGCAGATGGTTAAATATTTTTAGGCTTCATTTGAAGAAATTAAAACAGAATCAAGTATCTGACAAAGGAAAATTCTGGTTTTTCCTTTTTGGTGGCCCTGGGCTGCCAAGTAAATTTTAATTAATGTGTTTTTTGATGCAGGTCAGTGTAACTTCATGACTCTGTGCCCAATGGATAAGGGACTGGTCTGCATCCCAGAGATTTTGAGGTTCTCGCCATGCCTGTAAGAGGCATGCGTCCCCAGACATAGCCACTGGTGGTGATCACCTAGGTTTAGGGCTTTGAAATTAAGTTGCAGGTCAAAATGTACATTGGTGGGCTTGCAAAAATCTTCACTGGCCTTCGAAAATGGTGAAAAATGAGTTGTATGTATTTTTAAATGCATATCGGGTTGCATATACAAGGGGGAATATTTTGTAGATTCCCAAGAATATTCCTACTTTGTATGTCAGGTCATATACAAAACAAAACATACAAGGGGCTTTGTATGTTTGGTAACATACAAAGAAACTGAGGTGTAATTGGTGGGGCCCGTGGATATGTAAAGCAGAATATACATCGGCTATATACATTCGAAAATGTACAAATGAATGATGTACAATGACCGATATACAAATGGTGGGGCCCGTGGATAGGACATACAAAGGTGAATGTATGTGAAGTATAGATTCAAAATATACAAAACAAAGGCATACATTCTGGACCCGATTGAAAATCAAATGCAGTGAATAATGTTTCAGGTCCGCAGCATGTATATTGGGTGCTTGTATGTGCCAATGTATATTCGTGAGATACAAGGGTTAAGATGCAAGTCAAATTTCAAAGCATCTTCAACGTGCCTCATTAAAATTTGAAATCCACCTTGTATGTATGAGGCAAATGTACATGCACATATACAAGGAAATATGCAGGAAAAGAGTATACAAGCCAGACCCGAATTGAATTTCAATTTGTTCTAAACAGGTTTGAGGTCCGCCTTGTATATCAAATAGATCTATATGTTTTTTGCATATACAAAGGGTTTTTGAGGGGTGAAAATGGCAAAATGAAGAAAGGAAAAGTCAGCGATAGGAGCATGAAGTGCCTACGTCGCATGTTTTCACTAGTAGGCAACTTTTTAGGGTGTTTTGAGCCGTTTATCATAGCGATGGATTTTAGATCGACGGTCGGGTTTTGAACCTTCAACAATGGTTTTTTCTGGGCGAGTGCGGCCATTTTTGAGCGGGAAAATCCCCAAATGCATCTGCTGTTGCATCCCACAGGTAGATGAAGCATTGATGGCAGATTTGCAGAGGATGGGTGATGGAAATGATAGGTCAACCACCCGATTGAAGATGAATGTCTCTGAGCAGTGGCTCAGATCCTGATTCCACCTGCTCTCTTCCTTTGCTTCCTGGCTGCATTCAATTTTGAGCGCCATTTCTCATGATGCATTGTATTTGGCGAAGTTTTGACTTGCCATGTAATTAATTTGATGAGCACACAGTCTTCGTATAAAAGCCAAACTGTGTTAGTCATTGTTATTGTTGAAGACTTGGGCAATTTTTGTGTGAATAATGAAATATAGAGCATTTCTTGTCTATTTTTATCTCTGTGGAGTTTATGTGTTGCATTTGAGTTGTATCTTGCACATATATTCAGTTTCTTGTCATTGTATATGAAAAATACGTTATTGCATGTGTTTATCTATCTGTCTCCACTTGTTGTATGCATTTTCTTCTTCTGAATATGGTTGCTAAGGGTTTCTTAGATTCTAGGGTATAGTTTTGCTGTACCACATGCCTAATCTATAACTTCCATTCAAGGAGTGGATTAAATTGTTTTAGGTTAAGGTATGGAGAAGAATGTATGTCAATTGGGATATCTATAAGTATGGGCAGTTAAATACTTATCCTTGGGTGGTGTTTGTAAGGCAAATACCAGTCCTAACCCCTTGAAACTCGAATGCCAGTTACAAGCCATTCTTATGTATACGTCTAGTTGACTCCTTGCCCTGAGATAGGCACTGGTCTGTTCTTGTGAAGTAGTTATGATCCAAAGCCCCTGTCTTGCATCCAAACCATCAAATTTAAACCATCCAAAACCTGTTAGTTGTAGGAATAGGATTAGGAGCCCCTGCATACTGTCATCCATAACCAAACAATATGTCTAAGAATGTTGCTAACCTTGTGATTTGTCACACAAATCTTGGTCCACACATGAGAGTATTCTGCCTATTATCACAAAGCTAAATTTTTCTGTCATAGGGTAAGTCACTTTAGCAAATAGGGACACCCCCTTGGTGCGGCAGAACCAGAAGTGAAGGGGAGGCAGCTCACGCAACCTCCTGTATTCGTTGGCCGAATCTGCTTGTGCATTGGAACTAGCAAACCCACTGCTGATTCAGAAAAAAATAACCAATAGCTCCTTCCTCTTTTCATTAGATTTGCTTAATTTTCCTTTTATAGTCTCAATGAAGTCTTTAGTATCTTTAAGGTTCTCTTACAGTTCTTTGACTTCTTCTCTAGATTGATCAAGATCTTCTAAAGCAAGTTTAAGTTGTTCTTGGATGCCATTAGAATACTTGAATGAACCCATTGAAAACATCTTCCCAGATCTTCCTCAAGTTGTTAAACTTCTTGTAAGGAACCTCACTCTGATACTAATTGTTGAAATAAGGGCAGACAACTGAGAGGGGGGGTGAATCAGTTGTCATAAAAACTTTTATCTTTTATTGCAACATAAACTTCTTTACCACTTATTAACAGATGAATGATATAACCATTAAAGCATGAATCAATAACACATGAGCAGAAATAAATCAACACACATAACACTAGGATTTTTATGTGGAAACCCAGTCAAGGGAAAAACCACGATGGGGGTTAACCCACAAGAATTTATACTTAGTTAAAAGTATTACAAATGGGGAAGGCACATGCCTTCAGGGCGCACTGCCCAGAGATCATTACTCCATGAGGCTCACTGCCTACAGAAATGATTGCAAGAAGATTACATAATGTTTGAACTGATGAATAGCATCTACCAATCCAAAAATGTAGTTCTGGTTAAGCATAAAATACTAATCTTACACACTTCATCCTTACTCTACCCTATTTCACTCTTCTACCATAATCTAATCTTAGCTCTTCACCTTTGCACTTCTTTCTACCCTTATTTGCACTTACTTCATTATCACATCACAATCATGCATCAAAACATTCAAATCCATCAGCTATATATATCCGCATCAAGGAATTCAATCAACTATAGTCGGCTTCAAGAAAACTTAGGACATTTATTAAGAACTCTGCTTTGTCGGTTGAATCCATGTACAAACAACAACGCGGACCAAAAACTTGTGTTCTGAAATCATCAATCATGTTGACTAATACCACTGATTATCACAAATTTCTTATCCAACAAATTTTCCTCATCCGAACCAAGATCAAATACTGGGTCGGCCTATTCTTCTTCTGACTGTACTGACTAACTAGAACCCGATATGCAGATGCTTATGAATTTTGAATCCTTCATCACTAGAGGCTAAATCTCTAGATTTAGATAGTCCTAATAATCCTTATCACTCCCTTAGATCCACAGCACACTGTGATTTTCCACTGTAGAGATCTGGACCAAGATACTAGACCCTGTCAAATGCTCTGTTTTTGACTACCCGGACTTAGACAATCTTCACTCTAACTTCTGGTATGAACAAATTATGTAATGCGAATGTGTAAGATAGTCTTAGTTGCCATCAATGACAACACCTGTCATTCATAGCAGTGTCTCTTGTCAATAGTACACTACCATCAGAATGGGTTACAACAAATTTTTTCACTGCTCATTCAGATGGTGGGGATGAAGTGACTGCAACTCTTTTCTTTGAGTCAAAAGAACTATTGCAATATGAAGTGCATGCCTCCAGCTGAAACAGAGTACCTCTCTAAGTAACCTTTGCAAGCACCATAGATCCTCTAGTCATCTTGCATCCATCCTTTGAAAAGACAACCTGCACACCTGCATCATTTGACATACTTACAGAAAGCAGGTTTAGTGCCAAGCTTGGGATGAGCATAACCCCAGTGATCCCCTTCACTTGTCCATCAGGGAATCGGATTAAGACTCTTCAACAACCAACAATCTTTAGATGAGAATCATCACCCAGGTACACTCTTCCACCATCAAACTCTTCATACTTTGTGAACCAGCTTCGATGCGAGGTCATGTGGAATGATGCACTAGAATCAATCAACCACACATCATCAAATGCATGGTGGCCAAGGCTGATGAAGGCATCACCATCATCTTGTGACTTGTCAAAATCTAAATCTGGGGCATTCTTTTTATTTTTCTTTTTGTCTTTGCATTCCTTTCTGAAATGCCCAGATTTCCCATAGTTCCAATAGAGAGCCTTGGACTTTGCAGGAGATTTGGATCTTCCCTTTTTACCTTTCTTGTCCTTCTTCTTCCCTTTCTCTTTGGGTCTTCCATGAATCACAAGAGATTCTTTAGCTAACTCGGTGGTCTTTCTCCACATTTCTTTAGATAACAACAAAGACACTACCTCATCCATCTTGAAGGTGGTTGTAGTGCTTCCGATGGCCATGACAAGATGATCCCACAAATTTGGTAAAGAACAAAATAGGGTCATACACCGATCCTCCTCCATTTTCACACCCACAGATGTCAACTGTGCAACAATCATGTTGAAAGCATTCATATGGTCAACAATAGATCCTCTATCTTCCATCTTCAGAGCAAACAACTTCTTTTTCAGAAAGAGCTTGTTCACCAAGGACTTGGCCTAATAAACATCTCCCAGCTTCTTCCAAAGAGTTTTCGTGGTCTTCTCCTCATGGATATTCAATAGGATAGAGTTAGCTAGACAGCGTCTTATGAGACCCTTAGCCTTCCGATCTTTGAGGTTCCAATCAACTTGTGACATTGTCGTAGGTTTTGTTCCATCAATGGTTTCCCATAGGTCATGATCAACAAGTAGATCTTCCATCTTGAGTTTCCACAACTCAAAATTTGTGCCATTGAACTTCTCCACCTCTACTCTTCTGAATGTGGTTTCCATCTCCTTCCTACAACAAGATACATAATACTCTACACAAGCTCCCACTCAACTTAAGATTAGCTCAAAAAACCCCTACCCAATAGCTAGAACAAAAAATGGCCAGGCTCTGATACCAACTGAAAGGAAGCTAGGTGTGCGGAAATCGCTTCCTACACTAATCTAAAGAGGAGAGAAGATTGCAAATTTATTTTATCCTTTAGAATTATAGAATGTTAACAACAACAATGGAGATATTGCAGCAAACACATACACATAGAAATGAGACAGAAGAGAGAGAGACAAGATATACGTGGGGAAAACCCTTACGGGTGAAAAACCCCACACTCCAAAACACAACTCAAATGTATTCCATAAACAATGAAGGTTACAATACAGTTACAGAGCCAATGCTCTTGTAGGAGTCTTCAACACACATATCTAGAGACAAACCGGTAGCATAACAGTACCTATCAATCACATAATACATCTCCTCTCCAAAGCACTTGTTTATATAGAACATACAAGGCAAAAATGGCTCTATCTTGAGATGGGCATCCAACATGGCCTTATGGCCCAAAACCCATGCCTATGGACACTTGTTCAACACTGTAGGATGTTCCTGACACTTGTCAAGTCACCCCATTCCAAAGAGGTTGCCTATTCCCAAGATGGGCAATGACAGATGCTCTTACGACTCTTACAACCATCATAGAATCCCTCATAGCTATCATAACTTACAGCTATAAGAGAATCTACCATACATAGGCTATAAATAACATATTCTCTTACAACATATCATAACCCACCTTGGGGTGCCCAAAGATGCCTTCTTTCAAGATGCTTCTAGATACATGTCTTCACCTATCATAGAATCTTCTATTTCTGACTCTTACATGTCATAGGAATCTGTCATGACCGTTTCAGTTAATATTCCCTTACACCCTATCCAAGATCCCAACACATGGCAACATATTCCTACCACTAAATGGGAAACCTATCTCCTCATGTGAGGACAAATTTACATGTGGTCATCTTCCATGTAGGATGACACATCACTGTGCCAACTCCCAGAAGATGACAACATAGGATTTGCATCCTAATTACACAATAGGCAGTAAATAAATAAATACAATGAAATAACACAAGGAATTACCAAGGTTGGGACACCTTAATTCCCAACACTCTCTAGGAGTAGCCCTTGGCTACCAGTCTGGCCTTGTACTTCTCCAATAAACTATCTACTCAAAACTTCTTCTTGAAGACCCACTTACATCCTATGACCTTTCTTCCTTTAGCCAAACAACAAGATCCCAAGTATCACAAGAGTTTAAAGACATCATCTCCTCATGCATGGCTAACTGCCAACACTCCCTATCATCTGCATGAATAGCTTCCCTGAAGGATCTAGGCTTATGGTCAGTACTCAATAAAACAAATACACAAAATTTTTTTGGTGGGCTATACCTGTTAACTGGGTTCCATTGTCTTGTGGATCTTCTCAGAGGTGGAGTAAGAGACTCTTCAAGCTCTTCTACATGATCCTACGTACAACTTCTTCTGCCACAATAGATTCTTCCTCATTAGAACTTTCACTCGAGTCTTCTTCTGCTTCTTCACCCCCAATCCATCATTATGTTTGTTATCACTGGGAATTGCACTCGTATGCAAGGCTAGTTAAAGCACTGCAATTCCATGTAGAATGGGACTAATCTCAGGTTGTGGGTGCCCTATGACGAGATTAGACCTCCAGATTGTGGGCTGGTTCCCTTCAAATCTTCTATTGAGATGTATTTTTTTTTTTACTTTTTGGGAAAATGGAAGAAAGAAACTAAATGAATACTAAAGGTAAAATGGTGATGCACCTGATATGGATAAAAATAATGCAATTTGAATCACAATGTTTACTTAGAAATTTGACTTCTACACAATCCAGACTTGACATAAATACCACAAAAATGACTCTAAGGAAGATTTGAAAATAGGTTTTTATGAAGGAAATGGATTTTTCATAGCATAAAAAGACTATTTCTTGTTAACACAACCTAAGACCTGTGATGAATATATGCTTTAATGCTGTAAATAAGGAGGTGAGACAATAATTTTGAAGGTTTAATAATAAAACAAAGCAAAATTTCATCAAAATCACTTTAACATTCAACACTAAAAGGAAAGGTAATTCAACTAATCTGAAATAAACAGAGGAAAGTTTTGCAAAAAGACAAAAGATAACCTATAACCTGTTGATCTCTCAATAAAACTATAAAAGTGAGCTACAAGAATTCTCCAATCTATCTAAATTAGAATGAGAATCAAGAACTAGCAAAAACAAACTTTTTCTTTACAATATATAGGTTTGCTCTCTCCAAGAGGCATGCAAAAAATATGGACTTACAGATAACTGCCTCTAAAAATACTCTTCTCGAGCAACCTAAAAAATCCTCAAAATTAGGGTTTAAAAATACCACAAATTGAGAAAAAATAGCTTCAATTTCAGCCTCTCCATATGTTTGACCAAAATTTTGAACAAGGACTCTAAAAATACTCCTAAAAGTCATGCAAAACCTCCTAGGTGGCCTAGTTAACTCAACTGATCAATTTACATGATTTTGCATGAGTAAAATTGATTGTGAGTAAATAATAAAGTAATAGAATATTACTCTATTATTGGTTACAATTTGTTTTATTTTTGATTTTACAAATTGTGGAAAATAATAAAGTAATTTATAGAGTATTACTTTATTATTTATTTACAATTAATTCATGTGTAAAATCGTGCATGATTAGAAGAAAAATATATCACTCCTTATCATTTGCCTATTTTGCAAAATAGGACTTAGGAATAATTACAAAATTCCTTATCACTCCAATACACTTGAGAAAAAATATCTCCCTCTGTAAGGAAAATAAAAAGAAACTGAGTCACTCCTATATCATTCCATGCACAAAACAAAAATGCATAAATATACTTATGACTCCCCCTTGTTGCCATTGTTCACATACATCACATTTTCTAAATCTCCTTATATCCCCATATGCAATTTGAAGTTAAGGAAGGAAGAACAACTCCATTATGCAATTTGACCCCATGCATAAAAAATGCCCATCATATATTGCCACCATCATAAACTGCCACCATGCAATTGCCTTTATGCAATAATCACATCACAACAAGACAATACCTTATCATCCCATGAAATCATATCTCCACCATGTATGAAAGCTTACTCTTGAACTCCATGTATAGTATATGTATATACCATGTCTAAAATCATACACCCTCTTGGCTGTTAGCCACCATGCATAATGAGGAGATACCTATTTTTGGATTCTTTGAAAATGGATAAGGGACTTGAGCATGGGTATTGTTGTCTATTCACCCTCTGACCACCAAGGAATCTTCAAAAGGTTTTACAAGGCTTGGAGCCTTTTCATATGTTACATCGGCCTCTTGACTTAAGAAAAATCAACTCTAAGGTGTTGCTGTTGGCCACTCCATATTATGATGGCTAGGAACAAGTCTTGACCATGGCATTGTTTTGTGGATAATGTAATTATTGGTTTTTTGTAAGTCAAAAAATGCACTCGAGCAAAGGAACCTTCGAACAAAAGAAGGAAAACAACCCTAACTTGCTCATTCACTCTTCATTTGATTTCTTTTTTTGAGCTCTGTAACTTTTATGGCGGCCTAGGATTTCAACTGTCATCATCATGGCTTTGGTCTTCTTCTTTCAACGGCTCTTCCTTGTCATTGCCATGGAACTCTGCATGATTTAGGAAGAAGGTAACTCCTGTATAAGTTTTATATGAAACATTTAGGGGTCTATAGCTTATTTCTTTTAAATGACCGTGGCCTTCATCTTCATTCAATGCTCTCTGTTGCTATGCAATCTTTTAATACATCCATATTAGTTTCTGTGTGCTTCTTCCTTGACGGTCTACATCTGCTCTCTAGAAGTTTGAGGCTAGTGTGAGGCTGTGGAAGATCTTTCTTCCTGCCAGCAACAAGGGTAAGCACTTGCCATTTTATCTCTGTAGTTTCATTTATCTTTGGTTTCACTCTTTATAGCATGACAAGTTTATAGGTAGACATGGGTATTGCATTTTATAGCAAAAAATGCTATGTCACTATCGACCATGGGTGTATATTTCTTCTTTTTCCTTGATCTATTTTCATCATGCAAAAATTTGAGGGTTTTATAGTTTTTTAAGATGAGGGTTTTGACATCTCCTCCATTTCAAGAACCTCGACCTGCCATGGCTATGCTTCTCTTGCAAATAGGCATCAAAATTTGTAGACACTCGAGGGTTTGTGAGCCTTGAAGTTAGGGTTTCAACTTCATCCTGCATAGAAAACCTTTATAATGCCACAACCATACTCTTACTTAATCTCTTTCTCTTTATCTGTAAAGAAAGAAAGGCTTGATGTATCTTTGAAGAGATCTTGTTAATTTGGCAGATGGGTATACCTTCTTTCATGTTTCTTGCTCCTTTGGCATGGTTATGAATGTATCATGGCATCTATTTGAAGTTTCTTACTGTTCTATAAAAAATACCATTAGGGTTTGATATCTTGACATGGGTATACAATTTTTCCATAATCAGTATCTTGCTTTGTGTAGCACCACCTTTACTGTGATTTTATCTCCATTTGTTGGCAGAAAGTATAGGGGTTTGAAGTATTAGCAAGTGGGTTTTCTTTCTTTACTTCTCATAACATCTTCTCCTCCTGTCCTTGTGACTGTCTCACATTTCTAATGATATACTTTTACCTTACTTGTCCCACTGTAGCTACTGGCTAGAAGCACATTTTGGTATTATGTTATGACAACAAAACTTTGTGATATTATGTATGATGACTTTAACATCTGCTTTCATTGTATCTGTAGCATAAATTGCATGATTATCATACCTTTACATTTCTGTGAGGTTCTTCTGTAGTATAGATAGCTTCTCTAACTTATTAGCATGTGATACTTATACTTTTCAACTTTGCAAGTTGTAGCATAATGGACTTCTGTCATGTAACATCATCTTTGACTGTGTTGTTTTTATTGCATTTGGATATATACTATGGCATAGGTATCACGCTATCTCTTGACTGTCATATGTATTGGGATTCCTCTGTGCATAGATATCATGCATTTTTGTCTCTTGCTATCTGTTTACTACACTTGTATCATTGTGGCATATCACTGCTACCTTCTCTTTTGCTCATTTCATCATTTGAATGTTATAGTGCTATATTATAGATACTTCTCGTATACCTGTATCTATCCTTGTGTATTTCAAGGCATATTTGTAGCATAGACACATGTTCTTCTTTCTTCTTAGCTGTTATGCATTCTTTCAATACACCTGTATCATGCCTTTGTGTAGCCTTGCACCTATAGTCATTCTTGTGCAAACTAACTGCATATCTTATCATTTTTCATGCTCTTCTGTAGATGGATATGACCATTATGATATATCATGAATGTCTCTTGCTTATATAAGCCACTTCACTAGTCACTGTCTTGGCTGTTTGTGGTGATGGTGACTATATCTGTATCTTGATCTTCATTTATCTCACTTCTCTTAGTCTGTATCTCTCTTTGATCTTGCATGGCATATTCTTGACTGCATCATAGCATCACTGTTGCTTTGTGCATGAGAAATAAAGTTTTGTCAAAGAACAATAATGTTGAAATGCATGGAATCCACTTTATTCATCCTTGAACTATTGCATTTGTATACTGTACTTGCAACTCTATACATGTCAGTCTCTTGTTTTTGCATATATACTTGACTGTCATGTAAGTGATGACATACATAGCTACTCTACAGCTTGTTCTTCCTTTAAGATCACTGATGGTTAGTGACAGTCTTTATCATTTGATGGATTGTGAGCATGTTGTATGTATTTTTTATTTGCCTCTTTCCACTTTAGTCATGACTATCTCTCATTTGATCTTGAAAGTTGACTGTCATGTCTATGATGACCATTCATTGTGTTGTGGTATCTATTATGCATTATGTGCTTCATCCCTAGATGCTTGACTATTTGAACATTTAACTCCATTTAGACTGTAGCATTCATCTTCATGTATCTTTTGATGGTTTGATGTTTTGAGGCATTGGTGACAGCCTTTAGCAAAGTTTATATCTTCTTTTTGGATGACTTCACACTTATCTCATACATCTTATGAAGTTTTATTTTATGGTAGTCAAGTTAGCATATTGTTTTATAATTGTCTTGCCTTCCACTGTTCTATCTGCTATTCCATGTTCCATGTGGCATTTGATTGACTATTTCTATGAGACACTTGTTACTTTGAATGAGATATAACTGTTTAAACTTTGATAATCTTAAACAGTATGAAAACAACGTGACAAATACCTTTTATAAAATGATGCTTCATCTTATTCCTTTGTCATAATGAGATGACCCTTCACAAGATTTATTCTGCAACTTGTTCAAATGACACATAAGTTCTTGGATCCTCCTTTACTCTATCTCTCTTCTCTTTATTAGGCACAATAAACTGAAAACTTGTATCACTCCTTAGATGACTATAATCTAATTTTTGAATTTGTCCTTTTGTCAATCTTGACTCAGTCATATAACTTTGATTTGCTTCAATCAACTTTAATGATATCATGATGACATCTTCCTTATGTAAGTTGAAAAGATGATGCATGATATAGCTTAGAATGATGCATCCTATCTTTTTCTGATACTCTTTTAAAAAAAAATGAAAAGAAACGTGCTGGGCTCAAACCCTTGTGGGAGCCACATTTAATCTACATGTTTATTTGTCTTCAAATCAGCAACAAAAATTTGTCCTATACCTACACAGTGAACAAACAAGTTAGCATAAAAAAGTACGTGATAGCATTGATTGATCTCCTTCATGATTTCTTCCTGATTTGTATCATTATTTGATCTGATCTCTTATTTGAATGCATGATATGATAAGTAGATGTCTTTGTTTGATAAAAAGCATGTGATAACTATAAACATCTGGAGCACTAACAAGGCTGTCCCCAAAATTTTATAGGTTTCAACTGGATGGTGGCTTGGAGTGAAGAATGAAGACTGAAGACTTGAAAGCCAGTTTCAACAACAACCTCCATTATCAGGCAATGATGGATGTTTAGATTTATCATATGTTCTTTTCTCTTTTCTTTTATCAAATAGATACATAGCTTACATGTCTGCAATTGTTCAGTCTAGTTACTCCCATGGCTTGTGTGGGACATATTTGAACATTTCTTTTAAACATGATCAATTAGTTTCTCTGATGCATATGATGCATATGTATTTCCTTTTTAATCAATGCATGAGATAAAGTAACAGATACCTGGATGTATGTTCAAAACATGACATGAAATAATAGTGTAATACCATATCTTTCTCTCTTTATTCAAAATTGATTAATCTAAATAATCAATTTAACTTATAACTCCTAAAAGATCAAACTTTGCAGAACAACTGTATCTCCTTGAATGTTTGATCCTTTGATAATCAATTCTTTTGTCATGATAACTTATCAGTCCTGATTGGACTGATGAGTTATCCGGACAATTGGATTTTCTTTTCAACTTTGTCAAGGTATCAACCATTCAAGAATGCATAACTTTGAAGTTTTCTATTATTCCTTCTAAACAATTACACTTAGGTCCAACTAATTTTCAGTGTGAAGAAAAAATTAGTAACATTTCTGTGACCTCTCAGGGATGTTTGCCTACTAAACAATTTAGAACCAGTAGCCTTACCTTCTCATTAGGCATAGAGTCATTTTTGTCCTGAACTTAGAGAAATTCTGCAACTCACACTAATTGAAAACAACAGCAGCAACTAACTAAAAATTGAAACTAAAACTGATTTTCTTAAAACATAACCAGCTACATGTGCAAAAGTACTTCTTGGAAACAAAACAACAAAACTGAAACTAACTATGCAAAAGCACTTATTTGCAGCATACAGCTACTTTACTTAGTAACATATCTTGAGGTGAATCCCATTAACTGGGATTGGCAACACCTCACCATCTAACTTAGCAAGCTGAAATGCATTGTTTTACTTGGACTCTGTGATTATATATGGTCCATCCCATGTTGCATCAAACTTTGTATGCTATCTTGGTCTGCTTTTGAATTCATTCCACTTGAAAACTAGATCTCCTTCTTTATAAATTCTTAGTACTGCTCTTTTATCAAAAGTCCTTTTCATTTGGGCCTGGTGTACTTCCAATGTTTTCAAGGCCTCTTTTTTGATCTCTTCAAGTTCCATCAGCTGGGCAAGCCTGATTTCCATTGGCTGTTCTTTAAGTAACTCTAGCTCTTTTATATAGCTAAGTGTTGGCAACTCCATTTTTATTGGTAACTTGGCTTCCTTTCCATATGTAAGTACATAAGGTAAATTACTTGTTGATCTTTTAGGTGTAATCCTATCAGCCTATAATGCTAACTTTAATTTATCATGCCAAGACCTCTAATTCTCATCAACTATTTTCTTTATAATCTTAATTAGATTTTTGTTAGTTGATTTAGCCTATCCATTACCTTGAGGGTAATAATTTGATGAAGTATTCAAGAATATATTTTTTTTGACAGACCAATTATATATTCTTAATCCAATGAATGCTAAAGCATTATCTGAAATAATTGAGTTAGGAGTTCCAAACCTAGACACTAGATCTTGGTAAAAATTTAGGACTGATGTTTCATTAGCATCTTTCAAAGCAACTGCTTCAGTCCACTTAATGAAATAATCTATAGTAGTCAAAATCCACTTGTGTCCTTGGCTTGAAGGTGGGTTAATAGGACCAATGAAGTCCAATCCCCATTTGCCAAATGGTTGTTCCACTTGAATTGGATGCAAGGGCATTGCTATCAGCCTTTGTTTACTTGCAAAAACTAAACACTTTAGACATTTCTTTACCCATTCATGAGCATCCTTGAATATGTCAGGCCAATAGTAACCAACTCTCATAATTTTCAGAACTGTTGTTCTAGCTGTAAAGTGACCTCCAACAGGTCCATCATGAAATTCTTCTAGAATCCTTTGAGTCTGATCTGGCTATATGCATCTTAGTAAAACATTGTTAAAATATCATTTATACAGAATCTCATCAATTATGGCATAAGTGATTGCCTGTAATATGTAATATCTTCTTTTAGATCTGTCTAGGCCTTGTGGACAATCACCAGTGTATAGATAATGAATTATATCATGCACCCAACTTGCAGGGGGGTCTGGGACAGTAGCTGTTTCATTGTTTTAAAGCACTATCTCAACCTCTCCTTCAAGTTCCTTGTTGTATCCTTCATTTCTTGCAAGCTGTTCACACAGTCCTTTGCCTTGAACTAGCTTGGTTACCTTAATTTGTATGTCATATTCCATGACCTTTGTTATCCACCCTGCTCTCTTATCATTTAAATCTTTACTGAGAAAAAATTCTTTCACTGTTGGGTGAGCAACCATTAACTGAATTCTATTATTTGAAAGCATGTGTTTGAATTTCTTTAAGCTCATGATAATAGCTAATACATGCTTTTCAAAAAAACAATATCTTACCTCCTAGTCATGCAGAACTTGGCTAAAAAATGCCACAGGTTGTTCCATTCCTTCACTGTTTTGCTGACATAGCATAGCTGATATAGTATCCACACTGCCAAATGCATATAAAATGAAGTCTTTATCAAAATTTGGATTTATCAGAGTTGGAACAGCAACAAGTGCTTCCTTTATTTCTTTAAAACTTTTCTTTCCTTCTTTGGTCTAGCTGAAGGGAATATTCCTCTGCAGCATTGCTGTAAGAGGTTGTAAAAGTGCTGCTATGTTTGGAATAAACCTTCTTACAAAGTTAATTCTTCCTAGAAAGGTCTATAAGCCTTTCTTATAGGTAGGAAGAGGTAATGCCAGTATTGCAGTAATTCTTTCAGGATCAACTGATATTCCATCCTTAGACACAATGTGTCCCAGCAATTTGCCTTCATGAATAGAGAAAATACTCTTCTTTGGGTTTAATGATACCCCAAATTCTCTACATCTTTCAAAGATTAGTCTTAAATGATGAAAATGATCTGTAACTTTTTTAGAAAAAATAGTCACATCATCTAAGTATACAAGCACAATTTTATTAATCAGGCCTTGAAAAGTCATGTCTATTACTCTCTGAAATGTTGCACCTGCATTTGATAAGCCAAATGGCATCTTTCTGTATGCTAGTGTGCCCCATTTTGTGGTGAAAGCTGTCTTGTATTGATCTTCCTCTTTTACAAGAATTTGGTTATAACTTGAATAACCATCCAATAAAGAAAATCTCTCTGATCCAGAAATGATCTGCAATATCTGTTCCATAGATGGTAAATGATAATGATCCTTTAAAGATGCTCTATTTAAATCACGGAAATCAACACATAATCTGATTTCTCCATTTTTCTTTCTGACAGGAACCAAGTTAGAAACCCATGAAGCATGTTTGATAGGAAAAATGATATTACCTTTAATGAGTTTATTGAATTCTGTTTTCATGAGCACTTCTAGTTTGGGATTCAATGGTCTTTGCTTCTGTTTGACAGGTTTAGCTTTGGGTTCCAACTCTATTGTGTGTTGAGCTAACTCAGGGTTGAAACCTTTCAGATCTCCATATTCCCATGCAAAAATTTCACTAAACTTTTGACAAAGCTGGATGAATGCTTGTTGTTCTTGTTTTGTACATATCCTTCCCAGCTTGAGCAACCTTTAAATATTTCAATAGGTTCATAATGTTCTTTCTTTATTGACAAGCTAGCTTTGTCTTTTCTTACTTGATCATCAGTTAAAGATAGATTCCCAAGTCATTAAGCCCTTGGGTAGTTTATTTGATCTTAACTGAAGTATTTGATCATCATATTGTTATACAAAATTCTGCTGATTACCTGTAGAAAATTCAGCTTCTTCTATTAAGAAATTTACAATCTGTTCATCACTATCAAACACTTGCCAATTGACATTATTATTTGGAACTGATGGTCTAACAACAACTTTGACATATAAAGGAGAGTGAATATTCTTCATTTCAGTAGGAATATGATATTCAGCTCCTATAGCAGCTAGTTTGTTAGGTTGCTTGTTATCAGTTCTGGGTACATATATGAGATTAAATGCATCAAACTCTTCTATCATGTCCCAAACTCTATGTTTGTATAATTTCAGAAAGTCATTTTTTGTAGCAGAAAGGGTTCTGACTTGTTTGACCACTAACTTACTATCTCCAAAAACTTTTAAACATCTAATTTTTCTCTTCCTTGCCCATTCTAGTCCATGAACTAAAGCCTCATATTCAGCTAAGTTGTTAGAACAACTGAAAGTAAATCTGAAAGATGAATAATATTTCTCACCTGTGGGAGAAACTAAAATAGCTCCTCCTCCAGCTCCTACCTTGCTTCTAGAACCATCAAAATATAGTTGCCAAACATCATTTTCAGACTCTACAGTTTGTTATTTTTCTTCTTTAATCAGATTTGGAATAACTGCATTATTTTCTTGAATCATGTACACACCAAGGCTAATCTCATCCATTTGCTCAAATGGATCTGTTTCATGATTTTCTGCTACCCATTGGTCTAGAACCAAATCTGGAATTCCTTCTAAAGGTGTGTTTGGATCTTGGACATGAATCAGATCCTCTTGATAAAAAATGGGAAGATTTGCATTTATAGAACTGGGTGTATAAGGTTCCAAATGATCTTTTTCTAGTGGTTCAGGCTTTATTGTAACCTTGGTTCCATATCTAGTTCTAAAGAATAAATGTGTCCAATCAGATGATAAATAAGCACCTAACCTTGCTGTAAAATCTTTGGATAAGCAAATGGCAAAGGTAGGTGGCAAATCAATGACATAAATGTCCTGGTATACAACAAAGTTTGGACAAGCATGCAGAGTAAGGCCTAAATTTTTAAACATTCCAACTGTACTCACTTCAGTTCCATCCATTTGTACAACACCTCTAATAATAGGTTCATATTTTAGACCTAACTTATCAGCTAGCTATTTTGGCATAACTGAACTGCTAGCTCCTGAATCTATCATACAATTATGTACTAAATAGTCACCCACAATAAAAGTGACATAAAATGGTAGAGGTTTGCCTACTGGTTTAGGCTATTCCATTCTTTTTTATGTTTCATTTACAATCATAATCTGAGGTTGATGTGATTTTTGTACTTCATTTGACAAAGGCAACTGAGATAAAGCATTTTGTAACAAATCCTTTTGTCCTGGAATGTGTAAAGCATATAAAATAGACATGCTTACTGTTGTCTTTTTCATATGATCCAAAATATTAAAAACATGGCCACTAACCTTTTGTTGTACTTTTGGGACAGCAACCTCTGGTTGGTCTTTTGCTGACTGTTTATTTTCTGTAGTTGGTTGTCTTGACAAAATGTGCAAATCTTTTGATGTAGCGGCTTGATTTTGCTCATTCTGAGCTGTAGAAACTATATTTTTCCCTTTACCAGCTGGCTGTGATACATTTCTAGCTTGATGTTTACAAGTTTCAGCTTGCTGATTTGTATTTTTGGATTGTTGTTGTAAGTCAACAACTCTTTTTTTCGATCTTGTGTTTGCTGCAATATTAGTAAAAGATTGCTTTTGACCTGGTAACTGATTTACACCACAAAATTTATTAGCCTACCAATTCATTAAAGCTACATCAGGATTAACATACTGAGGCTGAATGCCCAGCTGGTTGTTTATATCACTTGCTAAATTTTTAGCAGCAACATAGTTATTCTGTACCATCAAAGCTTGACTTACTATTCCATTTGGGCAAGTGGCCTGCTTATGAGGTTGATTATAGGGATAGCACCATGCATAGTCTTGAGCCATGTTGTTCTATATAGGCACTATTTCTTTTGATGTACTGACAGCATTTGGATTGTACTGCTGATTTGGCCTATTGTTGTAATTTCTTCTTTGACCCTGATAATCTGCCTGATAACTAGGTCTATTTACTTGGTAAGGGGCTACTTGGTAAGGTCTGTTATTCTGATTTGTTTGAATTTTTAGACTCACTAAGTCATTGCTCATAGTCTGCAGTATCTTTTCTATGCTTTGCTAGTTTTCTTTCAGCTCTCTAAATTCAGAATGAATGGGATCTGTATTGTTTTGTGTATTTGCTGAATAACCAAAAGATGGTATTGCTAAAATATGTGGGGCTGAAATTGGTATTAAAGGCTGTATATCTAGAAAAATTGGCATTAGGGACCTAAGTGCTATCTTACCAGCTTGTATTAAACTATTTTCTTCTCTTATTGCAATATCAAAAGCAACTGGTAAAGTTACCCCTCCCATGGATTGTATCATAACAACAATATCAGAATTTAATGCCCTTAAATAATACAAAAAAAATGCTCTGGTGATGGTTTCACTGTTTCATGGATTCTATTCCATGTTTTCTAAAATCTAAAATTAAAATCTATCATTTGCTCTTGTGGAGCCCTCTTAATAGTAGTCATTTGTTCTACTAATGATAAATGATCAAACTTGTCCTGAAATTGTCTATTCAAAGTAGCACCTAATTCATCCCAGGATCTAATTGAATTGACTCTTAAACCTCTAAACCATTGAAGAGCTTTACCTTTTAGTGATGCTGCCAGCAACCTGATTGTAATGTTTTCTTTGGTGATGTGGTGAACAACACATAAAGATGCCACATCTCTGATATGTTCAATGGGTGTAGTACCATCTTCTCCTGTAAAACTTGGTAAACTTTTCAATGCAACCATCAGTATGTCATCATGCTGATTCAGATTCAAAAGACTGCCTCCATTAAATGACACAAAAGGCTGATTTCGAGGTGGTGGTAGATTTATGCCACCTCCTCCACCACCTCTGGGTGGTGGTAACACTCCTCCACCTCCTCCACTAGGAGGTGGCAATACTCCTCCTTCTCCTCCTAGTAGAGACATTAGAGTGGGTAAAACTTGAGCTAGTGTTTGGACTAAAACTTCTTGGAATATTTCCCGTAATATAGGTTCTTCACCAGTAAACTCAAGAAGGAGTGGTTCCTCTTGGAAAATAGGAATCTATTCTTCTAGGCTTGCTAGTGGAGAACTTAAAAATTCTATTGATGAACTTGCAAACAATGGATTCTGATGTGAAGCAAACTCAGGATGTGTACTTGGCAGATCTGTAACAACTGATAAATCTACTGTATTAGCCTCTTTCTCTATTTTTATTCTCCTTTTTGGTGGAGATAACTAATTATGCTTTTGCTTAGAATTTTTACTTGACCTTGTTTGATATTTTTTCATAGGTTGCAAGATCTGATCTGAAAAAAATAAAGTATTAGAGTCGCCAGGTACTGATAAGAAACCTCTAAAAGGATAGAATTTTGTTGCTCATACCAAAAACAACAAAATGAAATAAATCATTTTGAATTGAAAATTAGTTCAAAGTCCCACTGGGCGTGCCAAAAATTGTTATCATTGGGAATTGCACCCGTATGCAAGGCTAGTTAAAGCACTGCAATTCCGTGTAACATGGGACTAATCTCAGGTTGTGGGCGCCCTATGACGAGATTAGACCTCCAGATTGTGGATTGATTCCCTTCAAATGTTCTATTGAGATGTATGGTCTTTTTTTTACTTTTTGGGAAAAGGGAAGAAAGAAACTAAATGAATACTAAAGGTAAAATGGTGATGCACCTGATATGGATAAAAATAATGCAATCTGATTCACAATGTTTACTCAGAAATCTAACTTCTACACAATCTAGACTTGGCATAAATGCCACAAAAATGATTCTAAGGAAGGTTTGAAAACAGGTTTTTATGAAGGAAATGACTTTTTCACAACGTAAAAAGACTATTTTTGGTTAACACAACCTAAGACATGTGATGAATATATGCTTTAATGCTGTAAACAAGGAGGTGAGACAATAATTTTGAAGGTTTAATAATAAAACACAACAAAATTTCATCAAAATCACTTCAACATTCAACACTAAAAGGAAAGGTAATTCAACTGATCTGAAATAAACAAAGGAAAGCTCTGCAAAAAGACAAAAGATAACCTGTAACCTGCCAATCTCTCAATAAAACTATAAAAGTGAGCCACAAGAATTCTCCAATCTGTTTGAATCAGAATGAGAATCAAGAACTAGCAAAAACAAACTTTTGCTTTACAATATATAGGTCTCCTCTCTCCAAGAGGCATGCAAAAAATATGGACTTGCAGATAACTACCTCTAAAAATACTCATTCCCGAGCAACCTAAAAAATCCTCAAAATTAGGGTCTAAAACTGCCACAAATTGAGCAAAAAAAGCTTCAATTTGGGCCTCTCCATATGTTTGACCAAAATTTTGACCAAGGACTCTAAAAATACTCCTAAAAGTCATGCAAAACCTCCTAGGTGGTGTAGTTAACTCAACTAATCAATTTACATGATTTTGTATGAGCAAAATTGATCGTGAGTAAATAATAAAGTAATAGAATATTACTCTATTATCGGTTACAATTTGTTCTATTTTTGATTTTACAACTTGTGGAAAATAATAAAGTAATTTATAGAGTATTACTTTATTATTTATTTACAATTAATTCATGTGTAAAATCGTGCATGATTAGAAGAAAAATATATCACTCCTTATCATTTGCCTATTTTGCAAAATAAGACTTAGGAATAATTACAAAATTCCTTATCACTCCAATACATTTGAGAAAAAATATCTCCCTCTGCAAGGAAAATAAAAAGAAACTGAGTCACTCCTGTATCATTCCATGCACAAAACAAAAATGCATAAATATCCTTATGACTCCCCCTTGTTGTCATTGTGCACATTCATCACATTTTCTAAATTTCCTTATATCCCCATATGCAATTTGAAGTTAAGGAAGGAAGAATAAATCCATTATGCAATTTGACCCCATGCATAAAAAATGCCCATCATATACTGCCACCATCATAAACTGCCACCATGCAATTGCCTTTATGCAATAATCACATCACTACAAGACAATACCTTATCATCCCATGAAATCATATCTCCACCATGTATGAAAGCTTACTCTTGAACTCCATGTATAGCATATGTATATACCATGTCTAAAATCATACACCCTCTTGGCTGTTAGCATCATGCATAATGAGGAGATACCTATTTTTGGATGCTTTGAAAATGGATAAGGGACTTGAGCATGGGTATTGTTGTCTATTCACCATCCGACCACCAAGGAATTTTCAAAAGGTTTTACAAGGCTTGGAACCTTTTCATATGTTACATCAGCCTCTTGACTTAAGAAAAATCAACTCTAAGGTGTTGCTGTTGGCCACTCCATTTTATGATGGCTAGGATCAAGTCTTGACCATGGCATTGTTTTGTGGATAATGTAATTATTGGTTTTTTGTAAGTCAAAAAATGCACTCGAGCAAAAGAACCTTCGAACAAAAGAAGGAAAATAACCCTAACTTGCTCATTCACTCTTCATTTGACTTCCTTCTTTGAGCTCTGCAACTTCTATGCCGGCTGAGGGTTTCAACTGTCTTCATCATGGCTTTGGTCTTCTTCTTTCAACGGCTCTTCCTTGTCATTTCCATGGAACTCTGCATGATTTAGGAAGAAGGTAACTCCTGTATGAGTTTTATATGAAACATTGATGGGTTTGTATCTTATTTTTTATAAATGGCCGTGGCCTTCTTCTTCATTCATTGCTCTCTATTGCTGTGCAATCTTTTAATACCTCCATATTTGTTTCTATGTGCTTCTTCCTTGATGATCTACATCTTCTCTCTAGAAGTTTGAGGCTACTATGAGGCTATGGAAGATCTTTCTTCCTGCCAGCAACAAGGGTAACCACTTGCCATTTTATCTCTGTAGTTCCATTTATCTTTGGTTTCACTCTTTATAGCATGACAAGTTTGTAGGTAGACATGGGTATTGCATTTTATAAAAAAAAATGCTATGTCACTATTGGCCATGGCTGTATATTTCTTCTTTTGCCTTGATCTATTTTCATCATGCAAAAATTTGAGGGTTTTAGTGGTTTTTAAGATGAGGGTTTTGACATCTCCTCCATTTCAAGAACCTCGACCTGCCATGGCTATGCTTTTCTTGCAAATAGGCATCAAAATCTGTAGACACTCGAGGGTTTGTGAGCCTTGAAGTTAGGGTTTCAACTTCATCCTACACAGAAAACCTTTATAACGCCACGACCATACTCTTACTTAATCTTTTTCTCTTTATTTGTAAAGAAAGAAAGGCTTGATGTATCTTTGAAGAGATCTTGTTAATTTGGCAGATGGGTATACCTTCTTTCATGTTTCTTGCTCCTCTGGCATGGTTATGAATGTATCATGGCATCTGTTTGAAGTTTCTTACTGTTCTGCAAAAAATACCATTAGGGTTTGATATCTTGACATGGGTATATAGTTTTTCCATAAACAGTCTCTTGCTCTCTACAGCACCACCTTAACTGTGATTTTATCTCCATTTGTTGGCAAAAAGTATAGGGGTTTGAAGTATTAGCAAGTGGGTTTTCTTTCTTTACTTCTCATAACATCTTTTCCTCCCGTCCTTGTGACTATCTCACATTTCTGATGATATACTTTTACCTTACTTGTCCCATTGTAGCTACTGGGTAGAAGTACATTTTGGTATTTTGTTATGACAACAAAACTTTGTGATATTATGTATGATGACTTTAACATCTGCTTTCATTGTGTCTGTAGCATAAATTGCATGATTATCATACCTTTACATTTCTGTGAGGTTCTTCTATAGTATAAATAACTTTTCTAACTTATTAGCTTATGATACTTATACTCAACTTTGCAAGCTATAGCATAATGGACTTCTATCATGTAACGTCATCTTTGACTGTGTGTTGTTTTTATTGCATCTGGATATATACTATGGCATAGGTATCATGCTATCTCTTGACTGTCATATGTATTGGGATTCCTCTATGCATAGATATCATGCCTTTTTGTCTCTTGCTATCTATTTACTACACTTGTATCATTGTGGCATATCACTGCTACCTTCTCTTTTGCTCGTTTTGTCATTTGAATGTTATAGTGCTTTATTATAGATACTTCTCCTATACTTGTAGCTGTCCTTGTGTATTTCAAGGCATATCTGTAGCATAGACACATGTTCTTCTTTTTTCTTGGCTATTATGCATTCTTTCAATACACCTATATCATGCCTTTGTGCATCCTTGCACCTGTAGTCATTCTTGTGCACACTGACTGCCTATCTTATCATTTTTCATGCTCTTCTATAGATGGATATGACCATTATGATATATCATGAATGTCTCTTGCTTATATAAGCCACTTCACTGGTCACTGTCTTGGCTGTTCGTGGTGATGGTGACTATATCTGTATCTTGATCTTCATTTATCTCACTTCTCTTGGACTGTATCTCTCTTTGATCTTGCATGGCATATTCTTGACTACATCATAGCATCACTATAGCTTTGGGCAGGAGAAATAAAATTTTGTCAAAGCACAATAATGTTGAAATGCATGGAATCCACTTTATTCATCCTTGAACTGTTGCATTTGTATACTATACTTGCAACTCTGTACATGGCAGTCTCTTGTTTTTGTATATGTACTTGATTGCCATGTAAGTGATGACATACATAGCTACTCTACAGCTTGCTGTTCCTTTAAGCTCACTGATGGTTAGTGACAATCTTTATCATTTGATGGATTGTGAGCACGCTGTATGTATCTGTTATTTACCTCTTTCCACTTTAGTCATGACTATCTTTGATTTGATCTTGAAACTTGACTGTCATGTCTGTGATGACCATTCATTGTGTTGTGGTATTTATTATGCATTATGTGCTTCATCCCTAGATGCTTGACTATTTGAACATCTAACTCCATTTAGACTGTAGCATTCATCTTCATGTATCTTTTGATGGTTTGAAGTTTTGAGGCATTGGTGACAGCCTTTTGCAAAGTTTATATCTTCTTTTTGGATGACTGCACACTTATCTCATAGATCTTGTGAAGTTCTATTTTATGGCAGTCAAGTTGGCATATTGTTTTATAATTGTCTTGCCTTCCACTATTCCATTTGCTGTTCCATGTGGCATTTGCTTGACTATTTCTATGAGACACTTGTAACTTTGAATGAGATATAATTGTTTAAACTTTGATCATCTTAAACAGTATGAAAACAACATGAGAAATACCTGGTATAAAATGTTGCTTCATCTTACTCCTTTGTCATAATGAGATGAGCCTTCACAAGATTTATTATGCAACTTGTTCAAATGACACATAAGTTCTTGTATCCTCCTTTACTCTGTCTCTCTTCTCTTTATCAGGCACAATAAATTGAAAACTTGTATTACTCCTTAGATGACTATAATCTGATTTCTGAATTTGTCCTTTTGTCAATCTGGACTCAGTCATATAACTTTGATTTGCTTCAATCAACTGTAATGATATCATGATGACATCTTCCTTATGTAAGTTGAAAAGATGATGCATGATATAGCTTAGAATGATACATCCTATCTTTTTCTGATACTCTTTTCAAAAAAAAAAGAAAAGAAACATGCTAAGCTCAAACCCTTGTGGGAGCCACATTTAATCCACATGTTTATTTGTCTTTAAATCAGCAACAAAAATTTGTCCTATACCTGCACAGTGAACAAACAAGTTAGCATAAAAAAGTACCTGATAGCATTGATTGATCTCCTTCATGATTTCTTCCTGATTTGTATAATTATCTGATCTGATCTCTTATCTGAATGTATGATATGATAAGTAGATGTCTTTGTTTGATAAAAGCATGTGATAACTGTAAACATCTGGAGCACTAATAGGGCTATCCCCAAAATTTTGCAGGTTTCAACTGGATGGTGGCTTGGAGTGAAGAATGAAGACTGAAGATTTGAAGGCCAGCTTCAAAAACCTCCATCATTAGGCAATGATGGATGTTTAGATTTATTATATGTTCTTTTCTCTTTTCTTTTATCAAATAGATACATAGCTTGCATGTTTGCAATTGCTTAGTCTAGTTACTCCCATGGCTTGTGTGGGACATATTTTAACATTTCTTTTAAACATGATCAGTTAGTTTCTCTGATGCATATATGTATATGTATTTCCTTTTTAATCAATGCATGAGATAAAGTAATAGATACTTGGATGTATGTTCAAAACATGACATGAAATAACAGTGTAATACCATATCTTTCTCTCTTTATTCAAAACTGATTAATTTGAATAATCAATTTAACTTATAAGTCCTGAAAGATCAAACTTTGCAGAACAACTGTATCTCCTTGAATGTTTGATCCTTTGATAATCAATTCTTTTGTCATGATAACTTATCAGTTCTGATTGGACTGATGGGTTACCCTGACAACTGGATCTTCTTTTCAACTTTGTCAAGGTATCAACCATTCATGAATGCATAAATTTGAAGTTTTCTATTATTCCTTCTAACAATTACACTTAGGTCCAACTAATTTTCAGTGTGAACAAAAAATTAGTAACAATGTTCTTCTTGAGGTGCATCTTCATGCTCTAATTCAAAATGTACTCTGTTCACCTTTTCTTCTTTTTCCTTTAGTTGTTCAAGTTTTGAAATAACACTAAATTCCTTGAAAATAACATCTCTAGAATAGGTAATCTTTTAGGTTTATGGAATCCAAAGATTATAACCTTTTACATTATCACCATACCCAATGAAAGTACACTTTTCATCTTTTGGATCCAACTTAGTTCATTTTTCTTTAGGCACATGAACATAAGCCTCACAGCCAAACACCCTTAAATGTGAAATAGAAGTTTTCCTACCTAGCCACATTTTATAAGGAGTTGAAACAAGAGCCTTACACGGAGATCTTTTAACCAAGTAGTTCGTAGTACACATAGCTTCTGCCTAAAAGAATTTATTCAACTTTGATTCACTCAACATACTTCTGGCTCTTTCCATTATTGTCCGATTCATCTTTTCTACAACTCCATTTTGCTGTTGTGTATATGGAGTTGTCTTCTGTCTAGAAATACTTGTATGCTTACAGAATTCATCAAATTCCTTAGAATAGTATTCCCCAATATTAAGTCAGATGTCAAAACCTTTATCTTATGGTCTGATTTCTTTTCAACTAAAACTTTAAATTCCTTAAATTTAGTGAAAAATTCATATTTGTGACGCATAAAATAAATCCAGGTAAACTTTAAGACATCATCAATGAAGGAAACAAAATATCTTGATTTTCCAATTGATTCCACATCCACCGGACCAAACACAACTTAATGAATAAGTTCCAATTTATCATTAGATTTATTACTTCCAGAAGGAAAAGGAGATCTATTCTACTTTATAAACACACAATGTTCAAAAAATTTAAAACTCTCATCAAAATAGGATAAACTATCTAACAATTTTTTATTCAAAATAGTCTTTAAACTAGATCGACTTATGTGGCTCAATCTATGGTGCTACATACATGTATTTTTAGTATTAGCCTCAGATGCATAAGAGACATTACAAATAGTAGTGGCTTCTTGCTTAAACAGAGTTCCAAAACTTTTCCCCTTCGCTACCACCAAGCTTCCTCTCACCAATCTATAGCCATGCTTATCAAATGTCACATGCATTCCCAAACCATTCAACTTTGAAACATAAATAAAATTTTTAGCCAATCCAAGAACATGCAAAATGCCAGGGAGGGTTTTAATTCTCCCATCATTGAAACACAACATTACCTTCCCTCATCCAACAATAGGATATGTAGAGTTGTCCCCTGAGGTACACATTTCCTCCATCATACTCTTCATATGTGGAAAACCATTCTTTATGCAGTGTCATTTGGTACAAGCATCCTTAGTCAACCAATCAATGATCATGAGAAACAATATTACATGCAGAAAACAAAACCTCATCATCTGCATTTGAAGACTTATCAGCAGCAGAATCCCATTATTTCTTCAGGTTTCTACATTCCTTTTTCACATGTCCTCTCTTTCTGCAGTACCAACACTTAACTCTATTCTTCTTTCTATGAGTCTTAGAATGGCCCTTAGACTTGTCTTTAGACTCCTTCTGATCACTTTTTGGTCCTCTTTCCTTAGACCTTCCCCTGACACTGAGAGCATCTCCTGAACTATCCAAACTTTTTTTCCTCAATTCCTGTGACAATAGAACTGAAACAAGAGCATCCAACTTTGGATCTTTGAGGTTAGTAGTGATAGCCAAAATAACATTCTCCCATGACTCAGGTAAAGAATAGAGAAATAATATACATTTATCTTCCTCATCACCTCAACATCTACATATGCTAGTTGACTCAATAACAAATTAAACGAATTCAAATGCTCTGCAACCAATTCACCCTCTTTCATTTTCATGGAAAATAATTTGCACTTTAAATAAAGCTTGTTTACCATACTCTTGGCTTGGTAGATCTCACTCGTACGCTTCTACAAGCTATTGTAGACTTCTCAGTTGCAACATTCAGTAGAACAGAATCTACAAGACATAGCCAGATTGTACCTCATGCCTTTTTATCCAGTCTATCCCACTCATCTTGAGAAACATCATTAGGTTTCTTCTCTTTCATAACAACTAACCATTAATTTTTTTCCTCAAGAAAATCCTCCATCTTCAGCTTCCATAATTCATACCTCATGCCATTAAACTTTTCAATATCCAACTGAGAGGTAGAAGCAACAGTGGATGCAACCATGACATCTAAACAAGATCTACAAACAAAAAAACAACCAAATCTCCCACTGTAGCTAAAAAACCTTCACACTACCACCCAATAATCAAACTGGCCAAGCTCTGATACCAAATGTTAGAAATGAAGGTGCAAACCACATAATGAAAATCTGATTCAAACCTTATTAATATCCTCTAAATAATGTAGAATCAATAGAGATTGCAATAGAAATAAAACCCACTACACAAAAATAGCATGCATTAAGAACTAAACACATAACACTATATGTAACGTGGAGAAAACCCTTTTGAGTAAAAAACTCTACCAAGAAAAGAGGCTCCAAGTTGTATTATCTTCAAATATGAGATTACAATACATGCGCTTCCTCTTCTTCTTCAGTCTTCAATCCAACAGTGCCTGTTACTCTTAACTCTGCTAATAACGTAGTACACATATCCTTATAAAAGAGGGTTGCCTTCTAGGGAAAGAAAACCAACATAATATCAACCGTCAAACATGTGACCTAATGACGAATGGTCTAGATTTACAATGATAAAATATAAATAAAATGTGGTTTTAGGGGTGCTGTCCCTGAAACCCCATTGGGGCGCGTGGCCCCCAAACCCCTCGTCTGGGGGATGATCCCCATAGGCCCCTCGTAGGGAGAAACCCCCCTGCGACCCCCCTTCATAGATGAATTAGCATTAGGTACCAGATATAAACATGTGGCTAAAACAAGACCGTTGCTAGTGAAACCTCTCATCAAGTATTGGTGATTTACAAACAATAATAGGAATAATAAATTACATAGGATTTATAAGGTTTATGGCACCTTAATCCTAACAGAAAAAAGTTCTTTTACCATAGTTGCCTACCATTTATGATACTTAGAAGATTGATAATAATTCTTAGGACCTTGTGTTACTACCAACTGTGCCAAGTGTATAACACCATACTGAAGTTGTGATCTCATCTCACTTGGTTCACTTGGATTACCAATGTGCTAGCCTATGCATATTGTGTAGACCCATTTAGGAAGAGGTTGCATTGGTTGAGCATGTACATCTAAATGTTATCTAGAATTGGTAGTGGAGTTGGTTGTCCCCCATTCAGCTCATCACCTAAACTATAGTGAATCTCAAAATAAGAGTCATCTAGATTGCCTTACTCAAGATTTGAACCTACCAATGGACCCATTTTTTGAATATTTAGTTTGATACACCTACTTCTACCTCACCATTTTTCTTCCGTTCAAAAGAATAACTAAGTCCCATGTATTGTTCTTCTTTAAAGAAATAATTTATTCTACCATAGTTACCTACCATTCAGGGTGCTCAAAATCTTGATGATAATTCTCAAGATCTTGTGTTACTACCAATTGTGCCAAGTGTGCAACATTATACTGGAGTTGTGATCTCATCTTGCTTGGTTCACTTGGATCCCCTACCAATGCACTAGCCTCTTTGCATATTTGTGAACCCATTTAGGAAGAGGTTATAGTAGTTGAGTAGGTACATTTTTAATGTTGTCTAGCATTGGTAGTGGAGGAGTTGGTTGATCCCCATGTGGGTCGTCATATAAACTATACGGACTCTCAAAATAAGAGTAATCTAAACTTCCTTATTCATCAAAAGAAATATCTAAAGTTTTGTTTGGCTCAACAAAAACCAATAGACAAGGAGTTGATGTTGGCTCACAAGCTTGGGATTGTTCATCAAATAATACATCCCACTTGTAAAGTACTATTATGGTACCTAGAATAAGAAGATGACATGCCGTCACATCTTCATAGTAACCGACAAAGATACAAGGTCAACCCTTTCCTTCCATTTCTTTGCACACATCATTTGGGATATGTGCCCAAGCATTACATCCAATTATCTAAAAATTTGAGACATCAAGCTTAACACAAGACTATTTTTCTTTAAGATTAAAAACCTTGCACTACAAAGTGGGGAATGCGATTTTGAATGTAATTTGCACACTAAATTACCTTGGTCCAAAACTAAGGAGGAAAGTTTTTAGAGTGTACCATGCAATTTTCCATTTCTTTGAGTGTGTAGTTTTTGTGCTCAACTACACCATTCTCTTGAGGAGTGTAGGGTATAGTATGCTGAAATTGAATGCCTATCAATTCACAAAAGGCAATCATCTAATTATTGACAAACTCTCCTCTATTATCTATTTTGAGTCATTGAGTCTTTCGCTCTTTAAATTTTTTGAAGTGCTCACAAACTTCACTTTTGTTTTTTAAAAAGTATACCCAAGTTCATCGACATAAATCATTAGTAAATGTAAGCATATATTTATATTTTTGAAAAGAACATTAGTGTTACATCCCCAATTTTTTATTAAGATTAATCTTACTTTTCTGTGGTAAAGAGGATAAATAATCTTTGATTAATGATTTGATTTTGTGGAAAATATTAAGTTAAATCATTGATTATATGGATTATGATTAATGCTTAGATTAGACATGAGATTACATATTGTTGAGATTATCTTATCATAATTTTTTATGATTTAATGATGATACATTGATCATGGTTATATGGTTGTGAGTGTAACAAGGAAAATAATCTTCCTTCAAGAGTTGAAGGAGAGTATCATCAGAGAGAAGGGAATAGACACTTTGGAAAAGATCGGTTTGCCATTTGAAGCGTCAACTTGATCATTACGTGCACCATGTGAGAGAAGGTATGTGTCTTTAGTTGCAATCTCAAGTTTATCCTGGATTTAACCTGTTGGTGCCTGCTGCTAGTTTAGGTTTCAAACATTCATCTGCAGGCCTTTTAAAAAATAAACCCAAAAAATTCTAAGTCCTTTAGTCTATACAGTTGCTTGTATGTATCTTTGTATATGCATCATTGTTTGTATGTACATTTGAATGTGCAAGCATGAATGTACATTGGTGGGCCCAAAAGAAGTTCAATCAGCTTCAAAAAAGTGCAAAAAATGGTTGTATGCATCGTCGTATGCATATCGGGTTGTATATGGCATATTCTGGGTTTGATTCTGCGCTTGTATCGAAGGGAATTGCATGTTTATTGCATTGTATATTTGATATACAATGGGTAGATACAATGGCGATATGCAAAGGAAACATACATCGCCAAGATACAAAGGCAGAATGCACATCACAAAGATACAAGGATGAAGCATACAAGGTAGACATACAAAGGGTCTTATACATTCGCCACATGCAAGGAAAGATCAATCAACGACATACAAAGGAAATATGCAAAGTCAATGTGCAAAGGTCAGATACTAAAATGGGGTCCACCAATTGCATGCAAAGGTGATTGTATCTTTGCACATACAATCACATGTACAATGCGATATACATTTCTTAGATACAAGGCCTGGACCCGAAATGGATATACATTCAGGTTGATAAAGGCAAGTGTTTGATTGCATAGTTGTTTGTATGTCCGCATTGTATGTTTGCACATACAAAGGTCATATACAAAATGAAAAGATACAAGCCGGATTCGAATGTTTTTCCAATCTGATTTATAAATGTGATGGAATCCGTGGGTTGTATATTGCATTTGTATATGCAATATACAAGGAAATACGTACAAGGGGAAGATACAAGCTGGACCCGATTGCGATTTCAAATTGATTCATAATGATTTGGGGTCCGCCCTTTGTATGCAGGTGATTGTATGTATATATAATCTCATATACAAGCCATAGATGCAAAAGGAAGATACATTTTCTTGCTGATGAAGAGGCCAATGCTTAGCGATGGAGAACCAATCAGCGGCTGCCACGTGTCTAGGTGCAGTTGTATGTATATAGAACTGCATATACAAAGATTTTTGAAGGCGAAAAGGGTAAAATGGAAAAGGGAAAAGTTAGTGATGGAAAAAGGGCACCTACATGGTGTGATCTCACTGGTGGGAGACTTTTCAAGGCAAGTGACTGGGATTGTTTGATCTAGTTGAGGTTGCAGATCTCAGCAGGAAGAAGGAAATTGACGGCTTGTTTCAAATGTCCAAGGGAGGAAAGATTTTTGTGTGTTCGCTACATCATTTTGAGTGGGAAAAAACTTCGAGGGCATGCAAACCATTGTTGCATCTTGAGGCTGCAGGTAGGTTGGCCATTAATGGCAGGTTTGCAAGAGGTATGGGTTGAAATGACAAACTAGCTACCATATTCAAGGGCGAAAATCTTCAGGAGACTGCACGACTCCTGATTTCACCTGCTCCTTCCCTCTTCTTCCCCCTGGTGCATTCAATGTTTTGGGTGCCATTCTGTGGTGCGCTGTATCTGGCATTTTGAGTTGACCCTGTACTTGATTACAGAGTACATGTTCTTGCTATATGAGCAAACTATGTTACTCATTTTTGGGTTGTTGAAGACTTGGGCAATTTTTTGGAAAAAATAACAAAAATAGAGCATTTCTTGGCTGTTCTATCTCTTCTAGAGTTTATGAGTTGCATTTGAGTGCACCTTGTACATATGTTCAGTTTCATGTTGTATTTATATGAAAAATGCATTGTTGCATGTGTTTAGTTGTTTGTCTCCATTTGTTGTATGCATTGCTTCTTCTGAATCTGGTTGCTAAGGGTTCCTTAGATTCTAGAATATAGACTTTCTGTATTGCATGCTTGATCTGTGACTTCCATTCAAGGAGTGGATTAAACTATTTTAGGTTAAGTATGAAGAAGAATGTATGTCAGCTAGGATATTTGTAAGTAGAGGCAGCTAAATACTTAGTCTTGAGTAGTGTTTGTAAGGCAAATATCAGTCCTAACCCCTTGAAACTTGAATGCCAATGCAAATCATTCACTTGTATACATCTAGTTGACTCCTTGCCCTAAGATAGGCATTGATTTACTTCTTGTATAGTAGTTATGATCCAAAACCCCCTGTCTTGCATCTAAAATATAATACAAATCCTTTCATATTTCTAACCTGTTAGTTTGTAGGATTAGAAATAGGACCCCTGCATACTTTCATACCTAACCAGTCAGATATGTCCAAGAACATTGCCAGCCTTGTGATTTATCATGCAAATCTTGGTCCCGACATGAGAGTATTCTGCCTATTGTTGTAAAGCTAAATCTTTTTGTCATTGGGCAAGTCAAGGTTAAATCTTTAGCTAGAGGGATACCCCCCTTGGTGTGGCAGAACTAGAAGTGAAGGGGAGGCAACTCACACAACCTCCTATATTTGTTGGCCGAATCTACCTATGCATTGGAACTGGATAACCCTCTGCCAATTCAGAGAGAAAATTCCAACAAATTGGCGACTTTTCTGGGGAAAGAGTCGAATAGTGTGAAATCATTGTTGCATATCTGGTTCTTTCATGTGAATAATGGTGCTCTTCCAGTGGAATGAACTCAGAAAAATATTTGTTCTATGATGAGCTTTCAGCTGTTAGAAGGTTTTATCCTCTTTGAAGAGGTGACGACTCTGCAAAAATTTTAGTGCACATGATGGATTGATGTATGTTGTGATAAAAAATCCTTTGTTCAAGATTTCAGCATCTAGATGAGAAAAGGTACACTGTTTCTTCCCACTTGTATTTATTATTTTATTGCATAAATTAAATGCCAAGGGGAAGCCTTAGGTCTTAGACAACCATTAGATGTCTGAGATTGAAATTTTCATGAATCCAAATATGTATTCACCCATACTCAGCCAAGAGGGGGATGAAATGTTGTGTAAAAAAATTGAAGAGATAAAGAATAGGTTGATATCCTTAGAGGCTAGGCAAGCTCAGTTAAATAGTAATCATGTTGTGTCTACTAGCTAAAGTGCTAAACCTCTTGTCATCTCTTTTGATCCTTTATATGACCAACTAGATTTGTCATGTGTTGACTATGAAGTTGAAAGTATGCCTGCTCAGATTTACAATCAGATGCCTAGATTTAGTGGACACAGTGTGTGTGATGGGGGTGCACATATCCAAAACTTTCATAGCTTCATGGAGAAACACTCATTTAGAGATGAGGATATGTGGATGAGGTTTTTTATTAGATCCTTTGGTGCTAGAGCTAGAGATTGGTATTTAAGCTTTCCAAAGAGATCCTTTGCCTGTTGGGATGAACTTGTTAACTATTTTGGAAAGGAATTTGCAAAAGAACCTGCTGATCTTGTTGCAAGATTAATGGAAATTAGAAGACAAGATGAAGAGTCCAGTATTGATTTCAGTCATAGATTTGCAATTGCCCTTTCACAAATCCCTGAAGACTTCAGACCTGATACTCCATCCTGCATTGGCATATACTTTGAAGCTTTTGAAAAGGGCTCTAGTGCAATGTTGAGGGAATTCAAGATAACAAGTGTGCAGATGGCATACAAGTTTTTAGAAAATACAGAAAAAATGAGGGATGTGCACATACAAGATTCCCTATCCATAGGCTTTGGTATGAATAGCAGCTGTGTAGTTGCAAATGACCAAGTGATCATGGCATCATTTGAGGATAAATGTGAAAATGAAAATATAAAAGTTGACAATGCTGCTATGTTTGAACATAATGCTGATAACAATGCTCAACTGGATTGTTCACCAGTGAAGGATGCCAACGAGAGGATCAATAATGACTCCCATTTCAAGGTCGAGGTATCTGGTTCTAAAAATAATGATGAGGTTATGGCCAGCAATGCATACTTGTTTGAGTGGGTTTGTGGAGATGATTGTGAGTATTGTGCTCAAGATAGAGAAGAAATAAGCAAACAAAGGAGCAGTTCCATGTTTGAATCATTGCCTTTTATTTAGACACATGGATATGATGAAGAGCAATTAGAGATTGAAATAAGCAGTAGTGCTGAGCATGATTATTCTTTATTTGATTATAGTTTTGTTTATGACACACAGGCTGATACTCCTCCACACAAGGAATTCATTGATAATGAAGATGCATGTTTGGCTGCCCATGAACCAGCAGCATACTGTAATGAAGCTGAAAAACTTAAAATCAACCCTCTTCCATGCAAATGATACATATAATGAGGAGATCTATTTGAGTATGGTGAGAATCAAGGCACTGTTATTGATAAGGATTCTGATTTTCATCCTGATGAAAGAGAGACCAACATATATCATGAAGGTTATTATAGAGAAGTACCAGAGTCTGAGCCATTCTTGTTTGGTGCAGCTGATGATTGTTTGCATGATGTGCACACATGTGAATGTGAAAGCTTCTTCTTTGATATGCTAGCTTATGATAAAATGAGACTTGATGATCCTAGTTATATGGTGGATAGTGAGTGTTTTCTATTTTTAGTCCAGTTGGGAGATCATTTTACAATGCATATTATTGATACAGATGATAATAAGTGTTATATGTCATATGAGAATGCATTGTTTGATAAATATGACATTCACACGTTGCCTGATGCTGAAGGTTGTTTGCATAAGGTTGACAGGGGCAAGCTCAATGAGATGTTTAAATATGAAAATGATAAGGTTTGTTTGTGGGCAGATCATGACAATATCTTCAGGCTTGATCCAGTGAATGCAGATGAAAACAAGATATTTGACAAAGGAAAATACTGGTTTTTCCTTTTTGGTGGCCCTGGGCCACCAAGTATATTTCAAAAGTGCGATTTGTGATGTAGGTTTGTGTGGTGTTCAACTCCGTGCCCAATGGATAGGGCCCGGTCTGCATCCCAGAGCTCTACAGTTCTCATCATGCCTGCAAGAGGCATGCATCCCTAGACAGAGCCAATGTTGGTGCCTACTGCTGGTTCAGGTTTCAAACATTCATCTGCAGGCCTTTTAAAAAAAAACCAAAAAAATTCTAAGTCCTTTGGCCTATGCAGTTGCTTGTATGTATCTTTGTATATGCATCATTGTTTGTATGTACATTTGAATGTGCAAGCACGAATGTACATTGGCGGGCCCAAAAGAAGTTCAATCGTCTTCAAAAAAGTGCAAAAAATGGTTGTATGCATCGTCATATGCATATCGGGTTGTATATGGCATATTCCAGGTTTGATTCTGCACTTGTATCGAAGGAAATTGCATGTATATTACATTGTATATTTGATATACAATGGGTAGATACAATGGCAATATGTAAAGGAAACATACATCGCCAAGATACAAAGGCAGAATGTACATCGCAAAGATACAAGATGAAGCATACAAGGTAGAAATACAAAGGGTCTTATACATTCGCCACATGCAAGGAAAGATCAATCGGCGACATACAAAGGAAATATGCAAAGTCAATGTGCAAAGGTCAGATACTAAAATGGGGTCCACCAATTGCATGCAAAGGTGATTGTATCTTTGCACATACAATCACATGTACAATGCGATATACATTTCTCAGATACAAGGCCCAGACCTGAAATGGATATACATTCTGGTTGATAAAGGCAAGTGTTTGATTGCATATTTGTTTGTATGTCCGTGTTGTATGTTTGCACATACAAGGGAAATATACAAAAGGAAAAGATATGAGCCGGATTTGAATGATTTTCCAATCTGATTTATAAATGTGATGGAATCCACGGGTTGTATATTGCATTTGTATATGCAATATACAAGGAAATACATATAAGGGGAAGATACAAGCTGGACCCAATTGCGATTTCAAATTGATTCATAATGATTTGGGGTCCACCCTTTGTATACAGGTGATTGTATGTATATATAATCTCATATACAAGCCGTAGATGCAAAAGGAAGATACATTTTCTTACCGATGAAGAGGCCAATGCTTAGCGATGGAGAACTAATCAGTGGCTGCCACATGTCCAGGTGTAGTTGTATGTATATACAACTGCATATACAAAGATTTTCTGAAGGTGAAAAGGGTAAAATGGAAAAGGGAAAAGTCAGCGATGGAAAAAGGGTGCCTATGTGGCGCGATCTCACTGGTGGGAGACTTTTCAAAGCGAGTGACTGGGATTGTCCGATCCAGTTGAGGCTGCAGATCTCAGTGGGAAGAAGGAAATCAACGGCATGTTTGAAATGTCTAAGGGAGGAAAGATTTCTGTGTGTTCGCTGCATCATTTCAAGTGAGAAAAAACTTCAGGGGCACACGAACCATTGTTGCATCTTGAGGCTGCAGGTAGGTTGGCCATTAATGGCAAGTTTGCAAGAGGTATGGGTTGAAATGATAGACCAACTACCATATTCAAGGGTAAAAATCTTCAGGAGACTGCATGACTCCCGATTTCACCTGGTCCTTCCCTCTTCTTCCCCCTGGTACATTCAATGTTTTGGGTGCCATTCTGTGGTGCGTTGTATTTGGCATTTTGAGTTGACCTTGTACTTGATTGTGGAGTACATGTTCTTGCTATATGAGCGAACTGTGTTACTCATTTTCAAGTTGTTGAAGACTTGGGCAATTTTTTGAAAAAATAATGAAAACAGAGCATATCTTGGTTGTTCTATCTCTTCTGGAGTTTATGAGTTGCATTTGAGTGCACCTTGTACATATGTTCAGTTTCATGTTGTGTTTATATGAAAAATGCATTGTTGCATGTGTTTAGTTGTTTGTCTCCATTTGCTGTATGCATTGCTTCTTCTAAATCTGGTTGCTAAGGGTTCCTCAGATTCTAGAATATAGACTTTCTGTATTGCATACTTGATCTGTGACTTCCATTCAAGGAGTGGATTAAAATGTTTTAGGTTAAGTATGAAGAAGAATGTATGTCAGCTAGGATATTTGTAAGTAGAGGTAGCTAAATACTTAGTCTTGGGTGGTGTTTGTAAGGCAAATACCAGTCCTAACCCCTTGATACTTGAATGCCAGTGTAAATCATTCACTTGTATATGTCTAGTTGACTCCTTGCCTTGAGATAGGCACCAGTCTACTTATTGTACAGTAGTTATGATCCAAAACCCCCTGTCTTGCATCCAAAATATAATACAAATCCTTTCATATTTCCAACCTATTAGTTTGTAGGATTAGAAATAGGACCCCTGCATACTTTCATACCTAACTAGTCAGATATGTCCAAGAATATTGCCAGCCTTGTGATTTATCATGCAAATCTTGGTCCCAACACGAGAGTATTCTACCTGTTGTTGTAAAGCTAAATCTATTTGTCATTGGGCGAGTCAAGGTTAAATCTTTAGCTAGAGGGATAACCCCCTTGGTGCAGTAGAACCAGAAGTGAAGGGGAGGTAGCTCATGCAACCTCCTATATTTGTTGGCCTAATCTTCTTGTGCATTGGAACTGGCAAACCCTCTGCTGATTCAGAGAGAAAATTCCAACACGACCATTATCAACTTGATGTGGAAGAAGAGTTTTCCAATGTCCACTTTTGCCGATTGAGTCAGGAGAGTTTTCGAGTTTCCTTCTCGGCTTTGCTTTGCATCTTTAGTTGACATGAGCAAAAGGTGGTGATGGGGGAGAAAGTCTCGACCCACATTCGCACCTTATCCAATGTTGAATATCGACTTGATTGAAATGGCGAGGTCACCTTTGAGTCGATATATGTGTTATTTATATTATCAATATATGATTGTTATTTACTGATATGGAGATGAGGATATTATCCTTGTCATTTAAAGTATAATTACTTATTATTTTTCTTGAGATAGAATTCTTTTCGTCATTTTTATTTCATGCTCTTGTAGGAGAACATTTTTCTCCCTTGATCCTAAATCTAGGAAGAGTGGGGGAGAATTTATTGGTGACTACGAGGTGACTAGGGAAGATGGCCCTCATCATGCCTGCGAGGAGCCTTCTATTCTATAGAGAAACCCACATAATGGGAAATGGATAGACTTTCTCTCGAAAGAGAAAAAGGTAGAGTTTTAGTTTTATTTTTTGGTAGTTTTTGGAAGTTGTTTTGGTTGGGGAAAAACATATGCTCACGGGGGCTGTGAAAGGAGAGAGGCTAACAAGGATACCATAGCTGTGGTAAGCTAGCTCACGAAGGAGCTAGAAGACAATAACCAAAGTCAAAATTGAACAAGGTAATCTCATAAGAATTTCTATAGTATCAAATAGTACGAAAATTGTTGCATTGAATGGGTTCAAACCAGACGAGGCAAAAACCTTGAGAATTGTTTATCATATGTTATATTGATATGCCTTTAGCTTACTAAAAAGGGATCATTCCCTATTTGATAGCCTGTTTCCTATACAGAGGTTTATTATTTTGTTGTCTAGCCATCTTGCATGACTTACCGTTGTGAATCCAACTGTCTATAGTCTTTTTGTTATTGTTGTAGTTCACTATCCATGAGTAAATCTTTTATCATTGTGGCTATATTGGGCTCGACAATAATGATGTCATCATTCCAAGACTAGCCATATTATTATTATTACACTTCGATAGCTATGCTATCTTTTATGAAGCATGTTATTAAGATGTGACTGTGTATTCGATAGCTCTACTATCGTGGTATTGAGCATCCTTTGGGCTCACCAAGAAAAGGTGGTTGAGAATGATAATAGGGATTATCATCCCTTGCACAATTGTGTCATTGCATCTTTCAACTATGTTGTCATATTTATATGACTGCATTATCACATTATATGACCGTATGGTCAATTCTTTATGACTGTGTTATCATTTAATGATATGGCTAAGTCGTGTGGACGTAAGCCTTAACTACACTCTATCTTTCACTGTGAAAATGATAATAATGAATGTTAGGGTTTCTAACCCGACCCACGCTGTTAGTTGATTGTAAAAGATTATAGAATCTCTCTCTCTTAATCGAGAGGCAAGAAGATTTATTTAATCTTGCCATTGTTTGGAATGGTTGTCCATGACCTGAATGGTGTGGTATCACATGGATCTACCAAGGGTGGTTGGATGAATAGAAGCCACTAATGGTAAAACTCTCATATAGTTTGTATGCCAGTGAGGCAGTACACTTAAATAATATCTTTAATTTCTTGAGTGGTGAACTCAAGGTAGATCTAATGATCTTTATTGGATGCATGTTTCTAAACCCACTAGTCAAGTGGAACTTAATGAAACCATTGGTCAATAAGGCCGAATGATATAATAACTTTTGATTCTATATTACAAGAACTCTAGTGAGCCTTGATGAAGGTAAGAAGTTTATGAGTCATTTTAATAAACGTGTTAGTTATTTATGCTGATTTTTGAGTAATCTAAACAAGGTTACTATCGGGAAGGGATTATATGAGAATCCTCAACCCAGTTAAGTTCCTTAGAGAACTTTTGAAAATGTTACAACCGCATCTTATATGATTCAAGAAATCAATTATTTATGAGCGTAATGTTCGCAATATGGAATGGGTGACAAGGAGTCATAGTTTCCTGACTTGCGATTGAAACATGAATACCTTGTATTGAACTCCAAGAATAAGAGTTAGTAACCTAGTTAGATGGACTAAGGTTCAATTGGTATTATCATTACCTATGTATATGTGATTATTTATCTTAGCCTATGGAATGACACTAAGTCAAACTAACTATAGGAAAGGATGAGAAGACAAGTTGTGTCTATAAACTCTGCACAATGAGATAGCTTATTGATGCAGAGGAACTTTGAATGGTGAAAGATAGACGGACTAGACAAGGTTCTACTTCACCTACAAGCCCAAAAATGAAGGCCTTTATGTAAAAGTGGGAACAGCAGAAGGAAACTCCAGTATGATCATGGAAAGGTTGTATTGGGGTACCAAATGACTCATCCCACCCATTGGTTAAGGCAGATCACTCCCGGAACATGCACTTGCTTCACAAATCCTCTAAATGGCTTGTCTCCCTAGAAAAAGAGAACAGTCCTCTTATCTTTTTGCACAGACCTTCAAATGTCAACCTAAGACATGCATTGGATACCCATTATGCCTCTCCACAGCATACTCTAAGATGGGTATAGGTTACTTTGGAAAATGTGCTCTAAAAACGGACTGGTAATGCTGCTACAAGGGTTCAAACTCAGAAATGTCACTGTGAAATGCCACGAACAGTCATGTATAACTTCCACAAAAAACAAAATGAGCTCGATCGCTTCGGTCAGATTGTAGATAACATAGTTACAGACATTTTCCCCAAGTTACATAAAGATCCAACGGTGGAAATAAAAGTTATGGCGTTTTCCCCAACACAGGTTACCCTAAATCAGGGTTTTGACAGTTTTTACAAGAATTGACATATCTTACACAAAACAACACGAAAATGCATGAAACAAAAAGGAAATGGAGGGTGACTGATAGGACTATCACTTACAACCAATTTGGCACCATTCATTGTCCGTACAGGTCCGTACAACTACAGAAAACAGTCAATTTCTGAAGAAATACACAATAAACAGTGTCTTTATTTATTCAAACTCCAAACCTACAATCACCCACGCCATCTCCAAAGATTACAAAGCCTTTTTAAGGCATTTCATGCTTGACTCCTCAGTTTCCAACTTCTTTCAATGAAGGAAACTAACCTATGACCTTTGATATTCCCAAAACTGTCTTTTTTAGCAACATGACTGTTTTTTCCAAATTTGTATTGACAATCTTTACATTCTTGACACAAAACATTAAATGTTGTCCTCCTAATGACCTTGACACATGAACAATTAATCAATATAACCTTGATACAATGTTGAAGCATACAATTTAATCAAAACCAAGGTGCTCCTGCACCATACTCCTCAGCATGAAGAAAACTCTTGTCCCAAGAGTTGTGTAGTCTGCTTCAAATGACTTTTGCCTCTTTATGTCTTCAACCCTGATTTGATGCCTTCTCTGCTTCCTTTTTACTTTTCAACTGTGACTCCTATTAATGGAGTTTGACTGGCTACCTCCAAGGTGCATCAGAAGTCCACTCCTTCCTGCTACAACACTTCTGTCCCTCACCTGGGAGTCCTCTCTTGCCTCTCTCCCCAAGACTGTTGGCGACAACCAATGGACCATCTTCTCTGGCCCTCTTGACAGACCTTCCTGTCTGCCTACAGCAGTGAGTGAACTTGCACCTGCAACCATAAAACTTCTCAACAAGAATCAGATAGCAAAAACCAATGCTCATCCTGAACTCCTGGTGTAGATTGCCTCCTTCGGCGCTCTATCTACACACTCAGAATCTTCTGAGCTCTGATACCAATTTGATGCAGAGGAACTTTGAATGGTGAAAGATAGACGGACTAGACAAGGTTCTACTTCACCTACAAGCCCAAAAATGAAGGCCTTTATGCAAAAGTGGGAACAGCAGAAGGAAACTCCAGTATGATCATGGAAAGGTTGTATTGGGGTACCAAATGACTCATCCCACCCATTGGTTAAGGCAGATCACTCCCGGAACATGCACTTGCTTCACAAATCCTCTAAATGGCTTGTCTCCCTAGAAAAAGAGAACAGTCCTCTTATCTTTTTGCACAGACCTTCAAATGTCAACCTAAGACATGCATTGGATACCCATTATGCCTCTCCACAGCATACTCTAAGATGGGTATAGGTTACTTTGGAAAATGTGCTCTAAAAACGGACTGGTAATGCTGCTACAAGGGTTCAAACTCAGAAATGTCACTGTGAAATGCCACGAACAGTCATGTATAACTTCCACAAAAAACAAAATGAGCTCGATCGCTTCGGTCAGATTGTAGATAACATAGTTACAGACATTTTCCCCAAGTTACATAAAGATCCAACGGTGGAAATAAAAGTTATGGCGTTTTCCCCAACACAGGTTACCCTAAATCAGGGTTTTGACAGTTTTTACAAGAATTGACATATCTTACACAAAACAACACGAAAATGCATGAAACAAAAAGGAAATGGAGGGTGACTGATAGGACTATCACTTACAACCAATTTGGCACCATTCATTGTCCGTACAGGTCCGTACAACTACAGAAAACAGTCAATTTCTGAAGAAATACACAATAAACAGTGTCTTTATTTATTCAAACTCCAAACCTACAATCACCCACGCCATCTCCAAAGATTACAAAGCCTTTTTAAGGCATTTCATGCTTGACTCCTCAGTTTCCAACTTCTTTCAATGAAGGAAACTAACCTATGACCTTTGATATTCCCAAAACTGTCTTTTTTAGCAACATGACTGTTTTTTCCAAATTTGTATTGACAATCTTTACATTCTTGACACAAAACATTAAATGTTGTCCTCCTAATGACCTTGACACATGAACAATTAATCAATATAACCTTGATACAATGTTGAAGCATACAATTTAATCAAAACCAAGGTGCTCCTGCACCACTTATAAGTCGAGTCAGATTGTGTGAACAATCAACTACATTCATTGCGAAATGTCTATTTATATTAAATCTTTGGCCAAAGTAATGCATTTGTCTCTTCATGCATTAGTCAGTTCACTATGCTCCAGATGGCATAATGCTTCCAGTAGTGTCATACATAGTTAGAGTGGATCTATAGTTGTATAACTGTGAAGTATTATGGAGGACACAACACTAGAGACTTAGATGGAAAACCTAATTGGTTCCTTGTATCTATTCCCTTCGTGAAGGGTAGGGCCATTTCCATGTCAAAAGTTGTGCGAGTGGTGTAGTCACGGTTGGAGGGTTCACAAAATGAACTATCCAGGCCATGCAACAAGAGTAAACACAATGAAAGCAACACAAATATAGAATGCAAATGCAGATTCAGATATTCAATATATCATAGATTCAAAATGCTAACATGCTGGCAACATGTGGGATACAAAACAAGGGCTCACTAGCCTGAATTCAGTTACAACAGATATGACTTTGAAGCACCCTTCTGGAACAAATCTTTATGAAGTAAACTATCAATTAATCTTACTACTGAACTACTACTTCCTATTACATTCTAAGGATTTATTTATATCATCTCCAATATCTAAAAATCCTCCTCGTCAGCTAGGAAAGAAGTTACAATCCCCAATAAGGTGTAACGTGTGAAAACAGATATATCAGCCTTAAGCAACTGGTACTCCTCTGCCAATGATGAAAAATTGATACGAATCTCATGGATGGTTGACTAGGTCTCAAAACATCTTGAATGATGTTTCATTTAGCTCCACAAGGTGTGGAAGTGCTCTGGAAACCTTCTTCTTCAGCTGGCTTTCTGTATGCTCTATTTTGTGAAACTAGGCAATCTTCTGATAGCGATAAATTTTTGGGAACTGATCCAAATGATCTAAATTTTGGATATGATGTGCATGACAGTGTCTAGATGCTAAGTCTTGCTCCACAAGAGCTGATATGATAATATAGAAAAATGCGGTACAAAATGCTGAAACTACTTCTGATTGTCTGAACTGAAATGAACTAGAAAATGAAAGAAAACAAAAACCAATGCAAGATTGTTGTGCAACCAAGGATGCTCTTGTATCAGGCACTCAGCATTGTTGAAAAAGTGAGTCCCTCACTTTTCTATGGCTAGAGGAAAACCAATATGGTCTACCTCAGCATGAGAAATCCAAGATGAATCTTTTTTCAGTCTGCCTTTCCACTTGACTAGATATTCTTTTTATTGCTTTCCTCTGGTACTGCATCCAACTCTGCTATCCAAGATGTCTTCTATCTACTCCAATTATTACTGTGGTAACTGCTTCTTCAAATCATCTTCAATGCTGTCATTGGATTCTCCTTCATGATACTGATATAGGTCTGCAATGTTGAATATAGGTGATATACCCAATGTCTTCGGTAGTTCCACTTCATATGCATTTCCTGAATCAAATTTCCTGAGTATCCTACATGGTCCAAACTTCTTCATCTTCAACTTGTTATATGTTCCTACTAGAAATCTTTCTTTTTTCAGATATACCATCAGTTCATCTCCAACTGAAAATTCTTGGTATCTTCTCTTCTCATCTACTTTCTCTTTGTACTTACTGTTCATCTCCTTCAAATGCTTCTTAACCTGATTATGTATTGTCTCCATGTGTCCTACAAATTCCTATGCCTTTGCACTTCTCTTATTCTCCATAATGATATCTCTTAACTCTGTAACTCCTCTAGGGTTTACTCTGGTTACAATTTCAAAAGGTGTCTTTCCAGTACTCCTATTCACTAAATTATTGTATGCAAACTCTACTTGTGATAGAATTAGATCCCAATTTCCTACCTTCTCTCCTACCAAGCATCTCAACAAGTTTCCCAAACTCCTATTTACCACCTCTATCTATCCATCTGTTTGTGGATGAAATGCTAAACTGAACTTTAGGTCTATCTTTATCTTCTTCCACAATGTCTTCCAAAAGTATCCAGTGAATCTTGTATCTCTATATGAAATTATGCTCTTAGGTAATCCATGCAATCTCACAATCTCCTAGAAAAATAGGTTAGCAACATGTACTGCATCATTTATCTTCTTACAAGGTATGAAATGTGCGATCTTTGAAAATCTCTCCACCACTACAAATATAGAATCATGTCCTCTCTATGTCTTCAGCAATCCCAATATGAAATCCATGCTTATGTCTTCCTAAGGTCTCTCTGTTACTGTCAAAGATTTGTACAAACCAATATTTTAACTACTCCCTTTTGCAACTTGAGATACTCTACAACTCTGCACAAACTTCCTTACATCCTTATAATATGAGGCAAAAAGTAATTTTCACTTACTAAAGCCACTATCTTGTCAATTCCAAAATGTCCTGCTAATCCACCACTATGTTTCTCCTTTATCAAATTGTCTCTCATTGAACTCCTAGGTATACACAACTGATTTCCTTTGAACAACATATCTTCTTGAATGAAATAATCTAACCACTTACTTCTATCTATCACAATAGGTTCCTTGCATGCTTTCTATGGTTCTGCAAAATCAAGATCTTCTTCATACATGTGCTTCAACTCTTCAAATCTTAACACTTCAACCCTCATCTCTGTCAGCAAATTTCTTCTTCTACTCAATGCATCAATAACTTTGTTTGATTTTCCACTTCTATGCTTCAGTACAAAAGTGTAACTCTGCACAAACTCTACCCATCTCATATGTCTCTGATTCAACTTCCCTTGTCTGTTCAAATACTGTAAAGCTTGATGGTCTGTATGCAACACAAATTCCTTAGGCAACAAGTAATGTCTCCACTTCTTCAAGGCTTGAATTATAGCATAGAACTCTTGCTCATAAATTGAATATATTCTCCTTGCATCATTCAACTTCTCACTAAAATAAGCAACTGGTCTATCTTCTTGACTTAACACTGCTCCTATTGCATTTCCACTTGCATCACAATCAACTTGAATACCTTGTTAAAATCTGGTAATTCTAACACTGGTTGCTCTGTCACTTTCTACTTCAACAATTCAAAACTTTTATTTTCTCTTGATGTCCACTTAAAGTTCTTTTTGTCACCTCTCATTGTCTCTATCATTGGTGTACATACTGAACTAGAATTTCTGATGAACTTCCGATAGAAACTAGCTAATCGATGAAATGATTTGACTTCTCCAATGCTCTCAGGTGTCGGCCACTCAACAATTTCTCTAATTTTCTAAGGGTTCATCTTCAATCCTTTCGCATAAATCACAAATCCCAAATATACTAGTTCTTCCTTCATGAAACTACACTTCTTGATGTTTACCAGTAATTTCTCTTCTCTCAATCTCTGCAATACTTGTCTTAGGTATCACAAATGTTCTTCCTTTGTCTTACTGAAAATCAAAATATCGTCTAAGTATACAATAACAAAATTACCCAAGAATTTCTTCAAAACTTGATTCATCAATCTCATGAAAGTACTCGATGCATTTGTCAATCCAAAAGGCATAACTAACCACTCATACAATCCTTCATTTCTCTTGAAAGTAGTCTTCCATTAATCTCCAAGTCTCTGATTCTAATCTAATGGTATTCACTCTTCAAGTGTATCTTTGTAAAATACTTTTCTCCACTCAAACAATCCATAATGTCATCCATCCTAGGAAATGGAAATCTATACTTAAATGTGATCTTGTTGATTTCTCTAGAGTCTATACACATTCTCCATTCTCCATCCCTCTTCGGTGCTAGCACTACAGGTATTGCACAAGGGCTTAAACTTTCTCTAATCTATCCTTTCCTCAACAACTCCTATATCTGTCTATTCAATTCTACATTCTCTGTTGGTGTCATTTGGTGTGCTTCTTTGTTAGGCAAACTAGCTCCAAGTATAAGATCCATATGATGAATGATACTCCAGATTGGTGGCAATCCTTTAGGTACATTATCTGATATGATGTCTTCATACTCTGTCAGTAATTTAGTTATCTTCTCTGGCTGTGATTCTTCAGTTTCTGTGATTAGGGTTCTAGGCTTCTTAGGAATCAAAGCATAACACATATTCTCATGTCTCAATCCATCCAGAAATTTCCTTCCATCTACCAAACAAATTCTAGCATTTCCACATACTTCACTCTTAGGCTTATCTTCCAAAGTAATCAATGTAATTCTCTTTCCATTAGATGTTACAGTATAAATGTTCTTTCTCCCATCATGTATAGCTTTTCTATCATACTGCCATGGTCTACCCAACAATATATGACATACATCCATCGGCATAATATCACACAATACTTCATCATGATAAGATCCACTATGAAATTTCACCAAACATTGTTCACTCATCAGTACCTTGTGTTCATCTTGAATCCATGCTATCTTGTAGGGCTTAGGGTGTTTCAATCTCTCCAGGTTCAGCTTAGCCACCATCTCCTCTGAAACCATATTATCAATAGTACCACTATCAATTACAACCTTACAACATTTAGTTCCTGATTTGCATTTGGTTCAGAACAAACTTTTCCTCTGCAGTGGTTCTTCATTTGTCTTTGCTTGAAATAATTCTCTCCTCATGACTAGTGATTCTGCTTCCTCTAGTTTTTCAGTTGAATTAGGTGATCCAACAAGTTCTTCTTCTACATAAGCTACTTTTCCATTGTTCTCTATCTTCTTGCTTGTACTTCCCTAATGACATTCAAATGTTCTGTGTCCTTCACCTCCACACTTAAAATAGGTACCTCTAAATGTTCTCCTATCAAATCCTCTTCCATCTCTTTTGTATCCTTCACTTCGATAAGAATTAGGGTTTCCTCTGTGGTAGAAAGTTATGTCATCTCTTCGGTATGCATTATCTCTATCTTCCTTCTTGAATGGGCTATCTTGTTTGTTATGCTCTGCCTATGATCTTTCTCCTCTAGAATATGTTCTACCTCTCTGAAATTTACCTCCTTTACCTCTCTATCTTTGCTCATGTTTCTTGTTCAACTTTTCTTCAACTTTCAGGGCAAGCTGATATGCATCTTCCAGTGTTATCATCCTTACCAAACTTAGTTCTTCTTGAATGTTCATTCTCAATCCATTTATGTATCTTGTCACTTTCTCATTGCTTGCTTCACTATGTCCAGTCCTTATAATCATCTTATGCAATTCTTCAATATACTCCTTCATAGATTTCTCCTTTTGTCTTAGGTTTTGTAATCTCTTCAATAGTTCCAACTCATAGTTAGCAGGTATAAACTGATTTTTCAACTTTGTCACCATTCTATACCATTTTATGATCTTTTCGTTTCCTCTTCTGTTTCTATCCAACTAAACTTCTTTCCATCAAATAGCAGCATGTCCTTTCAACTTAGTCTTTGTGAATCTCACCTTCTTCAGATCTTCAATTTCTTCATATTCAAAGTATTCCTCCAAGTAATTTATCCAATCAATCAACTCCTCTAGATTCAAATTTCTAGTATAATTCAGTACATCCACTCTAGGCCTTTTGCCAATCTTTGAAATAGCTCTTAACATCTTCACTTGATCTGATTCTTCTTCTTCTTCTTCTAGGGTTTCTTCATTCTAATCAGCAGATTGAAATTCTTCATCATCACTTTCAACATTAGGTCTAGGTGTTAATCCTCTTCTTTTGTCTTCTTCAACAGCATCCAATCAGACTCGCATTATTTTCATCATCTCCATTATCTCATCCATTCTTCCAACCATGGTACCAACAACAGGTATTTTCCTTAGTGACATCTCTTCCTAGGATCAAGTATAACTGCCTCAATTCGATGATCTAGCTACAGGGTGATAACTAGCTCACAATCAACGATTGGTTGACAACACAAGTAGACTGCATCAAGTTGTCGATCTATTCACAACTATTTACAATTTCACTCCCAATGTATTCAAACTTCACTGTGATACCACTTGGTGCAGTCACGATCAGAGGGTTCACAAAATGAATTGTCCATGTCGTGCAACAAGAGTAAACACAATGGAAGCAACACAAATATAGAATGAAAATGCAGATTCAGATAATCAATATATCATAGATTCAAAATGCTAACATGTCAGCAACATGCGGCCTACAAAACAAGGGCTCACTGGCCTGAATTTAGTTACAACAGATATGACTTTGAAGCACTCTTCAGGAAAAAATATTTATTCTAAACTATCAATTAATCTTACTATTGAACTACTACTTCCTCTTAAATCCTAAGGATCTATTTATATCATATCCAAGCTCCAGAAATCCTCCACATGACCATCTAGGATCAAAGTTACAATTCCCAATGAAGGTGTAACATGTGAAAGCATATATGTCAGCGTTAAAAAATTGGTACTCCTCTGCAAATGATGGAAACTTGATGTGGATCACAGGGAAGGTTAGCTAGGTCTCAAACCATCTTGAATGATGTTTCATTTAGCTTCGCAAGGTGTAGAAGTGCTCTGGAAACCTTCTTCTTCAGCTAGCTATCTGTATGCTCTGTTATGTGAAACCAGGCGATCTTTTGATAGCGATAACTTTCCAAGAATTGATCCAAATGATTTGAATTTTGGATATGATGTGCACAATGATGTCTAGATACTAAGTCGTTCTCCACAAGAGCTGATATGGTAATGCATCAAAATACGGCACAAAATACTGAAACTACTTCTGACCGTCTGAACTAAAATGAACTAGAAAATGAAATAAAACAAAAAAGGAATGCAAGATTGTTCTACAACCAAGGATGCTCCTGCATCAGCGAGAGACCATCAGTATGTGGTTGGAGGAAAAGCACTTAGGTGATGCTCTCCTTCCCAAGCAGATGACATGCCGAGGCTTAGGAAGACAAATATCAAGATTCCATATGCAACATAATTCTCTTTATATGACTTGTTAGTCAAACATTATGTGTAAACTTATCATTATTGCTATGAGCAAAACATTGTAATTGTATACTGAAAGGATTTACTAATATGTTATCTTTGGAAAATGTTGTAAATTTTAGTTTTGAAATTATCCAAAAAAGATATGCATTTTGATTATTGATTATGTTATTGATTATTTCTAATCATAAGTGTGATTATGTTGATCATGACCATATACTTAATGGTAATTAATTTGTTAATTTTGGGTAATAGGAGTTGACATGTTACATATGGTATCAGAGCTACTAGGTTCAATACATGGACCTATGACCTCACTACATGAAATTTTTCCTCTAACATTAATAGTTGCTAATGTTTGGCTTATGCCAGAATGGTAAGAATACAAACAACACCCAGAAAGAAGGTAACATGAAATGGATGTTATCTTAAGGCTATGAGGGAGCAAGCCACAAGAATGAAAAGCCTTGGTCAAACTGGTTGCTTGAGAGGTGCATGGTTGACTGATGATGAAACCTTCACTGATGCGATTAAACACATCAAGCAGGGGAAGGACAAAGTGGTTAGGGATACTCCTATCTCTAGAAATGAATCAGTGAAACCCTCTACACCTAAGGAACCAATCTTGGAAAGTGATCTTAAGGATCCTATTGTTACTTGAGAAATTATGGATGAGTACCTGCGAGTACATCCACCTCCTAAGTTTGATTTGATGAACCTCAAGGATGAGGATAAATATGGGAAGATATCCCAATCTGGAAGTGACTTGAAGTTGCAAGATGTAAAAGAAAATTGTAACAAATGATGGATTATATGTAATCCATGGAAACTATAATACAATTTTGAAATTTTGGCAAATCTTTCCTTTATTGTTAAGATTGCATAAATGAGAATGGCTTTACATTTATGAATGGATTCAATAGTATGAAAAACTAATTGATTGATTAATTTACAAACTTTAGGAGAAGTATATTACAACACGGTTCAGACATGAACCAATATAAGAGATAGCCAGGAAGAAGGGCAACCTTTAGGCCACTCTGATTCAAAACTTGACCAGATCCTCACTATGCTCCATTAGATGAGAGTAAGAATTGGAACTCTTGAGCAGGAGGTCAGGGGTCAACATGGACCTAGGTAGGAAGCCTACCATGGGGGTGATGACGAGGAATGTCATGAGGTCACCACCCAAAGTGGACATGAAGAGAATAACTACAAAACAAGACATGATGAGAATAAAAGAAGCTCCTTGGCTCTAGAATTATCCAGAGATATGAAAAAAGTTACACCTCCCAAGTTTGATGGGACTATAAGCGAAGATGCCACGGAGGCATGGCTTGCAGAAATGGAGAAACACTTTGAAATAAGAAACTATTCTAAAATCACCAAAGTGGTATGGGGAGCATACCAATTGGCCGATGAAGCATCCACTTGGTGGATGAACAAGAAAATGGAGTTAAAATTGAGCTCCATGAGCCTAACCTAGGAAAGGTTTGTGGAACTCTTTAGGTAAAGATGGTTTCCTTAGTTGTACTTTGACCAAAAGCTTATAGATTTCTAAAATTTGAGACAGGGTGACTCAACTGTGAATGAGTACTAAGAAAAGTTCACTCGCCTCCTCAAATATGTTCCGCAATATCAATAGGATGAGAGATTTCACATCTGAAAGTTCATCATGGGATTGAATACCTAGATTGGGGGTGAAGTGGATGTGCATGGTCCCACTATAATGGACCAGGTATATGAGAAAGATATTAAATATGAAAAAAAATTAAAATCTATGTCTGCATACAGGGAAAGAGACCACAAAAATTTTAATTGGTCCCAATCCTCCTAGTCATTTAAGAAAAAAGGGAAAAAGTAGGACTTTACTAAGAAAAGTGATAAAGGGTCCAAGAACAATCAAAATAAATCCAAGGGGGAAAAGAAAGGCAATAATAACTCTAAGAAAAATGGAGATAATTTTGGGAAGCCTTATGAAAGGTGAGGACCTGTGGGAGGGTGTTATTCATGTGGTGGTGATCATTATGCCAACCAATGTCTTAATAAGACGCAAGGAACTCAGCCACGAGGAAATCCTTTACCCTCTCATCAGGTACCTTTTCAACAACGTATACATGTAGACCTGGATAATAGGCAAGTTGAATATCAAATCACTCCTATTGAAACCACATGTATTTTATCTAGTTTTCCAATTTTAGTTTTGATAGATACTAGTGCAACGGAATGTTTTATTTCTCCTAAAGTTTTGAGTAAGATATCTAGAAAAGATGGATATACGAAAAATAATTGGTCAGTTGAATATGCAAATTAGACTAGAGCTTAGGTAGAGCAATGCTTGTTTGAGGCTAAGGTTGAACTTCTGAGTTTCTCTACTAAAGTGAACCTTTACGTAGCCCCATTAGGCTCATATGATGTCATTCTTGGGATAAACTGGTTATGGAAACATGGGGCTAAAGTGGATTGTTTTGCTAAAACAATAGAGTGTTTAGATGACCTTGGGAATAAAATCTTTCAATAAGGTAACCTAGAGAGGTTAAACTGAGACAAATATCTGCACTACAAATTTAAAGAGCTCAGAGAAAAGGATGTCATCTCTTTGTTGTTAAAATGGAAGAAATAAATAGTCATAAGGAAACTTATTTCCAAGATGATTTGATGTTTTATGAATCTTAGAAACTCCAAGGAGTTGAGAAGAGGGAATCCATAGATCGGAAGAGATTAGATATGGATAGATACCCTTTTCTTAGAGATTTTTAGGATGTATTTCCGAATGGGCTAGCGTGATTACCCCCTAAAAGAGATTTTGATTTCTCTATAGATATAATTCTAGGTTTGGAACCTATATCTAAAGCTCCATATAGAATGCCCACAACTGGGTTAATGGAGCTACAACATCAGTTGCAAGAATTGCTTGATAAAGGATTGATGAGGCCCAGTGTATCACCCTGGGGAGCACCAACATTTTTTGTGAAAAAGAAAGATGGTACGCTGTGTTTATGCATAGATTACCGTATGCTAAATAAAGTGATGATAAAGAACAAGTACCCATTGCCCCACATTGATGATCTCTTCGATCAATTGCATGGAGCAACTGCATTTTCTAAGATCGATCTTCGATTTGGGTACCATCAATTGTAGCTAAAAGATGAAGATATTCACAATACATCCTTTAGAACAAGGTATGAACATTATGAGTCACTGTTATGCCCTTTGGATTAACAAATGCACTTGTAGAGTTTATGAAGTTAATGAATAGTGTGTTCAGAGATTGCTTGGACATGTTTGTCCTTGTTTTTCTTAATGATATTCTTATCTACTCTAAGAGTTAAGATGAACACCTTCAACATTTAAGGTTTGTTCTACAAAGATTGAGAGAGCATAAAGTGTATGGAAAGCTCTCAAGTGTACTTTCTTTCAAAAGGAAGTGCAGTATTTGGGTCATCTAATTTCAGCTAAGGGAATAGCTGTGGATCCGGCCAAGATTAAAGCCATATTGGAATGGCCAGCATCAAGAAATGTACATGAGGTCCAAAGTTTTATGGGCCTAGCAGGTTATTATAGAAAATTTGTAGCAAAATTTTCAAAAATTACTTATCCTATTAGTTCTTTGCAAAGAAGTGGAAAAAGATTTGATTGGTCAGAAAAATACCAGGAGGCATTTGACCAACTAAAGGAAAGATTGATTATGGCACATATCTTGAAGGTACCTGACCCAAAAGGTCATTTTGTAGGACTTCATTACCGATGCCTCAGGGGAAGTCTTAGGTGGTGTACTTGTCTAGGATGGATAGGTTATTGCATATGAGTCCAGGAAACTAAAAACTTATGAAAAAAACTATGCCCCTCATGATTTAGAATTGGCAGTAGTAATTCATGCACTTGAAATGTGGAGACACTTCTTGCTTGGAAAACCTTTTGAAATAAAAAAAGACCATCAAGGACTCAAATATCTATTAACTCAACCACACCTAAATGCTTGCCAGTGAAAGTGGTTGGAGTTAATCTCAGATTATGATTTTGAGATTAAATACATTCAGGGCAAGGAAAACTAGGTGGCGAATGCTTTAAGTAGGAGAAGACATATCTCATCAATGATCTCCAGACATTCTAATTTTAAGAATCAGGTATTATAAAAGTCTAAGGGAGATGATTTTTATGAGCAAGTAAAACAAGCCCTTATGGAGAATCCTCAGGACCCAAAATATGATGGATTTTATCTTGAACCAAATGGGTTATTGAGATATAAAGGAATGATGTATGTTTCAAACTCCAATGAGTTAAGGAATATTGTGTGGAAAGAGGTTCATTCTGCACCTTATTCAGGACATCCTGGAGTAACAAAGTTACTAGCTGATGTGAAGCCTTTATGTTTGTGGAAGGGAATGAAGAGGGATACTGCAAGGTTTGTAGCTAGATGTCTAGAATGCCAGAGGGTGAAGGCAGAGCACCATCACTTGACAAGACTTTTATATCCTCATGAAATTCTAGAATGGAAATGGCAAATCATTAGCATGGATTTTGTGCAAGGACTTCCTATGTCTAGGAATAAGCATAATGTTATTTTGGTTGTGGTGGATAGACTCACCAAGGTAGCACATTTTATACCTAGGAATTTGATGGATGGGGCACCAGTCATAGCCCACAAATTTGGGCAAGAAGTTTTTAGATTGCATGGTATTTCTGAGAAGATTATCTTAGATATGGATGTCCATATTGTTACACCCCATGTGTTTCTATCAACTTCCTATTTACCTAGATTGGTTAATTTGTTTGGAAAGTGAGTGATTATGGATTTCTGTATCTATATATGTGTTGTAGGGAAAAAATAGTATACAGAGGGAATTGTTTTTAATTTTTTTTTAATCTTTTTATATGCAAGTTGGAAATAGGAAAGAAGAAAAAATTCTCTGACTTTAAATTACAAATCAACAATAGATCTTTGAATATATGCACTTGCATATATATATATAGTGTTACATGTGCAATTAATTTCTTCTTGGGCATCGTTTCAAACTTTATTCAGATCATCATAGTTTGTAATATATTTTTACTCAACCAAATCTTAATACTCGTCAATGACGATGGATGGAGTTCCTTTGTGAGTATGATTTTGACGTACAATACATAAAAGGGAAAGAGAATGTAGTGGTAGATGCTCTAAGAAGAAGAAAACATGAGGTATCCTCTTTAGCCTTGACAACTGACTTGAGAGGATGCATTTTAGAACAATTGCCTCGTGACTCTTGGTATAATGAAGTATTGCAGGAAAATCAACTCCATGGATCCTTGAAGGACAAGTTTGAGGGTTATTATTTTGATTCTGATGGTCTTCTTAGACATTATGAACATATATATTCCTCCTTTGGGAAATCTTAGATCTTTTGTGCTAGGAAAAGCACAGAGAGCACCTTATGTTGTACACCTAGGGATTAAGAAGATGCATGCAAACCTTAGGAAGTACTTTTGGACTGGTATGCGGAACGATATAGCAGAATTCGTAGCAAGATGTCTCAAATGTTAGAAAGTGAAGGATGGATATCAACATCCAGTAGGGTTGTTGTATCCTCATGGAATCGTGGAATGGAAGTGGGATGTCATTTCTATGGAATTTATTATAGGCTTTCCTTTGACAACTGTACAAAATGATGCCATTATGGTGACAGTGGATAAATTGACAAAAGTGGCTCTCTTTTCTCCTATGAAGACTTCGTATATTGCACAGGTTTTGTGGCGAGGGTTTTCTTGAATGACATAGTTAGACTCCATGGTATCCATTGTAAGATCATTTTAGATAGAGATTTGGTGTTTACATCTTCCTTTCTGGATTGCCCTACAACAAAAGTTAGGCACTAAGCTAAATTTTAGCATAGCTTATCACCCTAAGACTAATGGACAAACTGAAAGGGTGAATCAAGGGTTGGAAGACATGCTCAGGATGTACGTCATGGATCAACAGTCTAGGTGGGAGGACTTTTTTTACTTGGTGGAGTTTGCTTACAATAATGGTTATGACAACTCTTTACGCATGGGTCCTTATGAGGCTTTGTATGGTAGACCCTGTAGGACACCATTGAGTTGGGATCGTATTGAGGATAGAGTTGCAGTGGGCCCTGAACTGGTTCAGTAAATGGAGAAGTAGGTAATTCAAATTTGTGAGCATTTGCAAAAGGCACAAGATAGATAGAAGCAATATGCAAATGCTAAGAGGGTTGATAGGAGTTTTCAGGTTGGAGATAAGGTGTTTTTGTGAGTTCACCCACATAAGAGTCCAATCTGTTATGGGAAAGACTCTAAGTTGGAACCTAGATTTGTAGGACCTTTTGAGATTCTAGAGATGATTGGTCTACTTTCTTATTGCTTAAAGTTTCTATCTAGTTTGTCTCGTACACATGATGTGTTTCATGTTTCAAATGTTCTTAGGAAGTATATGTCATATTTGTCTCATGTTTTGTATTGGGATGCTTTACAGGTGGAGCAGGATGGGGAGCTAACTTCATAACCCATTCATATTTTGGATTGTTGAACATTGGTCCTTCGAGGTTGAGTGCTGGACCAAGTCAAGGTCCAATGGGACCTAAATACAATGAGGCTTCTGCCACTTGGGAGGATATAGGATAGATGAGGGTTTCACATCCTCACCTCTTTGAGGGATTCCAGGAAGAATCCTAATCTTAGGGAGGAGGATGTAAGGCCTACCTATTTACTTAGACATTTTATATGCTATTATGACTTAGACATTGGTGACTATATTATTTTACTATTTTGATGCATAGAGTAAGAGACTATGGTACATGTGGTTTGGATATTTTTTTATATGTGTTGATTTGTAGGTGTGATTAATAGACATATGTGGTTTGGAAATTCAATGCTAACTTAATTTTATGTCTTAGTGGAATAATTTAATTTCAGTATAATGATGCTAAATTGTGAAATTGAAATTTGTTTAGACTTAAATTGTTATGTTTTAAACAAAGGGGTAAATTAGTTAATATTTTAATTGAATGTTATTTTTATGTTGTTTCAGCTATAGTACCAAGACATATTGATATTCAAAATGTGAGTTGTGTAGGGGGTGGCCAAGGTGTTAGATTCAGAGATCTATCCAAGAGCGTATTGTGTTAAACTTGTTTAGCCAAACCTATTCTACTTTGAGGAATATTGAATTAAGTCTTGTGTGTGTTAGTAAGTGAGTTATGTGTAGTTATTAAATATTTTATTTTTATATTTTGTTGATGAAAATTAATTTCATTCTTTTATTATTTGTTTTATTGTTGGATAAGATTTCCATGGAGGATAATTCTTTTAATTGAAATAATATCCTCCTATTCTAATTTATTTATGGGATAAGGTTTTATCTTGTTTTATTTATTTATAGTTTTTATTTAAGATTTTATTTTTGTTTAATTACTTTATTTGAAAGTTTTATTGAATTTATTTTTGGGAAAAGAGAAGGCTTTTTGAGAAAAGAGTATTTACTGTGTTTTAAAGAAAGGGGGACTTTGATTTTTTTGGGGAATGCAACTAATTTTTTGGTAAAATCTCTCTCGAATTTCTTTGGGTTTTTGGGAAATGGCTTCTTGAGGAATTTGGAAAGGAATTTGCATTTGGGAAATGAAGGAAGAAGGATTGAAGAATTTTGGGAAGGGATCTTCCCTCTTTGTGCTTCTTCTAACTTGGAGAGTAGAAGGTACGTTTATTTTATTTGCAATTTTATAAATAGCTAAATTCATTCTTTTGAAAGTGTATGTTGTATGTTGTTTGTTTATGTAACTTGTGGTTGTTGGATGGGTAGTTTCGAGTGTTGTTTTGTGGTTAAAAGAGGTGAGGAGCCTCTCTTGGGGGACCTCTTGTGGTTGGGTTTGTGGAAGTTGTTATGATTTTGTAGTTGGGTTTTGTAGAAGTTGTTCATGATTTCATACAGAGTTGGGTATGTGGAAGAAGTACGAAGGAAAGTGTAGTTGGGTTTTCCTGAAGGGTTTGTGCAGAAAATTGTAGTTAGGTTTGTGGAAGTGTGGAAGTTTGAAGAACAAGTTACTAAAGAAGTTTTATTATTGTCCCCCCAAGTGGGAGTTTATTCCCTCTTATCCCCTTTTTGAAGGATTCTTTGAAATTCTTTTAAGTGTGAGTCTTGCCTTGGGTTTCTGTATGAGTATTTTTTTGTATGAATTTTATCAATGAATGTGTATTGTCAACCTACGTTTCTTGGAGGATCTCCTAGCTTGAGGATAGATTGGTTTTCCAATCCTATGGTAGGGTGGAGAGTGTGCTTGGCCATCCTTGTTTTGAAAGCAATAATTAATTTAAGTTTTAGTTGGTTTCTTTTATAAAATAAATTAATTTATTTTCCTAACTTATTTAGTTTATTTTTTTATGCATTTCTAATAGAAATTAATTTCGTTTAGTTAATTAATTAAATGGTTTTCTAATGTTGGAATGATAGTGAGGGTTAGGAGATATTGCAAACAACAATTAGTTGTTTAATTTATTCAAGTTTTCAATTAATTTTAACTATAAGTGACTTTTTATTCATGGAAATTAGATCACACGTGAGGAGGTTTTTGAATAGGTAAACTTGTAATTTAATTCAATTCATTTAACTTTTATTTAAAAAAAAAAATTTCTTTGTGTGCCCATTTATACGTGTGTATAGGTGGGCATGGACATTACATGTGTTTGAGTTGTAGGCTCTCTGATATACTTATCCCAATTGTAAATAGTGAACACAACCCATTTTTTTCAAGGTACTAATTAAAATTTTAAGAAACCTTAATTTTAACAACATTTTAACAATTAGATATTTACTCAAAAGCTTTGAAGCAATTAGCCCAAGGTGTGACTAGATAAGAAATAGGCACAAGTAATTAGCATTGGTTTTTTTGTGGTAAGTGGAATTTTTAAAAATTAAAATATATAAATATATAAGAACAAATACAGAGTTATTTGTAAACACTTTATTTAAACATCATTTAATTTAATGGTCAAATAATCAGTAGCAATTTTACTCCTGATCAATATTTTTTTGGTTTTTATTTTTTATTTTTTCCAATTTCCAATTTCCTTTTTGGTTCGATAGTTTTTGTGATTTTCTTATTTTCAATTTCTTTTTTGGTTTTTATTTTTTATTTTTTCCAATTTCTTTTTCAAATAAACTATGGAAAAGAGATATCCCTCATACTAGTTATTGACCAGTATTAACATTTGACTATTAAAATAGATGATATTTAAAAAAAAACAACAATTAATTGTTAGAAATAATGAATAAACTAGAACACGTGTCTCAATTGACTAGGCCATTTATCTTAGTTGTGTTGTAAGATCCACTATTCTAGGAGTTAGTTTAGGGATCTGTTGAGTTATTTGTGGATCCGTTAATCTCAGCATCCCATTATAAATTGTTATACTTCCACGGGATGGCTCAGGATTATGATGTAGTGTGTCTGTGAGAGAAAGCTAGGTTTGATGGCTGCCATATGAAATGAGTCATCAAGGAAAAGTGTGTTAGCTGTTAGTGCGTTAGTGTATTAGATTGTGGGCTGGTTTGGAGATCAGATAAGAGTTTAAGGTTTGGAAATCAAATTTAAGGACTTAGGGCAGTCTCATTACTACTCTATCTTCTAGCTTAGAATGGAAATAAGTCTCTTCTATTTATTTCAATTTTTATGTTTTTTAGGTTATTTTGTAATTTGTTATTGGCTATTTGGATTGGGTTTTTCATATTCCTCTCTGTCAGGGTTGTACTAAGAGGTTCATGTAAAGAACCTGTGTAAGTAGTTTAATATCCGCATTGTAAATGTCACGGAAATATAAGTGACTGATCGGAAGTGCCAAGGATAAGAATAGGAAAGTGTGAAGAGTGCCGAGGAAAGGAATGCATAAGCCATGGTTAGGAGCCATGCCACCGATCGGTGCAAGAGGTGATTGAAGCCGAGGTGTTATGGGATGACCTCACCCATATTCGAAAATATGATCTACATATGGCAGAGGTCTACATATAAGGTAGATAGTGTTGCAAGAAATGTAACATGGAATGAGACCCTTATGACAAATTATAGGCAGCCAACAAAGAAATGGTTGTCAAGTTAAAGCCCACGTTTGTTTAACACTGGCATAGATCCTTCGGCAATGTGCAATGACAGTCAGCAAGAATAATTGTTTGCAGATGAAAGTTATAATGTAATTATAATCCAAATGAAAATTAGTGTAGTTTATTCATTAAGGGGGAGTGTTAGAAATAATGAATAAACTAGAACACGTGTCTCAGTTGACTAGGCCATTTATCTTAATTGTGTTGTAAGATCCACTATTCTAGGAGTTAGTTTAGGGATCTATTGAATTATTTGTGGATCCGTTAATCTCAGCATCCCATTATAAATTGTAATACTTCAGTTTAATAGAGATAATATATTTTCCCGATCTAGATTTTATCATTAATAGGGCAACAACAGCCACAACTACACATACAACGCTAACAAAAACATGAAAGAGTCATTCGCATTTTAGAGTGAAGAGACAAGAGAGATAAGTAGAAAAGGTGGAGCGAGCGATTGTCTCCCTTATTTAGCATAATGTGTGGTTATAAAAACCTAGTAACTAGTTACATAAGTGTATGGATGAAGTTGAGGATAAGCGTATGGATAGAGTTGAGGATGGAGCGAGGGAATGGTAGTTGTAGTGATGGCGGAATAAGTGTATGGATAGAGTTGAGGATAGAGCGAGGGAATGGTAGTTGTAGTGATGGCGGAATGAGCGTTTGGGTGGAGTTGATGGTGGAGCGTGGGAATGGTGGTGGTAGTGGTGGTGGTGGTGGTGGTGAGTGGAAGTGAGGTAGTGTGCAGCGAGAGAGGAGTAGGTAAGTGGTGTGACACCAGACCAGCACTGAGAAATGCAGTATTATGCCCCGTGCCGTAAGAGCTGCAGTATGCTGCCTTGTCATTTCGTGCAGAGCAGGAGGCTGTATCCGCCTTCACCATCACCATTCCAATGCCCACATTGCTTCCCAGACACACCAACACCAACACTGCCACGCTTGCTTTGTACTCACCCATCTTCTGCATTCACAAATAACAATCTTAGTCTCAGTATTATGGTTCTACATTCAAACTCAAATGAAACTAAAATCTTACTCAAATAATTGTATTCCTATTCTTGTACTACGCATACCATAGGCCGATCTAAAACATTCACACTGCGCTGCTTGCTCTTTGCTTGTATGTTGGATCGGTAATGCCTGTAACATTCATTTATAGTGACCGAGAGATGCACTGCTAGCTGTTACTGCCGAGTAACCGTATCATTGCCCATGTGAATAAACTGTCTTACCATTTAATTGCATTTACTGTTGGACCATTTTATTTATTAGGAGCTAAAGAAATTCTTCAATGTATGACCCCACAAATGGATCTGTGTTGAGTTGGGCCTCACTTATAACTATAAATAATCCATAGAGAATTTAGGTGGGTGGCTTATGTTTTTCATAAAATGTCATCAATATCAAATTCCCCAATAGTTTTTCTCATCATCAGGTCCCAATACACAAAATTAAGGATTGTCCACTTATATATATGTTGTTCACTCAGTTGGTGGATGAGTCCTCTATGCCACCAACTCATGAGTCTAGTTGGTCGATTATGGATGGCAAAAAAAACCTATAGTTCCCAACCACTCTAAGATAAATTATCCTTCGTTAAAGCCTTTGTATATCTTTAAACTGTTACCATGATGACCCATCATCATGTAGTGGGTCCATCTCGTCAAAAACCTATTACAACATCCACTCAACTAGTTATAGAGAGTGTTGGTCATAAACATCTGATAAGGGTCTTTTAATGCTTCCCAAATAAATTATCAATCCTCTAGACATTGTCAAAATCCTTCGAGTGAGGATTAGTTACTAATGGGATATTATAGTGGAAAATGTCACTCCATTTCACTCAAAGATTATACTTACCCGAAATAATGATATCTACTAGGTAACTAGTTTGAAGCTTTAGTGGAGAATGGTGATGGTCATTTAGAGCACTATGCGGAGGATCCCTCCATATGAATGCTATCTCTTGGAATGCTAGAGTCCAAGTACTAAGTTTATTTTACATGTTGCTTGCTAGCAGTTAGGTCCATTTGATATTTTTTAGAAGATTTATTGAAGTTACAACATTTTTGCTTCAAACTTCCTTTAGGCCTCTCTACCCTCAATATTTAATCTTGTCACCTCTCTTGAGGATGTATGTGGAGGTGTGCGCATGTTAATTGATTTTGGTTTACCCTTTGCAATTACTATGGCAAGGGAGTCTCCCAACTTTCGTGTCATATGAGCAACTTTTGACATTCATGGGAGAATGTTAGGGGTTGTAAATTTTTACACCCCTAATGATGGTCTTGCAAGAGCAACATTTAAGCATTGGTTAGCTAATAACTTGCTGCTTTTAAATTGGATCATTTGTGGTGATTTTAATATGGTGGAGTCTCCAAAGGACAAAGTTAGCTTGTTACCAATACGTTAGTGTGTCAAAAAGCATGAAGCATGATTCTATTTCAAAAACTATTCTAGTTTACTAGACCCAAATCTTTGATTGTGGCATGCCACATCAACTCTTTCATTTATGTGGACCAATGTCTTACCCAATGAGGACAAAGTTTTGAAATTCCTTAATTGCATTGTATATTTTGATCAACACGTGTTTACTCTTTCTTCTCCCAATGACAAATATGTGCAAGTACATCTAAAGGTCATATTGTTTGACCACAATCCCATCACTTTTAAGTTGGATATGTTTAAATGCACCTATGAAAATTTCATGGATGTAATTATTTCTAGACACATCACATCTAAATCATCCTAATATCATCCACCTCATTACAAAAACTTGGAACATGGAGCCATGCCCTCCCTACCCTACTAGCCAGATCAATTGGTGGAATTCTATGATTAATCTCACTACCACCTTCCTAAATAGATTTGGAAATCAAGTTGACCATTCCCACAAACATGTAGAGTTTGTTGTGTTTAGAGAATTTTGTAACATCCATACTTGAATGCTAAATAGAACATTTAAAAATAAAAGCAATAAATTCCAAAATTTTATTATTGTATTTTTTAAAATCTTAAAGTGGGTACTTTTGCATTTACAAGTTACATGATATAATACATCAGCTGATGGTCACTTTACATGCAAATTACAAATTTTACTTAAGTACATGTACAATAAAGTGATGCCATATGTTCACAAGTCTTTGGCAGTCAATTGCAAGAGGGAGAGCATCACTCGGGTGCTTTACCTCCAACTATAGATTGATTGTCCCCTGTACACCTTCCTATTGGAAGTGTCCCTACCCTTCGCAAGGGTATAGATAATGAGAATCAACTAATTCTTTGTGCCATCTAAGAATTAGTGTAGTGTCCTAGCAAGAAACAATTAGGTTTGCAACTTCTAGTTAATCCCTATCTTTGTACAACCCATCTGACTGTTCATGTAATCTGGAACATAGTGAACTAAGAATGCAAGTAGTGATTTTGCATTACTTTGGCCAATGTTTCATATAAACGAGTCGATTGTTCACACACATCTTTTTCGATTTAGAGACTGACATTCTATCTATTCTCTTTTTAGTTTAAAGGTATACAAGACTCTTAATACGTGTTATCCTATACCTATCCAATTGGGATTACTAGTATACCGTCAACTAAAGATCAACTAGACAGCTACAAGATAAGAGTCAAGATGACTTATAATCATGCATTGGGCCCATCTTTGCATCCTCGCAACCTCAGGTCTTTGACATCTGCCAATTACTCAATGACTAGTCAAACTTGTGTTCATGCATAATAATTAGTCTAGATGGTTTGTTATAGGATATTCTTTAGTCTAAAGTATAGTTTAAACCTTTCTTGAGTATTCATAACTTCTCCCTAAAGTTGGGTTACTTGTCCATGTAGATCGTAATTAGTACATCTACCTTGGGTACTATATGGGTTTAAGAACTAGTAGCATTCTACCTTTATGCAAAATTCATGCCAAACGTAGAACTTGAATGATCTTACAAAATGCATATTTCAAATGAAAACCAAACTTGTGTAACATTTAGAATTTACTCTAACTAGAGTTCTTACTTTCCAAAATAAGATTTTAAGTCAAGTGACAAAAAGTCTCGAAGCATATGTAAGGATATATAACTATATATATATGCCCACATAATTATCCATATATATACCCATATATATTATACATATACATATATACTAATAATTTGGTCCTCATTTGTTATCACATTGGACTATTTAACTATCCAACCATTATAACAATTTAGATATGGTTTTTTTCTGCATTTCTGTCGCTGATTTCAGCTAGACAAGTATCTATTTTCTTCTTAACTTGAATAAAGATGAATGTTCATATTAAATGACTTTATCACTTCCATTGTTAGGTTTACTTACTTCACATTAGATGGTTGTATCATTACCAAATAATATGATACAAGAAAACTATTGGCCATTCTCAATTAAAATTAAAGATAATACCGGATATACCATGGTTCACTTTAGTCCAGTTATAGGTAATGTGAACTAAGCTCTCGGCTATACATAGCCAATATAAGAATAATAACTATACAAATTTGCCTCTACAAACATAGAAAAAATAGGTTTCTTTATACTCTTGTCTACATACGAATGCATGCATGATTTTTGGTCTTATGCAGAGCTTACAACCTTCACAAGACGTAGATACAAATGCATGCTTAACGGCATGCTTATAGATCTTACGACCTTCATAAGACTTAGATACAAATGCATGCTTAATGGTCTTCTTCAAGCTCTTGGCAAGTTTCAAACCAAAACGAAATGTATACAGAAAGAAACATAAGGCTATCAGCCTTTAATCTACACCAAGGGCGAACCTTAAAACATATTCAATATAGGGCTTTCACTTGAGCTTGTATCTACCAAGGCTCTCAACCTTTTATGGATTCAAAAACCACTCTTATTAACATAAATGAAATGCTAATAATAACACAAGATTAATGATATGAATACAAAGTTAAACCCACAACTTCAGTGATATGTTGCACGGTTTGTGCTTTGGTTTAAACTTGTCTGGTTATCATTATAATCCTCGGTAAATACATATGATAAATCTTTGCAAGGAGACATATTCTACAATTCACTCCTAAGTTTTAAGCTTGCAAAGAATTACATTTTCTTTCTCAGTAATAACACAAAATAAGCTTTGCAAAAGCATTGATACCTTATTCAACTTAGCCACAGAACAAACTGCTACTCTACTCACCTATTCCTCTCCCTTCTATCACCGAGACTCTCTCTTTCCCGAGTTTTATCGCCCTTCTTGCACTCGTACAAAGATTTTCTATCTGGTTAATTTGCTTATGGGATTCTCTTTTTCCTGGTATCTACACCGAATGTCTTTTTCCAAGGATCTCACAATTAGAGATGTTGCTATGCATTTAAATATATAAATATGCATGCAACAGTGGCTATCTATAAAAATGTCTTAAACAACTTATTCCTCTCCACAAGAATAGACTAGATGCGTCAACTACTCAAGTTGACTAGGTAAACAGAGGTGAAAATAACCTTACACAAGAAGAAAAATGATCACAACATTGTAACATTACCAATGCGATTAGACAACATTAAACACCAAAAAGAACACTACATTTGACCAAACCTCTAAGTGAGTGTGTGAGTTCCCTGATGTCACAATGTTCATTGTATTTTCACAATCTATCACCCTCTCCCTGGTGATGCTCTCCCTCCTCATCTGGGACAGGAAACATTGTCCCCACATGCACCTCAGTTGCATAATAGTAGTTAGTCCATTACATCATTTAACCATGTGTATAATAATTGTTGGGTCCCAAAATGACTGCAACACAAAACTCTTAAACATTTCTAAATCACCTAGGCCAGGGATATCGTCAGGGTGATAGAAAGAAGTTTATCAACAAGTTAGGGGTGATTTTGGCCAACTTAAAGGAGTGGGTAGAGTCCTCTACTCTTTGAACTCAGCTTAAACTCTGGAGGTATATTCCAAGGGGTATACCTAAGCAAGTATTTACTTCAAACTAGATGAACAACTAAAAATAAATGAACAACCAAACCGAAATCACTTTCTTGATGGCTGTAAGCTCATTGATGGCAAACTTGGGGTCAATCCTGTCCCATACTGTAACCTGAATACTCTCATGAACTCCTCTCAAGAATCAATACCATTATCATTTAGAGAGCTTTATACCATTCTTTAACATTCTCTTCCAATGAGTGTATAGATAGTTTCATCATAATATCTTCATCCTCAATTTCATATTCATTAGTGATATTAATAAAATTCTTAAGGTGTTCCTCACTTATGATAGCATTATTACCCTGAAACCTAGGAATCTTTCCCCTATTCTCATTTGGAATGGGATTAGGAAAGTTAGGTATGCTAAAAAAATCAAGTTGTTTGTACCTTTTAGCTCACAAACATTGCCTTTGTGGAGGGAATCTATGTGCTTGTCTTTGTTGTACTTGTCTAACATTTTGAATGTTACCATGTTGCTGATTTACTTGATTTAGTGGTGGATGATTGTTAACATTCTGAGCATTGGCATTATTTACACCCTGTTGTCCCATCTAATGTTGCTGATGTTGTACAAGTCTCTAATTGTTTTGCAGGTTATGGCCTTGCTACTATACATTCTAGTTTTTCTGGGCTTGCTAAGCAAGTTGCGCTTGTTGTTGATCAAGCAAGGCCTACACTTCTCTTTGTCTGTTTCTGAGGTGATCAAGTAGATTAAGCTCATCCTAGATTCTTCTTTCTCTTTCCTCATCACCAGGTTGCTATTACTGATTTCCCTCATTAGGAATGTTGTCACGTTGACCTCCAAGTGATCCCATGGGAGAATTAGGATGTTTGGTATCCTGATATGTCTCTTCATTCTCACTGGCATTCCCAAAGATCCTTGAATGTGGATCATTAGACCTATTTCTACTTCCTCTGTCGATAACATTTTTGTTTCTTCTAACATTGTGCTCATTTCTATTTGTTCTTCTATTTTCTCTGAGCATATTATCTGCAGAGTCCTCAAAAGTATAATTATATTGACTCCTAAGGTCAACAAATATACAGTCTTGGGTATTTACTGGAGGCACCACATTGGGGTATCTTGTCCTATATCTATTCATCCTATTTTCTACACTACTAGAGGATTCCTCATTCCCAGACTGTTACTGATTTCTTCCTCTAGGCATTGTATAACAGAGTCGTCACTCCCCTTTCTGGGAAGAAATATTGAATAAACATTGCACTTCAACAATATAGCAACCAGAAAATAATTCAATGGCTTTTTGGTAATGGTGTCAATCTATTAGGTCTTAAAATAACTACAACACAAAACTCTAAAACATTTCTAAATCACCTAGGCCAAGGATGTCGTCAGGGTGATAGAAAGAAGTTTATGAACAAGTTAGGGGCGATTTTGGCCAACTAACAGGAGTGGGTAGACTCCTCTACTCTTTGAGCTCAGCTTAAACTCTAGAGGGATATACCAAGGGGTATTCCTAAGTAGGTATTGACTTCAAACTAGATGAACAACTAAAAATAAATGAACGACCAAACCCAAATCACTTTATTAGCCCCAAAATTGTCACTAAACTAAGAATAAATGGTTGTTACAAGACCCCTATATAGCTGATGAGGGAAATCCTACTAAACGAGGATGCATTTTGAAATACTAGACTATGTCTAAATATATGTATATGAAGTTTAGTTTTAAAATCTTGGGTGATCACAAGTTTCTCAGACTAGTGCCTATCTGTTGGGCTGCAGAGTCTCATATTCAACAGAGGAATACAACTATAAAGAAATATACATCTACCTATTTAAAGATTCAAATACATGAAAATCAATATCAAATCACTGAGAATACTTAATAATCCAACACCACACCATGTTCTTCCTTATGTAATACTAAAATGATCATTTATAGAATTTGGAAATGAATTAAGAGTTGTCACACTCATCCAAATCAGAGCTTACATTCACACCACTAAATGTGGTAATAGAAAATTGTAACTGCAATTAAGTTTCCTAAGAAGAACATATATGGAAATGGAGAAAAACAGTGACTCAATACAAAGATTGCAAAATATGTAACATACATTTCACAGTTGTTTCATGAAGAATGAAAACTACGAAGAAGATCTTTTCTTTTCTACCTCTGGATCTCTGAACCTGCTGAGAGAACAATGACCAATTGACTAACCTTAATGCATCTAAAACATATGCATATATAGCAATCTATCTCACTATGCTTATTCAAAGTGTTGCATTCTGTTAAAGAAAAACTCATATTGTATTAAATTAGGCATATGGCCTTGTCAGAAGATATCTCTACCCAAGGAATGTCTGAATACAATTGTTTTTCCAATCATAAATGTGGAAATATCCTAATTTGATTCAAAACATAAAAACTGAAGATGAAGTAGCTGAGAAATATCTACTGCATTAAAGACTAGAAGTTGACTCATTTTCTTGCATAATTAAATATACAACAAATACCTAGAACATTGATGATGGAAGGCTAAATTCACCCCCTGACAAGTCTGAGGACTGACAAAAGAAGATCGCTCACATGCTTGGAATACTTGGAGCAATAATGAGGCATGGTTTGAGTCCACTCCCTAACACCTGTAGCATTAATTTCATCTACTTTGTTCACCATGAGTACCTGTGCATTGAAGAGTTTCACTGTGCTATTCACCTGAACAACCCTGTTCTGTAGAATTATTAATTTTGAGTACAAATCTATCTGCACAATCCTGCAATCATGGTGTGTTTTCAATAAAAATACCTCCATCAAGGCCTTTACAACACTTTAAATATGTTGTTCAATTTTCCTTTTTGGGTCTTCTTTGAATTCATAGGCATGAAACATAAAGCATAAAAAATTGGGAGCTACAGCTTGAACTGCCACTTGAGAGACTCATTAATCTGCATGACCTATGTGAATCTACATGATGAATAAGCTGCCACGTGGAAGAGGCTCGACTAATGGTGCAACAAAAAGAAAATGTCAGAAAACCTTTTCTTTGAAGATGCACAGTCACGCCATGCGTCACCCTCTCACTTTTATCTATTGGGTCCCACCAATAATGACTAGAACTTGACACGTCACAGATTAAACATGGCCCAAAACAAATGTTCACTACTTTAAAACTCAAAAATTGACATTATGCATGGTCATGCCATGTGTCTTGAGCCCCAGCCAATGGCGTAACAAGAAACGCCTTCTAAGAAACAAACTACTCTAAGGTGCGATACTTTGAAAACTGGATTCCACTATCTATTGACTCAAAAGAGACATCTATATATGTACCACAAATTCTTTTATTCTTTTATTCACTTTGTCAGCAAATTCTTACTTTCATGAACTTTGGAATTGTTTATCTTTTCTTCCTTATTCATCCTTGGAGCCTTTTGTTTTTTTGGTGAAATGTTGTCACGATGAACTATTCCTTATTTATCCCTTTTTGCATATATCAACAAATTTTCCTTCTCAAGAACCTCCCTCCATGCCACTTCATGCTTTTCTTTTTCTCTCTTTGCCCTTTTATGGGTTGGCAAAATTGCCTCGCGATGAACCAGGTTATTGACAAACCTAAAGGTTGGCAAACCAAGCCCCTTGCCGATAAAGACTTGCCTTCTAACTTGTTTTTACCTTTTCTTTTCTCTGCCTTTATCAATGATTTACCTTAGTGGGATACCACCTTGTCGGTGAATTCTCTGTTAGAAGAATCTCCCATCGGTGAAACTTTTGGTTTGCAAACCAAAACTTTTGCTGACAAACTCACCACTTTCAATTCTTTCCTTCAAACTTTTAAGCTCACCTTTCTTTTCCTTCTTCCCTGTCAGTAAATAGGTGAATTGGGAAAAAGATGAATTTGCAAATCTGGATAGAAAAATTGGCAATTCGCAAACTTGCCGATTTGCCGTACAAGGCCCCAAATTAACAAATTTTTACAAGGAAGAAAACATAAAGTCTTGGGATGACTTTAGTTAATTTTTTGAATAAAACCCATGGAAGATTAATCTCAGATCAGATATAAAAGATGGGTTTAAGGGACACATGCATAAAATAGGAAATTTGAAATATTTGAGGCAAAAATAACACATATTTGGGAGCTAAATTTACAGGTTTCAACAATAATAATGCCACATAAAATATTCATTGCATATAAAATAATATAAATCAAATGCATTTTCTAATTTAGTACATCATTTCTTTAATCATAATAATTTCACTGACTAACTATCTGTCTGTTTGAAATAAAATGATAAGTATGTTTTCTTTAGAATGGGGGTGACATATCTCCCCCCTTAAAAGTCATTGTCCTTGATGATTGTGTCCATATCAAAACAAAATTAAACACAAAAGTTCTTTTACATCATGCTTTCATAAAAATATGTGGAAAATTTTGATAAAAATCATTGTAATCCTTTTAGGTAGCATTGTCCTCTATGTACTGGTCCCATTGGTACCTTGCATTAGGTAACCATTCAGTTATGTAAGCAGAGTTTGCATACCTCAAGAAATTTGAGAGGCTTGATCATGACCACTCCTGGATCCTGTACCTAGAGAGCATTCCAATCAAGTATATGATTAAATCCTAGTATATGTTTCTTCAAATATGACACATGGAAAAGATCATGCATTCTAGCAAGAGCTAGTGGTAGAGCTATCTTGTAAGGAACAAGATTAACCACTTCTAGGACTTCAAAGGGTCCTACAAATCTAGGTGCGAGTTTGGAAAAAATTTCAAACTTGATAGGGTTCTTATGCTATTTGACTAGAAAAACTTTACCACCTACTAAAAATTGTCGAGGTGTATGCTTGGCATCAACATAGCTTTTCTTCCTATAATTTTCTTTTACCAATCTTTTCCTAATCAACTTTACTTGCTCTTCCATTTTTGATAACATTTCAAGCCCAAAGAAAATCCTATCTTCCAGCTTGTCCTAGCTTATAGGAGTTTGACACTTTTTTCCATACAATGCTTTGAATGGAGCCATCTTAATTGTAGAATGATAAGAATTATTGTATATAAATTCAACTAGTGGAAGTTATTCCTCCCAATTATACTGCTGATCAATGCAATAAATCCTCAATAAATCTTCCAGTATTTGATTAACTCTCTTAGTTTTACCATTTGTCTCTAGATGATAAGCTGAGATTATATTCAATTGTATCACTAGTGCTGAGAACAAGGTCTTCCAAAACCTTGAGGTCATCCGTACATCTCTATCTGAGATTATCTTTTCATGCATCCCATGCAATCTGAAAACTTGTAGCATGAATTTCCTAGCTATTATGGGTGCCCCATATGTAAGGTTACCTAGTATGAAATTGGCTACCTTAGAAAGTTTATCTACCAAAACAAGAATAACATCATGTTTATAATGTGATATAGGTAGTCCTTTGACAAAATCCATACTGATTACCTGCCATTTCCATTTAGGCATGTCATGAGGATACTAGAGTCATGCCCACTGTTGATGTTCAACCTTAACTCACTGACATTATAGACACCCTTCCATGAATCTTGCAACATCATTCTTTATTCCCTTCCAAAAATACAATGGCTTCACATCAGCCAACAGTTGTATCACTCCAGTGTGACCTGAATGCACTTCTTGCTACACAATGCTTCTCAAATTTCCCTAATTTGGAACATAAATTTGATTGGTATACCTTAACAATCTACCAGGTTTAAAATATAAAACCCTTCATACCTTACATCTTGGGTTTCTAATAGAGCTTTTAGAATCTGCTCAGTACTTGATGATGCAGTCAAGGTAGGAGGGTCTGGTGAGGGACTGTCTAGCCTTGTAGCCTAATTAACTAACACCATGATCACAATAGATATGCAATGAAAGCTAATAGCTAATCAATAGAAAGATAAAATGTATTTAAGAACACATAACATAAGATGTATGATCCTGGGAAAACCTTAACAGGGAAAAACCCAGCCTTCAAAGCTCATTCCACATATATTATAAATTTAAATCAAATTAAACATGCCTCAAGGGATTTACAGATGCTAGGCCATAGCCTAGGGATTACAAAAGATTCATACAACAATATTCTTTCATGATTCCTTCCTTCTACATCTCAATTCTCTGCTTTGTAATTCCTTCTGCTTCCTGCTTTGCATTCTACTCTATTCTGCTACTCATTCAGATCAAAACAACTTAAGATCTTGCTTCGTATCCCCATGCTATTGATCACTTGACTAGAAACAATCCTTTATCTCTTATTTATATCATCTGCAAGCCTTCAAATCATTATCAAGTCGGCCTAATTGCAACGACTAGTATGAAATGTGTGTACATGGATAAGTCAGACCTAAACATAAGGTATTGCTCTGCTGATGCATAAAATTTTGTACGGATCTCCATGAAGGTCAGTTAGGTCCTATACTTCATTGAATAATGTTCCTTTAGACTCCGCAAGTCATGGATTTGCTCCGCAAGCGGATTAGACTTCATTGAACACTGTCAGCTCTACTCTGTGAAAACAGGTAAAAATAGATAATCTTCTGACAACGTTAACTCTCCGGAATCAAACCCAAATGATCTAAATTTTTGATATGTTGTTGCTTCCTATGTCTAGATGTTAAGTCCAGCTCCACATCCTCTTATACTCAAATGTAGTAAAAGGCGGTATCTCCCCAGGTCACCATCTCAATATTTTGCAACTCACTGTCATCTGTCTCAACTGTTTGGAATTCTTCCAGATGCTCCTACATCAGACTCTCAAGGTTATTTAAAAAGTGAGCCTCTTCACTTTGGTTTGTATTATGCCAAAATCAAATAGGTTTAGTGATCTATCTTCAGGTACTTGCAACTATCTCTAAGTTGGTGGTCTATTCAAGTCCACCCTGCAAAACTGCCTCTGGTTCTTCTTGGTTTGGCATTCTAGTTGCAAGCCTTGCACTACCTCAATGATTGGTAGTTTGAGCAAGTCTTCTCCGCAAGTTGCCTCAAGTTCTTAATGTTGTCATGTCTAGGTTTGATGGTCTACCTACAAGCCTTGCACTACCTCAATGATTGGCGGTCTGAGCAAGTCTTCTCTGCAAGTTGCCTTAAGATCAATGTCCACTTCAATCAATTAAGAGTTAATCAATGCATACATGCATCCTTTGGAATGATCATTTATTTCTTGATACATTCTTGAATTCTTCTCTGCAACTCTGTCTAAGTCTAGGTTGCTATCACAATTTCTTCCACACTCATCAAAATCTCATAGTTTCCTCTTTGCATACACTTTCCTTTACTCATCTATGTTTCTTTATCCATATTTACTTCATTCCGGTACATAAACTTTCTCTTCTGGTAGAATATTTTCTCATTCCCTCTTTCTCTGCCACATGAACTTCTCTTTTCTATTATGTTTCACACTTGTTCACACAAACTTTCTCTTGCACTACTTCCTCTGATGATTAGTTTATAACATAATTCTTCTTAAGATCAATGCTTCACCTTCTTATGGTTTCTCTATCAAATCGGATGTCTCAAAAGGTTCCTCTTCCTCTGCATAAACTATCTCTATATCAATAGGCTCTTCTTCCTTTGCACAAATAGTGTCTCTATATTATTGATTGCTTCTCCTTCATCAACTTATTTGGTAATAGGTTCTTAATGACTTTCATTGCTTGATTCTTTTCTCCTCCAAACTTGAAAACAAGTTCTTCTAAATGGTCTTCTATCAAATCCTCTTACATCTCTTCTGTATCCTTCATTGTGATAAGACTTGTGACTCCTATCACTTCTCCCTTTGTAGAATGAATTACTGTCCTCATTCTGCTCTGCACAAGGTCTTCTTTCTCTGCATCATAATCCAACACATGAATACTTCAGTCTATACCTCCCTCTAAACATACAAGTAACATGTTTCCATTCCTGTCCATCAATCCATCCATAATTCTTCTATATACAACCTGCCATAGATTTTCTCCACCTCATTTTATCCCAACACATCCTTTCAGAATGATTCCTTAATCCACAAAACTTACAAGGGTATAGATCCCAACACACTTCCTTTTCATGCCCATGTCTAAATTACAATGTGAACAATACATACCTCTTCTTCCCTGATTTGCTTTGTTTGAATTTGCAATAAGATCCTTACCTCTGTCATATCCAAGGTATTCACTTCTTGATCTTATTACTGGTTCAATAGGTTCTGTAATTCCTTGTTGATGCTTTCCCAATTCTTGTCCTTCATATCCCATTCTCTGTATGATTTTGAAACCAATGCCATCACAAAGAAGCTTCTTCAGCATCACACAAATCATTAGTATCACAAGAAACATCACAAAATTTAGGCTTAGATCTCAGATTTTCATTCTCTTCTCTGCATGTTACAAGTGACTGTTCTAATTGATTAACACGTTCCTTCAATTTAAATATCTCCTTCTTCTGTAGATTGTTTTCCTTTTTCAATTCTTCCAAACTTTCTTTTAGATCTCTGTTCCTTTCTTCCACCTTCGCAAACAACTTGAATACTTCTTCTAATTTTGCAAATCACTTTTCAACATCTTCAAACAACTTCATCCCTACTTCTAATTCTTCATTTCTCCTTCTTGCATTATTCAGTTCTTCTTCAAGGGCGTCATATTTATCTTCTCCTAGTTCTTTCATCCTTTCCAACAACTCTGATTTACACCTTTTAATTTTGCATAATTCTTCTTCCAAAATACCCTTTTCACACATGAGGGTTTCATTTTCTTTCTTCATCCTCTTTCCAATTTTCCCCATTGAAACAAGTCAAATAAACAACCTAATTTGAAAATCTTACTCGAATATTCCTTACCTTGATCATCTTCAGCAGTGATACTTGTTACTTCTAGGGTTTTGCACTTCTTTCAACACGATCTTCCTTCCTAATAGATTCACAACCTTCACGCAGATTCGAACCCAGCTCTGATACCACTTGATCAGTCAAGGTAGGAGGTTCTGGTGAGGGATTGTCTAGCCTTGCATCCTAATTAACTAACACCATGATCATGATGGATATGCAATGAAAGCTAACAACTAATCAACAGAAAGATAAAAGGTATTCAAGAACACATAACACAAGATATATCCTGGGAAAACCCTAATAGGGAAAAACCCAGCTTTCAAAGCTCATTCCACATACATTATAACTTCAAATTAAATTACACATGCCTCAAGGGATTTATAGATGTTAGGCCATAGCCTAGGGATTACAAAAGATTCGTACAATAATATTATTTCATGATTCCTTGCTTCTACATCTCAATTCTCTACTCTGTAATTCCTTCTACTTCTTGCTCTGCCTTCTACTCTGTTCTGCTACTCATTCAGATCAAAACAACTTAAGATCTTGCTTCGTATCCCCATGCTATCAATCACTTGCCTAGAAACAATCCTTTATCTCTTATTTATATCCTCTACAAGCTTTCAAATTGTTATCAAGTCAGCCTAATTGCAACGGCTAGTATGAAACATGTGTACATGGATAGGTTAGAACTAAACATAAGGTATTGCTCCGTTGATGCATAAAATTTCATGCAGATCTCCATGAAGGTCAGCCAGATCCTATAATTCATTGAATAATGTTCCTTTGGACTCCACAAGTCATGGATTTTCTTCGTAAGCAGATTAGATTTCACTGAACATTGTCGGCTCTGCTATGTGAAAATAGGTAAAAATAGATAATCTTCTGACAATGATAACTCTCCAGAATCTAACCCAAATGATCTGAATTTTTGATATGTTGTAGTTTCCTATGTCTAGATGTTAAGTCCAGCTCCGCAGCCTCTTATACTCAAATGTGGTAAAATATAGTATCTCCCCAGGTCACCATCTCAATATTCTGCAACTCAATATCAACTGTCTGAACTGTTTTGAATTCTTCCGGATGCTCCTGCATTACTTGAGCTCAAAAATTAGAGTGCATTGACACCATTGCTACAATATGCCTTCTACGGATTAAGAAATCAGCCACTCAATTTTATTTGCCCTTAATATAATTAATTTCAAAATCATAGTAAGAGATAAGCTCTAAGCATCTTCTCTGTGGGGAATTAAGGTTTGGTTGCATGAAGATGTACTTCAAACCTTGATTGTTAGATTTTAGTTCAAATCACTTACCCAACAAGTAATGCCTCCATACCTAGAGAGCATGTTCATTTGCCACTAATTCGAAATCAGGGGGAGCATAATTTTTCTCATAGGATTACAAATTCCTAGATCCATAGGCCACAACTTGGCCTTCTTGCATTAGCACTCCACCCAACCCTTCTCTTGAAGCGTCGGTCACAACAAAATGATCCTCTGCGTCTTACACTCTAAGAATAGGTGCTGAAGTCATTTTCTCCTTGAGGATATTGAAGGCCTCTTCACACTTATCTAACCATTCAAATCATTTTCCCTTCCTTTGTAAGGTAGTGATGGGATGAGCAATTCTAGAAAAGTTGAATATGAACTTCTTGTAGTATCGTGCCAAGCCCATAAAACTACACACTTCCTGTACATTTTTAGGCATAGGTAATTATAGAATAGCCTTTATCTTTGAGGGGTCTATAGCAATTCCCTTTGCAGAAATGATGTGGCCTAAATACTACACTTCTTTCTAGAAGAAAGTGCATTTGGATAGCTTTCCATATAGTTTGTGCTCTTTGAGCCGTTGGAGAACTATCTGCAAGTACTGGAAATGTTCTTCCTCATTACAAGAATATATAAGTATATCATCTAAAAACACCAAAATAAATTTGTCTAAACAATCTTTGAAGACACTATTCATTAAATTCATGAAGGCTACTAGGGCATTGGTCAACCCAAAAGGTAAGACCATGAACTCATAATACCCATACCTTGTCCTAAAAATAGTTTTATGAATGTCTTCATTTTTTAGCCTCAGTTGATGATAACCTGACCTTAGGTCAATCTTAGATAATACAGTTTCTCCTCGCATTTGATCAAAGAAATCATCTATACGAGGCAGAGGATACTTATTCTTTATCGTTGCTTTATTAAGCATACGATAATCTATACAAAGGCATAGGGTGCCATATTTCTTCTTAAAAAATACTACTAGGGCTCCCCACAGTGAAACACTAGGTCTAATCAACCCCTTAGCGAACAACTCCTGAAGCTGAGCTTTCAGGTCCATTAGTTTAGTGGTGGTCATCCTATTAGGTGCTGTAGACACCAGTTTGGAGCCAAGAATAATATCAATAGAAAAATCAAAAGCCCTTTTTGGGGGCAGACCTGGAAGGTCTTTAGGAAATACATCCCTAAAGTTGTGGAGAAATGGGTATGATTCCACTGAGGATTCCTTGGACTTTTCCCTCACTTCTTCATCCTTATTTAACTCCTCCACATGTAAAGCATCCTCGTGGGGGTCATTTCTTGCCCGAGGAGCAGTTAGAATTATCACCATTCTTCTATGAGTTATTATCCTTTTTATCCTCTCTAGGTTCATTTTATAATCTCTGAACCTCTTTCCTCGGTTATTTCCTTTTCCCTCCTGGCTTCCACCTTTCTTCTTGAAGGGTGGGAAAGAACAGTTCTAGTTATACTTTTTGTGGGATTTTTCTCGATAAGTTGAAATCGATTTGAGTTTTTTTTCCTACTTAATGGCCTTCTCAAAAACTTGATCCATGGTAGTGGGTCCATGGACATCCACTTCTCCCCCTATGAGAGCATTCAAACCATAATGAACTTCCTTATCCTAAACATGCCATTCGTTTGATACTGAGGCATGTATTTTAGTAGCCTAGTAAACTTCTCCCAATACACTGTAATAGTCATATCCCCTTGATGGAGATTCTGGAAGTCAGTAATTTTTTGGTCAAAATACAATTGAGGCAACCATATTTTTCTAAAAATGCTCACAAACTGATCCCAAATCAGCCTTAAGGAACATAATCCTAGTTCTATTTTCTTATTCATCCACCAAGTGGATGCTTCTCCTGCTAACTGATAGGCTCCCCAAATGACCTTAATAATCTCAGAGTAATTATGTAATTCAAACTATTTCTCCATCTCAGTGAGCCAAGCCTCAACGGTATCCCTATGTATAGTTCCGTCAAACTTAGGTGGTGTAATATTTTTCATATCCCAAGCCAACTCATGGGTGAGATGACACTTCATCTCACTCTAGATTCTAGAATCATGATTAATTTCCTTGAGTTCACTATGGTAACTATATTCATGAGTGTTATTCCCTCCTTTCTTAGGATTAAACTCTTTAGTGTTTTCCTACTCTTCTCTCACCTCTTGTTTTAAAATACCCAACCTTTCCTTGTAGACTAAATCTGGTCTAATTTAGCTGTAGGGTTTTCTTCAGGATTCAAGCCATTTTGGCTTCCTCTTGAATTGATATTTGTACACATACCATAATGGTACTTTTCTACACCTATCAATCATATAGTGATACATATTGAGATTAGAATATTTAATTGCCAAATGAATATTCCATGAACATAATATAAAAGCTCATAATATCTCATAAACATCATTATTATACAAAAATCCAAAATTTTTCTTTATTCATGCATAGAAACATTCAAAACATCTTTGTTTAAGTACAAGATATCTCTTTAAAATGCGACTATATATCACTATCAAATAGAGGAATTTCTTTGGGTTCCTCTTCCCTGTCAGAATCTACTAACATAAACTAGGGGGTGGATGTACACATAGGTACTCTACCATCACCTCCCTTCCCATAGTAGGTGCCTTATGACCACACTCAAAGGGCATGTCATGATGAGTGGAGGGTTTACTAAGTTTTACAATTGTGGGGTGATTGACTTCGCCGTCACCTCCATCCACTTCTATCTTTCAAGATGGATGCAATTAAGCACATTGGCAAGAGTCTCAGAGTTAGTAAGCCAAGCCCACCCAGTATAACTTTCTAGTCTAGTGTTTTTTGAAGGGGATTGTTTCTTCATAGTAGTTTTGGGAAAGCTCTTAGTTTTTGTTTTCTTAGCTCACTTTTGCATTCTTTTTCTTGTCATTCTGGCACAAGAACAATATTGAAGTTCGCTTATCTACTAATCAGAGAAAACTTCACAATGAGCTCCAAGGTCCAAGTGTTAAACCTAGTAGCTCTAATACCATGTGTAACATCCATACTTGAATGCTAAATAAAACATTTAAAAATAAAAGCAATAAATGCCAAAATTTCATTGTTCTCTTTTTTTTAATCTTACAAAGTAAAGTAGGTACTTTTGCATTTATAGGTTACATGATATAATACATCAATTGATGGTCACTTTACATCTGACTTACAAATTTTACATAATTACATGTATAATAAAGTGATGTCTTCTATTCACAATTCTTTAGCAATCAACTACAAGAGGGAGAGCATCACCAAGTGCTTTACCTCCAACCATAGATAGGTGGTCCCCTGCACACCTTCCTACTGGAAGTGGCCCTACCATTCATGATGGTATGGATAATGAGAATCAATTGATTATATGAGCCATCTGAGAACTAGTGTAGTTTCCTATCAAGAAACAAATGATTTTACTTGACTTCTAGTCTATCTCTAGCTATGTACAACTCATTTGACTCTTCATGCAATTTGGAACACAAGGAATTGACAATGTAAGGAGTGATTTTGTATTACTTGTGCCAAAGTTTCATATCACTAAGTCAACTATTCACACACCTCTTTCTAAACTTGGAGACTGACATTCTATCTATTCTCTTTTTAGTTTAATGGTATACAAGACTCTTAGTAAGTGTTATCCTATACCTGTCCAATTGGCATTACTAGTATAACTTCAACTAAAGGTCAACTAGACAACAACAAGATAAGATTTAGGGTGCCTAATAATCATGCATTGAGAGCTTCTTTGCATCCTCACAACCTCATGTCTTTGACATCTGTCAACTACTCAATGACTAGTCAAACTTGTGTTCATGCATAATAATTAGTCTAGATGGTTTTTTATAGGATATTATTTACATCAGAAGTATAGTTTAAACCTTTCTTGAGTATTTGTAACTTCTCCCTAAAGATGGATTACTCGTTCATGTAGATCCTAATTAATACATCTACATTGAGTACCATATAGGTTTAATATGCAGTAGCATTCTACCTTTATTCAAAATTCATGCCAAACATAGAACTTGAATGATCATACAAAACACATATTTTAAATCAAAACCAAACTTGTGTAACATTTAGAATTTACTCTAACCATAGTTTTTACTTTCCAAAAAAGGATTTTACTAAGTGACAGAAAGTCTTGAGGCATATGTAAGGATATATAACTATATATATCTGCACATATAATTATCCATATATGCCCATATATATTATATATACATATATACTAATAATTTGGTCCTCCTTTGTTATCACACTAGACTACTTAACTGACCAACCATTATAACAATTTAGATATGGTTGTTTCTACATTCATATTGTTGTATTTCAGCTAGAAAAGTATCTATTTGCTTCTTAACTTGAATAAAGATGAGTGTTCATATTAAATGGATTTATCATTGCTATTGTCAGGTTTATTTCACATTAGATGGTTGTAACACTGCCAAATAAGATGATACAAGAAAAATACTGGCCATTCTCAACCAAGATTAAAGATAATACTGGATATACCATGGTTCAATCTACTCTGATTATTGGTAATGTGAACTGAGCTCTCAGCTATACATAGCCAATATTAGAATAATAACTATATAAACCTACCTCTACATGCATAGAAAATAATATGTTTCATTATACTCTTATCTACATATGAATGCATGGAGGTTTTTCGGCCTTATACAGATCTTACGGCCTTCACAAGACTTAGATACAAATGCATGCTCAATGACCTACTTACATAGCTTACGACCTTCATAAGACTTCGATACAAATTCATGCTTAATGGCTTTCTTTAGGCTCTTGGCAAGTTTCAAACCAAAATGAAATGTATATAGAGAGAAACATAAGGCTCTCGATCTTTAATGTACACCAAGGGTGAACCTTAAAACATATTCAATATCGGCCTTTCACTTGAGCCTATATCTATCAAGGCTCTCAACCTTTTATGGCTTCAAAAGCCACACTTATTATCATAAATGAAATGCTTATATGAATACAAGATTAGTGATATGAATACAAAGTTAAACCCATAGCTTATAATAATACTCTAGTTTAGACTTGTGGCGTTATCATTATAATCCTCAGTAAATACAAAGAATAAAGCTTTACAAGGAGACATTGTATTCTTCAATTCACTCCTTAGTTTTGATCTTGCAAGAATTACATTTTATTTCTTAGTAATAACATAGAATAAGCTTTGTAAAAGCATTGATACCTTACTCAAACCAGACACAAAACAAACCGCTACTTCTCTCACCTATTCCTCTCCCTTCTATCACTGCGATTCTCTCTTTCACGAGTTCTATCACCTTTCCTACACTAGTACAAAGATTTTCTATCTGGTTAATACACTTATGGGATTTCATTTTCTCTGATATCCACACTGAATGTCTTTTTAAAACAAAATAAAAATCTTAGTTAAGGAAAAATTCTCCATAACTACCTGCGACATCTTGTGCATGCCTATAAATTGGCATCATGGAGCTGCCACCCCATCTCTACTTCTCCTAGATTATAGGGAGAGTGCATTTGTGGAGTTTTATCCACTTAACTCATTAAAATCTCCTAAGCAAAAGAGGTTGAGGATCTTCTAATTTCCTTATTTTACTATACTTTATTTATATTCCAAGGATCTGACAATTAGAGACGTTGGTATGCATTTAAATATTTAAATATGCATGCAATAGTGGCTCTCTATAAAACTATATTAAACAAGTTAGTCCTCTCCACAAGAATAGACTAGATGGGTCGACTACTCAAGTCAACTAGGTAAACAGAGGCGAAAACAACCTCATGCAAGAAGAGAAATGATCACAACATTGTAACATTACCAATGCGACCAAACAACATTAAAGACCAAAAAGCATACTACGTTCGACCAAACCTCTAAGTGAGTGTGTGAGTTCCTTGATGGCACAATGTTCGTTATATTTTCACGATCTATCACCCTCTCCCTGTTGATGCTCTCTCTCCTCATCTGGGAGGGGAAATGTTGTTTGTGGATCCACCTTAGTTGTACAACAGTAGTTAGTCGATTACATCATTTAACCACATGTATAATAATAATGCCACATAGAATATTCATTGCATATAAAATAACATAAATCAAAGGCATTTTCTAATCTATCACAACATTACTTTAATCATAATAATTTCACCAACTAATTATCTATCTATTTGAAATAAAATGATAAGTATGCTTTCTTTACAATGGGGTGTGACAAATTTTCTCACGTGTCTTGCAATTTTGAAGGAGATACTTTAAATTTATAAATGAAAACCTAGCTTTCCAAACTTTGCCATCAACTCAAGCTTCTTAATGCTTGTAGGGCGAAAGGAGCTCAATTTCAAAACCACTTATGGTATCTCAAGATAGGAGACAAATCCTCAAAGGAATTTTCAAATCCTTTCATCTCAAGAAAGCTCACTCAAATATCCATTCTAATAAAGTTGAGCCTAGGAGGCTTTTCTCTATAGTTGATATTTTCCATGCTTTCTAGGAGAATTACAAGCTAGTATTTCAAGATCATTAAGATTTTTAAGATATTTTTTTTATTGTTTAGCAATGTTTTAATGTTCTTCCTAACTGGCTTAAATAGTTGTCTATTTTAGCTTGTGATTCTCAACTCACTTTGAAAGAGCTTCATGACATGCTCTTGAGCATGGTTAAAGATAAAGAAGTAGGTTTAGAGAATATTCCTTGTGAAATTTATAAGGCAACCTAGTACTTCATGGGACCAGACTTACTCTAGGTCTAAAGAGAGGCTCTACATAAGGATTACATAGGGTCCTTAATCAACCATGTGATATTATCAAATTCATCTCCAACATTAGGGATACATAGTTCATCTCTTGTTAGTGGCGTATTAATTTTCTCAACATGTCTTACAAATTCCCACCAAAGCACTTGCCTTGTTGCCTTCCATAATTCATCTAGAGTAGACTAGATTAGTACATAGCTCTTATATTCTTAACAATATTATTACCATATGGGAAGGTATGGAGTGGGCTCGAGTCTCTAGGTAGTGCATTATTTTTCTAAAGTTCAATTTTGATAAAGATTACAATTGCATTGAGGGAGGATCACCTTATGGAAAGGAATGTTACAATTGGTTTCCATTCCTTTCTCATCTCTTCCACTCTAGTCAAAATCTATAGTTCATTTGTTGCTCAAAGCATTTTGAAATCTCTTGAATGTGTAAATTTGTTTCTTAAGTAGGTATTGGCGATAGTTTCAAGAGTGGTTTATCCTTGAATGACTGGAACCTTTTGTGGTCTCCCATCATTTATTTTTCCAACCCACCTTTGGCTAAGATCCCTAGGATCAAAGCTTTAAAACTTTTAAGAAATGAGATTCACACCATATGGGATATTGTGTCTTCCTAAGATTAGATTTTTTGGCTAGTCTTGCACCAATGCTATAAATTCATTCTTCTAGATTTACCTTCTATTCAGTGAATTCAAGAGTTGACCCCCAATTCCATGTTCCACAAGCTTGGGCTACATCCTTGCATGCTTAGTGGAAATATTAGCATTGAAACCATGATACAACTTTCAAGAATTATACTTTTGGATAACTATATAATATAGCTTAGATTAAAGAATTTAATTAAAATGACCTAATCTAGTAGCCCAATAATTAATCAACATATTCATATGCAATTTAGAAGCAAGAAAATTGAATTACACTAAATTGATAAAGTCTCTATAGTTCAATACAAACTACTTAAAAAATTATATAGTGCTATGTAGAAGGTGTAAACACTTATTGTAACATGTACATCTTATCTAAAACTTTGGTTTTTTAGCAAAAGACTTCTAAAAAAATAACAAGTTGAATCCCCTTAGTCTTTTTCTCTATTCTCCTTCTATAATAGCTAGCAAAATCCCACTAACCAACCAAGAACCCCTTAATATTTTTCAAATCTAGAATTAAAATTATGAGTCCAAAGGTGTATCTAGCATTGGCCAAGAAACCCCTCTTTAGCAAATGCTATTGCTAGAAAAATAAAATAATAGTGTGATCCCTAGAATTATCTTCTTGTACTATTGAAATAACACACAATAATGCCTCATCCTTAATTTGAATTTGGTGATAACTTGTTCCAAGATCTAGTTTTGTAAAAAATATATGTCCATTCAATTCATCTAGTAAATTACCAATGATTGGAATAGGAAACTTATCTTTGATGGTTTACTTGTTGAGTTCTCTATAGTTTGGACACATGCACCAAGTGTCATCCTTCTTATGCACCATCAAAATGAGAGAAGAGTAGGCACTCTGGCTATGCCTTATAATATCTGCCTCTAGCATCTCCTGAACTATCTTCTCAATATCATTTTTTTGTATATATGGCTACCTATAAGGCCTAATGTTGGGTGGTTGGCTCCCTGGTACTAGATGAATGGCATGATCTTGGTCCCTTTTTAGAGGTAATCCTTTAGGTATATCTCTAAAAACCATTAAACGATGATCTATAATTTCTTGTAGATCTGGCTAGATAGGAACATTTGGATGATAAGCTGCTAATGAAAACAACTGTACCATAAATCCATCAACCCCTCTTTTAAGCATCTTTTACATTTAATGAGAGATTATTATTTGTGGAGACTTTCCATGTAACCCTCTTAGTTCAACTATTCATCCAAGTTTAATAAAATCTCATGAATAGATACGAGAAATTCATCTCAATTGTCCCTAATGTGGATCCACTCTACTCCCAACATAATATCTGCTACCCCCATTGGAATAGAAAACATTAGACAATCAAGTCAATATTCACCCATGGTTAGTTTAATGCTATGGTATTTTTATAAACAACTCACAATAACCCCATCTATAATTTGAACTTGAAATTCTTGAGTAGGAAATATAAAATAATTTAGAGGAGTCACTAACTTCTTGTTGATGAAGTTGTGAGTGCTTCCTAATTCTATCAATATTGTTAACTCCCTCTATCTTCAATAACTACACCACCATGAGAGTTTGTGGAGCACTAACTTTAGCAAGTACATGAAAATAAATGATTGGGTGAGTATATTTAGATTCCTCATCTAACTCATTGTCACCCTCTAATATTTATTCATCCTCATCTTTTTCCTCACTTGGCCCTTCAATATAGAATATTTTATTTTCAGTGCATTTATGTCCTTGACCATATTTGCTATCACAATTAAAACATAACTCTTTTTCTCTCTTCTCTTCAATTTATTGTGGCATCAATCTAGTAGGATGAGAAAGTGACTATGTAGAAGTGCTTTTATCTCTTATGTTGACAAAACCTTTCCTTTTATTAACAATAAATTTTTCCTCTACCTGCCTTGCCATAATCATTGCATGGGAGATAGAATTTGGATGAAACATGCATACCTCATATTTGATGTGATCCTTTAGGCCTCCAAAGAATAACTCCAACAAATTTTCTACTGCCACATTTTCCACTCTTAAAGACAAGATGCATAATTGATGAATATAATCCAAGTTGACTATACTTGTTTGCCTTAATTTGGTAATTTGGCTAAAGTAGCTATCCATAAGATTGTCACTATAATGTGTAGTGAGCTCCTCTTGGAAAATAGACCAAGTGACAATACATCCCTTCTTTTTCTTTTCTTCACATAGCTAATGACGCCAAATGAATCAGTCAGGTTCCAAGTATAAGGAAGCCATGGCCACCTTTTGTTGACAAGGAACATGGTGAATATCAAAGAATTGCTCCATTGGTAGAGCCAATTGGTAGGATCTTGACCATCAAACTTTCACATATCCATCTTTGGTATGAAGTTCTTATCCATAGAATGATTGGAATGCTAATCCACCTTGAGATCTGATTCAAGCCCAAAAGAACCTTTTTCCCTTAGAAGACTTCTCTTCCTCCCAATCCTAGTAGTGTGACTCCCTATGTTTGGGATCTATAGGATGTTGGCCAAAAACAAGTTTATCCATCATTTTATTAATATCACTTGACTTAGCCAACCCTTGCATTCATTCTAACATAATTAACAAGATTTCATCCTTCATCTTTTTGGTTTCTTTTTGAATGTGTTCAAATATATATTCATTTTCTTTATGAACACTTTCATCATTTTTCACATCCTCATTGCCTAGAGATTTTCTAGGTGTGACATCATTCTTTTTGCCTCTTGTTGTAGGCCTCGCCATGATGAGAAAAAATAATTTTGGAATAAATCACACAAAAAAAATCTAGTTAATTTAAAATTTTTACTATAATTTACTAGGGCCTAGATCTCCCTTCCCAAAAAAACCAAGAAATTCGTTAATTTGTAGCCTTGAGAGTGAAATTGGTGGAAACCATAATTTGTAATAAATTCCTCAAATCTGGTCCAAATGAACTTAAATCTAGCTTGTAGCAGCTACAATATGTCCTTGAAAATCCCACTAAAAATATTGAAAAGATTCACCAAAATGAGAGATATGCACTTCCCAAAATGACTTCCAAAATTAAAAAAATTACCTTATTATTGTGTGGCTTCATGGTGACAAGATCATGCTTTGATATCACTTGTAAAGAAACAACTTGCACAATAGAAGAATATAATATGAAATATGCTTCAAATACTTGATAATAATACTCCACTTTGAGAGGGAAACCTTCAAAATTCTCCAATGAAGAACACATTTCACAATATGATGATAATGACTAAACTCTACCTCCTATATATACCATAATCAAGCCTTGAATATCACTTAGGTTGACTTCGATACCAAAATATATCACCTAGGCTGACCTAAATACCTATATAAGTCTATATTAATGATTATATAACTTAATTAAGAGTTAAGGTAGCCACAAGATGATTACTCATAACCTTATACCAATGTAAGATTAAGGGCATAGTAGACTGACTGATTGTTGCACGTTTGAGACTTTGGCTCTTTGTGTCTCAATTTCAATATGGTCTTAGAGCGGGTTTTCTCAGAGACCTCTCTATTTTCCTTTCATTCACTCATGTTTCCCTCTCTAAAGAAGTTCATGGCAAGTAGTGAGTACCGTGTGCAACATCCATTATTGTTTGTCCACTATTCTTGCATTTTATCAACACAAGCACAGTGCATACCACATGTAAATATGTTGTCATTCATCATCCATTTACTTTTGGTTTCACTTATCCTTTCATTTTGTTTTCTCCTTTCATTTTTCCCTTCATTTTATTCATTTTCATATCAAAAAATTAGAAAAATTAAAAAAAATTATACATTCAAATCTATATTTAGAGTTGCAGAACTCTATGGTGTTACAAATTCTTTTTATAGTTTAACATAGTCTCACTAAAACTATGATATCTCTCTCATTTTGTAACAAAATTTAGAAATTTAAGACATTCTGGAATGATGATAAAGAGGAGAATAAAACCTATAAATTGTTTGAGAATACTATTAATATTTAACATGTAATTTGATGTAGATAATAGAGGCATTTGAATGGTTCTGAACAACCGCTGCCAATTTAATTTATCTTTTTTTTTGGTATGTTTCATAATAGGAGAAATAAGGTCATTATTTTTCAACATTATGTAAATGGAGAAATAAGGATTTTGGAGCCATAAAGGTGTAATAGCTTTTTTATCTGTACATTGTAATTGGATGCATTATTGGTAGAAACCAACTTCCAAAGAAAAAATTTCATTAAAGGGGGCCAAATATGAGATAGGAGGCCAATTGTTGATATTGTAGCACCATAATAAAGTCCCTAAATCAGTACTAAATGGGGTTGTTAGGAATTAGTTAGTGCATGACATAGAATAATGTAATAAATAATAAATTAACATGTTAATGTTAATTTATTAGATGTTAGTTTTTACTTAGTTATTAGTTATGTGTTTGTTGGTAGTTAGTGGTTTAAGTAGTTAGTAAGTTGATTGGATTTATAAAACCATAGAATGTAATCATTTGAGTATTGAAGATGAATGAATGATTGTTGTATTTGATCCTTTTGGCTCTTTGTGTCGTAATTTTAGTAAAAAAGCCAATGCCCTCAACACCACATGGAGAGTCTTAGACAAGCTAAGACTTAAAACCACCAAAAGATGTCAAATTCAACATGTAATTTAAAGGAAGCTAGAAGCCTCAATTTAGAATCCAACAAATAGGTTAGAAGGCATATAGATCAAAAGAATTAAAATGATAGGTAAAATGGACTAGTTATTAGTACTAGAGTGTGCATTGATTATAAAATCCCCACAAGCCATTGTTATCTTATCATTTAATGATGGAGCATATAAAATAATTTAAACCATTGATGCTTAAACTTGACACACAAATTCTTTAAAAACTTTTAAATATTCAGAAATATAGATTAAGAAAACCCAAAACTCTTAGAGCTTCTTTATATCATTTCATTATTCTATTAAATTTACTTCTTGTGGAACAACGTAAGGGGAAGTAGGGGACCCATAGACTAGACAGGGTGGCCTAAATTTGTCCTCCCATATGGTCCATACTCACATTATACAATAAAAAATCTCATGTTAGGTCAAAGGCCTTGACAATGTTTAAAAATATGAAACATGTCATGGAAGTCCTTAAAGATACAATGAGAATATTAGTTAAACAAACCCACAAAAATAAAATGCTTGAGTAGATGGCACAAACATAAGATCCAAAACATCATAAAAAGCTAAAGGAGCTTGGAGGAGGGGTTCCATGGTTGATGGGGAAGATGAGCAGTCTTCTACAATTTTTGACCTTGGAACAGATCCTTCTTCTCAAATCAACTGTGACTAGTGTTCTTCACCACATCTAGTCCTTGTTTATTTTTTGTCAATTTTGTGTTGATTTTTGCTGGTTTTGGTGATGTTTTAGGTGACATTTTAATTCTATATGGTAGGAGTTTTGTTGAATTATACCCAAGGTTTTGATTTTAATTTTTAAATAGAACTTTATTTTGTTACATTTGAATTGCTTTGTTCTCGCGCCTTATCTACTAGGCATGTATTGGCAGTTGGTTGATCGAGAGGAATGGCAGAGGTGTGCAGGGACAAAGGGGGTGGGGGAGATATTTCAATGGGAGATGTTAGAAATAACTCTGAAGCAGATGGTGAAATAAATACAAACTTCTAGGGAAATTTTGAAAGGAGAAGAAAATATAGAACTTCCAAAGCAGGCTAGATTCGAGGTGAAGGGAGTTGTAAATGGGGGAGGAGTCAGAGGCGAGCAAGGGGGAGATTTCAGAGGTCTTCCAGTCGAAGGTAGAGAACAAGGTAAGGGTTCCCCTTCTGCCCTGGGTGTTCTTATTGTTGAACCAAATAAATATGTTTATAGCTATGGAGAAGGAAGAATAGACATAAAATGTGGCTATCTTCTTTGCTGTTGTTGATTGTGATGTTATGCCTTCAAGGAAATTTTTGGATGATTGGATTTTTAATGTATGGGGTAAGAAATTGGGGTTGTATGTAACTTTTTGCAGAATGGTTCAAAATGGTCTTTTTATTGTGTTTTTTAGAAATCATGCAATGCAAAAATGTGCCCTAGCTTGATAGTTTTGGAATGTTGGTAAAACAATGTTTAAGTCAGTTGCTTGGGCTCCAAAATTTATTAATGATGAAATTTTAATGACTTATGTTCCTAAATGGGTTATTGTTAAAAATCTACCACCCTAATTGTGGACTTTTATTCTACAGTTGCTTTAACCTTTAGGAAGAGTACTCCAAGTTGAAGAAACTAGATCTTCTCTTCCTCATCTTGATGCCAAGGTGCTTGTTTCAATTTCTCCTAGAATTGATATCCCATAGAAATTGGGAATTAAAATGGGTAATGATACAATATTTTGTGATATTAGTACTCTTGGGGGACTCAATGCCTATTTTCTTTGCAAACAAGAGGGACATCAGAAGAGAAACTATCACAAAATTAGGAAAAGGTTTAATACTTTTAACCTGAGTTTAATAAAAAAATGGTGCTCCTCCTTGATGCCCTAATCCAAAGGTTAAATTGGAGAGGATCATATTCCTCCAAAATCCCCCATTTCAAACTCTGTGGATGCCACAGTTGTTCTTGGTTTTTCTGGTCGTGAGGCTAGAAAGAAGGATCTAATCTTGAAGGGTACAATGGATGAAATTGCAACTAATCTTGACAACATGAAAAATAAATTGGTTGACTTGAGGAACATTAGGAATGTAAAGGATATCATTGATACTCCTGACTTGAGTATTGGTATTTAGGGAAAGGGTATTGATGCTCCTGTACATAAAAAAACAAAATGCTCAAGAAATAGTTTTGAGAAGGATTAGAGAAGATAGCTTGGAAAGAAATTTAGAAAAAAAAACTGGTGCTCATGAACTTGAATATTTAGTATCATATGGGGGAGACATGTTTAGTTTGGCATGTGATATCTATTATGAGAAACATGTTGAGAGAGAATTAGGAGACTCCTCCCCACCTCCAAGTGATGGTGAAACTATGATGGACATTGACAAATTTCTTAACAAGGTTGAAGATAAAAGAAAAAGAAAACAATTAAGCAGAGAAGAAGGAGGTCAAAAAAATAAAAAGAAATGTAAGGAAGATAAAATTCCTAAGTGCTTTATTAGGCTCTATAATAATAAGAGGGGTCCTGCCAAAAGCCCCTAATATAAATGAGTCTTAAATATATTAGTTGGAATGTCAAGGGTTTAGAGTCCCCTGATAGAAAGTATGCTATTAGAAGATTCTTTATAAACTTCCTAATGTTGATTTTATCTTTCTTCAAGAAGTTAAGGCAGTGGGCTTCTTTCTTGAAACTAGTCTAAATTTTATTTGGAAAGAGGCAAGTTTTTTTGTTAGTAAGCATGTAAAGGGCAGGGGGCATTGCTTTAATGATCAACAACAAATGGTCTATGTTTGTCAAAGAGAATGGGTGCTCTAACTACAACAGAGGTGTATGGGTGACACTAGAAAAACATAGTTTTTCATTTGGCATGTGTGCTATTTAAGCTTCCAATGATTATAAAGAAAGAATTGTACTCTGGTAATGGTTGGAGACTCTCCCTAGGGTTCCTTGGATTATTAGTGGAGACTTCAATATGATTGAGCAGATGGAAGATAAATCTGGAGGGATCAACATGGGCTGGAAAGGCAATGAGTTTTTCTTCTGGAATAGAATCAAAAAGAGTTTGAATTTGTTTGATCCTTTGGAAAGTAAAAGGAGGGATAATAATGATATTCAGTTTACATGGTGTAATGCTCATAAGTGGGGGAAAAAATATATTGTAGACTTGAAAAATTTTATTTCAATAAAGATTTCTTCATCTTTCATAAAAATGACAATAATATTTGGTGAAAGTTCACCCTTTTACAATATTTGATCACTTTCCTATAGAAGCTAATATTATTTGTTAGAAACACATGAGAATACTAATAAAGTTAGGAAGGACAATCTATATAAGCTTAACATGGAGATTCTTAATCTTAATGATTGTAATGACGGTATTTTCACTGTAAGGGAGATTAACAAGGTTCTTCTGAAGAAGCTTTCATCTATAGAAAGATGGAATACTAATGTGAAAAGTTGGAAAGTTTTATTCAAAACTGTTGGGAAGAAGTTGGCTCTTGATAGAAGAAAGATGGAGAATAACCTACAGAATAAATTATGTGAGATTGAGAGGCTTCTTCAAGAGAATCCTGCTAATTTGACTTTAACTAATGCATTGGTCGAAGCTAAACATGAATTCAAATGTCTTCAAACTTTCAAAGGTCAGGGAATGAAGATCAGAGCAAAACTGAATTGGTTGAAGAATGGGGATAAGGGCACTAAAATTTTCTTCAATTATATTAAGTCCAAGAATGTCGAGGAAGAAATTGGATCCATTTTGATTGAAAATGATCTTCTTACTGATACTCAGGGGATCAAAGATGAATTCAAGAAATTCTATTTGTCTTTATTCTTTGCTGAAGACAACAATAGTTTTGTAAAGAAGCCCAGGGAAAATGTAAAGGACTTATTTCAAAAAAGTTGTTTAAGCAAGATACCTCCATTTTAGGTATGGAAATTTCCATTGAGGAGATTATTCATGTCATTATATCCTTCAAAAATGATAAGTCTCCTAGACATGATGGACTCCCTACAAAGTTTTAGAAGTAGAATTGTGATTGGATTGCTGAGGACTTGTGGCATGTCTATAATGAGGCTTTTGAGACTAGCTCTTTAGGCAGTGAAATTAACAGATGTATCATTAAAATTATTCCAAAATATGGGGATAGATGTCTTATTAAAAATTGGAGACCAATTTCTCTCCTTAATATGACTTACAAAATTCTTGCTAAGTTGTTAGCTTTGAGACTAACAAACATTCTGCCAAAAATTGTTAGTTCTACCCAGACAGCGTTTATAAAAGGAAGGTATATTCTTGAGAATCTCATTACAAGCTGGGAGGCCTTACAATGGGCTAATGTCTCTAAACAAAATGTTGGTATTTTTCTTTTAGACTTTGATGAAGCCTTTGATAGAGTGGAATGGTCCTTTATTTTCATGGTTCTTGATGCTTTTGGATTTCCAAAGAAATTGTGTGCTATGGTCAGGGTCTTATTTAAGGATGCACTTACTCAGATAGATGTGAAATGTTCTTTGACTAATCCTATATTGATGCAAAGATCCATTATGCAGGGGTGCCCCCTGGCCCCTACACTTTCTTTAATTGTTGTTGATGCTCTTTTTTATCTCCTTAGATCTTCCTTTGGTGGTGACAATCTCAAAGGCTTGGTGCTTCCTGATGAGTCTAAATTGATGAACATATAATTTGCTGATGACACAACAATTTTTGTTGAGTTGGAAGAAGAGAATCTTGATCAACTAATGAGAAAGTTGGAAATTTTTTGTTTGGCTTCAAGTGCCAAACTTTCTGTGAACAAATAACATTTTCTTAGTTGGTTTGATTCTCCTCCTTTGTGGTTTAGTAGATTTAATATTCAATGGGGTGGCCCCAGTAGTTAGGTAAGGTATTTGGGCATTCCTTTTTTCTATGGACCCCTCTCTAAAAAATATGTGGATTTAGATTTGTGAGAAGATAGAAAAGAAATTGTTGAAATAGAACAAACATTATCTTTCTTTAGCAGGAAGATTTTAGATTTGTCAAAAGATTTTATCTTCATATAGTTTATACTACTCCTCTATCTAGCTCTTTAGTAATTGTCACTTTAATGAAATTCATAAGTGCACCAAGAGGTTCCTTTGCTCTAATGGGAAAAATAAGAGGAAGAGAGAGTTAGTCAAATAGGATTGGTGCTGCAAAGATAAAGAAATTGGTGGGTTGGGTTTGAAGGATTTGAAGACTCAAGGTATTGCCCTTGCTATCAAATGGATTGTAAAATCCTTGGTTGGGGAGGAGCCTTGGAAGGTCTTGATTAGAAATAATATAAGCCAAGCTATTCCCAAGAGGGCCAAACATTGGGTTGGCCTTCAGAAACATGATATCTTATATGGTAAATTTGTTGTCTCCCCCAGTGGTTCTAATGTTTTCAAAAGCCTATGGAAAGCATGGGAAATTTCTAGGGAACTTCTAGATGTTTGTCCTGTTTGGAACCATAATGATAACAAGATATGTAGTTTTAGATCGTTGTGGTGGAATTTGTATTGGGATGATAAACCATTGACTTGCATTCAAGGCTGTTCAACCAAGAGTTGGTTCCTTAAAGGGATTAGAGATTTCAAGGATATTCTTAATAATGGGTAGATAGCAACTTGGCAGTCCATGTGTGAGACTTTTGGCCTTCCTAACTCATAGTTTATCACTTACTCTATGATTGTCAAGGCATGTGCTAATTGGAATTTTCCTATTGAACAGTACTCTGAGCATGAGAATGAAAATGAGGTTAAGTGGTGTGATGGATCTTCCCTTCCTATCACTACTGGTAAGAATGTTTATAAGCTTCTGTCTTACTTCCAAGATATTAACAATCATGTTAATAGTGTTTGGAATCTTAATGCGAATAATAAATAGTGGTCTAATATCATTAAACTCTATTGGTCTAGTTTTTTAGAACCTAAGAAAACCTATTTTAGATGGTTATCTTGTTGATAAAAAATGTTGTTAGTTCTAATTGTTCTTTGATGATCTTGCTAGAAAATTTTGTGGGTTTTATAACAATATAGAAACTGTTGAACATTTGTTCTTTGAATGTAAATTTTCTAAGTATATTTGGTTTCTTTTTTCTCTAGTTTAAAGGTTTTGGATAGAAAGAAAATCATTTCTTGGAAGGAGATTTTATTTGGTTATGTTAATGGATTGAATTTGTGTTTCAATCGTTTTTGGTTGATTTTGACCACTAAGATTTTATGGATTATTTGGAAGTTTAGAAATGAGGACATCTTCTAGGGCACAAGGAGACACCTTACGAAGTCTTTGAGAAGACTCGCACTTCATTTGGTTGTTGCGTAGGTTAAGATGACTTTAGAGATCACTAAAGAAAAGTTTCTTGAGTTAATGTACAATGGTGAAACTACTTTGAAGAGAACTGACATCATAACTGCAAGCTTTTGGCCACATGATGCAAGGAAGGTTGATTCCCTCTTTTTCAAGAATTACATGAAGTTCCAAGAAAAGTACAAGAAGATGACTTTAGATTAGATGGTTGAAGAGAAAAAGAGAGAGGAGGCCAAACTTTAATATGATGTAGCTTTAGAATGTGTGAGAGATAATGATGTTATCTCTAATATTACTCCTCCTTTAGGTACTTTTGAGCTAGATAAGTTTAGTGAGATTAGGAATTTCTAACTGGTGGTTATGAAATGCTGGTGAGAGTTCTATTATGTGTTTCTTCATTACAGTTGAACATGTTGGTAGTCTGTGAGTTTTATATACAGGGGTCTATTTTTGGTGACTCCTAGTAGACTCTTATGCTTAGTTTAAGAGATGTATGTTGACTCCTTTGATATAGTGGGTGAATAAATAGTGGTATGTATTAGATATTCAGTTATGTTGGCTATTTTTTGATGTTTGCCTATATGGCTGTTAGAATGTAATAGGTGACAATATTGTTGTATGGTGTCCATTGACTCTTGTTTCCCTATATGAGACAAAATTATATCGTATCCCGCACATATAAGTAATATATATCCAATTAAAAAAATTCTTGAGCACGCACTACAATCTCATGAAAGAAGACTGGGTTCTTGCTAATGATAAAAAAAATTGGCTCTATTTTCTTCATTAGGCAACATAAGTTCCCATCACATGCTCTAGTTACATGTGCCTATCATACTACTAATATGATTGTATATCCACATCCATTTAAATTGAGGGCATCTTTGATGGACATGTAATTATTTAAATTACATTTTGATCTACATTACTCCCTTATGATATATCTCAATAGAATAACTTATCACATTCTTATAACTTATTTCTTTTAGTTTGTTAAAAAATAATGTTTATGTGGAAGAGATCTTAAATTTAGAAACATCTCCATGTTATGCTAAATTTTGTAGTCAAATTTGTGGCATTTATGTCAATCTTGATCTTGGAAAGTTGCATTCCTAATTATTTAGGAATAACAAGTTGCTCATATTGATATCAAGGTGTTTCAAATGAAAAATTCAGTACATCTTTATTGAGCTGTTAGTTGTGTAGAGTGTTAATTTTCTATTCTTCTTCCAGTTTGTCAAACATGATTTGTAAAACTTAAAACAAAATGGTATATAATGTGCATAGAATTTTTAAGGTATGTCTCCTATTGTCTTCAAATTATCATTGCTCAATGCTTAGAAGACTTTTATATGTAAGGAGGGACATTGGTTATATTTAAAATATATAGTCAGTGAAAGATACATCTATAATAGCAAAGTTATAATGTAACTAAAAGGTTCACACTCTTTGGCATGGAGTTCTTGCTTCATAAAAAAATACAATTTGTATCCGATAATGAAATTTGAAAACTATTTGATTATATTGAAGTCTTGCTTTGTTATCTAACAGAACCATTAGTAATAAATAATGAAAATAAGTACATGAATATATGTGGAATGCTACATTACAATGCACTAATTATACAACTATGGTTTAATCTTTCAACCATTTAAATTGATATTGCAAAGTTCTATAATTTACGAGTTTAAGTAACTTGAAAAATGACAAAGAATCATTTTAAGACTTTACTAGAACAATAAAAAATAAAATGGTAAAATATAGAATATTTTGAATGAGAAACACAAATTTAATTGTCTAATTAACATCCATAAACACATCATCTTGCTAATGATTTTTTAATTTAAGAGGATATATTATTCTCATTGATGACATTTTAGAATTAAATGCTTAGAAGAACACGAAAAATTTAAGTGTTTGAATTTTCAAGTAAAAAATAACTAGAATCAAATTCAAGATGCATGGACAAACAATAAGAAAATAGATCCACAAGTATTAGGATACTTAATTTTGTTAGTATAAAAGAAGAATCATGTCACCTAGGTCAAATCCATTTGTATCAAGTGAGTGTGGCGGAGTGAGGATGGTTACATTTTGAATGTGCACACTACTAAATTAACCATTGATGTCATTCAATTAGAATACTATAATTATAGTTGGAAAAATAATTTACTTAACAAACAATAAGAGTCTACATAGAGATTGGTGTATGCTATACTAATAATGAAAGCTTTGACATACATGCAAAATCCATCCACCTAAAAGAGAAATTAACTTGAATGCAAACCCACACTAAACTAGATGTATATTCCAGAATGACAAATTCAAGAATGGTAGATTCAAGATGAGGACATTAGTTGAGTCTACCACCTCAAAAATGTGAGGACAGGTGTAACTTAGATTGTACCAATCCTAGCAAATAGATACTTGCTCATTAGTAGTCCCATTATCACTTTTTAAAATAAATATGCAAACCAAAAGATTAATATAAAAACCAACTAAATCCATATAAAATAATAAATCAATGCTTTCCACAACCATCAAATAATGGCATCTTTTAATGCTTACCTACTCCTCACTCTAAGAAGGAAGGTAAAGTAAGCATCTTCAAAGTATTGTATTAAATAATTCATGTGCCTTGTCCATACTTCTACATTTTGCACACACATCTAGCAATGTATTTCCAACTATAATATTAGATAAAAATCACCCTTCCATTATGCAATGATAGAAGTGCATACCATGATCTAAAGCTCCTATTCTATCACAAGCAAGTTCATGGAATTTGACTTTACCCTTGCTAATTACATTTGCTTGAAATTTTCTAAATCCTTTTCAACAAATATAATTTGTGCATGCTCTACAATCTTTGTAGTTCATGTGAGCACATTTATTTGAGGTTTTTTTTTAAAATAATTACACGGTCGAAGCTCAGAGCAATCAACTAGAGCACACGACTAATGCATTGACAAGATACAAATGAATTGGTAATGGGGGCTTAGAAGTGGAAAATTAGCCTTGCGATTCACTAATATGCCTAAATGTGTATTGATTATGTCATTAAAAACATTATAAGTGTCAAAATACACCCAAATTTTATGTGCATGTCTCTCATGTTGCAAGGAAAATGGTGATGACAATGTGTATGCAATCAAATTGTCCATGATCTATTTAACACAACAATTGTCCACTTTGTTAATTACATGCTAGTGAGCCCATGCACCACCACCAACAACCAACGAATTCCCACGTCCCTATCATGCCCCCAAATGCTTCCTTAATCTACTCCTTGCTAATAACCATGTCAAACATTAAACTATTGTGAATGTAGAAAATAAAAAATAGACTTGTGAGGGCATGTGTCAAAAACAATCTTAGTGTGCCTCGAAACATATCTACCCTCTCCTAACACCTTGTAGAGAAAATAGGTTATGAGTCACAACTCAAATAGACATTTTCATGGTTTCTTCTAGATAAAAAGCATATATCCTAACCCGCTAAAAAACATTGTAAAAAAAAGAAAAATATAAGATTTCCAATTATTTGGATACATGATAAACTAATTAATATTTTGTTAGTGTAGATATTATTTTATTTACATGGACATGAATAATTCCACATAGTGTTAATCCTACTTAGGTGTTCTAGTTAGTGAGAGATACTTTGCTAGTTATTTGGCAAGTCTCTTGGAGTTAGTTCACCACCTTTTGCTAGTCTTGAGGAAGATAACTTGCCACGAGTCTCAGTTAGTGTGAGTTGACTGTCCATTCTTCTCCACTATTCTAGGTGGCATCTCTCCTATATATGTACATCATATTCGTGGGTTAATGCAATTTCAGTTGGATCCATTTCTATGTAAATCATTTTCTTTGCATGTTCTATGTTTTTAACTTGCAGAGGCGTGTGATTTCTCAAATTTAGTTGCCCAACCGGTACTAAAATTTTCTCCAAATTATCCTAGTGTTCTCACATGGTATCAGAGTAGGTTTAGATTTCAAATGTATAGTTCAGTATTGTCTATTGAGTTATTTTTTCAAATAGTAGGTGCATGCATTCATGGTTTACTGTGTTTATTTGTGTTTCTATGTATGCTAGAAGAGGAAGCACATCTCGAATCTATCTCCATGTGCATAAAGGTTGTGGTTGGTGTGTGAAGGCCCAAATATCCCTCTGTGTTTGTTACAGGCATGCGAAGGCCCGATCCATGCCCATTCGACGTGTTAAAGGGCGATAGAGGCCTGATCCTCATACATAGGTTGATACAGGGCTTATCTACATACTAAGGAGCAATAGGAAGGTGTCCATCATAGGCGTTGAGTAGAGGAATATTGACAGGAAGATGCCCATAGAGGAAGCAATGAGAGGATGGGCATAAAGGTGTCAAAATGAAGGTTAGCCCCTAGTCATATGAGGGATTAAATCCTGGGATGGCTACTAGTAAGGGATTAACCTTAACCCCTTTCTAATTTGTATTTAAAAGGTAGATTTAAATCCATGAGTGCAAATTAATTAGGCAACATAGGCAAATAATTCTATTTTTTTAACTTTTGATAGGCAACTTGAATTTGAGTGCCATTTTATTTAAAGTGATTAATTTTTTATCCCTAATCCATTGGGAATGTCAATTCATTGAAACTATAAAATGCCATTTTTCCATCCCATTGGATATGTCTATGCACTAAACATATAAAGGGCCAAAATTCAGGGGGATCTCAAATATTGAATCAAGGGGGGTGTTTTTGTGTTGTGTCTTGTGCACTTCCACATTTCATTCTACATTTCCTTTTCACACTTCTAATTTTTGCAAGAAACTTACTTCAAGCATAGATTCAAATCTATCTATCATACATCTAATAGCCTTTAATTATCATGATTGGAAACTAAAGATACAACTTGTGTTAAATAACAAAGGGTTGTATAGGGTAACAATGGGCACTGAGAAAGAACCTACTACTGATGAAGCTAAAGAAAAATGGTTTAACAAATGTGATCAAGCCTTTGGATTCATATGTCTTAATGTGTCTCTTGAACTCCTCATTCATGTAGAATCCTTGAAAACACCCAATGAAGTTTGGATTGCATTAGGAAACCTCTTTGGGAGATAGATGAAATGAGAAGTCATGAGATGGAGAATGAGCTCCAATTTCTTTGACATCCTAGAGGACATCTTCACTAAGTTCAAGTCACTAAGATTGTAGTTGAAAGAATGTAGCATAGATAAAAAGGAGGATCAATTAGTTCTTTCTATACTCTCTAAATTAGGTCTTGAGTATTCTGTGTTTGTATCTACCTTCTACTCCACCAAAAGGGCTCTTGGTGCCTCATGGAAAATGCCTTCTCTAGATGACTTATTGTTGTTTTGACTAGGAAACAAGATAAGTTAGTATAGATGGGCATGTTGAAGTCTTCAAAACTTCAAGCCCTCATTGATGGGAATGGGGAACAATAGACTTCAAACAACAAAAAGAAGAATAAAAACACTCTAAAGAAGAACAAAGAGACCAATAAAGATAAGAAATCTAAGTCCTCCAAAACCAACACTGAGAACTTTTCAAATCAAGGGAAACCTAAGAAAGAAAAAGTAAGTGTTCCTATTGTAAGAAACTTGGGCATGATTCCAAACCAAGAACCTTCTAAGGAAAAAGAAAAAGAGACATCTAAGGGAAAGGCTCTAGTTGTAGTTGCATCTTCATTAACTCTATCTTGGATCATTGACTCAGGTGCCTCACACCACATGACTTCTTCACAGGTTGCATTTTCTTCCTTAGAGCCATATAGTATGTCTACTATCACACTGGGTGATAACTCTCCAACACCAGTTATAGGGAGAGAGTTTGTTGAAGTTGAAATTGGAATATTCACAAATTTTCTAAGTGTACCTTCTCTTTCAACTAATCTCCCATCAATGTATCAGATTACCCACATAGAGAAGGGCATGAGAGTTTGTTTTTCTCAAGACTCAGTTGAGATTAGAGAGTTGCACAACAACAATTTGATAGCTTTGGGAAGGGTAGATAACCAAGATAGGTTATCACTTCTCTCACTTTGCACTTGATGTTTCTCCTTCAACATTTCTTACTCATTCAGATGGACTTAGCAAATTATGGCATGAGCGGTTTAGCCACTTTAACTATCGCTGCCTTGAATAGATAAGTCAATAGGATATGGTTATAGGATTGCCTAGAGTTAGATTATCTAAGGTTCTTTGTGAGGGTTGCACCCTTGGGAAGTATCTTGAAGATAAATTTGACAAAAGAAAAATTTTGAGGGGTACACAAGTTTTGGAGCTTTTTCATAGTGATGTATCAAGGGATTTTCCCCATCCATCTTTCACTAAGATAAGGTATGTTCTCACTTTCATAGATGATTTTTCCAGACACACACTACTTCCTTTGGTAGAAATCTAAAGCTTTTGATAAATTTTGAGACTTCAATGTTCTTGCTTAAAATATTCAAGAAAAGTCATCAAGGTTCTTCGAACTGACAATGGGGGTGAGTATGTCAACAATAGGTTTGAACAATTTTGTACAACACATGGGATAGACTTGCAGCACATAGTTCCTTATACTCCCTAATAGAATGATGTTGCAGAATATAAGAACATATCCTTAAAAGAGATGGCTAACTACATGATACGCTTCAAAGGTCTTACACCATAGTACTAGGTAGAAGCAATCAACTATTCTTGTTATATTCAGAAGCGAGTTCCTCACAAATCCTTGAAGGGAATCACTCCCTTTGATGCTTGGATAGGTAGGAAACCTTCAGTTGAGCACTTTAGGGTCTTGCAATAGATCACTTAATTTTACTCCAATTGCTCTAAAATCTGTATTGCAATAGCTTCAATATGTTCTTGAGAAACCCTTTAAAAATCCAAAAAATATTCACCAAAATTAGAGAGATATGTGCTTCACAAGAAAAATATCAGAAACCCTAATTCTGTAATAACTCACTCAATTCTACTATAATTTATTTGGAATATAGACTACAGTAGCTCCAATATATCCTTGAAAACCCTTTAAAAATCTTGAAAAGATTCACCAAGATGAGAGAGATATGTGCTTCCCAAAATGACCTCCAAAATTGAAAAAAATCACCTTATTTTTCACCTTCATGGTGCCTGTTGGAACTAAAAATTTCAACATATTTTTGCAAAATATTTCGGGCTTTTTGTATGCAAAATTAATTTTAACACCCAGAAATTCATCTTTGCACATTGACATGAGGGTTTTGCTTTGAAGAGTTACATTTTGGAGCCTGCTCATTTCCATGCAAAATCACTTTGTGACCTTACTTACCCATCATACGTGAGTACACATTTCTAATTTTAGCTTCCTATGATCAGGTTTGATCAAGTTTTGAAGAGTCAAGTTAAAGGGTTTTAGAAAAGTTGGTTGTTTACACAGTGTAAAATCAGTCAGGGAGGCCAACTTTGGAGGTTAATATCCTACAAATAGATGATGCTCACAATGAACCAATTGATGCCCTTATTCTCCCCACCTTAATGTGTCTTCATGTAATCAATGATCCTCGCTTAAATGGCTAATAGCTTCTATTACACCTATTGCACCTCTTTGTGAAAGAATCAACTGCAACTCACGTGCAACAACCCTTTGATGGACTGAAAACCATCATGGGGATGAGATATCCTCTTATTGTCCTTCCTCTTGATGGGACTAAAATCACCATAGGAATGTGACCACGATATTAAATGCTAGCACCATTCTCAACTGAAATCTCCACTCCCTCTGCAATGAAGTAGAAAGGGGTTTGGTCGCATTAGTCCCATTAACTCAATATGCAACTCCCCTAATGAGTTAGTCCCTCCCACATAGATAATACAAATGGCATGGCCCAACAAACTTTTGTAGCTTCTGCGATTCCTCACTCAAATGGCTCTTAGCTCTTGGCTTTGGCTCTTGGCACTATGAACCTCGGTTTGTTTCAACCTGCTCTCCAACCCTACAATCTGTAGCTAATCATAAAACCACTACACACCATGAAATGTTAGCAAAACTCAAACACAACAGAAGGACTTGCTTTAGTACCACTTTCCCAATAGGAGAGTTGTTCTCATTGGTTATGATACCACTTCCCTCGATCACAAGGAAGAGGGAAGTGATGAGGGAGAGAACCATAGAGTGCTCAGAGAAGGAAAACTTGCTCCCAATGATATTGCAGGAGGAAATGACCACATCAAACATTATTTCAATGTTGTTTTTGTAGCAGCAGAAGTTGCACCATACCTAAAAACTGGAGGGCTTGGTGATGTTTGTCGATCTTTACTTGTCGCCCTTGCATCTCGAGGTCATCGTGTCATGGTCATATCTCTAAGATACATGAATTGTGTAACAGATGAGAAATATAGTGGGGCTTTTGATGTTCAATATCCATTAAAATATCTTGTTTTGGTGGAGAGCATGAAGTTGTATTTTTTCATGAATATAGGACAGGTGTTGATTCGGTGTTCATTCACCATCCTTCTTATCATCGACCTAGGAATCCATATGGTGATAATTTTGGTTCCTTTGGGGATAATAGCTCAGGACAGAAGGTTGGGGTAAACAAGTCATTTGAACCTACTAAAGAAATAGAATACCAGGTTTCAGAATTGGAGATTGCGAAGCTAGATGCACAAGACAATGTCGGGGCTTGTGAAGACTGGAGTTGGAATCCTATAAGTAATAACTTTGTAGTTCATGTTACAAGACCAGAGGAAGTAAAAAAAAAAAAAAAGAAAAATCTTCCAATAGTTATGATGGAGCAGGAAATTACAGAAGCTGTCAATCAGCATCCTGTTGTGATTATATGCGGGGAGATTGGATGTGGTAAAACTACTCAAGTTCCACAGTTTCTCTTTGAAGCCAGATTTGGTTCAAGCAAGTGCAAAGCAAGGACAGGAATTATAGGTGTCACTCAGCCCCGACGTGTAGTAGTTCTTGCTACTTCCAAGAGAGTGGCTTATGAATTGTCATTTCAGCTGGGAAAGGAAGTTGGATTTCAGGTGCGGCATGATCGAAGAATAGGAGGGAACAGTTCCATCAAGTTTATGACTGATGGAATTCTGCTTCGTGAATTGCAGTCTAATTTTCTATTGAGGCGCTACTCAATCATTGTGTTGGATGAGGCTCATGAGAGGAGTTTGAATACAGACATCCTTATTGGAATGCTTTCACGGATCGTACCTCTGCAGCAGAATCTATTTAAGGAACAACAGAATTCAATGAGTAATACAGTGTGGAAACATTGAAGAATTTTCACCTGGTGTACAGGAGGCTGGTAAATCAGATGATTAGATGTTTTGGTTTCAATGAATGAAATATACTAAGCCTTTAATCTCTTTGTTTTATTATTTGCTGGAGTGTTACATCCTTTGTAAATTTTTCATTGTACTTGGGATGGAGGGAAATAAGATAACTAGTTTTAGAGTGCTCTTTCGAGGTTGATCTTAACTTCATAGCTACATGCCAAAATTGCATGATGCTGGATACAGTTATGGTTGTTCTAAAATCCTCCAGAGCAGCTGGTAGATGCTTTGATCTGGCCATATTTAGCTGAAACTTGAATCTATAGAGGACTCCAACTCCTGATGTTTCGGGGCATTGATGCCTTCTAGCAGTGGAGAGATGATGTGACAGATTTTGTCTGGTTTTTGAAGATGTGGCATGTTTCTATTTGTGATACTCAGCTGTAACAGATGATTTTAGTCGGGTGGTGGTTGGGTGCTACAATGGTTCAATATATTTTCTGGCATTTCTTACTGGAAAGATCATTTGGAGCCTTCAGACAGATGGCGAGGTAAAATCACAGCCAATTCTTGACAAGTCAAGAGGTTTGATCTGGTGTGGTTCACATGAGCATGATGTATATGCACTAGATCCACAAAGCCAAAGTTGTGTCTTTAAGTTGGCTTGTGGAGGTAGCATCTTTGGAGCTCCAGTTTATGATATGATGAGGAGCAAGGTTTATGTCGCAACTACAAGTGGAAGAGTGACAGCAGTAAATTTAGGAGGCCTTTCAATCACAAATGAGTGCTGCAGGAAGTTTTTTATGTTTTATTTCGACATGGAGGCGTTCCATTCTCAAGAGTCTGGCATAAAGTGCACCCAAGATACAAGGTTCCTGCAAATGCAGTATGGTTATGTGTAGTTTTATGTATGATCTTGGACCTTCCTATATTGAAAGTAAATGTGGTATTCACAGCTATCACATCAATCTATACCATAGGATGGGTTGGTGGATACGTTGTTCCCATATTTGTGAGAATGATTATGCCCGAACATAATTGTAAGCCAGGACCTTTCTTCTTAGGGCATGCTAGCTGTCCAATTTGTCTGATAGCATTCTTATGGATATGTTATACCTGTTCAGTATTCCTAGTCCCAACACAGTACCCAATTAAATGGGATACATTCAACTATGCACCCATAGCACTGGGTGTAGTGTTGGGACTGATAATGTTCTGGTAGTGATGTATGCAAATTGTGTAGACAAGACCCGTATGCAAAAGTTCTTTGTGAGAATAGAATGAACAGCTAGTGAAAAAGAGGTTTGCACCCATTTGGTTTTATGGTAATCTCAATTTGATCATAATGAAATGGAATTAGTACTTGGAGACGTCTTCTTGGAAACACGCTTTGATGGTAAATAAATGCAGCTTTGGCTAAACAGGAATTCTCAAAATCATTAAAGCAATGTCAAAGTTCAGGCAGCATTAGATGTATTCACAGAGGAGCAGATAGTCACAGTGTTTCCTGGAGGTTGTTTGTCCTCAACCTGAGAACCACCGGTTATTAGCTTCCTAGCTAGTGAAATATGCAAACAATAATGGAAACTCTTAATACAATAAAATAGATCAAAGGGCGAATCATGAGATATATTCAGAAGCACACTCTTTATATGATTTCAAAGGACATTATCAAACAACTCGGTGGTTCCTACACATCATATGAAGGAAATTTAACATTGGACAAAACAAGGATGGATACATGCCATGATAATTCAATTGTGGCAATGACAAGTGTTGATCTTGGGGGTGCACTGGCATCGTATAATTTGGTTTTGGTAATAAGAATTATGAAGGACCAATCTGGGGGAGAGTTTGCAATTATCTTGTGGTAAGAATAAAGCAGACCACTAGAAGTTAAATGACAATTGCCAATTATTTGCGAAACCTTAAAATGACACAGTAATTCAAATAAAAACCTATTGGTGAAATTTTTGACATATTGGTACAAGTAAATGGTAAGTCTCTTCGATTGTCTGAGAAGAATAAAGGATTTGTTTAAAAGAGTATCAAGGAGAAATATAAAACACTTTGGGGAAATATATTAAAGTCATCATGTTAAAAATTATTTTGAGAAGAAATAAATTTTGCAAAAATAAGAAATATATTTACTAAAAGTGCCATGAGATTAATTGTTATTCACAAAAAGGTTTTGTAAATAAGGATATGATGTTTTTTACAAAATCAACCAAAAGGTGAAGATTTTATATGGTAAAATACCTTCACGGGAAAATTGAAATATTTTCCACTTGAAGGGTTATAAATTGGACATTACCCTTTCATTTAAAGTGAAGTATTTATCACTGAGGAGGTGCGAACACGAAAATGTTTTACCCAAATTAACATTCCAACAAATGAAGGTGAAAACACACAAGGATATAATTGAGAGTTAAAAAATATTGAGGAATATTTTATTTCATGACGGCAAAAGATTAATATTAAAAATAATTAATTAAACCTAAAGTCATGCCATAAAATTTGTGAAACTATTGGAGCCCTAAAAGGAAATATCAAGGCAAATTATTATTATCATTTGGGTATGATAAAGTGACAATAACAATTGATAAAATCAAATATTGTCACAGTGATGTAAACCCTAAATATAAGTTAGCGAGAAAATATACGAAGGAAATAAAGAAACAATACCTCACCACACAGGTCCTAAGGTCCACATCAATGCAAATTATATGTTTATATATTGCTTATCTAATGAATAATTTGTTTTCTATGCAGGATTTTGGTCACGTTGAAGCAGTTCTCGATCGGCAATTAAATGAAGCGGCTCGGGAAGATTAAAGATTAATTTTCAGCCTGAGATGATCATTAAATGTTTCAAACCAATTTATTTAATTTATGTGATGAATAAGGTCGGTTCTTATGGTTGGTTCAACCAATTATTAACTGTCATCAAAATGAATGTAACGGGTCTGAGGCTTGTTGCATCTCTTTAAATAGAGATCCCAGGACCTGGAATAGAGAGTTAGAAATGAGTTAGAACAGGGGGAGAATAGGGTTAGAATTAAGTTAGAAATAGAGATTCTTTACACAGACAAATTGAAACATTTTGGATATTTGATGCAAGTTTATATGCAATTTCATTCTGAGAGAAGCTATGGTGCATGATATGTTCTGAGGCAGCATTGGAGGATTCAAATTCGAGATACGTTGTGACGGTATCATCTGTTTGTCATTTTTATTCAATCAATTTAATTATCTCCATATCATTCATTTTTTGATTATTCAATTTAAATGTGTCAAGGATAGGTTTAAATTGTCTGATTACAGTTGATAATTCAGTATAATTGATTTGATCGGTTTCTCAGAGAATTAAATCCTTTCTCATCAATTATAGTAATCTTAAAATATTGAATGGATTATTAAGTACGATTAATTGATTAGGTTATTAATTTGTCTCCATAGGTGATCTAATTTGTTAATTTGCAAATCTAAATTGGTTCTTTCCGGAAAGATTAAAATCATTTTAATGTTTGCATTTAATTCAATTATGTCCTTTGGATTACTAAGAATGAATTAATAATTTCTCTTTTGCATGTTTGTACAAGTTGTAAACTATTGTATGTGCCATTCAGATTGAATTATTACCTAATACAAGTATTTGTTTCTGACATCCTGACTCCGTTGCCCAAACAGACAAAGCACCAATCAAATTATTGATTTATTTTATGTTTAAAATCATTTGCAAATTCATTTCATGTTATTTGTTATTTATTTCTGTTAGAGTTTAGGTTAATTCATTTGCTTTCCTTAGAAATAGTTTACAGTATTTCATCTGATTTACAAGCATGCCATTGTAATTGGATAAACTAGTAGCAAACCAACATAGATTTGATCATAAAACCTGCTTTGATAATCAAAGGTTCACCCACCTAGGTTGTAGCAGGACCTAAAGCGCAGGGAGAAGCTGATCGTTAAGGTCAAACTCCAGTCATTGGCTCAAAAACGTTGTAGATTTGACAATAGGGCTTGGCATCCCCTTAGAATCCACAACCTGCATTTTCGAGACCCAACAGTGCCAAGATCATGCTTTGATACTATGCTTTTAATGAAACAACTAAAAATATAGAAGAATATAATAGGAAATATGTTGCAAATACTTGACAATAATATGCCACTTCAAGGGGGCAACTTCCTAATCCACTTCGAGGGGGATACCTCCAATAGTCTTCAACAAGAACACAATACTCAATATGATGATAATAACTAACCTCTACCTCACATATATACCATACTTATGCCATGGATACCACCTAGGCTGACCTAACTACGTATATAAGACTATATTAATGATTATATAACTTAAATAAGAGTTAGGATAGCCACAAGTCGACTACTCATAACCATATGCACACTATATGATTAGGGTATAACATCTCCATCCATGACACGTATATCAAAGAAGAATTGCAAGGTAGTAGAACCACAATCCAAACCTTGCATCTTTGTAGGTTATCCATATGGTGCAAAATTTTATTTCCTACTCCACCCAACCACACACAAGTTGTTCATTGAGAGGAGTGTTAAGTTTCAAGAGAGTCTTGCCAACTCTATACTTAACATTTCTCCTTACTTTGAGGATTCTTATGATGATTCAAACCATCTACAACATATTTCTAAGGCAGAGTCTTCTTCTTCTAGTCATCCTCATCCACTTCTAGACTTGTTTTGGAGGTCGATATTTCAGCACCCGACTCACCCAGATCTCATCCTCTTTGGGCTAGACAGACACTTCAGAGTACAAGGCACTTGTATAGAGAATCCAATAGATGAAAGATGTACTTGATCAAACTATTAGAGTGGGCCACATGATTTTTGTGCCCTAGCTTCCAACATATAGACATTCTGAGAGGCATCAAGCATACCTGAGTGGGATAACGCTATGCATGCAGAATATGATTCCTTAATTAGAAATCATACTTGGGACTTGATTTCACTTCCTAAGGGAAGCAAGATCTTTCAATGTAGGTGGATATATCAGACCAAGTTTTTTGCAAATGGATCAGTTGACAAGTACAAGGCACATTTGGTTTCCAAGGGTTTTTCAGAAGTTTCTAGTATTGACTACTCAAAGACCTTTGCACCCATGGCCAAAATGACTTCAATTTGACTTACACTTGCCATTACCACTACACATGGTTGGGATGTGCACCAGATGGATGTGAAGAGTGTTTTTCTTCATGGAGACCTTGAGGAGGTGATCTATATGGAGCAACAACCAAGGTTTGTTTAGGATTCATCCTTAGTTGGCAAACATAGGAAATCCCTCTATGGCCTAAAACATGCTCATTGGGCTTGGTATGCCAAGATGGATTCCTTCCTCCTAGATTCATATTTCACTCAGTACCATTCAGATCCTAATGTATATTTCTTGTGGCAGGATGATTCATTATTGATATTGGTACTTTATGTTGATGATCTATTGGTCACTAGGAGCTCTTCATATGCTATTATAGTGATGAAGTCAGCTTTACAGGATAGATTTGACATGACAGACTTAGGTTTATTGCATTACTTCCTTGCTATTGAGATTTCATAGTGTGACTCCGGGATGACTCTTGCACAACCTAAGTACACTCGTGATTTACTTGCTTGGTTTCACATGATTGACTATAAGACATCTATGACTCCCTTTCTATCTGGAGTCAAGCTTGAGGTTGATTGTACTACACCATTGGTTGATGCAACCTTGTATAAACAACTTGTTGGTAATCTCATCTATTTGACCCATACCAAGCCCAATATTTCATATGTTGTAAGCATGGTTTCAAGATTCATGCAAGAGCCTCATAAGTTGCACTGAGAAGCAGCTAAGATGATCCTTCACTACCTTCGGGGCACTCTCAGATTCAAGATTCATTACAAAGTTGGCATAGAGGTTGACTTACTTGGATACATAGATTTATATTGGACTGGTGATACTTAGAATTGCAAGTCCACTTCAGGTTACAGTTTCTCACTAGGTTATGGTCCTATTAGTTGGTCTAGCAAAAAGTAAAATGCTATTGCTTTATCATCCACAGAGGCAGAGGACAAGGGAGCTATCAATGCAACTACTAAGTCTATCTGGCTTCAAGGGATTCTCAATGAGTTTGGTATTCCATTTAGGTAGCCCACAGTCATCTATTGTGACAACCAAAGCACTATCCATATATACAAGAATCTAGTCCAGCACCAGTGGACCAAACACATAGAGATTCACATGTATTTTATTCAGGTCCATATATACAAGAATCTAGTCTAGCACCAGTGGACCAAACACAGAGATTCACATGTATTTTATTCAGGAGCTTATTCATGGTCAGATCATTGACTTAGTTTTTTTCCAGTCTTCAGAGTAGATTGCTGATATCTTCACCAAACCTTTTACTAAGAGTAAGTTCATTCATCAACGACCTCTTTTTGGGGTGCAATCTACTTCAACAACAGTATCATTTTCAGGGGATGTTCTAGTCCTATTCACTTCTTTTTTCTCTCTATTAGGGGGAATTTTTTTTCCCACTAGGATTTCTCTATTTCTCCACTTTATTAGAGATAGCATTGTACCTGAGTACCTCATCAGGCCTAGTTGTCGGGACTCAATTTCTTTGCACCCACCTAAGCTATGCTTAAGGAAGGTGTTAGTATAGATATTATTTTATTTACATGCACATGGATAATTCTACATGGCATTAAGCCTACTTACGTGTTTTAATCAGTGAGAGATACTTTGCTAGTTATCTGGCGAGTCTCTTGGAGTTAGCTCACCACTTCTGGCGAGTCTCTTGGAGTTAGCTCACCACTTATTGCTTTTCTTGAGGAAGATAACTTGGCACTAATCTTCGTTAGAATTTGAGTCAACAGCCTATTCTTCTCTACTATTTTGGGTGGCCTCTCTCCTATATATGTACGTCACATTTGTGGGTTAATGCAATTTCGGTTGGATCCATTTATGTGTAAATCATTTTCTTTGCATATTCTGTGTTTTTTAACTTGCAGGGGCATGCGATTGTTCGACTTTCATTACCCGACCGGTATTGACCTTTTGTCTAGATTATCTTGGCGTTCTCACATATTTAAGGAATGCATAGATGCTATAATAACCTACGACAACATGAACTAATAAGAAAGGATTTTTTTAAGAAAAATGCATTAAAATTTGAGGTTCTCCAAGATAGTGACTATTTAAACATCATCCTATTTATGGTCAAATAGTCAATAATAATTTCATACTTCATCTAAATCAAAAAATGGTAAATACTTATCCTATTTAACTAATAAGAAAGGATGTAAGTCCACTTCAGGTTACAGTTTCTCACTAGGTTATGGTCCTATTAGTTGGTCTAGCAAAAAGTAAAATGGTATTGCTTTATCATCCGTAGAGGTAGAGGACAAGAGAGCTATCAACACAACTACTGAGTCTATTTGGCTTCAAGCGATTCTCAATGAGTTTGGCTTTCCATTTAGGTAGCCCATAGTCATCTATTGTGACAACCAAAGCACTATCCATATATGCACGAATCTAGTCTAGCACCAGTGGACCAAACACATAGAGATTCACATGTATTTTATTCAGGAGCTTATTCATGGTCAGATCACCGACTTAGTTTTTTTCCAGTCTTTAGAGTAGATTGCTGATATCTTCACCAAACCTTTTACTGAGAGTAAGTTCATTCATCAACAACCTCTTTTTGGGGTGCAATCTACTTCAACAATAATATCATCTTTGGGGGGTGTTCTAGTCCTCTTCACTTGTTTTTTCTCTCTTTTGGGGGGAGTGTTTTTCCCACTTGGTTTTCTCTATTTCTCCACTTTATTAGAGATAGCATTGTACCCAAGTACCTCATTAGGCTTGGTTGTCAGGACTCAATTTCTTTTTACCCACCTAAGCTATGCTTAAGGAAGGTGTTAGTATAGATATTATTTTATTTACATGCACATAGAAAATTCTACATGACATTAACCCTACTTAGGTCTTTTAATCAATGAGAGATACTTTGCTAGTTATCTGGTGAGTCTCTTGGAGTTAGCTTGCCACTTATTGCTTTTCTTGAGGAAGATAACTTGCCACCAATCTTAGTTAGAATTTGAGTCAACAGCCTATTCTTCTCTACTATTCTAGGTGGCCTCTCTCCTATATATGTACGTCACATTTGTAGGTTAATGCAATTTCGGTTGGATCCATTTCTGTGCAAATCATTTTCTTTGCATATTCTGTGTTTTTTAACTTGTATGGGCGTGCGATTGTTTGACTTTCATTACCCGACCGGTATTGACCTTTTGTCCAGATTATCTTGGCGTTCTCACATATTTAAGGAATGCATTGATGCTATAATAACCTACGATAACATGAACTAATAAGAAAGGATGTTTTTAAGAAAAATGCATTAAACTGTGAGGTTCTCCAAGATAGTGACTATTTAAACATCATCCTATTTATGGTCAAATAGTCAATAATAATTTCATACTTCATCTAAATCAAAAAATGGTAAATACTTATCCTATTTAACTAATAAGAAATGATGTATTTAAGAAAAATGCATTAAACTTTGACGTTCTCCAAGATAGTGACTATTTAAACATCATCCTATTCAATGGTAAAAAAGTCAATGATAATTTTATACCTCATCTACATCAAAAAATGGTAAATAGTTATCCTATTTAAATAATAATAAAGGATGTTTTTAAGAAAAATGCATTAAGGTTCTCCACGATAGTGACTATTTAAACATCATCGTATTCATGGTCAAAGAGTGAATAATAATTTTATACATCATGATCTACATCAAAAAATGGTAAATAGTTATCCTATTTAACTAATAATAAAGGATGTGGGGCGGGGGCCTAGCTTGATTGGCTAACCCCCCCCCCTCCCCGTGGTACAAGAGGGCGTGTGGTCATGTGAGAAAAGTTACCAACGTCACTAGTCAAGTGAAAAAAGTTTACCAGGCATAATAAAAAGAAAAAAATGCATTAAACATTGAGGTTCTCCACCATAGTGACTATTTAAACATCATTGTATTCATGGTCAAAGAGTCAATAATAATTTTGTACCTAATACATAAAAAATGATAAATACTTATCCTACATTTATCTACCAAAATTGATTTTTAACTATCAAACTAGGCGAAAACTATGCCATGTTTAAGAATAGCCCCTATTGATTTGTTTGTTGGTATAGACATACTTAACTATTGACGGTGAAAATGGCTTTTAAATTACAATAATGGAACGTGCTTGGCTTGAGAACGAAAGGTGAGTTACAGACATCCACCCGATGTTCCTCCACATGATGTCACTCCAATGACGCTACTCCTTAAATGAAATTAAATAGTGAGACAGTTTATTCACATGGGCAAGATACGGTTACCCAGCAGTAATAGCTAGCAGTGCAGCTCTTGGTCACCATAAATAAATGTTAGAGGCATTACCGATCCAACATAAAAGCAAAGAGCAAGCAGCGCAGTGTGAATGTTAAATACTTATCCTATTTAACTAATAAGAAAGGATGTATTATTCAATGGTAAAAAAAGTCAATGATAATTTTATACCTCATCTACATCAAAAAATGGTAAATAGTTATCCTATTTAACTAATAATAAAGGATGTATTTAAGAAAAATGCATTATACATTGAGGTTCTCCACGATAGTGACTATTTAAACATCATCATATTCATGGTCAAAGAGTCAATAATAATTTTATACCTCATGATCTACATCAAAACATGGTAAATAGTTACCCTATTTAACTAATAATAAAGGATGTGGGGTGGGGGCCCTGGCTTGATTGGCTAAGTAATTTCGGTAAAGATGGTCACGAGGTCCAATCTCCCCCGTCCCTGTGATACCAGGGATAATAAAAAAAAAAGAAAAAACTAATAATAAAGGATGTATTTAAGAGAAATGCATTAAACATTGAGGTTCTCCATGATAGTGACTATTTAAACATCATCATATTCATGGTCAAAGAGTCCATAATAATTTTATACCTCATATACATAAAAAAATGATAAATACTTATCCTATCTTTATCTACCAAAATTGATTTTTAACTATCAAATTAGGCGAAAACTACGCCATGTTTAAGAATAGCCCCTATTGATTTGTTTGTTGGTATAGACATACCTAACTATTGACGGTGAAAATGGCTTTTAAATTTCAATAATGGAGTTACAGAAACCCAGCCGATGTTCCTCCACATGATGTCACTCCAATGACGCTACTCCTTAAATGAAATTAAATAGCGAGACAGTTTATTCACATGGACAAGATACGGTTACCCAGCAGTAACAGCTGGCAGTGCAGCTCTTGGTCACTATAAATAAATGTTACAGGCATTACCAATCCAGCACTCAAGCAAAAGGCAAACAGCATAGTGTGAATGTTTTAGATCGGCCTATGGTATGCGTAGTATAAGAATAGGAATATAAATATTTGAGTAGAATTATAGTTTCAATTGAGTTTGAATGTAGAACCATAATACTGAGATTAAGATGGTTGTGTGTGTGTGTGCAGAAGATGGGTGAGTACAAAACAAGCGTGGCAGTGCTAGTGGTGTTGGTGTGTTTGGGAAGCAATGTGGGCCTTCGAATGGTAATGGCAGACGCTTCAGAAAATAAGGCGTCTAAAACTACTTCAGATTCAAAAGCAAGCAAGTGCTGCAACACCGGGCCATGCTGCGGTATCTACCAGTGCTGCGGCACAGGGACAACTGCCTCTCTCGGTGCTGCCCACTTACTCTACTTCCCAACTGTTATCTCACTTCAACCCAACATAGTATTCCATGACCCTGCATGCACCACCACCACCACCACCACCACCTCTACCGCTATCACGCTTAACCGTCAATCCTGTTCATGCAATGTGTAACACAGATCTAGGTTTACATACCTAGCACAGGAGGCTAAATAAGTGCAGCAATCACTCGCCCCACTGTCTATTTGTCTTTGCTTTTTTCTCTGATGTGTTGTGTCTTCTCTGTTATCTAATTACCTATGTGTATTTCTTATCTACTTGCACCGTCTATTGATTTGCTCCAAAGGTTTCTTTAAACTTTTAAACTTTCATCTTCTCTGTTATCTAATTACCTATGTGTATTTCTTATCTACTTGCACCGTCTATTGATTTGCTCCAAAGGTTTGTTTAAACTTTTAAACTTTTATCATATATATATATATATATATATATATATATATATATATATATATATATATATATATAAAGTACGCCGAGATGGATCCAATGTTGTCATTTAATTAAATTATTTTAATTGATAATTGTAATTATTGTATATTTTAATAATTTTAATCAAAATAATATATTAAATAGGAATAATTAGATATATTTTTAATGACAATAAATAATTTAAATATATATAAGTATTTGAAAGGAAAATTATTGTGAAGTTTTAATAACATAATAATTATTTAATTGCTAAAATTAATGATATGATTGTTTGAGAAAAAAAAAAGAAAAATTATTTTTAGTTTTCATAACACATTCAATTTACAAATTATTGACATTATTATGTGATAATTAAATTTTAAAAAATGGTATCATATGCATTATTACAACATCTATAAATACAGAAACCCAACATTTATAAATTTATATTTGTAGTCTTTGAAATGTTTGGCCACAACACTTTCAGTCCAGCTGAAAAGTAGGTGGACTGCTAAGTCAAGCAAATGTATGTTTTATCATCATCATTAAAGGCAACAAATAATGATTTGCTTTGGGCTTCGTCTATGTTGGCATAAAATTATTTTTAAGTCGGATTTAGAGATGAATTCAGCTCTTGTATGGGGTAGCAAAAACAATCTTTTGGATGATCTCCACCAAAAAAAGAGAGGTCTCCTTTCCGATTTAGAGATGAACTCAGCTCCTATATGGGGTAGAAAAAATGATCTTGTGGATGATCTCCACCAAAAAAAGAGAATTTCCATGCATTCCTGGTTATAGAAGAATCGATCGATGTTTGATCTTAACATTTCCATGATTTGAGAGGTTTTCTTGAAAGCTTTTATGATTTTTCTGGTTTTAGCCATCTTATCTCTCTCATACTCTCCATGATGCATTTTCGAAAGTGATGAATTTTTTTTTTAAAGTATCTAAGAAGCCTATGGTTCACAAATTCCAGCATTCACAAATATTCTTCCCTATTCTTTTACATTTACTCTTGTAAGAAAATTTCTATCAGTTTGTATTTATATGCAAAAAAATATCCAAAGAAAACTAAAACAAAATTATATTGAGAAACCTAATGTCTATAGCATCCATAAGGAGCATATTTTTAGTACTAATGGAAGATGAAAAGGAAAGCATATTTGCCTACCCAATTTTTGAGTTGTTCGCCAAATGCTATAATGGGAAGAGCAGAATAAAGAAAATATAGGTGGTTGGATGAAAAATTCTGCACAAATGAGAACAAATTATATAAGCATTTATATGGTAAAAAAAAATAAAGAAAATGAAATATCTTCTAACTGCATTAGGAACTTTTGCAGTAATTTGACATACATTTCATTCTGCATAAAAGTTGTGGGAAGTCTTTGTATTCTCTGTATGGTTTTACGCATGCTTAAATTAAGGAATTATTAATGTTTGGTTTGAAAATTGGGTTCAAATTTGATTTATTGTTTGTGTTGCTTGGATCTAGTTGATCTCATAGCACCTAATATTTTGGTTATTTTTAATTTGGATCTCTTGTATTTTGGAGTTGGTGTATCATCGAAAAGGGTATGAGGTGCACATATTTGCAACTCTGTCCTAATGATTGACTCAAACAATATTTGTTGAAAAGAAATTGATCATTAGATTCATATTAGATTCATTGTTTGTGTTGCTGAGGTCAAACAAGAAATATTGGGAAAATTATAAAATGCAAATATCCATGGAAAGTACAATACCACTAATGGGAAGAATGGATCGAAGGATCTATAGTGTGGATGAGAGAAATAGCATACCACAGGAGTAGTAAAAAATTAGAAACATTTCGTTATGTAATCCCCAGCCTACAATGACATTTGGAGCAGGTGTAGGGTGACCTTGTGAGTGGATGACATGACGACTACCCGTCATAAGCACGTGAAGGGTGAGGTATATGATGGGTGATGGAAGAGAATACGTAGATTCCGTGCTGAAATCATTTCCTTTGTAATCGAACAAATAATATATGCATAAAAATATGAAAAATGTAAAAGCAAGTCTCAAATCTCGTTTCACGATGTGGGTCTCTTGCCAGTCTTCATTATTCATTAATGGCCATGCATTGGAGACGATAGAGGCACGCTTCATTAAGAGCAGGCTTAATATATTGTAGCACTTATTTAATACAATTTAAGACTGATCCGACCTAATTGAGACAAAACTGGGCACCTTAAAGTCTAGGAAAGTTCATCATAGCCCATAGTCCTACATATGAAACAGTTCTGTCACTTGGAACAAGGACGGACAAAGCCAAATTTAAAGCATAGGTGGAAATAAATATCTATATGTTTCAGATACTTGTCTGATTAAAAATTTATTGTCCACTTAAATGAAACGATGATGATGTGTTGCACTTGTGTAAAAGCAAGATTGCAAGATCAATGATAATAATTTATAAAGATTGACAGTCAGTAATTGGCCAAAAGTTATGAGTGTGGATTTGATCTTTATTTAAGAATAATTTATTTGATGATAGTCACGGGTATGATCCAAAACTTTGTTATAAAAGAACTGTTACACAGTTTTCTCAAGAAAAAAAAAAAAAAAAAAACCAGAGCTTGAATGGTGCATTAAATATGAAAACATGGTGCTCCTAAATAAACATACCCTACACAGAATTATTTGTATAGTAGTAAGTGGTTTCTTAGATACTAAAAACATTTTAGTCAAATGTGCGAGGCAATTCTCGATACAAAATTCAAAAAAGAAATACACTTTCATTATGATGGTACGGGCAAATCCAGAAGCAAACAAAATTCATTTTGTCCAGTTTTATAAAAATCAATTTGTTGTTGCGAGGAGAATGTTAAGAGCCATACATTGTGGCAAGGATCAAGTCACAGTTTGTTACAATATGAATTTAGAAACCCACGATGTGGGGCCTTGGAATTGTCCCAGTTTCAAAATGTAAATGCGCCGGATTCTTTATTTTCTCGTCCTCTAAGAAGCATTGAATTCAGGGAGGTGTTGCGTTGCTGCTTATACAGCCAGTCATTATTTCTTAAGAAACATCATTTACATGCCCAAGCTTTTAATCTGATGTTAGACATGAGCAATTACAAAGCTCATCTTAACTGCTAAAAGTTTTAAGGCCGGGAGTTGGTGAAGCAAAATCCGATGCTTGACATTATATACTGACTCATAATCGCATTTAATTAAATTTGAAACATTACAGAAACCTAATTCAAGGAGTTCTGGTTTGGGTTACACAGGCGCTGCTTATAAACCTGGAATCCATGTATTGCATGTAGTTTATCTGGATTGTCTTAGTGTGGATGAGAGAAATACCAACAGAATGGAACTGCACAGCTAAATTGGACAAACCGTAAAATGGCCCTACTGCTCATAAGAAGAATATCAAGAGAACGAATACGATTAAATTTTTTTCTAGTATCTAAGAAAGCAGTGGTTCAGAAATTGCAGCATTCAGAAATATTCTTTAGTGGGAGACATGAAATATTATTTTTTAGCTAACGGCAGGACTGAAAACAGTTGCAAACCCTAGAAAACCACAGAAACCAGACAAAAATAAAATAAAATGTAAATGTTCTCAAGCCCTAGGTTAACAACACTGAACACACACGGAAAACTCTATCTTTCAGGAAAATCCCACAACGCGACAACGCTTCTCCTCCACAGAATCATCTGCATGATTTGAGAAGACAAACAAAATTAATCGAAAAAATTCAAAATATAACAAACTTTGAAAATCAAAACAAATAGAAAAGTTATACCGTGAATGGCATATGCGGAGGGGGACATATATAACAACTTGCTTAAATTTCCCAACATGTAAGGTACAGATGCATTCCATAAATATCTGGACGGCACCAGCGTCCCATAGAATATGTTTGACAGGAAATTTTGAAACAAAAGTAAAACCTAAAGTTAAACGTAGTTCAGAATGTTTTATTTTAATTGTAATATTAAAAAGTAAAACCTAAGCCAAATTTTAAAACCTAGGCCAAAACATACACGGGGAGATACAGCTTAAATGCAGTCTCTAATGTTTTAAGTTCATAATATTGAAAACTTAAAAATTCAACGCAGGATCACATGGGAGGCAGCTTAATCCTCCACGTCAAACCTATTCACGGATCTTAACGGGAATATATAGAGAGTTCAAGGGAGGCATCCAAAAAATACGCAGAAAAATCGCTGAAATAAAAGGTTTTTTAAAATGGAGATACCTGGAGACATGTCTCCTAAAAAATTTCCAATGCAGTGAAACACGGAAATAACAATTAATTTCAAGCATAGTATAGCTCATACAATGAAATTGATGACGCCCTGACCCCCTAAAACGTAAAGGACCTTCAGGCTCAGCTTCACACTTGTCCCTTCGAGTAAAGCAGGTAGGAACAACCTGCAAACACAGGAGAAAGGAAAAGTAAATAGAATATTAAGGAAAATAAAGAAAGAACGAATTAAAGGAAGAAAAAGATAGAAACACATGCTTTGGAGAAAAAGAGTACATAGAAAACTCCAGACAGAGACACCCAGTTCTATCATTCGAAAACTCTGGAGAACTCCACACTACAATGTCAAATGAAGAGAAACGAAAGAAAGACACAGAAAATAATATCATATTGCCTGTCCAACACAAGCCCTAACTAACCACAATAAAGAATATAGTTTTATTTTATTTTATTTTGTTAAGTAGTTGCAACCACGTCTGCAACTTTCCTATATTCCTGTCCAATTCAATTTTCACTCAGAGCATTATAGTGCTCGGAAAATTGTCTACGCCTTAAAAAATTCACAATTCAGGGAGGAAAATTTTCTAAACTCATCCGTCAATTTGAAACAATTTCGGTAGTAACGTAATTATTTATCTTTTTTTATTATTATAATATGACAGTTCACTACATATCAATTTAAATAGCGTGAATAAAAATGTATATACATTTTTGTGCTGCCATTGTAAATGCCTCTAGGCTTCACCTCTAGATGTAATACCTATGTGTATTTCTTATCTACTTGCACTGTCTATTGATTTGCTCCAAAGGTTTTGTGTAAATATCAAAATTTCCTCTACATTGTTTGTTTAAACTTTTAAATTGGCTTTCTTAAAATTATAGTTAACTTTTAAACTTAGGTTTTCTTATTTTTTGTCAAATTTGTTAAAAATCAACTTAAATTTACGTTTTACAAATTTAAGATTTAGTGGCTTTTAAATATATCATGAAATAACTATCTTTATAGTTAGATTAGTGCCAAGATTATCTTACACCGATAAAATTATAGTTAATTTTTAATTTAAGGTTTTCTTTTTTTTTTTTTATCAAATTTGTTAAAAATCAACTTATAAATTATGTTTTACAAATTTAAGATTTAGTGACTTTTAAATATATCTTACAAATAAGAATACAAGAAAGAAATAACTATCTTTATAGTTAGATTAGTGCCAAGATTATCTTACACCAATAAAATTATAGTTAATTTTTAAATTAAGGTTTTCTTTTTTTTTTAATCAAATTTGTTAAAAATCAACTTATAAATTATGTTTTACAAATTTAAGATTTAGTGGCTTTTAAATATATCATACAAATAAGAATACAAGAAAGAAATAACTATCTTTATAGTTAGATTAGTGCGAAGATTATCTTACACCAATTAAATTATAGTTCATTTTTAAATTAAGGTTTTTTTTTTTAAAAAAATCAAATTTGTTAAAAATCAACTTATAAATTATGTTTTACAAATTTAAGATTTAGTGGCTTTAAATATATCATACAAATAAGAATACAAGAAAGAAATAACTATCTTTATAGTTAGATTAGTGCCAAGATTATCTTACACCAATTATGTATAGTTTTGTGTATATTAACTGCATATCTATATTTAAAAAATATATCTAAAGTATGCAAGGGATATCCTTCTGGAAAGCCTATTTTTTTAATTTACGACACATAGGTGGAATAGGCACGTATGTTTTTTAAAAATAGATATGCTAGTATATTACTAATAAAAGTAATAATACTGTATATACATTGCTTATATTTAGTTTTTTTTTTTCCAAATGTGGTTGTAGTAGTTATTATAAAGGCCCATGAATAATGTAATTAATCAGTTTTATATATTATATTTAGTTTTTATTTCGTCACCAAAAACTTCAAGATAAATAATGATTACTATTTTTAACTTGAAGATAAAGAATGAATAATATTTTTAACTTTTAATATAACACTTCGCAAATTTATGAAAGAAAATTAAATAGACATATTGTGAGTTTACATAAAATATATTAAAAAAAAAACTAAATTCATATAAGATTTTACAAGTGTTCAATTGACCCCATGTAATACGCCATGCTATTTTGAGAATATATATTATGATGTTTGTAAATTATAAAAAGTAAATAAAATAACTTAGGTAATCTAAGTTTCAAAATTATGACAATTAATTTAATTTAATTTTTTTAATATTCCACCAATATAAAATGATTTTTGCATACATCATTGCAAGCCAAAATAATTTTGAGAGATGACAATACCAACCCACAATTTCTCAAATTGCAAATACAACTAGTATATTTATATTTAAAAAAATATATCTATAGCTGAGAAACATCTTCCAATTTGTTAGAATTTATAAATTACTTGCAGTTAGAATATTTGATATGCTCACATGAGTTAATTTAAACAAGACTTTTTCATTTTTCAGCCCAAGTTTTTCTATTTTTCTATCCATTTGGCTTCCACAAATTTATTTATATTTTTCTATCCATTTGGCTTCCACGAATTTATTTATATTTTTTATCCATTTGGCTTCATTTGGCTTCCACGAATTTATTTATATTTTTTATCCATTTGGCCTCGTGATAAAGATTTCACTCCACGTCCAAGTTTTTCTATTTTTCTATTTGGCTTCCACAAATTTATTTATTTACACATTTTATAAATTTTGTTTACATGAGAATTTGAATCTTTATTTTTCTATTTTTCTATCTATTTGGCTTCCACAAATTTATTTATTTACACATTTTATGAATTTTGTTTACATGAGAATCTGAATCTTTCAGCCCTTGTTGTGAGTGTAGAATGCCTCGGCATAAATATAGATGACAATAGCTTAAGTTATTAAAATTAATATTTTTCATAAAAACTAGTGGGAGACAAAATTTGTGTTCATAATTTGTTTTTACTTGCCACATCCTCTCCTTAAACTAAAATTCTCTCCACATTTATAGTTTTTTGTTGCACTCTCTGACAAACTGCAAAAAAAAGGTCATTTTTTTCAGCCAATGACAATACAATAAATCATTTTCAATAATTTTTTGTTAAAAATTTATCATGTTGACATAGGAAAAATACAAATTTAAATCAAATTTGCCCCACAACAAAAATAATCCTTTCTTTTGATTGGTTTACTAGATAAGTGTGAACACATTGCAATAGTACAAGGGAGGTACTAATAACACTAAAATATTTCCTTAACTATAAAACTACATTTTACAAAACCTGCATATTTGTATTTATGTGTAGAACTCTAACTATAGTTGGATGTGTAAAGATTTGAAATGTTTGCCTAAATATTAAAATGTAATAATATTGAATAGTATTACGTTATATTAAAATGCATTAAAATAATCTAAGTTTGAAGAATAAAATAAAAAATACATGTCACTTATCTAAATATTTTCCATGGTACTATAGATTATTTTTAATTCTTGAATAAATAATATTGAAATCCCTCTTTTAACTTACTTGCCATCCCTCCTCTGCATTCCATTAAGACACCAAAAAAAAAGAAACAAAATGGCAGGAACAACATGAAATACAGAAGGACAAATGACGGATGGAGTGTCTTATCATACAGGAAGCACCGGATTATTTACTGATTTGGGAGCTACCCCAAAATGGTAGCACTTACTATAACCAAATATATATATTTACTTGTTTTTTAATGAAAACTTAAAATCTTGAACAATATTTAAAAGATCTATGTCATCAAATCTTTACTCACCTCAAAATAGTACTATTTGTTAAATTTTGAAAGAGATGTCTTCTTCTTTTTTCTCTTAGAATTGTTCTCTGCCAAAGAAAGCCACAAAATAAATTTATTTTTTTTTGTCATGGAATAAACAAATTAAATAGTACTTAAAATTTAGCAAAACTCATTAAACAAATAGTTTATTAGAACCACTAAAGAGAGAAGTAGAGAACTACCAGTAAACAACCATAAACATAGCTCAAAACAACTTAGCTCTCTATTAATAACCATTTGTTTTAAATAATCCCCCTATTCCACAAAGATAACTAACTTTTAACGAACAACTTCAAAGGCTTTACTAAATATAGATTAAAAACAAATTATTCATATAACTGACAAATACATTAAATATTGGAGAATTTTACTACTTTCATTTATTTTATTTAACTACTCAATTATGCATGTCATTGTAGGTAGGCATTAGATGGGGTTTAAGGTATTAATATAATATATATTTTACTTAAAAATTCATATAATGTGAGCTCAAATGGTCTTCAAACTTAACAATATTAAGAGGTAAATAAAAATTCTTTACACAACAAAAAAACAATTAAATACAAGCAAAGTGTTAATATAATAGGAAGTTGTTTCCTATGTATTAAATATTCAATGTCCATATTTTCACTTAAAATTGTATATGAATTTTGAAAATTAAATATTAAATATTTAAATAATATAATAATGATTATAATGATTAAAGAATTAATTTATGTCTAATTTTAATAATAATATGTTTATAATGTTTAAATATGATTTTATCCTTTCTTTCATATTTGCCTAGGGTTTTATGCAGTTTTAGAAATTTAACTTCTTGTGATCTTTCACTATTGTTTTATAAAAAAATTATTAGGGTTTAAAATTGACATTGATATAATGACCCTCTCTACACCTAATACCCAACAATATTTATTTTTCCATAATAAATACCCCATTATGGACTAACATGCTATGATGTTTCCTATTTAGTGTTGTCATTGGATGGATATTACATAGTTAAATCTTGATAAATCATTATAAGAATTGATATGTAACTATGAAAATATTTTTTTGACTCAACTGATCTATACTAGTTATTGTCTTGTTGTACATGACATATATATTTTGGTTGCACTTTAGGAAAATATAGAGCAAACAAATTATTGGTTTGTATGTTGTGTTAATGAAAGACATTATTTTTTAGAACACACCATGTAGATAGTGACAATTTTGATCATCTAATAGTTTATATGGTTATTCTTGGTATTTGGATACACAAATATTTTATAAGGAATAATGGTTTTCCTAAATTCAAATATTATGAGATGTGTATAAGAGGATTTTACACTACTCATATTTGATTTTAACAACAAATGGATAAGGTGAGATACCAAGGGAAGCTTTTGTTGAAAGAGTTTTTGGACATTTTCTATAGATGAGTACAAGTCAATTATAGATATATAATGAAACAAAGAGGAAGATTATACTTGCATTCTTAATCTTTATTTTTGAGTACTATTTTCATTTATTTTATTTACCTACTCAACTAATGCATGTCATTGTAGGTAGGCATTAGATGGGGTTTAAGGTATTAATATAAATATATATTTATTATTATTATTATTAGGGTTTAAATTTGACATTAATATAATGACCCTCTCTACACCTAATACCCAACAATATATTTATTTATTTTTGGATAACAAATACCCCATTATGGACTAACATGTTAGTGTTGTCATTGCATGGATACTAGTATAGCTATATTTAAAAAATATATCTAAAGTACGCCGACAAGTATCCATCTTAGGCATCTTTTAATCAATTTATTTTAAATTATAATTGTAATTATTGTATACTTTAATAATTTTAAATCATAATAAAGTAGTATAATATTAGTAAATATTGTAATAATGTATTTATATTATTATTTTATTATAAATATTTATTATTTTATGCTCTAAATTAGAATAATTAATTTAAATTATAATAATTATTTCTAACCATAACTCTGATTCTACTCTACTATAACCCTAATTTAAAATCTAACAATAACCCTAATTGTAACCCTTACCTTAATCATAATTCTGATTATTATTTTAACTGTAACCCTAACCAAATTTCTAACTCTATCCCTAACCCTAACTCTAACCTAACTCTAATGCTTACCCTAACTCTAATTTTTACCCTAATTCTAATAGTAACCCACATTAATTCTAACCCTAATTCTAATAGGAACCCTAATCTTAACTCTAACCCTATCCTAACCCTAATTCTAATCATAACTCTGATTATACCCTAACTATAACCCTAATTTTAAACCTAACAATAACCCTCATTCTAACCCTTACCCTATTCCTATTTTAAACTACAATTTAACCCTAACCCTAACCTAAATTCTAACCCTAACTCTAATCCTAACCCCAATTTCAACTCTAATGATTACCTTAATTTAGTAACCCTAATTCTAACTCTAACCTTAACTATAACCATAATTTTAAATCTAACAATAACCCTCATTCTAACCCTTACCCTATTCCTATTTCAAACTACAATTTAACCCTAACCCTAACCTAAATTCTAACCCTAACTCTAACCCTAACCCTAATTGCAACTCTAATGATTACCTTAATTTAGTAACCCTAATTATAATCCTAACCTAATTCTAACAGTAACCCTAATTGTAACCCTAACCCTAACCGCATTGATAATTGTAATCCTAACTCTAATTCTAAACCTAATCCTAATCCTAGTTTTAACCCTAACCCTAACTCTTATTCTAACCTTAAAAATAGCTCTTATTTTAACCCTAGCAGTAACCCTAACCCTAATCCTTACAATAATTTAAACCCTAATTGAGCTCTAACCCTATCTCTAATTTGGACCTAACCCTAACTATAAATTTAATTATTAACCTAATTCTAATAGTAACCCACCTTAATTTTAACCCTAATTCTAATAGGAATCCTAATCCTATCTCTTACCCTAATCCTAATTCTAATCATAGCCTTGATTGTACTCTGACTATAACCGTAATTTTAAGTCTAACAATAATCCTAATTCTAACCCTTACCTTAATCCTAATTCTAACTATGATTTTAACCCTAACCCAAACCTAACTCTAGCCATAACCCTAACTCTAATTCTTACCCTAATTAAAAAATTTTTGAACATTTTGAGCCATATTTTTTTTTGTTTTTTTAAACTCATGCTTTTAATTTAAAAATTAATTATAACTATGATTTAACCATAACACTAACTTGAATTATAACCCTAACTCTAGACTTCACCCTAACCCTAATTATAAAAGTTTAAAATTTTATATTACAAGGTAAATTGTTAATTATAAAAGTTTGAAATTTTATATTACATTAAATTTGTAATATAAAATTTCATACTTTTATAATTAGCAATTTACCACCAATTTACCACCTTGCATGCAGAGGAGACCAAAGCCCTTCACCTTAATTTTAAATTCAAAGTTTAAGCAATTTTAATTATTTGTTTACATTGACATTTTTTAAGGCCACTTATAATTAGCAATTTACCACAAATTTGTAATATAAAATTTCAAACTTTGAAATAGTATTTGTATATTTTACATTAAATTTGTAATAATTCAAACTTTTTGAATATCAATTTACAACAAATTTGTAGTATAAAATATCAAATTTTGAAAGAATATAATAGATTTTACATTAAGTTTGTAATATAAAATTTCAAACTTTTATAGTTATGTATTTAGCACCTTGCACCGAGCAGAGGAGACCAAGGCCCCCTAATAATTCACCTTAATTTTGAATTCAAAGTTTAAACAACTTTAATTTTTTTGACTTTAATATTTTTTAAAGGCCACTTATATAATTAGCAATTTACCACAAATTTCTAATATAAAATTTCAAAATTTGAAATAGTATAGTATATTTTACATTAAATTTGTAATATAAAATTTCATTGTTTTATAATTAACAATTTACCACCTTGCATCAAAAAGTGCATAACGGAGGATTAAAATTTTTGGTCATGATCTTTACTAAATAGAAGACGTCAAAATTTCTAGCAGTTTAAATGGATGTCAATTCTTCTATGCTATTCTGATTAAGGTGTCATGATCTTTCCTAAAATAGAAGACATCAAAATTTTTAGCAGTTTAAATGGATGTGAATTCTTCTATGCCATTCTTCTTTTAGTGTAAATTTCCTACCTACTTTTTTCAATTTTGCAAACGGTATTTGATCTAATGTTTTTAAAACTATAAATCATTTGTTTGGTTTAGTTTTTGTTACCTTCTTAAGAAAAATATGACATATCTTTCATTTGTTGTTCTTATATGTAATAATCTCACATTCAGAAGCAACTAATATATGTGGCATATTGTTATGATGGAAGTGTGTTAGTCTTGTAACTAATAAATACTGAGAGCAAATTTGAGTTAAAGAAGTTCTATGAATTATGGAAGCTGAAATGAAATGGTGGCAAAGCCAGGCACTTGATGAAACATTTCACCTAGTATTTTCATCAAAGGATGAGCAGATAGAACTATTGTGTGTAGATGTGGTTGTGCTTTTTAAGTTGTGATAAAAATAATTTTATAGAAGTAATCAATGGACTTAGCATAAAAACAATGTCTAGAATGACATTTAGTAAATTGATTCATAATTAATCTGGAAATGCAAGAAATACCTGAAGTTGTAAAAGGCTAGTGATTTGATAATGGAAGTATTATACATGGAACACAGTATGAAATATCTTTCTTATTTGCAAGGAAGTTGGTTGCAAAGTAGTAAATGTGTACCAAAAAAATTCCTTATGGCAAGCTATATTACAATCTTTGTACTAAAACTATAGGCCATATTGTTGGAATTTTTTATTGGTAACGATCCTGATATATACCTTTTCATGTGTTTGTTGGTTTTATCAAAATAGTGCAGTGTCCATTAAATGAGGTCACTCAAGTGGAGCTTAAGTATTTACATAGACAAGTAAACAAAAAAAAACCTTTTACAATCCTCAAAACACTAAATAATTGTACTTGCAAGAATGACATAAAAAAGAAACACAATGGAGTTCAGTGGGCTCTATAACTTGATGGTGCCTTGACCAATGCTCAAGGAATCATGTGACCAACAAACAATTAACCATATTCTGCAACATTCATTTCAATGTGTTTGATTTAAATTTTGATTATGCTCTGTTCGAAGTTAGTCCACATGTATTACAAATGCAAACTATTCCTACAATTTTGGCATTACTGCCAGTACAAACTATTTTTATAGTTTTAAATAGGGACTCACCTTCGTTGGCTCAATCAACATTAGGGATAAACTATCCTATTTCTAATCCCTTAAAGGTTGCCACGTTTCTTAGAAAATCAACCAAATGAGAGAAGATAAGTATCTCTTTATCAAGCTTCCTAACATTCTGTAGGCTTTTGTCAGTCTAGCTGCAACTTTTTTGATGTTATCTCCCTTGTAAAGCACTCATTATGCATTTTGGAATTTACCATAATTTTCCTTACTTGTGCACAGCCGAAGGATTGATGTAACTGACATAATCTTGAAGAGTCATATTATTCAAGTTAACTGGTAGTGTCAAAACCATAAACTGCATATAAAAAGAATCAAATAATTAAATATCAAATTTTCACCTCATTCATAATAAAAAGTGGTATATATTTATCCTATTTTTCCCACACTGCAACAACACTTTTCTCCAAGAGTGATGCAAGAGAAATTGTTGTGAGGCATGCAAAACATTTAGATTATTTTGACTATGTTGACAGAGCTGATTGACAGCTCCTCTAGCTGTCCCTTGCAAAAATTATGGGGTTCTATGCTTGAAGCACACCCTTTTCTGGATTTCATGTCTTTTCATAAAGTTTGATGATGTAGTTTCTGGCAAAGGATATCCGTGTTTTGACTGTACTGTGGTTTACTTATCAAGCATTGCATGCAAAAGACTCACCAATTTTTTACCACAGTTTGACGAGGTAAATTCTCTAGTCTCTGTTTTTGAGGTGTTCTAATGCTAATTCTGAGTAGAAGTCCTGGAAGGTTTGCCCTCCTTTTTTGATTTTGAGGTGTTTAGACATAAGATGCAAATCTATAACCAAAAACTTTATAGATGTCAGTGCTCTATTATCTCTTAGAGATGGCAGTCAGTATGTGAGGGTTTTCTAGTTATCCCGCGGAGCCTTTGTGTTCTGTGGGGTTATCCAAATTGCATGTCAGATTTGCTTTCTGTTATGGTTTTTAAGCCTTTTTAACTTTGTATGCAGTCTCTGGCATTGCGCACCCTTGCACATTGTAAATTGTCCATGCAGGAATATCTACCTTTGCCGTTAATGCCACATCTGAGGAGTATTTCCATGAAATTCTACTTATTTTTACCCATTGAGTTATGATGCACCCAGAATTGGATATGGTACATAGGTCAATTTTATGCATGAACATGAAAGATTTACCACTTGAGCTTAGATATGGTACACTGCTGAATTTCACACATGGCCATGTATGTGGGGGATTGAACCCCAGTGTCCAGTATGAAAGGCCAATTGATTTTACCACTCAAGCTCATCTCGATGACATGGCACATCCATGCCTTAACAGCACTATAATTGTGAAGTTCTTTTCAAGTGGCATTGGTAGAATAATTTATTTAATTTATCTGCAGGTGGACAGTTGTAATTTCTCTAGTCTAAGTTTTTGACTTGAGGAATATATTCTTTTAGGATGCTTCAATTTTAATGGATATACCATTTCTTGTACTGTTGGTTCTTTTGTAAGATTTGCCTTTTCTTTTGACATGCTTCAATTTTAATGGATATACCATTTCTTGTACTGTTGAGGCTTTTACTTATGGTGGCTGTTTAGTGATGGAATGACTGTGTTAGAATTTTAGTTTAACATTTTCTAGAACCTGAAGCGATGTTCAAAATAACTCTTATAGGTGTGACTCAAACTCTCGTTCCTGCACATTGAAAAATTGGCCCCAATTAGTAGTGTCCCTCAATAAATCCTTGAAATTTTGAAATCAATGTAAATATTAAAATATTAATATAACTGAACATTGTAATTTGTAACCCACAAGGTGGTCATGCAACAATCTATATTTAAATTAGTACTCCTGGGGAGGGTCATGACAGTCACTATCGACAAATTGCGAAGGCATCTGTTGAGAGATCCATATTGGATTTATTTCACTCTTATATTGATAGGTGGAGCAAATATTGGAATTGATAGTTTTTACTTGCATGCATTTCATTGAGCCCTGAACCCTGCGTTAAGTCCATTGAGCCAATCTTGTTTGTAATAGGGCAACAACTCCTAATAGCAAAATTTAATTTTCTGTGCTTAATGAAATATGGCAAGCTATGTTACAATCTTTGTACTATAACATTATGTCATATTGTTGAAATCTTTTATTGGTAACCATTCTGATATGTAGCTTTTGATGTGTTAATTTTGGTTTTATCAAAATGATGTTAATCTCTCTAGTGCTTCAACCCTATTGTCATACATTCTTAACCTTTTTGTCCTCATGGCTGGTCCTTAAACCTTCATTGTTCAGCACGAAAAAATTTTAATATTTAATTAAATAATTTAAAATTTCCCTCAACATTCATCTTTGGTTTCCATGTCTTCCTTATCATCTCATGCACCTTTGAATAAGTTAATTCTGCAAGCTTTATAGCATTTGCTCTTATTTGACTATGAATAAAGGAGTGTGATTCAAAATATTAATCAAAACAAAATACACAGTTTTTTACAGACACTATTCATTTTAATATATTGGAGAGTTTACCTTTCAAAACATCTCACATTAACATCAAGAAATAAATAGAAGAATTTGCACTAAACTACATGAAATCTTGGCTCTCCCATCAATATTGAAATTTAAATAGAAGAATTTACAAATTAACATCATAAAATTTCTAGTCTCACACCAATGTGGAGTCATAATTTAAAGATTTACTCTCAACAAAGTGAAATATTATGTCACTGGAATAAAATGTAGTGATGTTCTCAATTAACCTAAACAACGTAAAATTTTAGGTCTCACTTAAAAATCAAAGCATCAATTGAATAATTACCCTAATCAAAACAAAATATCAAGTTTCCTATGAATTTTTAACAAATAAACCAAAATCTATACTATCATGGTCACCTAAAAAGATGGCTCCAATGCAAACCCTAAATACCCACAACATTTGAACTGAAGTAGGAATGCTTTGGATAGTGGGGAAAAATTTCCCTCTAGTTTAAATTATTTTTAAATTGGTTATGACAGGTTGGGAGACGTCAATTTAAATCATGAGAATAAAAATGTATACACATCCTTGTGCTACCATTGTAAACACCTCTTCACTTCGCCTATCGGCCTAATAAGATCATAACAAAAGCCATGGCTCTAAGATTGGCTACCATCATCCCCCTTTTCATTCCAAATGAACTAGGGGGTTTCACGCCGAGAAGAGAAACATCAGAAGGTGCCATAGTAACTCATGAAATCCTCCACTGTATTCAAGATGGTAAACTCTCTTCAATGGTTATCAAGTTAGATATGGAAATGTCTTATGATAGGGTAAACTAGGACTTTCTATTAACTGTCCTCTCCAAATGTGGATTTTTGAAACAATGGTGCAAATGGTTTTCAACTTGCATATCTGGTACCTCCTTTATGGTTTTGGTTAATGGTGTGCTGGTTGGTTCTTTTGAATCCTCGAGAGGACTATGGAAAGGAGATCCCATATCTCTATATCTATTCATTCTTATGGCTAAATCATTCACTTGGGCAATTAGGGGGGCTAACTCAAAGAAAGTTTGGAAATCAATTCATATTAATTCAATTGAGGAACCATTCACTCATGCATTTTTGCAGATGATACAATGTTGTCTGGGCAAACAACCGTAGCAGAAGCCAAAGACATTAAAGACACAATCAACTACTATTGTGAAGCTTCTATTCAAGTTATCAACCCAACCAAATATAAGGTATTTCATTTCTACACAAAAATGGAAATTCAAAAATGCATCCTCAATATTGTAAAATTTAGAATTGAATCACTTCCAAATAAATACCAAGGAATCCCAATGTTCAGTGGTGCCAACAAAAAAGATTTATGGCAGAAAAATATGCAAAATAAAATTTGATCTTGGAAAGGAAGATGGTTAACTCTTGCTGGTAAATTAACCATGATTAAAATTGTTCTAGTTGCAGTACCAATATACATGATGTCGGTACTCAAAATACCTAAAGGAATCATCTTGGATATGAAGAAAATTTTTAGACAATTTCCATGGCAAGGTAAAGTTGATAAAAAGAAAATTCATCTCATTGCATGGGAAAAAAATTGTAAACCTAAAAGCATGGGAGGCCCACAAGCATTCTTAACTTCAAACTCCAAAATCAGACATTGGGAGCTAAATTGGGTTGGCAAATATAACATGGACAAAGAAAGAATCTTCACTATGGAAAATCCTCCAAAAGGATCAAGCATATGGAATTTTATCACAAATAGTAGGAAAGCTTTATCCCCTCATCTCTCATGGATCATTTGCAATCATGAAAAGAATTTTTTTTTGGGAATATTCATGGAATAGATGGCCAAACTTATCTTCAAGATTGGACCTCAAAAAAGATATGGAATATATCTCAAGCAGAATTGGGGAGATAAAATCTGAAACTATTGGGAACCAACCTAAGGAGATATTATTAGGAAAATCAAATGGAAGAGTCATAAGAATTTCAGCTTCCCACTTCGCCAAAAAATAATTCTTCATGACATTTTGGTAAAGCGGGAGATCTTCCTCTCAAATCAGGAAGATGAAATTGTTTAGACAACATACAAATCCTGTTCTTATTCAGTTAGATATGGATACAAATGCTTATCAACTGCTTCAAAGATTGATTGGCCTTACAAATTATGTTGGAACATTGCCACCTTACCAAAGGTGGGGGCTTTCTCCTGGCTAGCACTCCATAAAAGAATCTTAACTGAGGAAAGAATCCACAAGCTCAAAATATGTTTCAATTTTAAATGTGTTTTGTGTGGTGAGCAAGATGAGAACATGGATCACTTGCTCTTACAATGTCTAGATGTAGCACAAAATGCTGGCAATGGCTCTTAGAACACTTCAATTGGTGTTCTCCCCTACGAAACTCTTTATTGGACCTATTCAAAAGTAGGCCAATCATCAATAATAATGCTAAATTCATTTGTGCCATTCGATGATGGTTTGACATCAATGGAAGGAAAGAAACTTTTGGATTTTTAGATATTCTCCATCACTCGTGGACAAGGTCACTGAAAATATTGATAAATCCGTATCTGAGGTGGTAAATTCAAAGGTGAAAACCAATATCTCCCCTAACATAAAATACATAGACTGGGGTAATTCGGTGTTAAAGAGATGGAAACATATACATCTTCCTCCCATGTAAGGAAAAGTCCAATCCAGTTCATTGAAGATCAATAGGTCCTCAATCAAATGGTCTCCTCCATCTCCACCTTTCCTTAAACTAAACTTTGACAAAACATGCAGAGGCAACCCTGATTTATCAGAGATGAGTTGCATCATCAAAGACTACAAGGGGAATCTTACTACGACAGAGAAGACAAAAATTATAGAGGGGACGAACAATCATGCTGAGGTTTTTCCCATTCTTCATGGCCTCTAGATTGCAATAAATCATAATATCATAAACATGTGAATTGAAGGGGACTCTCTCATCATCATTAACATAGTAAAAAATAGGCATTCTCTCAGTTGGAAAATCAATTATCTCATCTAGCAATTACAAATCTTCTCATGAAACTTGATTCCTATCAAATATCCCATTGTTATAGGGAAGCCAACCAGGTCGCTGACTATCTTGCCAACATGGTAATTGACCAGTCTGTTTCTCGTGAAGTGTACTATCCATGTCATCAAAGTCTCCCTAACCAATTAATTAATCTAATTGAGGTCGATAAACTTCATTTCCGCCAATGGTCACGCTAAGAGCCCATGATGGAAAATATTTAATTCTTCCTATCGTTGATCTTCTCAATGTTTATAAATGGATTCCTTATCCTTTAGGGGATCCATCACTTGGATTCGACGATATCGACATTTAATTCTTGGTCTATTGGGATTTAATATTTCTTAACGTGGCTTGCAAGGACAACCAACTCATGTCTTTCACCTCTGTCCTGCACTTCATTTAGAGTTAATGAAAGGCGTGCGAAGGTCTTTCAATTGGTAGCCACTTGAAGTTTTCCTTCCAATGATACTTTTATTCACCACCCCTTCATCTTCTTCCGTGCTTCACAATTCCATATGGAGGATGTCGTACTGAAGTGGACCAAGAGTACATTGATTTCTTTTCACTCTTATTAATGGGGATAGATTGCTATATTTAGTTTGATGTATTACCTATCCCATCGTCACGTCAGCTATCTTAAGTGAGCCACCTTCCCTTCCACTCTAGGGAGTATTAATATATGTGTTAATTGGTTTATTGGCTAACCTTTCATTTGTAATTGTCTAACCTTCTATCTTTCTTAACCATCATATCTATAAATTCCAATGGCCTTTTGGATCAAGAATGAAAGGATTTTCCTCCCTGCCTTGATCGAGGAACCGATTTATTAGGGGGCTTTGAGCACTGTCAATATCAAGGACATCTTTGATATTGACTATGATAATGTGGAGTTTTCCACTCGGTACGTCGTCAACTACCACTTCTTTCAACTTGCAGATAGAGAAGTAAAAGGGTCAGATATCATTGCTACATTGATTTTAAATATAATAAATATCGTGCAAGATCATGAGTATGTGCAGTCCATCAGCTTTGACTTGGTGCACACTTATTTCTTCAATATTGGAAGATGGAAGATAGCCCTAGGTGGCTATGATATCCAATTCAGTGAGGCTTCAATGGGAGGTATTTTTACCTGGGATCTTCTGCGTTCTTCCCACCATGCCTCCTGCATCTACAGTGCCATGCAACGAGGTCTATGGGGTGACTACATCAATCTCCTCAATTGAGCTCTTAATGCCCACAGGTTCCAACTTATAGCTAGTATTGCTAATAGGGAAAAGGAGGTTTTTAATGTAGTTTGTTCCCTCTACCACCATACCCTTGACTTGGCTCTAGGACCTCCATGTGCTCTGAGTACAACATCCTTTGCTCTCTCGTTTGCCATTGCTTTGCCTAAGGACAATCACGACTCCAACTTGGACAAGGATACCTACCAACATACTAATCCCTTACGTTTCTTGATATGGTCCATGTTTGGATAGTTCTTTTTTGTTTCCCCTTCACATCTAGTCCTCATTCCTGTTTTCGTTTGTCTGTATTTATCTATTGGGGCGTTCATGCCTAGTGATAGGTCCATGACTTTGTATCTACTTTGTTACTTTTAATATATTATAGGTGCTTCATCACCATTCTTTTAAACAACTAGGTCTTACTATTTTAATGTAGGAGAGAGGGCCTGATGGTGGTACAACTTTCCTTTATTGGTGTTCGCAAAGAAATTGGTGCCACATTAGCACCCTAAAGTGACATTGTGGCTAGTCTAACCTATCACACATACAAATATTTAATTTGCAATTTAATCTTCCCACAATTCTATTGGCAGCATCAAAATTGTTACAAATTGTTATGTCAGAAATTGTCCTCCTGTATGGAATGGTACAATTTCCCATAGCTTAGCTCTTCTCCTTTGGTGACCTTTTAACCTAGTTTATTTCAGACCTTCCCAAACCCTGACTGACATAGGTCTAACTGGAAGAATGTCATATTTTGGAGTAACTGAAGACTGAGGGTGAAAAGTAAACTTGGATTTGGGGTCCCCTAACCTCCTTGAGGTAGTCCTGCGCGGGAAATTAGGGCTTAGACTTGGGCACTAGTGTCCTTGTCTTGCCCTATTTCCCGGGGTCTTGAATTTTGGAGTGATGTCAGCTATTTCCGTGTATTCTGGGGTTCCATTTTCAAATTTTTATTTTCATATGATGTCGACATCTTATTTCAAAATTTGAAATTCTTAAGGTTAGATATTTAAAGACATTTGAAAATCATTTTATCACACACAATCTTTAAGCAAGCTTTATGCCAAAACTCTACCAAAATAGCCATTGAAGATCAGTGATTTATTGAAGCTCTTGAAATAATTTGAGTTTGCTTTCATGAAGACAATGGATGGAGATTAGTAATCAAGATCTTGAGACTATCTTGCTCTTCCTAGGGTTTCTACACCTTTTGCATGATCAAGAGAAGGGTTGAGGCCTCCAACATCTAGTTTGGAGATCCTCCACGGACATTGTTTTAGTGCAAGTGAAAGTGTGGGACCTAGGACCTCATATCTTGCTTCCACATTTTCACCCTAAACATTATTGTGAACCCGTGACATAAAGAATTTGCATCCTTTATAAACTCATATCAGAATTAGATTGCTGTCCTAAAACATATGTAGATTGTAAACCCTCTTTTGTGAAAGTACATGCATTGAAATTTGGTGATTTCTTTTAATCCTTTCATTAAAAGAGTTTGAAATTACAACTTTGTGTATTGTGTGGTGTTATTCTATTACATTTTCACAAAGTTTATGCTTGATCATATTACATTTATGTCTTGGGTTAATTTGAGCATGTTAAAATGTCTTATTACTTTTTGCAAGACTTTCATGTGTATGATGAGCCATTTAGTTGTGATAATTTCAATATGTTAGATGAAGCCCTTGAGGACTTTATCTCAATTGAACATTCCACTACGACTCTTAAACTGTAATTGTTTCAAAGATTTGTAAATGTAATCCATGTTCCTAATGTTGAACTGCACCGGACAACTGAAAGTGGGGAGGGTGAATCAGTTTTCCTAAAACTTTTAACCAATTATGAACATCAACTTATCAATTACTTATATTCTGATATAACCATGAAAGAATAAAATGAGAAGCTCAACTTAATAACATAATCAACACAGGAGACACTAGATTTTTACATGGAAAACCCTAAAAGGGAAAAGCCATGGTGGGTGTTAGCCCACAAAAATATATAAGTTATATCAATACTAAAAAATAGAGGCTCACTGCCCAAAACACTCACTGCAAAGAATGGCTCACTGTCAAAGGGTGGCTCATTGCCAAGGGTTGGCTCACTGACAAAATGGTGAACTGATTAAGTAGCATCTACTCCATGCCTGAGTTCAGTTCCTTTGAAGCACAATAAAACTTCTCTACTCTGCTCTTTCACACCTTTGTACTTAACTTCTCATATTCGCACACTCATACATTTTTTGCAACTCTATTACATGCTTTTATTTAATTCATCAACATTGGAATGTACATCAAGGTCAGCATTACATTCATTAACCATTGGAACATTCTCCAAGGTCGGCATTACAAAACATACACAGAAATAGGTCTAGACCTATTACATAATTTAGCTAAGGAAAGATATAAAGAAATATGATGAACACACCACGCCTTAGTTGGGACTCAAATGCAATCTTCCATGCCACGACACACTTCCACAATCTTCAATGCATCTCTGCAATTGATGAAATCAACCAAGTCGGCCAAGACTGGTAAGAACACTAGGTCTTCTAAGAATATTATTCATTCACAATTTGATCTTTACTTTTTAGACCAATCCAAGACTAGGAGCATGATCAGGGGACATCCACAAGCACATTGTAATCATCAGAAAACATCCCTACAATCTCTAACCACTTTGTCATGAAGATTCTTCAACCTGGAGCTCAAGAACAATACTGTCAGCCACTGTCAAAAAGAAAGAATAGCTTACGGACAACTAAATCACGAACCATTGAATTTGAAGGCACATAACAACATCACTGACTTAAATCTAGAACCACAGACTAAAATACGTCAATGCAAAGGAATACAGAGCATAATACTTTCTCCCTGTCATAACCAAACATATAGAAAAAGTTGTTTTCACTTTGGTGAACATAACTCACTCAAATCATCATACCGGAGGCTCAAACTCAAAATATAACATCTTCAGAGAGACTTCTAAATAACTTCCAGTTTTCAAACAAAAATATTTATTCTACAGAAAATGCAGAGTATTCTTCTGGACTGTTCTTTTGTAAGCAATACATTGTTTTTGCTGCAACTCATTGTTTCTATTAGAGGGGCTAATTTTTTCAATATCCTCAACATCAAGGTCACTTACATAAGTAAATACAATGGATCTCACTTATTACAATTAAGCAACAAAATAAGAGCACAATTGACACCATTGACAACACAGATATGTTGACATCAATGACAACACCGATTAGGCAAATACTTGCAACAATCTCTCCCTTTGTCATTGATGGCAACAAATGATGTGAAAAATTTTAAAGACCATCAAGACACAATTCTCCCCCTTCCTCTTTACACATTTGCACTCTTTTCTTTTCTGAGTTTTTCACATGATTTTTTTCTCCCTTTGACATTAGTGGAAAAGGACGCATACTTGCATTCTACTGCTCTGATTCAACTGAACTTTTATCAACACATCTAGCTACTCCCCCTAAGAGGTAGCTCCCAAAAAATCAATCCAAATCAAACAATGAGACTTTGAACACCACTAGATTGATGCATTCTCATGCATCTTAGTTTAGGGCAAGAGGGGTAATGATCCCTAACTTTTCTCTGAGATACTCAAAAGTATCTTTAGGTAGAGGCTTGGTGAAGATATCTACAATATGATCCTTTGTGGACACTATTCAAACTTTACTTCATTCTTTGTCACTTTCTCTCTCAAAAAGTGATACGTTATAGATATATGATTTGTTCTTGAGTGTATCACTAGGTTCTTAGAAATATTTATGGCACTTGTATTGTCATACAATATTGCAATTGGTTCTTCATAAACAACTCTTATATCTTTCAAAGTCTACTTAATCCATAAGACTTGAGTATAACAACATGATGTTGCAATATACTCTACTTCTACAATTGACAAAGAGATTGAATCTTGTTTCTTGCTCAGCCATGAAACCAATCTATTACCCAAGAAGAAGGCACCTCCACTTGTACTCTTCCTATCATCAACATCTCTAGTCCAATCAACATCTGTATATGCACTAAGAGTGAAATCATTATCCTTTGGGTACCATAAGCCATGATTAGAAGTACCTTTTAAATACCTCAGAATTCTTTTTACTGCCATCACATGAGATTCTCTTAGATCAGCTTAAAATCTTGCAACAAGACAAACTGCATGCATAATATTAGGTCTGGTTTAAGTTAGATAACACAATCCTCTAATCATGGATCTATACTTGTTCTAATCAGTCTTAGGTGATTCATCAATTTTTCTCAACTTGTAGCCAGTCACCATGGGAGTACATATCAGCTTAGAGTCTTCCATCCCAAACTTCTTCAATAACTCTTTAACATACTTAGACTGAGATATGAAGATTCCTTTATTTGATTGATTGATTTGCAGACCCAGAAAGAAATTTATTTCACCAAACATAGACATCTCAAACTCATTTTGCATTTCACCAGCAAATTTCATGCACATACTATCATTGCCTCCAAAGATGATATCATCAACAAAAACTTCAACAATCAAGATTTGATCATCATTAGTCTTGAAATAGAGATTACTTTCAGTAGTACGTTTATTGAACCCTAATTGTAACAAGTATTTTTCCAACCTTGCATACCAGGCTCTAGGAGCTTACTTGAGTCCATACAATGCTTTCTTCAACCTACATACCATATTATCTTGATCTGACATCTAAAATCCTTCCGGTTGCTCAATGTAGACTTCCTCTTCCAATTCACCATTTCAAAAAGTAGATTTCACATCCATCTGATACACTTTGAAATCTTTATGAGCTGCAAATGCCAGAAACATTCTGATTACTTTAATTTGAGCTACTAGAGCAAAAGTCTCTTCAAAATCTATCCCTTTAATTTGAGAATATCCTTTGCATACAAGTCTTTCTTTATTCCTTACAACTTCTCCATTTTCATTCAGTTTATTCCTGAAGACCCATTTTGTTCCAATAACATTTTTGTTAGTAGGTCTAGGAACTAATTCTCAAGTCTCATTCTTCTCTATCTGTGTTAGTTCTTCTTCCATTGCCTTAACCCAATTTTCATCATTGCAAGCTTCATTCACAGTCTTTGGTTCAACTGTAGAGAACAAATAGTAATTTACTTGTTCTTTTGTAGCTCTTTTCCTTGTCAGTACTCCTTTGTCTTTATCTTTGATAATTTGATCTTCAGAGTGATTGATTCTTACATACCTGGGGGTCTTAGTAGCAACTTATGGATCCTTTTCTTCTTCATCTCGATTGACTTCTTGTTCAACTTTTTCTTCACAAGTAGCAACAGGTTCATCCAATTTATAGCCATTCTGATCTAATGTTCTTCCTTGGTGTTCATCCACCTTCACATTTTCACTCTCCACAATATTTTCAACCTTTTGTTGTAACACCAGTAGGTCTTTCTCTTGGTAGAGTATCCAAGGAAAATTTCTTCATCATATCTTGCATCAAATTTCCCTAGATCTTCATCTCTTCTAATATAGCATCTGCTTCCAAAAACTTTGAAATATCTTACTGTTGGAATTCTTCCATACCACAATTCATAAGGAGTTTTAGTACCATTTCCTTTTACTTGAACTCTGTTTTGAATGTTGACAGAAATATGTATAGCTTCCTTCCAAAAGACTTCCGGCAGATCTACTTCTTTCATCATTGTTCGAGCAGCCTCTTGAACTATCCTATTTTTCCTTTCCACAACTCCATTTTGCTGAGGAGTCCTAGGTGCAGACAACTATCTTTTTATCCCATGCTCTTTACAGAAAATGTTGAATTAATTTGATGTGAATTCACCTCCTCTATCAAACCTCAAGCATTTGATTTTCAATTCTATTTCATTCTCAACCATTGCCTTGAAAGATTTGAACTTCTCTAGGGCTTCTGATTTGTCTCTTAGAAAAGTAACCTAGGTCATTCTAGATTAATCATCAATAAGCAACATGAAGTACATGTCACCTTGTAGACTTCTCACCCTTGTAGGACCACAGAGATCTATATGCACTAGATCCAGCAAATAGGCAGAGAATTGCTCTTTGTTCTTGAAGCTTGTTCTTGTTTGCTTCCCTAACTGGCATTCCTTGTAGATTGTATTGGATGGTTTCACAAGTTTTGGTAAATCTTTCACAATCTGACCTAAACTTATCTTTACCAGATTATCAAAGTTTATATGACACATCCTTCTATGCCACAACCAACTTTTATCTGCCTGAGCCAATAAACAATATTCATTAGTTCCTCTTAATTGATAGATGTTACCTTTTGTCTTCTTACTGGTAGCAATCACAATTCCAGAGCTTTCCATGATCTTGCACCCATTATCTTTGAATCTTAGATCATATCCTTTGTGACACATCTGACCAACACTCAAAAGATTATGCTTCAAATCCTTCACATATAGGACATTGTCAGTATTATGCTTTTGATCAAATGAAATAGATCATTTTCCACAAATCTTACCAGCTGCATTATCTCCAAACCTAACCAGTCCTCCATCATACTTTCCAAACTCACAAACTTACTTTTGTCACTGGTTGAATGTGATGTGAGCATCCACTATCAATAATCCATTCATCTTTATCCTTCTCAACCTGAACAACCAAAGCACTTTATTCCACTAGTTTATCTTCCTTCACACAACTAGCAAAATTAGTAGACATAGGATCTTTTTTATTAGCAATAAACAAAAATTCATTTGCACTAGTACTAGCATCATCAGATTCATCATCAGTCACTCCTTCATCATCAAAATCTCTAACATAGTAACATTTCTTTGGGACTCTAGGCCTACTCTCATATCTTTTCTTATTTCTTTCAATTCTTTTAGGACATCTGGAAGCATAATGTCCTACTTTGCCACAAGAGAAGCACTTGAAAAGTAATTTACCGTTGAACTTACCATAACTTCTTTGCAACCTATCAACAAAGTTAGCTTCAATTTCATCAAAGTCATCATCCATTTTATATTTCTTAGCTCTGGGAATCTTTTCTGAAGTACTGGCTTTAAAGGCTGATTCAACGTTTGGAAGGGCATCACCAAATTCTCTCATCTCAAAGGCTGTAAGCTTTCCAAGTAACTGATCTCTGTCAATAGTTTTCATAGTCATAAATTCTTCAATAGCAGCTACCTTGTGACTATAGGACTTTGGTAGTGATCTGAGAATTTTCTTTACAATTTCCTTATCACTGAGAGTTCCTCCCATACCTTTTATTCCAGTGACAAGTTCATCAACTCTTTGCATAAAAGTTGTTATGTTTTCATCTTCATTCATCTTCCCTCATATTTTATTTTTGGGCTTTGTAGCTTAGCTTCTCTTACAGAATCATCTCTTGCATACATATTTTTCAGCTTCTCCCATACCTCATTTGCAAATTCAAGGTCCACAACTTTTGTCAATACCGAGTCACTTAAGGAACTTAACATAGCATCCTTTTCTTTGACATCCAACTCAATATTCTTCGATATCATCCTCCGTTGTCAAGCCACCTTCAGGCATGACAAATTGTGACTATGTAGCTAGCCATACTTTATAACCAAGATAGAGGAGATGACTTTCATTTGTACCTTCCAAAGAGCATAATTTGTCCCATCAAAATGTAGAGCTTCCTTCTTATAAGACATCCTAGATCTTCCTCAAGTTGTTAGGCTTACTGTCGAGGAACTTGGCTCTGATACCAATTATGGAATTGCACCGGACAACTGAGAGTGGGGTGAATCAATTGTCCTAAAACTTTTAAACAACTATGAACATCAACTTATCAATTACTTATATTCTGATATAACCATGAAAGCATAAAATAAGAATCTCAACACAATAACATAATCAACACAGGAGACACGATATTTTTACGTGGAAACGCCTAAAAGGAAAAAACCACGGTGGGTGTTAGCCCACATAAATATATAAGTTATATCGGTACTAAAAAATAGAGGCTCACTGCCCAAAATGCTCACTGTAAAGAACGGCTCACTGCCAAAATGATGAACTGAATAAGTAGCATCTACTCCATGCCTGGGTTTAGTTCCTTTGAAGCACAATAAAACTTCTCTGCTCTGCTCTTTCATGCATTTGTACTTATCTTCTCATATTCACACACTCATACATTTTTTGCAACTCTATTACATGCTTTTATACAATTCATCAACCTTGGAATGTACATCAAGGTCGGCATTACATTCATCAACCATTAGAACATTCTCCAAGGTTGGCATTACAAAACATACACAGAAATAGGTCTAGACCTATTACAAAATTTAGCTAAGGAAATATATAAAGAAATATGATGAACATGCCATGCCTTAACTAGGACTCAAACACAATCTTGCACACCATGAAATGCTTCCATGATCTTCAATGCATCTCCGCAATTGATGAAATCAACCAAGTCAGTCAAGACTGGTAAGAACACTAGGTCTTCTATGAATATTCTCAATTCACAATCTGATCTTTACTTTGAGGACCAATCCAAGAGTAGGAACATGATCAGGAGACATCCACAAGCACATTGTAATCATCATAAAACATTCCCACAATCTCTCACCACTCTGTCATGAAGATTCTTCAAACCAGAGCTCAAGAACAATACTAGCAGCCATTGTCAAAAAGAAAGAATAGCTTGCGGACCACCAAACCACGAACCATTGAATTTGAAGGCACATAACAACATTACAGACTTAACTCTAGAACCACATACAAAAATATGTCAATGCGAAGGAATGCAGAGCATTATACTTTCTCCCTGTCATAACCAAACATACAAAAAAAGTTGTTTTCACTCTAGTGAACATAACTTACCCAAATTGTCATATCAGAAGCTCAAACTTAGAATATAACATCTTCAGAGAGACTTCTAAATAATTTCCAGTCTGCAGACAAAAATATTCATTCTACAAAAAATGCAGAGCATTCTTCTGGATTGCTCTTCTATATGCAATACACTATTTTTGTTGCAACTCACTATTTCTACCGGAGGGGCTAATTTTCTCAATATCCTCAACATCAAGGTTACTTACATAAGTAAATACAATGCATCTCACTTATTACAAGAAAGAAACAAAATAAGATCATAGTTGACACTAATGACAACACAGATATGTTGACATCAATGACAACACCGATTAGGCACATACTTGCAACACCTAAAACTAAGGAAGAATCTGTGAAACTAAAAATAGTGGTCACCTTGTGTTTATATGTTGTTCAACCTACTTCTAAACAAGTGCTCACAATTAGAGGTCCTTCACCTTCTTCCCATCCTCCTGATTACACATCAAAATCTACAACAACCTAGTCATACTGTGGTTGCTCATACTTATAGTACTCAGAATAACAAACATAGAAAACAATAATCAAGCATTTTGATATCTTTACCAGCTTCTCAACCTATGCTTCCTCAAGCACCTCGTTTAATGCATAAGATTGGTCAAGATTATGATCTTGTTCAGCATCTTCATGCTACTCGTGCTAAGATATCTCTTTGGGAACTTATGCAAACTTCACCTACATACCATGGAATGCTCCAAGAAACTTTACAAATGTTGATTGTACCACTTACTGTTAAACCTAATGATGTAGCAACTCTTCTTGATTGTATGCATGCGACAAAAACAACCATTTTGTTTCAACAACATGAGTTACCATCTCTTGAAGTTCAAAATGAGTATGATCCTTTGATTATATTCATTACAATAAATAAGAAACTAATTAAACAAGTTATGATCAATAATGGATCAGCTCTTAATGAAATTGTAGTATCAATCTATTGCAAAAAGATCAAAATTGATACATCTTTGATCAAACCAGATAGGATAAGTATCCATGGCTTTGATAATGTTGGAAGAAAATCTGTAAGCACTATAAGTTTACATGTACAAGTTAGGCCTGTAACCCTACCTACCCTGATTCATGTCATGCTTTGTTCTTTATCTTACAACATGATTCTTGGTAGATCATGGATTCATGTACTAGGGGCAGTTCCCTCTACCCTTCATCATTCAATCATTTTTTTTCATAAAGATAAACTTCACACTATTCATGTTGATCCTGAACCAGATCTTTGTTTACAAATTGAATCACAAAAACAAGTTGTCCAACACAAGATCTTAAACAATCTGAAGGTTGACTAATCAATCTTGTTGGCAAGAGACACTATGTGGCTTCATAAGTGTTTTTATTGGTGGCAACAAAGTCTATCCCACACATCTGCAGTACATAGTATGCCTATACCGGAAGTCACATTGAAGATTGTTTTGGTCCGGTGAACAAGAATAGAGCATGCAACAAGGTCCGACAATCAGGTCTAGATCTCTCAGATGGTGTAACTCGGCAAGTTGCGGACTTGGTCAAGTCAAGAGCAATATCATGACTTCTAGATTCCAAAGATTTAGCCTTCGGTGATAAAACATGGAAAAGATATGAGCATCTGAGTGTTGGACTCCAGACATGTAGAGCAGACTGAGAAAGAACTGACCGATAGACTATCAGACTTCAATCTAGATGAGTAATTGATGTTGATCAAGCTATTTGAGGGATCATACAATTTTGGCCGACATGATTGATTACTTCAGTGCCTATGTTTTTGATACGCATCACAAATCAAGCATGGATTCAGCTGACAAATCAATAATTTGTAAATATCTTGAGTATTCTGGTTGCCGACTAGAAAGTTGTTGAAATCCTTGGTGTGGATATATATACCAGATGGATAACAGTATGAGGGTGTGTGTAAGTACAGAAGTGATGAAATAAAGTGTGAAAAAAAGCAAAGACAAGTGTGGAAGTAGCAATATAAGTCCGGTATGTGACAGCACAACAGCACTAGAGAAGAGGAAGAATGAAGAGCATCAGATCAGTATATTGTGCCTAACTGGAACTGAACTTTAGCATTTGTAGATGCCTCTCATCAGTTCAAACACCTGGTTACCTTCTGTAAGTTCTGTAGATAGTGAGTCTCTTGTAGGTAGTGTGCCTCTTGTGAGCAGTGTGCTTGGGCAGTGAGCCCTAATTGGCAAGTGCCATTTCGTACTTCCTATTATTTTAATAGAGAATACAATCTTGGGTTAGTCACCCCGTGGTTTTTCCCTTAATAAGGTTTTCTACGTAAAAATCCTTGTGTTATGTGTGTTGATTTTATTTCTGCTCTCATGATTATATATGCTTATATGTTTTGATGCTGCACAAATTATAAAAGAAAAATAAAGATAATAGAGATAACTGATTCACCCCCCCTCTTAGTTATCTGCCTTATTTCCAACAATTGGTATTAGAGCTAAGTTTCTCTTATCAAATCCTAACAGCTTGAGGAAGATCTGGGAATCTCAATGGATATATATGGTATGAAGGAACAACTTCAGTCTGCCCTAGATGATCTTAAACAATCACTTTCTGAAGTCAGTAGTTTGAGAGAAAGACTCAAAGAAGCTAATGATTTCATAAATGAGCTAAAAGAAAAACTTAGTATCTCTGTGAAAAAGAGAAAGGAACTACTTCAAAAATTAGTCAATTAGAGTGAAGACAATGATACTAATGAAGATCTAAATGATAAAAATAAGCTATGTGAGAAGCTATCAAAAGAGGTCATTATGGTAAGGCATGAAATGGAATCAGGGGTTATGAGATTCACCCAAGAAATTGAAGAAAGAAGGAAAAGTGAAGATAATCTAAAACAATCCCTCAAGGAGAAGACAGAGGACTGCCACAAAATGGACAGAATAATCAGGCATCTTGAATCTAATCTTGAAGAAGCTAGAGGTAATGAAGAACAACTTGAAAATCAGATAGACACTCCCAAACAAAGTCTTCAAACAACAAATGAATACAAGGAGAAATTCAAGAGAAGCTCAACCAAACTTGAAGTCCTTCTTGAGAGCCAAAAGAGGGTAGATGACAAGCGTGGCTTGGGATATGACAAAGGTGAAAGCTCCGGATCTGGTCAGAAGAAATTTGGATCAGGAAACCAAAGAAACAGGCCTAGAAGACCTTTGGTAAGGCAATCAAATGCTCAAAGATATCCATCCTTCAATAGATATTGCTTCAATTGCAACAACTTCAGTCATAAAGCAACTCAGTGTAGAAGGAGAATGAATCAGACTAATCCATCTTTCTCTGGACAATGTTTCAACTGCAAAAGGTATAGTCACAAATTTCGTGAATGCAGAAATATGTAAATAAACAATTCATTTAATGGTAGAAGCTTTGCATGCAATAGAATGGGACATATGTCTAATCAATGTAGTTCAAGAGGATATCAGTCAAATATGCAAAGAAATGTTGTTTGCTACAATTGCAATAGATCCAGTCATATTGCCAAATTCTATAGAAGTAAAAATTAGGATAAAAAGGGTCCGGTGCATCATAATCAAAACAAGATAAGGGAAAAGGCAAAGTGGTTGTGGATGAAGTTCAAAGGGAGATGAGCAAGATTTGGGTGAAGAAGAGTACAAAAAATGTTGGGGATGGATCCGCAATGGAATTCGGTGCTGATATTCCTTCCGAAAACTAAACAGATGAGCTCTGGCTCAGGGGGAGTCACAAAGAAAAATAAATTCCCTAAGTAGCTAGTCAATTGGTACCTAAATTTGGCACATGGAATGTTGCAGATTAAAGGGTTCTCAGAAAAATATCTAAATAACCCTCAGTAAAAATATGAAAGATCTGTATGGAGTTTTGCAAGAGTTTAATCATCTAAGATTGATCCGGTCTGATAGACATTCGGTAAAGCAGGATTTTCACAGACAGATCCGGTATGATTCAAAATTGAAATACTTTGATCTGCAGATCCATGGCATGATTGAAGAAAAGAAGATACATTGTTGATCCTCACTGAAAATGATTCTAAGTGCAACACAGTGATTCGAGAAGGTCTCTCTCAGAATAGGGCAACTGGATAACTTAAGTTGTACATTTATTGCAAAAGGAAATTAGGGTTTGTGCAAGAATAAAAAGGGTTCGTTCATTCATCATTTGCACAATTACATTTGCGAAGAAGATAAGAAGAGCTCTGTAATGAAGTTTCTACAAATCTCTCAAAGGTCAACTGCAAAATCCAATTTCAACCAGCGATTTGCTCCAGCTCTTATTTCAAACCCTAAAGCATAAAAAGGTACTTCCATCCTGAAAATCTCTCTCTGAATCTTTTGCAAAATGGCTACTACAATGGTTGTTAAGATCACTGATAGGCCGCACCCAAAATTCAAGAAACACCCCTACAACTCCCTAGAAGTTGATCCTTTTAGGCACTTTTTCTAGCATTTCGCATGGGGTATTGCACGTAGAAGATGTTAGGGTCTACATCCTTGCCAACATTGAGGAATTTGGTAAATCTAAGTTGATGGACATCTATCATAAATAGTTAATAGATGAAAGTTTTGAACTCAAACCTCAATACAAGGCCCTCCAGGATAAACACTTCGGACATTGCATCCACTTTCCTTATTTTGCAGAAGATGATTGGGTCTAGAATGTCCTTAGCAGAATGCATGATAATTTCATGTGGTTAATGAGGCCCTTTAAGATAACAAAAGATGCCATTAGGGCAGTAACTGGATTGCACTCATCTGGTGGGTTACCTGCACTCAAATCTATCAAAAACCAGACTGTAACAGAAGCTATCGGATCCAAGTTTGACAAGAGAGCAATGACCATAGATGACATCACAGATCTGAATGTCAAATTTGCCTCAATAATAATTGGGTATAAGATCTATTATTCAAGAAGGGAGAACTCTATGTCTGGAACTGCAATATATGCAGCATATTAGATGTTAAGGGAAAATGCTGACGATGACCTATGTGATCTTCTTTTAAACCAACTATTAGAAAATTTGTAGAAGATCAAGAAGGATAAGAAGAACTCCTTCAAGTATGGTTGTTTAATACTGTGTCTATTCTTCTACTACATGAATGAGCTTCCTGGATCAAGTGGTTGGGTTTGGAAAAATGACAAACCAGTTGCAATATAGATTAGAGACTATATGTATGGACTTGGTGATGCTAAAGCTCAAAGCACGACACTCTAGGGTTACTTTAAGAACTTCCAAAGCACGATGCAAGCTAGAGAAAGGATACCTTAATCCATAGTAGAGAAATACAAGGATACAGTGTGTTTTATGGTAGATACTAATCAATGCCTAATGGAGGTAGTTGAGCCCAGAACAGTTTGGATAATGCCAATGGGATATGAGGTCGATGAGAAAATCTTGGAGCTACATATTCAACACCTATTGAGCCAGCCTAAGGACCCTGAGGCAGAAAGGTTTGGAACCTTTCAAGAACTAAGTGTAAAAATACATGTTGAGCTAAGACAACCAGAAAGAAAGAGAAAAGTTAGAAGGGAAGTTGAGGAAATTGCCAAAAGAGGCAGTAGATGCCAACAGAGAGAAAGTTGAAAGAGCTGAGAAAGAGAAACAAGAAGCAGAGAAAGGAAGTGTTCCAGTACAAGCCCCCTCCCAGACTGGATCCTCTAAGAGCTCTGCACCTGCCACTCCTAAGAGCTCAAGAGCCACCAAACCGGAAGTCAAGACATCCAGAAAGGGAGAAAAGAGAATGAAAACAAAAGCCACAAGGTCTTACACAAGTCACAAGGATGATGAAGAAACAGAGTCTGATGAAGAAATTAAGTAAATGAAGAAGAAGAAGAAGGCATCCGGGGAATTCTCTGCTAGCAAAAACAAAGAAGAAAAAGTAGAAGAATTTGTTGAAAAGCCCACTCTTTCCATTGATGATATCATCAAGGCAGTCACAGTGGATGGGAATCTGCAACTAGTAATAGAATTCTATGATGAATATAGTGATACTGACAAAACGATCTTGGAAGAAGCTACAGTCAGGTACCTAAATATTTATAATAAATCAATCATTGGAATCATTTCGTTAATTCCCAAAAGTCTAGAGAAGGTACTTGAACTTAGAAAAGAGAATGTAAAGGCAAAAGACTTAGAGATCTGAGAATAGATTGCAATTCAGCTCTATCCTTCCATTACTCCAAAACAGATGGACTTGATCTTTAAGGACTGCAAGGATGAATTCCAGAGCAAAGCAAGAATGAATAAGCTTATGCTTGGAGAATGCCTTCAAAAGATTCAATCTTCCTATTGTAGAGGAAACAGATGAAGAACCTTCCACCATGGGTGTTGAAGGATTAAATGCAATAAATGAAGAATCTGCTGATAAAAATGTAGAAGGGTCAAAAGAGATAAGTGAAGAGAAGACTAAGGACTTGGATTCCTCTATTCCGGAAGAGGAAGTTCATGAAGCAGTAAATATAGCTAACATCTCTCCTCCAGATCCCACTGTAAACATTTTAGATTTTGAAATTGAAGGAGAAGGAAGAAAAGAGGAAAAAGTGAGTCAAGAAGAGGAGGTAAAGAGAAAAGAAGAAGAACAAATAGAGAAGACCTTTGATGACAGTTCTAAGATTCTAAAAGAAAAGAAGACTCAGTCTCTAGCAAGAGACATTGCAGAGGCAATGAAGAATTTTTTGAACAAAGAGATGATGGAGATAGATGAACCTGAACTATTCTAAGGACCACTAAATTTTGATTCCCTCTCTCCAGTCCAGACAATGAAAATAACATCTTTTGCCCAAGCTAAATCAAAAGAAAAACTTCTAAAATCTCACATGGAAGACTGTGAGCTGTTAGAGATTGCATCCGAGATGCTAGAGAAGATCATGCCATCCTTTCAAAAGGATCCTTCAGCCTCTCTATTCAGTAACTTGAAATCTCTGGTAAACTCTGTTAGCACTCATTTGATTCTTTAGAGAAATCGGTAGAAGAAAAGGTCCGGAAAGAGTTTTTGGGAAAAAGATTCATTGAAGTACAAGGACTCATTGCTAATGATAGGAGGACCCTAGATATTGGGATAAAGAGCCTTGAAAATGCTCTTAAAGATGGTGGGGACATGTACAAATTTTGTCTATCTTGGTCTAAAGTGACAGAGGATATTGAAAAGAAGGTGAAAGAACAAGAAGGTAAACTACCAAGTTTATCTCAGAATTTTGATCCCCTCACTACATCCATAATGAATCAAAAATGCTAGGCTATTGTCATTATAAATGAAATAAAGAGGTTGGACAAAGAAAAGAAAAATATAATAAATAGGATGAGTGAACTCAGAGGGATAATTATCCCTAAGTTAGAGGCAATGCATGAGGCCTTAACAGATGCTCAGACCACAGCCTGGATCAATGATCCGACAGACTTAAGAAGGGAAGAAGCATATGCATTTTTGTTGAGTGGTCACATCTCCATTTTGGACAGGATGAAGTAGAGCTGGGCCACAGAGTTTGTACAGTTGAAGGCCACTTTTGTGGATATACTCAAGTATATGTAAGTATAACATGTATATATATACTTATGCGGCTATGTATAGGCTAATTTTTGCAAATTTTGGTCTGCGGATTCTATCCTTTGCCATTTATGTCAAAGGGGGAGTGAGGAGTAGTGAAAAATGTGGAATTCAGCTAAAGGGGAGCTCTGATAAAATAGTGTATAAGACAGAGCATCAGCCAAGGGGGAGTTTGCTGGAACACTTAGTCATTTTTCACTAACTGTTGCCATCAATGCCAAAGGGGGAGATTGTTGGCAAGAGACACTGTGTGGCTTCATGAGTGTTATCATTGATTGCAACAAAGTCTATCCCACACATCCGTAGCACATAGTATGCCTATACTGGAAGTCAGATTGAAGATTGTTTTGGTCCAGTGAACAAGAACAGAGCATGCAACAAGGTCTGACAATCAGGTCCAACTCTCTCAGATGGTGTAACTCAATAAGTTCCAGACTTGGTCAAGTCAAGAGGAGTATCACGAATTTTAGATTCCAAAGATTTAGCCTTTGGAGATAAAACATGGAAAAGATATGAGCATCTGAGTGTTGGACTCCAGATAGGCAGAGCAGATTGAGAAAGAACTGACCGACAGAGTATTAGACTTCAATCCAGATGAGTAATTGATGTTGATCAAGCTATTTGAGGGATAATACAATGTTGGCTAACATGATTGATGACTTCAATGCCTATGTTTTTGATACGCATCACAAATCAAGCATGGATTCAGCTGACAAATCAGTAATTTGTAAATATCTTGAGTATTCTGGTTGCCGACTAGAAAGTTGTTGAAATCCTTGGTGTGGATATATATACCAGATGGATTCTAGTATGAGGGTGTGTGTAAGTACATAAGTGATGGAATAAAGTGCGAATAAAATTAGAGACAAGTGTGGAAGCAGCAATATAAGTCCAGTATGTGACAGAGCAGCAACACTAGAGTAGAGGAAGAATGAAGTGCATCAGATCAGTATATTGTGCCTAACCAGAACTAAACTTTAGCATTTATAGATGCCTCGCATCGGTTCAAACACCTAGTTACCTTTTGTAAATTTTGTAGACAGTGAGTCTCTTGTAGGCAGTGTGCCTCTTGTGAGCAGTGTGCTCAGACAGTGAGCCCTAATTGGCAAGTACCATTTTGTACTTCCTATTCTTTTAACAGAGAATACAATTTTGGGTTAGTCACCCCGTGGTTTTTCCCTTAATAGGGTTTTCCACATAAAAATCCTTGTGTTATGTGTGTTGATTTTATTTCTTCTATCATGATTATATATGCTTATATGTTTTGATGCTGCACAAATTATAAAAGAAAAAGAAAGTAAAGATAATAGAGATAACTGATTCACCCCCCCTCTTAGTTATCTGCCTTATTTCCAACAAATCCATCTTGCTATAGATAATGTTGTGCAAGAATCAAAACAATTGAATGCATTTCTTGGTGACGATTGGGGTTTGTTAGATTTTTCATCTCCCTCTGCATGTGAGTATAAAATTAATAACTCCACTCTTGAGACATCAAGTGTTGCATCAATTTCATCTTAGTGCTCAAATACTAAAGTCTCTTTGCTAACAAATATAGATAATACTCTTACACTACAGATTATGAGACTTATGAAGGCCCACCTTCTGCCACAGAAATGGCTTCGCTCTATGGTCAAGGATTTCAAGTCCTTTATAAGAATTGTGATTATGTAGGTAATGGTTGAAATATTAATCAACAAGGGATTTGTGTACCTATAGAATCCACTTCGCGACATTACTCAAGTGGTATTGGATATAACACTTTTAAGGAATCTAAAGCCCATAAACGCCCTACTCTTAATGTGAATACAATATCCATGCTTAATTTGATCTTCCCTAAGATGATTGACACTAATTGTCCTCCGGGAGAGATCCCCTTAGACATCTTTTCAACAGATGAAGTGATAATTGAATTCTTGGGTGCTTACGACAATATTCCCCGTTATCATCATAAATGTGGATTGCCTTATTGTTTGAATAGTGTTTCATATTTTGGAAAGTCTATTAGCATGATAAGTACTACTCTAAAATCTAAAAATGAATCTGAAGAATTACTATAATCACCCAATCTCCTAGACCACAGTACTCTACTTAATGGAAAGATTGTTGATGTTTTCATGGAGAAAGATAACACCAAAAAATTTATCCCTATAGGTGATTGCTTAAGTGAAGAAGAAAAAGACAATATGAAAAAATTGTTACATGAATTCTCTGAATTGTTTGCTTGGAGCTATTTGGATATGCCTGGTATTGATCCTCAGATTTTAACACATAATATTGTACTGAAACTAGATGCTAAGTCATTTAAACCAAAGATTCGTAAGATTAATCCTAAGATTGCATTACTTGTTAAGGTTGAAATAGAAAAGTTGTTACAAGCTAGATTTCTTCTCCTTATTGACTATTCACCTTGGATCTCAAATATAGTAGTTGTCGCTAAACCCAATGGTCATACTCGCATGTGTACTGATTTTAGAGATTTGAACCTTGCATCCTTGAAAGATGATTTCCCACTTCCTAATATTGATATGACTGTTGATTCAATAGCCTGCCATGAATTACTTTCCTTCATGGATGGATTTTCAGGATATAATCAAATCTTCATAAACCCTCATGATCAATATAAAACTGCTTTTATAACACCTTGGGGTACATTTTGCTAGGTAGTCATGCCATTTGGACTTAAGAATGTTGGAGCAACTTACCAATGCGCCATGACTCTTACCTTTTATGATAAATGCATAATATCTTAGAGGACTATGTTGATGACATCCTGGCAAAATCCATTCATCGCCAAGATCACACCATGACTCTTTGATAGATCTTTGAGCGAATAAAGAAATATAACATGTGATTAAATCCCTGTAAGTGCATATTTGGTGTTGATAGTAGAAAACTGTTGGGATTCATAGTTTCAAATCATGGTATTGAAGTAGATATGAAAAACATTGATGCGATCATTAACATGCCGCCACCTAAAACCATATCTCAACTTCGTAGTTTGCAAGGGAATATACAGGTCATTCACCAATTATTTCACACCTCATAGATAGAACTCACCCTTTTACTCAACTACTGAAGAAGGATTCCAAATTTCAGTGGAATTCGGAATGTTAGAAGGCTTTTGAGGACTTAAAAAGTTACCTCGCTAAACCTCTTGTTTTACAACCTGTCGTTCTTGATAAACCTTTTATACTTTACACTTCCGCATCTAATAATGCACTTGCATCTTTATTAGCACAACATAATACTGAAGGTAAGGAATGTGTTGTATATGATATGAGCTGAACATTGCTCGATTATGAGGTGCAATAAACTGTCATTGAGAAACAATGCTTAGTTCTTGTCTTCACAACACAAAAGCTTAGGCATTATCTCCTAAATGCTGAGATACATGTAATAGTAAAATTTGACCCCTTGAAACATCTATTTGCTAAAATAGATCTTTCCAGTCACCTTGCTAAATGGGTTATGTTGTTAACTAAATTTGATCTTGAATTTATATCTCAGAAAATGATAAAAGGACAAGCATTAACTGACCATTTAGCTGAGGCACCCTCTCCTTTTGCTATACAGAATCAGGAGACATTCCTTGATGATCAAATCTTAGCTATTGATACAGAAGATAAATGGGAGTTGTATTTTGACGGATCAAGATGTCAAACCAGTTCCAGTGTTGGTGTCATACTAGTAGCCCCTATAGGTAAGCCGATTCCTATGTCTTACCGCCTAAGCTTCTCATGCACAAACAACATTGCTGAGTCTGAAGATCTTATTGTAGGATTTCATGCCGCTTTGGCTTTAAACATCAAAAACCTCACTATATATAGTGATTCACAACTGATTGTAAGACAAATAAATGGATCATATCAATCTAAACAAGAAAAATTATCTCAATATCAAGATTTTGCCTTGTCTTTATTAAATCGGTTTCAATCCTTTTTAATTGATACTATCCCAAGAAAAGACAATCAACATGCGGATGCAATGGCAAGTGCAACTTCCCTTATATCCCATAATGAGTCTCCTAATGCATTTACTTTTCTTATCCATAATCTTAAAACACCAATCATAGAAGATGTTGTAGTTGCAAATCTTGACTTCTACTATGATATAGACTCTGATGAATGGTTCTCCTATATATACAACTACTTGTGTGATGGAACAATCCCTAATTCAATGTCTAAGAACACCCAAGTTCACCTACACAAACTTGTAGCGCGCTATATCACATTATCTAATGTCTTATATAGATGAAGTTATAATGGTATCCTTCTCCGATGTCTTAGTAATTTAGAGATTCCGATAGCTTTAGAGGAAGCTCACACCGGTGCTTGTGGACGGCATTTTGGAGGAAAATCATTGGTACAAAAATTAATACATATTGGATATTATTCGCAATGCATGGACCAAGATTCCTTTGACTATGTCAAGAAGTATCTGCAATGTCAACAACATCAACATTTAATCTGAGCACCTGCCTAGGAACTTCGTGCCCAAGTATCACCTTGGCCATTTTCTATTTAGGGCTTGGACCTAATTGGTAAAATCTCTCCACCCTCCTCTAAAGAACATACATTTATTATCACTTCTATGGATTACTTCACAAAGTGGGCTAAAGCCATCCCTTTACGATCCATGACTGCTGACGTAATTTGTCATTTTATACAAGATAACATAATATCTCGCTTTGGTATACCTCCCTTCTTGGTCTCTGACAATGGCATGCCATTCAAGAACAAGGAAGTGAGGAAATTTCTAGAAAAGTATCACATTCAACATCACTTCTCTACAACTTATTATACGTAATCAAACGGCCAAGAAGAAGCTTCAAACAAGGTTATAGGACAGATTTTATGCAAAACTGTTAACAAGCATCAGAAAGACTGGCATATTCAATTGTCTTACGCGTTATGGGCTTATAGAACAAGTATTCGTATGGCTATTGGAACTACTCCGTATAATATTGTTTATGGTGCTAATGCAATAATGCCTTTGGAACTCAAAATTCCCTCACTAAAAGTCTCCTTACGAGATGTTCTTGACGATGATATGGAAAGAGAAAAGAGATTAGAACAACTTGAGATGCCGGATGAACAAAATATCAATGCTCTTGATCATCTTAAGGCATATTAGAAGAGTATACAATGATTGTACAATGAGTGTGTTATGCACTGTTCATTTGATGTTGGTGACTTGGTACTTTATGAGAATCAACGCAATGTGAATGCACCTCCTAGAGAAAAAGCAAAGGTCAGTCCTAATTGGCTCGGACCGTATGTCATTACTGAATCCTTTGGATCAAGAGTGTATAAGGTAGTTGATGAACAAGGTACGCCGTTTAAAGAACCTATTAATTTTGTGCACCTCAAGAAATTGTATGCTTAAGATTATATGTTAGAAGATACTTTAAAAAACAAAACTTAGTAGTTGGTTTAGCTTCAATTTCGACAAGGTATGATTATTTTGTCTTAATTAATTTAACATAGAAATCTCTTTTAGTTAATCATTGTGGTATCTTGTTAAACATGTTTTATTAAGATCACTTTTGTATTAATTTTGGTATAGCATAGAATATTAGTTATGTGTAAAACTTATTAATCATTGTGTTTTTACTATATGTTCTTTAAAGAATTGTTTAGTAACACATTTGCATTATTTGCGTTTCCAGATGTGCATTTAACATTTATCACTAGTTTCATTTTACATAAATCACATGTGATAGATTACACAACACTACAACTAACCATAAGAAAACATCTCATATATATCAACATTAGTTTGGATATAGATCTGAGCCAACTATCTCGTATATCAAAATGGGATGCCGTAGTAAATCATATACATCACATAGCTGAACCCCTATCACTTGTGTCCTTGGGATCTCATGGTGCACGAGTGACAGAGGCCTGACCATGTGTGGCTACGGATCATGAATGACTCCTAGAGATGCTCCGCGATCGTAACTCCCTGATCTCCCCTCTCAGTCCTAGAATCTCACCCTGTAGCTTCATATACATCCATTGGTACTAGTCTATCTATGCCTGAGCTCTATCTCTATCAGCTCTCACCTAATGTAACTCAAGAAGTAAGATCTCGCTAGTGACATGATCTCTCTCTAGTGCAGGTACAACTACTGCCTGATCTTATAGCATCTGGAGCTCCACCTCCGCACGCTCAACTCTCTAGATAGCCTAATCTAGAATAGACTCCATTGATAACTGATATCTCACAAAAGGCATAAAGATCTCCACATGCCTCCCTATAGATGGCTGTGGCAAGTATCTCGTCCACACCTGCTGCTCGGTCACATTAACTGGAACTATCTCTGCTATGATGCGACTCACCATGTCGCACCAGGCATCTGTCCCAGCTCCAAAAAGAAAATAAAATAGATATCAGTACCTCATATAGATAACATAAGTAAATAATCACAAATCCCTACATCTAAACATAAGAAGCATCCTACCTAGATCTCCATCTCGCTAAGATGGATCTCGAATAGCTGAAGGTGTGACTAGCTCTTTAGTCACCTTTGTAGCTAGGGGCATACGACTACTAGTCTCCCCTCACTCAGGCTGGCTTGACCTCCTTCCATCTACAGGGGCAAGACCACAAGCTCTCAACTATGACTGAGACTCGACCCCATCGTTGCTATCTGCCTCCTACTGATCTTGCCCTGGTCTTGCCCTGAAGACGTATTGTGATGAGACCTCCTCCTCACTATCATCATCATCCTCATCCTCATCTAGATCATAGTACCTTGTGAAGTCACTCATGTCATCCTCTATCCCTGTGTCACTCCCGTGACCAGTCCAAGGTTGAGGATCACCTGTGAGGTGACTAGGCGGATAGATAGGAGTGGGTCATGTTGTCTTCCACCAAACCTAATTGTGGGCATGTCGAATACCCACCAGAGACCCACTAGCTATAAGTGATCTCTCTTTGCATTAGTCATGGTGTTGACATGATCATGAAGTAGCAACATCAGGTTACCGCCTGTATGCTCTTGCATCACCAGAATGACCTATGCAACAAACAATGAGAGAATGAATTAGTAAACCACATGAGAATGAAGCTAAGTATTTTCTGCAATAGTTAGTGCCCTACCCTTGGGGCCCCTGTCCTTTTTAGACTTGGGCACCCTAGGTGGACTAGGGTGCCCTAGAAGGACCCAGACACTCGGGGTGGACTTGGGTGCCCCTGTTGGGGACCCTTGCCCATGATTGTCCTAATTGGCATGTAAAATGATAAAATATAACAACAAAGAATGAATGATAGCACAAAGCAAGGATTGAGACCCTACCTTGGCTTTAAAATGTCTCTGTATCACTCGGGCTCGGAACATCTCCAGTCGCGGAAGTTGGTGTGGATGTCGAGTCGACATCATCGATCTCTCTCTCCTCCTCTCCTCTACACAGTGACAAGTAACAATGAATAGTGAGAAGTGAAAACTCCCTTTACATATAGTAAGTGGATGAGAATTCCTATCACTACTTAGGTGCAAAATTGAACTATTTTACTCTTAAGCCTATACCTTGAGCTGTCAAACTTGGATCTTTGCACCATTTGTTGTGTTGGAATCCTGGTTCCACTCTCTATCTTATCTGATGTGTTGTGCTTGGGTGTTGTTTCTTTAAAACAACCCTCACAACACATTTCTCATCAAGGTCCCTCAAAATTGACGCGTGTGGATATCTCCTTGTTTCTCCTTGTCAGACTAAGCAAGTAGAAATAAGGAGGGCATATATCTCCCTTGATTTCCTCCCTCATCATGTCTCATCACTCAGCTCCCTTAGTGTTTTTGAACTGACTTGTTGGTGGTGCTTGTAGGTTGATTTGATTTTTATTTTCTGATAAGTGTTCCTTTGTAGGTTGTAGTTCCTAACTTTGTGGTCTTGCAAAATTACAGACTTGGGGGATTCTTCCTCTCTTGTGACAACACTTTGGCATCCTCTATAGTATCCTTTTGGGTATCCTTTTAATGATTGATGTATTTACTTTCCTTTAGTTGCATATGACGTAGTGTCATATGGCCACTAAAGTGGGGGCTAAATGTTATGTTGGAAATTGTCCTCCTGTATGGAATGGTACAATTTCCCATAGCTTAGATCCTCTCCTTTGGTGACCTTTTAACCTAGTTTATTTCAAACCTTCCTGAACCCTAATTGACTTGGGTCTAACCAAAAGAATGTCATATTTTGGAGTAATTGAAGACTGAGGGTGAAAAGTAAACTTAGATTTGGGCTCCCCTAACCTCCTTGAGGTAGTCCTAAGTGGGAAATCAGGGCTTGGACTTAGGCGCTAGCACCCTTGTCTTGCCCTATTTCTTGGGGTTCTAAATTTTGGAGGGATGTTGGCTATTGCCATGCATTCTGGGATTCAATTTTAAAATTTTTGTTTTCACACAATGTTGACATCCTATTTCAAAATTTGAAATTCCTAAGGTTAGATATTTAAAGACATTTGAAAATCACTTTATCACACACAATCTTTATGCAAGCTTTATGCCAAAACTCTACCAAAAGAGCCTTTGAAGATTAGTGATTTATTGAATCTCTTAGAGTTATTTGAATTTTCTTTCATGGAGACAATGGATGGAGATTAGGAATCAAGATCTTGAGACTATCTTTCTCTTCCTAGGGTTTCTACACCTTTTGCATGATTGAGAGAAGGGTTGAAGCCTCCAACATCGAGTTTGGAGAGCCTCCATGGACATTGCTGATTCACTTTCTTGTTCATGCAAGTCTTCATTGCTTTCATCTCCTTGAGGTGAAGTTGTGTTTGTTCATTGAGTTAATGCAAGTCATTAGGGTAAGTACACAAAGATGAGGGACCAAAATGGGGTCTTAAGTTGCCAACTTTTTTTTGAAATTAGGAAACATTGATGTTGGATGAAAAATTGAAGATAGCTACACTCAAAATTTGAAGATGGAATGAAAAAAAGAGTTGTAGTGCTCTAAATCTAGTTTCTAAACTACTATTGGTTTCCAAAAATGGTTGAGATTAAGGGGTTCAAAAAGGGGGAGCACACAAATTGCTCCTGTTTTTCTCAAAAAAACATAACATAGCATCTGGTGTGCTCGCCCTAAAATGTTAACTTTTTTTAGTATTTCAATATTCACTCCAATGAGAAATTAGGTAACACCATGTAGTTTATCCCTGATTTTTCTGATAATTTTTAATGAATAATTGATTTTTTTAGTAATTTTTAAAGTGGACACATCCTGAAAAATAGAAATTTGAGCGTACTCCCCCTAAAATGTTTGAAAACTAATCAAAAATCAATTTTTTTTGAATTAGTGTAGAATGGAGTCTAGTTTCTAAAAATATAACTTATTTCAATTTTCAATGAACAGTTAAAAAAAGGTCAAAAATACTAGACACTAGTTTTTGACAAAAACTAGACACACTTACAAAAAAAATTCAAGATGAAACACTAAATGTACTCAAAATGTGAAAAAAATTATATGGTTAGATAGCTAACAAAGAGCTTAAGATTATGGTGACCTATTTTTATTTGAGTTTTCATTTAAAAAAGTGCCATCCTGATGGGGAGCACGCTCAAGATTATTTGCAGATTTTGCTAAAAATTGATAAAAATGCGTCAAATAAAGTTAAGCACAATGCGAGTGCATTATAATGCGCTCCCGTTATGTGAAATCAATAATGCGGTCACGTTATAATGCACTCGCATTATGATGAGCATAACTGGCAATACACATGCCAATTGTATTTGCTTGAAAGTTTCTAAAGCCTTTTCAACAAATCCATTTTTTGCATATCTTGCATTCATTGCATTCCATTATAGAACATCTCTTTGAGGTGTTACGTCATACAATTGACATGCCTTGTCCATGCTTACACACTTTACATACATGTCTACAAGGGCAGCTTCACTTCCTATCATCTCTCTCACTCTATTTCTCTCCCCTCTCTACGTCCTACCCTTTCTCTGAGTCTCTACTTCCCTCCCCTCTCTACCTCCCACCTTCTCTCTCACTCTCTTCTTCCCTCCCCTATCTACATTCTACCCTCTCTCCCACTCTCTACTTCCCTCCCCTATCTACCTCCTACCCTCTTTCTAAGTCTTTGCTTCCCTCGCCTCTCTACCTCCTACCTTATCTCTCACTCTCATCTCCCCCCTCTCTACCTCTTACCCTCTCTCTCACTTTCTACTTCCCTCCCCTGTCTACCTCCTACCCTCTCTCCCAGTCTCTACGTCCCTCCCCTATCTACCTCCTACCCTCTCTCTCTTCCTCCTTCCCCTGTCTACCTCCTACTATCCTCTCCCACTCTCTAATTCCCTCCTGTCTCTACCTCCTATCCACTCTCTCACTCTCTCCTTCCCTACCCTCTCTACCTCTCCTCCTCATTCTTCCCATCCAATGAAATTTCATAAATTATCTTGTTTCCATTTCATCATCCCAATTTACATCCTCATCCATCTTTACATGTCCTATTTTTCTTGTTTCCATGTTCTTTGTTGACAAGAGAGAGTGAGAGGGAGGAAAAGGGAGAGAGGATGAAGATGGAGGGTCGAGAAAGGGGAGAGATATCTGGTGATAGGGAGAGAGAGATAGAGAGTCCTAGTTTTCTTGTTTTGGAGAGAGAGAGAGGGTGGGTCGGGTTAATCAGTTTAGGGTTTAGGGTTGCTTAGGTTTATGGTTTATGGTTTAAGGGTTAGGATTTAGGGCATTATTTAGGGTTTAGAGGTTTTGGGAGAGAGAGAGGTTTAAGGTTGCTTAGGTTTAGGGTCATTATTTAGGGTTTATGAGCTTAGGGTTGGTTAGACCTTTAGGGGCATTATTTATGGTTTATGAGTTTAGGGTTGCTCAAGTTTAGGGTTTAGGGTTTAGGGTTAGGGTTTAGGGGAATTATTTAGGGTTTAGGTGTTTACAGTTGCTCAAGTTTATGGTTTAGGGTTTAGGGGTTGGGATTTAGGGGTTAGGGATTTAAGGTTGCTCGGGTTTAAGGGTTAGGGGTTAGGGTTTAGAGAGAGAGAGTGAGGGGATCGATAGATATTGAGCGAGGTAGGGAGATAGAGGTTTAGAGTTGCTTCCAGGCTTTCTGCTTTAGAGGTTTGGGGTTTAGGGGTTAGGCGTTAGGGTTTAGGGGCATTATTTAGGGTAACTTAAGGTTTATGTTTTATGGGTTAGGGGTTAAGATTTAAAGAGGTTTTGGTTAGGGTTTAGAGAGAGAGGACTGATAGGGAGATATAGAGGAGACTAAGGGGAGACATAGGGAGGTAGAGGGTGAGGGACATGGCTAGAGACATAGGCAGCGAGATTGAGAGATAGAGGGATGATAGAGACAAGGAGATAGGGTTTACAGTTGATTGGATTTAGGGTTTAGCCCAGTTAGGGGTTTAGAGAGGGAGAGATATGGAGATAGAGGGTGAGGGACATGGCCAGAGACATAGCCAGAGAGATTGAGAGGTAGAGAGATGATAGAGACAAGGAGATAGGGTTTAGGGTTGATCAGATTTAAGGTTGATTGGGTTTAGGGTTTAGCCTGGTTAGGAGTTTAGAGAGGGAGAGATATGGAGATAGAGGGTGAGGGACATGGCCAGAGACATAGCCAGAGAGATTGAGAGATAGAGAGATGATAAAGACAAGGAGATAGGGGTTTAGGGTTGATCAGGTTTAGAGTTTAGGGGTTAGGAGTTTAGAGAGGGAGAGATAGGGAGATAGAGGGTGATGGACATGGCCAAAGACATAGGCAGATAGATTAAGAGGTAGAGAGATTATAGAGACAAGGAGATAAGGGTTTAGGGTTGATCAGGTCTAGGGTTGATTGAGTTTAGGGTTTATGGTTGGTATATATGATGTATAGAATGGTGTAAATGACTAACATATTGGCGCTTATGATGATCTCATGGCTCCTGTGGTTGGTAGAGGGTAGAACGATACCTGTGACTGGCTAGGTGTGGAATGATGTTTTTGATTGATAGGTAGGTTCTACTAAGGAGCATATCGGCACATACAATATACAAAATGGTGCAAATGACTAACAGATTGGGACTATGATCTTTTAATGGCTCCTGGTGAGGTATTTTTTTTATTTTGATTATTTTTGGGATCGTTTGATATAGAGCTTAGATTGATTTGGGATGGAGTTGAGATGAAATGGATTTGTTTAGGGATGATGAGAGGTGAAAAGGACTAGATTAGGAATGATTTGGGAATGATTAGAATGGTTTTAGGGATGGTTTGAAGTGGTTTAGTGCTGATTAGGGAATGATTAGAATGATTTAGGAATAGTTTAGGGATGGTATTTGAGATGAAATCTAGGTTAATTTTAAAATGATTAGGGATGAAGTTAAATTGATTTGGATGTGATTTGGGATGGTGTGAAGTGGTTTAGAAATGATTAGAGGTGAAATTGAATGGATTAGGGATGATTTGGGATTGATTAGGAATGAACTTGGTTGGAATGAAAGCTTAATGTTTTCATGAACTTTCACATTATAGAGATTGGGAGAGATTGGGAGAGATAGGGAGATAGGCGAATAGGGAGATATAGAGGAGACTGAGCCTCAGAGAGATATCTCTGTCTCCTCTATCCCTCTCTCTAATTATACCTACCTCTCTATCTCTCTCTCTCTCTCCCTGTCTGTCTATCTTGCTAGATCAATTTTGATCCCCTTTCTCTAACTCTATCTTTGTATCTCTCCCTCCCTCACTATTTGAGGTTTACATGAGTTTAGGGTTGCTCAAGTAAATAGGGTTTAGGGTTTTGGGTAAGGGTTTAGGGGAATTATTTAGGCTTTAGGGGTTTAGGGATGCTCAAGTTTAGGGTTTAGGGTCTGTAGGGGTTAGGGTTTAGGGTTTACGAGTTAAGGGTTTAGGGTTGCTTGAGTTTAGGGCTTAGGGTTTAGGGGTTTAGGGTTGCTTAATTTTAGGGTTTAGGTATTAGGGGTTAGGGTTTAGGGGCATTATTTAGGGTTTCTAGGGTTTATGGTTTAGAGGTTTAGGTTTATGGTTTAGGTAGATGGGAGAATAGGGATCCCTATCTCTATCTCTCTAGACATATGGATCCCTATCTCTTAATCTATCCCTCGCTACCTTTGTCTCCTCTTTATCTCTCTCTCCATCCCTCTACCTCTTTAAATCTCTCTCCCTATGTCTCTAGACATCTCTTGATCTCTTTCCCTATCGAGCTATCTATCCTCATAACCCCATCTCTTAATATACCCCTCTTTACCTCTCTCTCTGTATTTCCCTATCTATCTCTCCCTTGCTAGATCTATCTCCCTATATCTCCCCTCTCTATATGTATGTATCTCTATCTTTATCCCTCTATAGACCCCTTTCTCTATCTCAATCCCCATCTCTCCCTCTCCCTGTCTATATCTCACCTATCCTCTCTATCTCCATGTCCCTCTCTATCTCTCCATATCTCCCAATCCCTCTCTATATATAGGATAGAGAAATGAAGAGAGAGAGAGAGAGAAAGACTTTCCCATGTAGATACAAGGTTACCTTTCTGTTATCATGATTCCCAGAAAGTGCTTGTATTATAACACGATCGCATTCTAGGAAGCATGGAAAATGGTAAAAAAGCATGTTGGATCCGTGTTTCAGACCCCACATGACTGTTATTCATGCTTTTCATGAGTATATTGGACAAAAGAATGCTTTCCATGTTGTTTGACTAATTGAGAATCATTTTTATATGAATCCACCACCTTTTTTTGTTTTTTCAACGTAGAAGAAGTGATTTTTCATGTTTTTGGAGAAAACTTGATTATTTAAACTGAAAGTTTCATGTTTCATGTGTGATTTTGTTTCAAAGCTAATTACCATTGATATATAGATTGAATTTGATGATATATGTTTGTTTTTTCCATAAATTTTACTAATCCTATTCTATAATTATATAGAATTCATGATCAAACTTGCGAAAAACAAGAATTTGAGGATTTTGAAGCCTCTTTTGGAGAATTGGTAAACTGCAATATTGAATTCTAAGGTATGCTCAATTTAAATGTCCATTTTAATTCACATATATATGTTATTATGTTCTTTATGTCTTTAAATGTCTTTATGTTTTTTATGTTCTTTATGTTCTAAGACATATATGTGTCTAGGTCTATCAGTTAGTTCAGTCAAAGAGACTCCAAATTCCTCATGTTTCCACCTTGTTTTGGCCCTTCATGTCTTCGTTTCACCTATTTTTAGCTACACAAGAGAAAAACATTATCATCATAAAATAATTTTAGTGAACAATTGTTTGTCATACTCATATTCGAGTGTATACATGGAGCCAAAATTGATTTTGGAAGACTCTTAATTTTTGTCCTAGGATGATATAGAAGGATTTATTCCTTAATACATGCATAATTCAATTCATTTAATAGAACCATGCATGAAATGATAGTTTTCTTACAAAAATGGAGGAAATGAGCACCACAACCTATTTGACAAATTGTTACAACTCACTTTGATACTACTCAATCCATAAAAAAAATGATGGAGATTATATACAACATAACAAAATTTTAGAGAAGAGAGTTATATACAAATATGTACGGACATACAAGCATCATGACACAAGATGATACAAAGGGAGTTACAAGGAGATAAAACACTAAAATGGAGGTTTTCATGACTGTAGGATAATCACAAGTCTATATAACAGTCCACTATCGTAGTCATGACCATCATGAAGTTGTTTTTAATTTATGCATTACTTAAGATGTCTTAAAATCAACCTATTGACCTCATGGACTCAAAATGCAAATTTGCCTCATGGAGGCTTGATTTTGTTGGGGTGCTCCTACACCATGTCTTCATTTGGAGACTTATTACATTATTTGTCAACTATTTTCCAACTGATCCAACCACATTTTTGGAGGATATGACCTTTGGATTTGTTTTAAAATGGACAAAACATGTAATTTGCACAAGCAATATTATGACACTTGACAAAACTTAACTACTTGACCCCCTAAAGGACTCTAAGACATACAAATGGTCTTTTATAGACCTTATTACATCAAAATAGGATTCCACACATGGAAAGAAACATTTGAACTCAATTACATTGCATTTGCCATAATTGGCCTTAAGGGATTAGGTGCTCCTGCACCATTTATGACTTTGTATGTTCAAGTGTATACTACATGACTTATATGTGTGTTCAAATGCATACTCCATGACTTATGTATGTTCAAGTTATCTTGACATGAGGTATCTTACTCAGAAGTTTATAAAACCTTGTTATTCATTCTAACTGTGCTATTCATTATCAGTATAAAATTTGTAATTATCATTGTCCTATTCTTCATGCTTGTAGAAATCATCATCATGCCGAGGAAACAAGCAAAGACTCTAACACTAGAAGAGCGTGAAGTTGAGAATGAGAGGAAAAGAGAAAGAATGAGGCAAATTCGGGAAAGTAGGAAATTGTCAACCATACAAGAAGACATTCCACCATTGCCAATTCAAAAGGAACGTGACATGTCTAACGAAGCTAAGAGAGAGATGGAATTGGCAGCGAAAAGGGAACAAATGCAAAACCTCCATACAATGAGGAAAGTGAATCTCCAAGTTTGAGGCACTCCATCGTCCACAAGTCAAGTTGAAGGAACACTATCATTAGCTTCTGGAATTGGAGACACTCCATCTTTCACAAGTGAAGTAGATGTCACATCTACATTTTCTTCTCAAGTTGAAGGTACGTCATTTTCAACCTTTTCACCTCCAAAGGAAGGTACATCATCTATCCCATCTCAAGTAAATATTGAAAAAATTCTTAATGTTCAGTCTACTTTACCAAATAAAATGCCTCCTAGAATATTGCATAGGAGGCCTAAGTTTCTAATTGATATTGATGAGAATGTATTGGAGCCAATGCAGGATAAGAATCCATGCACACTTGCCAAAGATATGAAAATAAGGTATGGAAATTATTCTTTGAGAATTTAAATGAAACTAAAAGATGTCAACTCTTTGTTGAATTGATGAGAAATCTGAAATTTAGGCCCACTATGAAAATTCTTGGCCTAAGAACATCAAACACATTAAGTGAAAAATTAATTGTCATGAATCTAATGAGTGCGTATGAGAGTGTAGGTTCCACCTCATGCACCAATGATAGTAATGTCAGATGACATGTCATTTCATCAACAATTGGAAGCCAACAAACAAAAAAAGATAGCCTCATTAGAAAGACAAGTCAAGCATTGAAAAGAAATAGAAAAACTCTAACGAGAGCCATTGGAAGATGTCAAAGAGTTGAGGATCCAAACACTAATGAATTATGGGCATTCTCTGGGAGACTCCCATGGAAAGATAAAGTTGTTGTCGAAGCTTTGAGATCATTAATTGAAGACTTTTGGAAGAAATACACAAGGGTATCTCTAAATCAAAGGGATGTGGTAAGAAAGAGAATCAGTAGTCGAAACCGTGAGCCACATCTAAAGCATTTTTTGGATATAACTCAAACACAGTTTTTTTGCAAATTTCTAGAGAAGTATCCTCAAATTAAAATTTCTCAAAGATATTTTGAAATGCTAAAACCTTTCTTTGTCAAAATAAATCACACACGCACTACTTGTTGTTGTAGATTACATATTAATTTTTCTAACCATTTTGATTTTTATTGGTCTATATGTTTAGATTTGCATACTAACAATGTTTTACAAGATTGTGGCATACGTGCCCCACCAACTACCTCAAGAGACTTCATATCAATGATTTTATGTGATAGAGAGGAAGGTCAAATATTCTACAAGAAGTTATTCTTGGATGACACATGTCAGTATTGTAGTGGCTTGCAATGTATGCCAATATGTGAACATATTGAAAGAAAACATGCGGTTGGAAATGAACTAGTAGAGTTTGGCAAGTATAGAACAGTGGCATACAATACAAGAGATGGTAAATAATCAAAGAGGTGTGAATATGTTATTCAAAAGATTCCAGTGTATCAGTTTATGCCTATATTTTGTGACAACATAGTGTATGAGTATGTAAGACATGCCTATAGAGCTCAATGGTTGGAATTGCAATTCAAGTTATGAAAGGACACATTTCTAGTTGGTAGAATTGTTTCAGTCATCGACTTTGTAGAGAACTACAATCTACAGCCACAGTGTGAGGTGCAATCCCAATATTATAACTCGACACCAGTTTCTATATTTTTGCACATCACATTCATTCATGCGAATGATAGTACAGAGGATGACAGAAATATCATAAGGGAGTTTCATTTTTATATAAGCAATGATTGTACGTATTCTGTGGAGTTTGTGCAAGGTTGTTTTTAGGTGTTCTACAATGATCTGGCTAGAAGGGGCATATCATTCAGTTAGCGTATCATATGGTCGGATAACTATGCATCACAATTCAAGAACTCGCAGAATTTCTATTGACTAAGCAGGAGGCATAATATTACAGGTGTTCAGCATATGTGGAACTTTTGTGAGGCTGGGCATGGAAAGGGGGAGCATGATGGTGCAAGAGCGTGTATCAAAAGAGCCATAGCACAAGAAGAGTTAAAGTATAAAGACAATGTAAAGTTGACAGGATGCAAAATCAATCGTCGAGTGGTGTAATGATTTGATGGGTCCAGGTAATGAAGGTAAGTCTTTAGTTCGTAGATCTTTTTGGTTGATAGATGATACTAACATTGCACCATATGAGGACTATTGTACACTGATAGGATCAAGTGAGGTACACTCTATCAGAAGCTCAATTGTAGGTTCTTGGAGTATACATACTTGGAAGATGGCGTACTTTTGTTCTCCATGTACAATTCAAGCCTGGAATGAGTGCGAGTCACATGAGTGGGTTGACGAATGGCAGTTCAGTTATCTTAGCCCACTTGACACGTATCGACCCCCGATGACACTGGAATTGATAGAGATGGAATTGTCACTTCACTTTGACCACATATTAGATCTAGTTCAACCAGGTAATATATCTACTTGCATAGTTAAATTTGAAATTCCTAATGTTATCTTAAACTTTGTAGTATTTTTGTAATGACTAATTTCATCTAATTTGCTACACATATCATTGTAGGGCATGTTTATGTAGTTATTGCAGATGAAGATAACAAAGAGGGAACAGATTATTACTTGTGTCATTGTGTTGAGGCCAAAAATAAATTGGAGGCCCCAGTTACAGATGGAGAAAACATTGAATACCCTATAGGCTCAGTGGTTGTTACTGGAACATGGCTTAGAAGGTACCCACATAAGAGTGTTAATGTTTGGCTGTTTGAGGACTTTGACACGCATCGAAAGATTCTTCATTACCCTAACCTTGTCGTGGCAACCAATGTTCATTTGATACAATATCGAGGTAGACCTTTGAACAAGACCTTGTGGAAGGTGTGTGACTTTGACCATGAGGCAATACTTGACACAATAAAGAGTAGAGAAGACCCAGATGGTTCGTTGGATTAATTTGTAAGTATGTATAAAACTTTCCTAGATGGTTACTTGTACTTTATTTTGTATATAAAAAGAATTATGAATTATTTCCCTCCAATATATTTATGTTTAGTCAATTTTTCTTTTTGATGCTTGTCATAGGAGGTGACAACTCCAGTCTATCCAACTACGGACAAAGAAGCTCCAGAAAAGATGATGGAGAGTGATCATCAGATGGCAGTAAGTAATCGATTACATATCATGTTCACTCGTGTTTCAATCATGTCATATCAAGATTTATGTCATAGGGTTTGGATGTTAGTTCATAACATTCATGTTTATCATGTTACAATAGTAGGACATAGTTGCTTATGTCATTGGTTCAACCATTGGATCATTGGATTTGGTTGTGGTTCTTCATCATAGCATGTCATGCTTTCTAGAGTTGGATTGGGTTGTGGTTCTTCCTCATGACAAAAGTTTGTTAATGTCTTCATAATTCTTTATCCTCCATGTCTTCAGTGTTCTTAGTGTCTTCCTGTGTCAAGGATTTCTTTAAACGCATTCTTGCAAAATGCTTTAGTTTCATGCAGTGGAAAGGTGCTAGGAGTGACATTTTGCATTCCATAGCTCGTGGGGCCAAATGGACTTCACCAATGTGTCAGGGTGGGTGGGTAAATGCCAAAGGAGGTCTTGTTTCATGTACCAAGCACCGCAGTTGTTTAGGGCAGTAGGCTACCGACAAAGTCCCTTAAGATCCATAAGACGAAAAAATTGCCAAACTTTGACAGAGCAGTTCTTAGAATTCATGGCATTTGGGAACGTTTCATTTAGATGTACAGGTGCATGTGGGGTCTGTCCACAATAACCTCTCTCAGTTTTGGTCAACTCCAGTCCATCTAACCATGCCGAAATCAAATGCATTCTTGTAAAATGCTTCAGTTTCATGTAGTGGAAAGGTGCTAGGAGTGACATTTTGCATTTCATAGTTGATGGGGCCGAACGGACTTCGCCAATGCATCAGAGCGGATGGGTAAATGCTAGGGGAGGTCTCATTTCCTATGCCAAGCATTGCAGTCATTCAAGACAGCAAGCTATTGACAAAGTCCCTTAAGCTCCCTAAGATGAAAAATTTGCCAAACTTTGACGGGGTAGTTCTCAGAATTCGTGGTAATTGGGAACATTTTGTTTAGACCTACAGATGCATGTGGAGTCCATCTACAATAACCTCTCTTAGTTTTGTTCAACTCTTGTCTGTTTGACCGTGCTAGAATCAAATGCATTCTTACAAAATGCTTCAGTTTCATGCAATGCAAAGGTTGCCAAGTGCCATATTTTTTGTTCTGCTCATCGTGGGGCCGAACGGACTATGCCAACACTTCAGGGTGGGTAGGTAATGAAAGGAAGCTAGGTGTGTGAAAATCACTTCCTAAACTAATCTAATGAGGCGAGGAGAGTGAAAATTCAAATTTATCCTAACTATTACAATAACATTAAGCCATTAGCATGAGATATTGCAGCCAACACAAAAAATAGAAAGAATGACAGAAGAAGAGAGACACAAGATATACGTGGGGAAAACCCTTACGGGTGAAAAACCCCACACTCCAAAACACTGCTCAACTGTATTACGTAAACAAAGAGATTACAATACAAATCAGAGCCAATGCTCTTGCAAGAGTCTTTGACACTCATATTTGGAGATGATCCAGTAGCATAACAGTACCTATAAAACCTGTAGTACATCACCTCCTCAAAGCACCTATTTATATAGAGTTTACAAGGTAGTTTTGGCTCTATCTTGGAATGAGCATCCAACATGGCCTCATGGACCAAAACCCATGCCTATGGAAACTTGTCCAACCTTGTAAAATGTCCTTGACACTTGTTAGGTCACCCCATCCTAAAGAGGTCGCCTATTCCCATAATGGGTAATGACAAATGCTTCTACAACTCTTCTGACCGTCATAGAATCTGTCATAGCATAATGACTTACAGCTGTAAGAGAATCTGTCATACACATGCTATAAATAGCATATTCTCTTACAACATGTCATAACCCACCTTGGGGTGCCCAAAGATGCCTTCCCTAAAGATGCTCTTCGACACTTGTCTGTACCTGTCATAGAATCTCCTATTTCTGACTCTTACATATCATAAAACTGTCATAGGAATCTGTCATGACCGTTTCGGTCAATATTCCCTTACACAACATCCAAGATGCCGACACATGGAAAAATATTTCTACCACTAAGTGGGATGCCTATCTTCTCATGTAAGGATAAAATTACAAGTCTTCCATGTAGGATGACACATCACCGTGCCACATCCCACAAGATGACAATATGAAATATACAATTAATTTACATCAGAGGCAATGAATAAATAAATACAATGAAAATAATACAAGGAATTACCAAGGTTGACACACCTTAATTCCCAACATTCTCCCACTTGTTAAACACCTTGTAAGAGCCAATAGAATTAATAGGATGTAATTGGTATAGGCCGAGAGGCCAATAGACTCCGGACACCATCTAAACTTCTCTATGCCCACTGGCTTCGTCAATGCATTTGCAACACTCTTCAAAATATCTACCTTCTCCAAATTTACCTTCCCATCCTATACCATGTCTCACATGAAGTGAAACTGTACATCAATATGCTTTGTTCTGGCATGGAAAGTTAGATTCTTCGCAAGACAAATTGCACTCTGACTGTCACAACTGATCGTAATTTGACCTCCATCAACACCAATATCTAAAAACAATCTTTTAAGACAAATGGCTTCCTTACAAGCATGAGTTGCAGCCATATACTCATCTTTTGTAGTTGACAAAGCAACCACAGGTTGTCACTTACTCATCCAACTAATTGCACCACCAAACATTGTGAACACATATGCACTGGTGGATCTCATGCTGTCAATGTCACCTGCCCAATCAGAATCCACAAATCCATGAATACAAACTAAATGCGGAGGTCTTGTAGCATTACTGTGATAACATATGGAATACTCAAAAGTACCCCTCAAATATCAGAACACTCTCTTAACTGCATCCTAATGTACCTGTCCAGGATTAGCCATAAATCGACTAAGGACTCCCACTACTTGGGCAATGTATGATCTTGTACAGACCATGGCATACATCAAACTACCAATAGCACTAGCACAAATGAAACATGAATACTCACTGGTCTACAATTTGCCATGCTAAACTTGTCCAACACAGTCTTCACATACTTACTCTGGATTAACCAAAGTTTTCTGTTTGCTCTGTCTCTTCTGACCTCCATTCCCAAAATGTATTTGGCTGCCCCGAGATTTTTCATCTCAAACTGTGCTAACAATTGAGACTTCAAATAAGAAATCATATTCTTACCATTCCCAATCAACATCATATCGTCAACATACAATGCAATAATGAGAATGTGATCATTGTCAAACTTGTAATATACACAATGATCTGATTTTGATCTCAGATAACCAATTGACAACACAAAGGCATCAAACTTCAAGTACCACATTCTAGGAGACTACTTCAAACCATACAAAGACTTCTTAAGCTTGCAAACCAAATTTTCTTTATCTTTCTCTATGTAATGCTCTGGCTGTGACATGTAGATTTCTTGCTCCAAATCACCATGAAGGAAAGTTGTCTTCACATCCATCTATTCTACCTCTAAATCATAAGTAGCTGCAAGAGATAAAAAAAAATCTAATAGATGTCAGCTTTGCAATGGGAGAGAAAATTTCACCATAATCAATTTCCTCCACTTGTGAGTACCCCTTCACAACCAATCTAGCCTTATACTTTTCAACACTACCATCTGTACCAAATTTCTTCTTGAACACCCATTTGCAACCAATAGGTTTCCATCCATCAGGCAAAGGAACCAAGTCCCATGTTTTGTTCTTTTCCAAAGAAGCCATCTCATCCTCCATGGCATCCTTCCAAGAACCTGCATCTTTCATGCCCATAGCCTCTTTCACAGTTCTAGGCTCATCAATGTTAGAAAGTAAAGAAAAAGCACAACTAGAATCAAGTAATGAATAACTAAACCTATCAAGTTGCTTTCTTGTTCGTGTAGACCTCCTCAATGGCTGAGGTTGAGGTTCTGCTTCTTCTTCTTCACTTCTAGAGCTGCTAGAGCTCTCCTCATCATCAGGCCTCACAGGGTCTATCGGTTCAGTCTTCTTAGGGGTAGAAGGAAATTGAACCGCATCTTCTTTCTTTTCTGACTATTCTAGCTATAGAACAATGGAAGAAGGTTTTATCTCTTTGAAGATAACACTTCTTCTATACAACACTTTTTTAGTCACGGGATCCCAAAGCTTGTATCCTTTCACACCGACACCATAGCCAATGAAAATACATTTAACAACCTTGTTCTCCAACTTAGACCGTTTCTCCCTAGGCACTGCTTGTGCATATACCTCACAACCAAAAACATGAAGATGCCTTACTGAAGGCTTCTTACTAGACCACACCTCCATAAGTGTTTTGCCAACAAGAGCTGATGTAAGAGATCTATTTACCAGATAGCAAGCAGTGGAAACAAATTCAGCCCAAACCTTTTGTTTGAGGCTTGCTCCACTAAGCATACTTCTAGTGTTTTCCATCAGTGTCCTGTTCATCCTCTCTGCAACTCCATGTTGCTGCGGGGTATATGGAGTTGTCTTATGCCTTTCAATCCCTTGCTCTTTGTAGAACTTATCAAACTCTGCTGAACAAAACTCACCACCATTGTTAGTTCTCAAACACTTAATCTTTTTACAAGTCTGATTTTCAGCAAAGGCTTTAAACTCCTTAAACCAACTAAAGACTTCAGTCTTGCTTTTGATAAGATAAACCCATGTCCTTCTACTGTAATCATCTATGAAAGATACAAAATATATAGATTATGAAATCGAAGGAACATTCACAGGATCGAACACATGAAAATGAATTAGATCCAATACACCAGAAGACTTGTGAGAACTAGTGTAAAACTGAACATGGTTTTGTTTTCCATAAATGTAATGTTTGCAAAAGTCAAACTTGAGATTACAATCATTTAACCCCTTAATGAGGTTTTTGTTTTTTAGGGTACACAGACCCTTCTCACCAATGTGGCCATATCTCAAATGCCATAACATAGTCTTTTTAGTAGGATGCTTGGCTTCCATGGCATGTACACTACTATCAGAACTGGTTACAACAGATTTCTTTACTGCATGTTCATATGGTGGGGATGAAGTGATAGCAACTTGTTTCCTTGAGTCAGAAGAACTATTGCACTGTGAAGTGCATGCCTCCAACTGAAACAGAGTACCCCTCCGAGTACCCTTCGTAAGCACCATAGATCCTCTTGTCATCTTGTATCCATCCTTTGAAACAACAACCTGCACACCTGCATCATTCAATATACTTATAGAAAGCAGGTTCCGTGCAAGGCCTGGAATTTGCATAACTCTAGTGATCCCGTTCACTCATCCATGAGGGAATCAGATTGAGACTCTTCCACGACCAACAATCTTCAGGTGAGAGTCGTCACTAAGGTACACCCTTCCACCATCAAACTCTTGATACTTCGTAAACTAGTCTCGATGTGAGGTCATGTGGAATGATTCACTAGAATCAATCAACCACACATCATCAGATGCATGGGTGGCCAGGGCTATGATGAAGGCATCACCATCATCTTTGTCAGAATCTGAATCAGGAGCTTTCTTCTTCTTTTTCTTCTCCTCTTTGCATTCCTTTCAGAAATGCCCAGACTTGCCACAGTTCCAACAGAAAGCCTTGGAATTTCTAGGAGATTTGGATCTCCCACAAGACTTGGATCTGCCCTTCTCAGCTTTCTTGTCTTTCTTTTTCCCTTACTCATTGAGTCTTCCACAAACCGCAAGAGCCTCTTTGGCTGCCTCAGAAGACTTTCTTTGCATCTCTTTAGATAACAATAAAGATACCACTTCATCCATTGTCAAAGTGGATGTGGTTCTCTTGATAGCCATCACAAGATGATCCCACCAGTCTAGCAAAGAACAAAGCAAGGTCATGCAACGATCCTCCTCCTCCATTTCCACACCCATAGATGTCAACTGTGCAACGATCATGTTGAAAGCATTCATGTGATCCGCAACAGATCCTCTATCTTCCATATTCAGAGCAAACAACTTCTTTTTTAGGAAGAGTTTGTTTACCAAGGACTTGGCTTGATAAACATCACCCAATTTCTTCCAAAGATCCTTCATTGTCTTCTCCTCATGGATGTTCAATAGAATAGAGTCAGCTAAATAGAGTCTGATGAGACCCTTAGCCTTCTGATCTTTGAGGTCCTAATCATCTTGTGACATTGCTGTAGGTTTCACACCAAATACAGTTTCTCATAGGTCACGATCAACAAGTAGGTCCTCCATCTTGAGTTTCCAGAACTTGAAATTAGTGCCATTGAAATTCTCCACCTCAATCCTTCTAGATGTGGTTGCCATCTCCTTGCTGCAACAAGATATTGAATACTCTGCACAAGACTCCCACTCAACCTAAGATTAGCTCAAAAAACCCCTACCTAGGAACTAGAACCAAAAAATGGCCAGGCTCTAATACCTACTGAAAGGAAGCTAGGTGTATGAAAATCACTTCCTACACTAATCTAATGAGGGGAGGAAAGTGCAAATTCAAATTTATCCTAACTATTATAGCAACATTAAGCCTTTAACATAAGATATTGAAACAAACACATAAACTAGAAAGAATGACAAAAGAAGAGAGACACAAGATATATGTGGGTAAAACCATTACGAGTGAAAAACCCCACACTCCAAAACACTGCTCAACTGTATTACGTAAACAAAGAGATTACAATACAAATCAGAGCCAATGCTCTTGCAGCAATCTTTGACACTCATATCTAGAGATGATCCGACAGCATAATAGTACCTGTATAACTTGTAGTACATCACCTCCTCAAAGCACCTATTTATATAGAGTTTACAAGGCAGTTTTGGCTCTATCTTGGAATGGGCATCCAACATGGCCTCATGGCCCAAAACCCATGCCTATGGACACTTGTCCAACCTTGTAGAATGTTCCTGACACTTGTCAAGTCACCCCATCTGATGCAGAGGAAACGCAACAGAAGCTTACAAATGGGAAGGAGGAGTCATTTGGCTTAACAGCATCATCATATTTCAAAGAGGCATGAAATATCCTCCTACTAACTACTGTTCACTTCCTCATCGCCTTTCGCCTTTCGCCTGTCAGCAGCATCATGATATTCAGCAAGCGCAAACATCCTCCTGATGTTCACTGTTCATCTAGCACCAAACTCTATCGGCAGCATCATGATGTTTAGCATCATCATCACCCTTCGCCAGTAGGATATGAAATATCTGGTTCCTCTCATATATCCTGATGACGACAACTTCTAGCACCTTTCCCTCGATGCTTACGTCACCCCGATATCTGACTACTCAAGCAACAGCATCAGGATATGACTTATCCGGTCATATTGAAACATCCTGATGATGATACTCAACTTTATGCCGATGACTTACGCCGATGCCAAAACACTTAGCGACAGCAGGATAAACTTGCATTGGGTGATATTTGCAATATCCTGATGATGATGACGTCACTTGCACCTGATGATGATGTCAACAGGATATAAGACACTTATATCCTCCGCAACATGATAATGAATATCCGGTGATCTTTCAATATCCTGATGATGACCTTTCCGGTCCTTAGCCAAAAAGTGAACTTTCACTCCTGCATGCGATAGCGACATGCGGATGGTGGATACACACGAAAGATGATCCTGACGATGATATACACACTGAGTATATATCCAACCTATATCATCCTGATGCACTTGAAACATACAATTTTTGCCAACTTCAGAACTCGATCCGGATAGCGATATACTCACAGATGTCAATGCGATTCACTCCGTCTGGCAAAGCACATGCAGATCCCTGTATATCCGTCAGCTGCATGCAAACTCACAAAACTGCACAATTTTACAAAGAAAACATGATGATCGGGCCGGATCACCTTCAGATCAAAACTTAACCGTTTATCGTCCTAAATCCTAGCACATGAGGATGCTAGGTTGATTCATAGCATGCTACCAATCGATCTCCCACACAATGAAATGCATAAACAGAAAACTAAAATACAACCTAAACTAACATGCATGACCATTCCACCGATTCACAGAATCAACCGGTGGAAGGGTTGAAAGAACCCATTAACCTGTAATCAGAACAGAAATCAAAACATAAACAGCTGATAGACTAGATAATGCAATTGATGAGATCTTATTTAGATGAAACACAAATGTCCTGTTTCTACAACAATGTTTCACAATGTCTGGACTGATCTCTGGATTTCACTCAATCACCAGTACAACATAACATAACTACTACTCTCTCTGATATGATATCAAACCCTAACTGATCTGAGTTATTTATAGCAATATCCTACAAGTACTACCAACTCAGTTCCCAGTGGCTGGGAGCTTCCAAGCGGCTGGGAGAGGACAGCTCATACTACCTGATCACGAACCCTAACTGCCCGCACACTCTCCTAGGCTGATCTAATACATATGCATTGGTCCAATGGACCTTATTACATCAAGAAGTCAAACATACTAAAAATAGACTAATGTCCTGTCATGCGGACAATGAACCTATATCCTGTCTTGTAGGGGTGCTCCTGCACCACCATCCCAAAGAGGTCACCTATTCCCAAAATGGGTAATGACAGATGCTTCTACGACTCTTATGACCATCATAAAATCTGTCATAGCATAATGACTTACAGTTGTAAGAGAGTCTATCATACACATGCTATAAATAGCATATTCTCTTACAACATGTCATAAGCCACCTTGGGGTGCCCAAATATGCCTTCCCCAAAGATGCCTTCCCTAAAGATGCTCTTCGACACTTGTCTGTACCTATCATAGAATCTCCTATTTCTGACTCTTACATGTCATAAAACTGTCATAGGAATCTGTCATGACCTTTTTGATCAATATTTCCTTACACAACATCCAAGATTCTGACACATGACAAAATATTCCTACCATTAAGTGGGATGCCTATCTCCTCATGTGAAGATAAAATTACAAGTTGTCATCTTCCATGTAGGATGACACATCACCCTGCCACATCCCATAAGATGACAATATGAAATTTACAATTAATTTACATCATAGACAATGAATAAATAAATACAATGAAAATAATACAAGGAATTACCAAGGTTGAGACACCTTAATTCCCAATAGGTAAATGGTAGGGAAGGCCTCATTTCGTGTGCCAAGCATCCCAGTCATTTTGGCTTGCAAGCTACCGAGACCTAGCACTTTTCAAGTTTGCCGGTAGCTTGTAGCCTGGAATGACTGAGACACTTGGCACATGAAACAAGACCTCCCCTAGCATTTACCCACCCACCCCGACGTTTTGGCATAGTCTGTTTGGCCCCACGATGAGCAAAACAAAAAATATTGCACTTAGCAACCTTTCCATTGCATGAAACTGAAGCATTTTGCAAGAATGCATTTGATTCTGACACGGTCAAATGGATAGGAGTTAAATGAAGATGAGAGAGGTTATTGTAGATGGGCTCCACATGCACTTGTAGGTCTAAACAGAACATTCCCAGCTACCACAAATTTTGAGAACTACCCCGTCAAAGTTTGGCAGTTTTTTCATCTTAGGGAGCTTAAGGGACTTTACCGGTAGCCTGCTGCCCCGAATGATTGCGGTGCTTGGCACATGAAACGAGACCTCCCCTAGCATTTACCCACCCACCCCGACATGTTGGCAAAGTCTGTTTAGCCCCATGAGATATGGAATGCAAAATGTCACTCCTAGCACCTTTCCACTGCATGAAACTAAAGGATTTTGCAAGAATGCATTTGATTTCGGCATGGTCAAATAGACTGGAGTTGACCAAAACTGAGAGAGTTTATTATGGAGGGGCCCCACATGCACCTATACGTCCAAATGAAATGTTCCCCAATGCCACGAATTCCAAGAACTACTCTGTCAAAGTTTGGCAGTTTTTTCGTCTTAGGGATCTTAAGGGACTTTGTCGGTAGCCTGCTGCCCCTAACGACTATGATGATTGGCACATGAAACGAGACCTCCCTTGGCATTGACCCGCCCATCCCAATGTATTTTCAAAGTCCGTTAGGCCGCATGAGCTATGGAATGCAAAATGTTACTCCTAGCACCTTTCCACTGCATGAAACTGAAGCATTTTATAAGAATGCATTTGATTTTGGCATGGTAAAATGGACTAGAGTTGACCAAAACTAAGAGAGGTTATTGTGGAAAGACCCCACATGCACCTATACATCCAAATGAAACATTCCCAAATGCCACAAGTTCCAAGAACTTCTCCATCAGAGTTTGGCAGTTTTTTCGTCTTAGGGATCTTAAGGGACTTTATCGGTAGCCTGCTGCCCCGAATGCCTGCGATGCTTGGCACACAAAATGAGACCATGAGGGGTTGTTGGACCATTTAAAAAACTCAATTACATGTGAATCAAACAACCTTCAAAATTCCTAGTCTCAATCTTCATACTTTTCATGTTTCAATCAGGGCTAATCTAGTAGGACAACAGACCATGTTTTGGGGGTTTTTCTCTCCAACTTTCCAAAAGACCTCCTAAAATAAATACATATTTAGATACCCATTTCCAAGTTACATAACATGTCTCAAAACCAATATTGACTCATTTGGACCATATACCTCAAAATGGCATTTTCACTGTCTAAAATAGACTAATTAGGCCTAGTTTGTGAAGAAACATACCTCTAAACATCCAAAAACCCCCTAGACTTGATTGTGAAGCATCTCCCATGTGTCCAAACTCTCAAAACCACAATTAGTTTCAGGAGAAACCCTCACTAACATACCAAACCCCCAAAATCCTCAATCTAGGCTAATTTGAGGAGGGTTTATTGAAACTCTACCTTCCACACACTCTTAGACTTTGCCAACACTTGGAACACTTAAAAAATGGTTTGCATATGCTTTAGGAACCATCTCCCAATACTTTCCAACCTTATTTTAACAAACCCTAGCTTAAAACCACCCTTTCTTGCTTGGAAACAAGGCAAAACTTGCCTAGGACAACACCATAGTTTGGTCAAACTCCATCTCCTGCTTCCCTGACTTCATGGGCATGTAAAACACTTCCAAACCAAACCATTCCACTAATTTACAGGGTCATACAGCAAGTGGAATTCTCTGAAACATCCCTTTACACACTCAAACCCTTGTTTTGAGGGTTACATAGGCAGTTTCAGAAAAAATGAAGATATCTCACTCAAAACTTAATGGTTTCTCCTCAAACCAAGTGCATTTGGAAGTTAAGACATACCTCTACTACTTACAATAGATTTTAGCACATGGTTGGGCCATACAGGGTCGTGGTACAACCTGGAACAACATTTTTGTAGAAAAAATAAGAAAAAACTAAATTTTTATTCAAATTTTGTAATACAAAACTCATCTCCCTTCTCTCCTCGGGGTATGTGAGGGATTTAATACATGTTTTAAGTAGTTTCAAATGACCTACAACTAGCAACATCCTCCCTATCTGTACACCAATATAGAATGTTTGGAACGACTTATCAACATCCATCAAGCATAAAGGATATAGGAAATTTGTCGCATGCTATAATTACAGATGCCCTTTGGTGTAGGGGCACCTAACCTATTTCATGAACATGATCAAATGATGAATTTTGATGTGTTGAGTCATTTTGGCATTGTAATGATGTCATACTAGACCACTCTTGATGTAATAAGGGTCATTGGAGTTTAGGAGGTCATAGGTTGCATAAGTTGTCAAGTTGCAAGAAAAGTTGTCAAACAACTTTTCTTGCAACCAAATGGCTAATAGTTGTCATAGTTGTTTAAATTAGTGTTTGTGCATCCATTTTGATGTAATAAGGCCTATGAGGGCCATTTGTCATGTCAAAAGGTCAAATATGTAAGTTTTTGAACAAGTTATATATGTTGTCAAAAAAACTTGTCAATATGGCAAATGTACAAAATTGCAAAAATAAGGCAGCCTATGTGTTTTTGGTCTATTTGATAGTGCAATGATGAGGGTTTTGAAAAATGGTTAAAGAAGGTTCTTGAATAATTATGCTAATGAGTGATTTAGTCCGTATAGGACCTAACTCAACCTCTGGAGTGCAATTTTTAGTTTAAGGGTCAAGAATAGTAGTTGATGCTTTGTAAAAGTAGGCCAATTAGGCCTCATATACAAATTACTAGTCCAATTTTGAAGGGAATGTTCCAAAACAACAAATGGTACATTTGATATATGTTGTAAGACATCCAAATAGGTATCCTAATCTATCCTTCTTTGTGTTAGAGGTCATGGATCAATAAGTTATGTTCCAAAAATTAGTTTTTTGAAGGGCTACTAGCTTGTAAGGGTAGTTTATGAGGAAAAATAACCTATATGCAAAGTTTATGTTCTTGGTGACCATGAATGGTCTTTTTATGTCACATTCATCATTTCAAGGGTGTTTCATGAGTTGGTTTGCAGAGATTGAGGTTTTGAACCAAGTGTTGGGTTTGTAGTCCTAATTGAGTTCATGTCTAGTTGAAAAAGGGCTTGGAGTCTTAGCCCATTGTTGTGAAATGATGCAATTGGGGTACCTACACAACCTACCAACCTTCTCCATTCACTACATTTCACAGAAAATAAGGATTATGGAGACTTCCTTCACAAACATGCCTCAAGCCTTGTAGCCTTATTTTTTGGTCTGATAGAGGTTTTCTTTCAAATGGGATAGAATCTTGGCAAGGAAAGAGTAGTTTTGAGTACCAATTATCCTCCTTGTCAACATATCAAAAATGGGACATGGGTTGTTTTGGACAGGAGGCTCCAAATTCATGGCAGTTTAGTTTGAGACTAGGCCTAATTAAGCCTCCTTTACAAGGCAACTATTATGCATGTTGGTTATTTTCCCAGACTGGATGCTTATTCCCAGTAATCCCTACAAAATAGCCATCATTGATCAACAAGATTCCTGGGCCAAGGGCCAACAGTATAGGAGATAGACTCTATAAATATCTCCTCTTCTTCTTTAGGCTCTGTAGAACCAAGGGGGGTATTCCCTATTCAACATCTATAAAATGCATCTATGTATTTGCTGGGATGTTGACACAAAGCAAATAAATCCTCTATTAAGCAAACCAAAACTATGAGATAAGTGCAAAGGGGCTAGCTTTGGGCCTATGTTCAGTTGTAGACAAAGGATTTTGGTCCTAAAACTATTTCTAAAGTCCTAAAAGGTTTGTTTATGAAGTTTGAGTTTGATTTATATTTGGATGCAAAACTAGGACCTGGAGTGTAACCTCAATGCAAGGCTAGATTGGTGCCTATCTAGGGCTCAGAGTCAGTAGACATACACATGTGAATGGTCGTCATAAATATATATCAAAGACTGGGTATCAAGGGGATTTTATTATATCTACCTTACAGATATCTCCCAAAACAGAGTGTTTAGTCATTCATACTTAAAGGAATCCTTGCTGCAACATATTTTCTTAATGATTAATTTGAAACTTTTAATTTGTCCCTTGAACAAAGGTAGGAGATTAAACATTCAATACAGAAAACCCATATTCCTAAATCATAAATAACCCTAAGTTATTTAGACTCAAAAGAAAATACAGCCACAACTTGGAGACAAATGATTAAACACATGCAATCAGTGCATTTCTCATATAAAACAACATGAAACCAGTTAAATTATGCATGAAACACACAACATGAAACTCATAAACTCACAGAACTTTTACGACAGAGCCACCAACTAAGTTGTATTGTATCACAGAGCCAGAAGTTTGTCCAGTTTTCAACAACTAAAAATGAGTAACACAGTCCTCCTTATACAAGGAAGTGTACTCAACACATTAATTACAAGGCGGATAAAAAATTTGCCAGATACAATGCATCATGAGACATGGTGCTCAAAATAATAAATGCAGCCGGGGACAAAACGGGAAGAAGCAAGAGAAGGGCGAGGAATGGTTGAGCTCGAGCCCTGTGCTGTCACTGGAAGACTCCTCATCACAAATCAGGTACTTGACCATTCAACCCCTGGCCCATGCCTATCTGCAATCCTACCATAATGGCCCAACCACTGGTAGCTCCTCCCAGAAACAGTAACATCACACCCATGGAAAATTCCCGCTCAAAAAAAAAATGACCGCATATGTAAGGAAAAAAGCCATCACTGAAGGTTCAAAACCTGACCATCGATCTAAAAACCCATCGCCAAGATCAACGGTCCCAAAATATGTATGAAGAGTCACTAGCCAACAAAATCGTGCCACGTGGGCACCCCATGATTCTATCGCTGGCCTTTTGCACCTTTATTTTGCCCTTTTCGCCTTGTATATGCATGCTGAAATGCATATACAAACACTTGATATACAAGTCGAACCTCAAATTTTATTACAACAATTTGAGAATCGGTTCAAATCCGGCTTGTATCCCTTTTATTGTACATTGGCTTGTATATCAGCATATAAAAGCGCTTTTATACAACCCATGGACGCTAAATTTCATTCACTGCACCTTATTCCTCCATCGCATCTGGATTGCATCTCTCCTTTTGCATATCTTTGAATGTATAACTGCATATACATTCGCCTCATACATACAAGGCAGATTTCAAATTTTAATGAGGCACTCGAAGTTGTTTTGAAATCCAGCTTGTATCTAGCCTTTGTACCTTCGCAATGTATATTGGCACATACAAGTGCCCAATATACATGCAACGGACCCAAAATATTATTAACTTCATCTGATTTATCCCTCAGGTCCAGAATGTATGTCCTCTTTTTGTATATCGGCCTGTAAATGCAAACATACAAATCCCCTAACATACAAGCAAGGAATCTTTTAGGATATGCGATATAGATTCCCTCTTGTATGTCGCCAATGTATGTCAAACATACATTCAACCTTGTATCTACCTCTCCTATATGCCAAATATACAAACCTGTTTGTATATACCCGCGGGCCCTACCACATGCATCACCTCCGCCGCACTGTAGCAAATGTATATTTGTTTGTATGTCAAATATACAAACACAAATATACAAACCCCTTCATACAACTGCGGAATCTATGACGGAATATTCGATAAATGCATACTTTCCTTGTATCTTTCAATGCCTGCATGTTGACTTGTATGTTAGAGATACATTCACCCTTGTACATTTTTCATTGTATGTGCTGGCGATGAACCTTTACACTATAGCAGATGTATATCAGGCCTCCTTGTATATTTTTCATTGCATAAGACCCGATGTATATGTACATACATTCATTCCTGCATATACAAACATAGGATCTTCTACAGAATATTCCCTCAATGTATCTTCCACCTTGAACACGATATGTAATTGAAAATGCATACAAGTGCAGAATATTCCCGGGAGTCTTGCGAAAGATTCCACTAATGTATATGCAACCCGATATACATTAAAACATGCATATAACTCAAATTTTCAACATTTCTGGAAGCCGACAGAGATTTCACAAGCCCGCCAATGCACATTTGCGATTGCACATACAAAAACTTAACATCTTTCATGAGTGCGATAAGAAAAGGTGATAAATCACTACATGGGGTCTGGTTAACCAATGAACACTACAGCACGAAGATAAAACTGAGCAACTAGGAACTCACCACAGAAGGCCACTAACAGAGTAGACAAAACAGTGCAAGACCCCACGACTTAGAAAATTTAGGATTTGAAAGAGAAATCAGCAAACACTCAAGCTTAAAACCCTAAACATAAATGATTACCAACAATGCCAATGCAAACCCACCACACTAAACCACTTGGGAACCCTAACATGCATGGAAAAGGAACCAATTTAACTAGTTTTGGCCTTTGAAACACTTGTTAAGGCACTATTGTATGGACTGTACCCTCGTTTTGCCTAATACATGGTCATATTAGCCCATTGCATCCTCATACTCTGCTATATTATTGTTTCTTGACCTAGGGCTTATTGGGAACAATGATCCTACCTTATTCCATCCCATTCCACCAACCTCGAGTGATTAACTTTGCGGAATGGCAAAGAAATACATAGTTTTTAGCCTCAAAACCCTAGTTCAGGGTTTTATGATAGTTTCCAGAAAAACGTGATTTTCTCCCTCCAAATTTAATGAAAATACCTCAAACAAGATGCAAATGAAATATAATTCACTCCCCTTCACAATGCAGGTGGTTTCAGACCATGACAATACTATACAGATGAGCAGTATGTCCTGGAACAGTTGAATTTCAGGAAAAGTAGTAGAAAACTCAGTTTTATTCAACTTTACCCTTCAAACCTTCTTCACCAACCCCTCCCCAGTGTGTGTGAAGGTTTTTATACATGCTTACAATAGTTCCAATCAATTATAACTGAATTTCAACCTATTTGATCGTTGGGTAACCTCCTTATTACATGATTTGTTAAGTTGACAAAGTAACTTCTTACCACTAGTTGCATTATTAGACTTTTTGTTTGACAACAACATAAAACATGACTCCAAACACAAATGACATTGGTCATTTGACCTTATTGCATGCAAAATGATGACACAAGACCATCAACTTGTCTTATGATGTCCTAGGACCTTGTTATGACATGCTCCTAGCCAAGATTAGCTATGGTTAAGGTGCTCCTGCACCATGAAATATGTTTCCATGGTGTTGAGTCATCCTCCTTACCTACTACATCACCCTTGTAGACATGTATACAAATTGTGGAAGCATAGACAAGGGACGTGAACTGTTTGGCATGATGCCCCAAAGAAATGTCACCTCATTAAATGCAATGATTACAAGATATGAACAAAATGAATTTTTTGATAAGGCATTAGAAACTTTCAATCAAATGTGGTTGGTGGGTGTAAAACAAAATTCCACAACCTTAGCCAGTATCCTCCTTGCCTATGCCAAAATGGACATCCATCAAAAAGATAAAACATATGGGAATTTTGTTAGATTTTGTAGTTGCAACTGCCCTCAGAGACATGTATGCAAAGTGTGCAAGCATAGACAAGGTACGTGAAATGTTTCTCATGATGCCTTAAAGAAATGTCGCCTCATGGAATACAATGATTGCAAGATATGAACAAAATGGATTTACTGATAAGCCTTTAGAAAGTTCCAAGAAAATGCAATTCGCAAGTGTAAAGCCAAATTCCAAAACCTTAGAAATGGTATGTTTGGAGCATGGTATAGACATCCATCAAAGCATAAAGGATATAGGAATTTTGTCAAATGTCGTAGTTGTAAGTACCCTGCAAGATATGTATGCAACTTGTGTGGAAGCATAAATAACGAACATGAATTGTTTGACACGATGCCTCAAAGAAATGTTGTCTCATGGAATGCAATGATTGCAAGATATGTACGAAATGGATTTTTCATAAGGCTTTAAAAACTCTCAAGAAAAATTACAAAAATGAATTTCAACCATTTATGAAAATTTTGGCACATCTAAAACCAAATTGCACAACCTTAACCAACTTCCTCCTTGCCTATGCTATAATGGGATCTAGAGAACATGGTGTGGACAACCATCAAAGCATAAATGATATAGGAATTTTGTCACATGTATTGTATTTACAAAGTTGCCCTTGTAGACAAGTATGGAAAGTATGGAAGCATAGACAAGGCACGTGAACTATTTGAAATGATGCCTCAAAGAAATGCACAGTCCCACAGAATTCAATGATTGTAATATATGCACAAAATGGATTATTTGTAAACTATTTATAAACTTTCAAGCAAATGCAATTGGCACTTGTAAAACCAAATTCCTGTAACAATAATTGATTATCATATTAAATATTTAATATAAACTGTCATATACATAATGTCATGAACATAACATCTAGTTTATATAAAAAGCCATATAGGCATGTCCAAACAAAGCCATATAGGCAAATATGCAAAAATATACATTGGATTAACATAATAAAGTATGTATACAAAGCCATCTAGGCATACACAAAAATTCCCAAAAACTAGTTTCCTATGGACTTTTAGGAAATAATTGGTGGTCCTTCTTTGATTGTGAAGATGGAGAGCCAGTCAGTGACACATCCTCTCTCTGCCGTCAAGTAGACCTCTTTGAATAAAGTTCATCCAGCTGCAACTATTAATACAAACAAACAATATGTGCATTAGTATAGAAAATGTATGAAATATATAACATCACATATGTAATTGATCACTTACCACCAACTGATGATCACTCTCCATCATCTTGTCTCTCTTCATCCGTAGTTGGATGGACTAGAGTTGTGACCTCCTATGAGAAGCATCAAGAAGCAAAATTGACTAAACATAAATATCATTTATGTACATCAAATGATATAAGATAAAAAAAAGAAATACAAAATTATGACATTTTTATGTTATTGGCTCATACCTCAGTCAAAGGATTTGTAGACATCATGGCTACATCAATGCCTATCTGTGCTGACTCACGAAGATGAGGAGGAGTCTCCACTGTATTCAACATCTAAAAATCAAGTTCAAGATTATTCAAACAAAATAAATACATAACATTATTTTAAAAATGCATAATGATTAGAAATGGTTAAATTTACCTCCGTAAAAGTGGTGGTTTGGCATCCATGGGACCAAGGAAACCGTGGAGGTGTTGGTGACTGTTAAAATCATCAAATTGTAACAAAATAATATTACCATTGACATATCTACAATAATTACGATTATGTGATAAATTACATACCTACTGACTTGACCTCCTCTCATAACCCGCCAATGGATGGCTAACGGAGGTAGGATGAAGACTCTGACCCTAGAATTTCATTGTGCAAACAATTACATACATTATTTTTGACTTATAATATAGACAATCATATAAAATTAATTACAAATTTCAAATAACAATATACTAAATCAAGATGAAACTTGTAACAAATTACCTGAGAGTCAATACCAAATGTATGCTATAAGAGATCATCACTAAGAACAAGATCATTCAATATGTCCTACCCCTGTGTCACAGAGTCCTGTCGTGCCTCCTATGTCCCATAATCACATAGGTTCCCACATGTACTGGACAAATGTGGGGACACATGATGCCTACTACTCTCACCCTCATCGCCCTGGGTAAAATCATCTGCATGTTGTGATAGAGTTTAGGTGAGAGTAGTCAGTGAATGTAAAGTCTCTAGCTCAACACTCTCCTTCAAAGCCAAAGGGAGTGACCTACGTTCTAGCCTCACTCAGGGTATAGGCACATGGTCTTCATCTCGCTGAGCCCTGGGTGTATCTTGGGTAGAGCCACCACCTCTACCCTGGAACTCACGAATGTCAAAATAATTCAGAATCTTGTTGAGGACGAACTCGCAATAGAGTTTCCTCAAGAAATATTTTGGTACCTCATCATTGTTGCATGACCGCTCATCGAAGACCATGTACCATCTATCCCAAAAGTTTCAGGATATGTCTTCATTCCTACACCAATGTATAGGAAACTGTTTGTAACTTTTGTCTAATCTTTGGCCGGTTTTGGGATTAATAAATTCTGCACATAATTGAGATTTTGAAATTTTTTCCTTCTTGACTTGTTCATATGACAACTTGTTGGCATAATATTCTTGACTTCTCTCCCTATAGTCTTAGAATTCGGTGTTTTGTTTTGTCACCAAATCCGTGTGGGAAACAATCTCCTGTAGTGATTTTGCAAGTGCCCTCCTATGTTCAGTGGTTCCACTTGGATTGTTTAGGGTTTGAATAATAGTTTCAAGATGTTTCTTGTTTTCTTCTATTATCCCTAGGTAATGTTTTTGATCATCCCTTACATGAAAAGGAGGTGAAGGTGGGTTTTGAGGGTTTGGAGGGTTTTGGGAGTTGTTTTCACCCTCCTCAACTAGATTTAGGTTTTTTGCTTCTCCAATAACTGTAAATGCATTATAAAAACAAATCAAACATTGTAAAACTAAAAAAATGTTCTAAAACTAACAAAATTAGACAAACCCTAACTTCTTCCTGTGATGGAGCCTCCAAATTTGCACGACGATGTCTTTGGCGATGAGGTGGAATTGTGAATTTCTTATTTTCTTAGGTGCACTTGATTCAATGGCCTCTTCTTCAACGTGATCACGTTTTTGCTTGGTTTTTTTGCTGCTGTGAGGAGAGAAGTCGCACGGTTAATGAATAGAAAATGGTTTTTTTTGCTTTTATTAAAAGCAAAATGCAAGTGCGTTATAACGTGCTCGCATTTTGTTTTAATTTTGGAGATGGTGGTGACTTTTTGGTCCCCCATCTCCTTGCAATTACCCATTGATCTTCCCTTGATTGTGACATCTAGGGTTTGATATTTCTGCATAGACTTTGTTAGGTTTGCACACACTTCTGTAAATCTTTATCTCTAGCTATTGTTGAGGTAGGAATACCAAAAATGGGGCTTGACTGAGGCAAGCTCCTATATAGCCGCAACCATCTTTCTCCTCCTTTTGTATGTGCAGGTTGTATTTGTCGAGATCCGGTGGAAAGGAGTGACAGGAAGACGGATATTGCAGACACGGTCATCACGAAATTTAGATTTCAAGATTCTGAGACTTTCGGGACACTAGCACTAGTGCCATAGTCCAATTGGGTAACTTTTCTAGGATTTGGAAGCCTCTGGAGAGTGAAAAGCAGCTGGTGCAAAAAATCCTAACATTCAGAAACTTGCAGGACACTAGCACTAGTGCCCTAGTCCAACTTCTCCTCATTTTCCAGGTACATTGTCTCTGATTTGTTTACTTTGTGTTTCTGTAATCTTTTCATTTTTTATCTGCAATAGAAATTGAGTTATTATAGTTTGATTTGCAAATTAGGGTTTTAAGGTTAGATAGAGACACTAGCTTGCAAAACCTGATTCAAACAGTCACATAGACACAATATACAGGAAAAGAGAACATTGGAAATCAATAGTTTATCCCTAAACCTATCCTTTTCTTCCCTAATGTTTTAGTGCAAGTGAAAGTGTGGGACCTAGGACCTCATATCTTACTTCCACATTTTCACCCTAAACACAAACTATTGTTAAATGTGATTTTTATAGCCACGTCCTACAATTGTTCATGTGTACCATAGGTTTTTGAATAACCCCACACTAGCTACAGGTGATAAATGCATAAGAAGCCAATGTAACACATACTTACAATTGCATGAAATACATTTAACTCAACTCTATGAAAATATAGAAAATAATTGATAGAAAACATTTTTCTTTTATAGGCATCTTAGCCATTACATATATTTGACTTGATCTCTATGGTTGGATTTGATTGGATGATAGTGAATGTAGTTGCAATTTATTGATGAATCTGTGGAAGTTAGGATCAATGCATTTAATATTGTAGAATTAGTGGATGGATTCAATTTTACTTTACATTTAGGATTGTAGAACTAGTGGATGGCAATGGGTGGATTTGGATTAATGAATGGATTTGAATTTACTTCTATATTACATAATGGATGAATTTGAAATATGCTATTAATAACTGATTTTATTGTTTTTGGTTACTTGTGAGCCTTATAGTCTATTTTATATTGTTATAGACATTGTACACATTAAATGGATCAACAATTGGGTATGGTGATACTACAAGTTTTTTGTAGTAGGGTTGATATCTAGAACAATACCTATCCTTTTGATGCGATGGTTGACATATAATATTTATTTGGAAGGCTTATATATTGTTATATAAAATATATTTAGATATTAATAGGAGGATGTGTATTAGTCAGAGTTAATATGAATATTTTTTTATATCTATACTAAAACTAGACAAATGTCATTTCAAACATGTACACATGAAGCTAATACAACTTATGTCATATCACTATTTTGACAAAACTGAATATGTATTTAAAATTTATTTGTTTAGTTTCACTCAACTATACTCTTTTTAATAGAAAATTTACTACCAAACATTGATTGAATCCTTTCTAACAACTATTAGTACCTTGTATTACAAGTTATAAGAAATAAACTAAAAAGTAAGTTATATTATAAAAACAAAATTTAAAGAAAATTCTTTCAACAAATAGGCCTACAATATCAATTCCTATGACAACTATATGAACCACAACAATATTAGGCCCTCTCCTATAATTAACATGTCAAATTTATTTTTAAGATGAAATAATTGATTGCCATGAAAGTGGGCCACTTTTGAAGTGAATTTAATCTAACACATGTTTACTATGCATGTTCTTCATCTAATTGAAAACACAAATAAGAGCTACTTATTACTATTCATAGTTAGTTTAAGCTTCAAATGAATTTTACTAAGTTTGTATATCTATTTTAATTTAGATTTAGTTGGAATGCAATGTGTGGGTTAAATGTGGTAATATCATTCTTAAATTCACTAGTCTATGTATTTGATATTTGTTTGTGAGACGAAAAACTTCTATTTAACTCCTTTTTTTAACGGAAAGATGAAAAATCACCTATATTATATTGATTTAAAATAGAACAAAAATACATCGCGAGCTGTATAAAGTGAGAAAGGAATATCGACAGACAAAAAGAAATTGTTGTCATTTATAAATATATTTCTTATTCTTGGCATTTGTAAATTATTGGTAGTTAGAATATTTGCATTTTGGTTTAAAATATTAAAAATATATTTGAGAGAGTTGTCGGTTAGTGGTGTATTTATTGTGGTGTTTCATTATGATCCTCTATCTTAATAATCTCTTATTTTTTGTTTTTTTGATTGAAATATTATAAAATTATATGGAATGTTAAAAGAAGTGCCACAAAGTAACATAAGGATAAAGTGATAGGTGTTAATGGGCCATAAGACAACCATGTTGTCATAAACGAGATTTGACATGAAGGGATAATGGGAATTTGCCACAGAGACAACCAAAAAAGCATTTGGTAGTGTTGAGATGTCCATCCAAGGAAGCAATTGACAATGCTCAGATGTTGCAATGTATCACCAGGAGGAAAGAAATTGAGGGGGCAACATATTCAAAACAGAATTATCACAATACAAGGAAAATGACCAAAATTAAAAAAAATAATCCTACCACTCTAATGTTTTGGCTAATAGGCCATTCTATATGTGCACACATATTGTTACTGCAAAAAATTTGGTAGTATCATTTTTTTTTTCTATCATCCAAAAATTGGGTGTCCTTCAATTTCTTTTTCTTTTTCTCATGCCTGTTCTTCTCACACATCGGTTCTTCTCACGCCAAAAAAAAATTGTTTTAGAAAAGTCTTATGTTGTTTAAATGTACCCTGTCAGATACTCTGCGATTTCTATTTTTTTTCTTAATGGAAAGGAAGAACAGTTGAAAGCAAAAACTCAGGTGAAGATATCAAATTGCAAGACTTGAGGCAAGTTGAAGGAGAGTGCGAACATAAAACAAAAGAATTGCCTTCCAAGGAATCGATCCAAGGCCATGGGGGAATTTTGTTTTTTGAGGTATTTGCATCAATGAAATACAAACTAGGAAGAACAATAATTTCACGTAGGTTTTTAAATTTTTTTGTCTAGTACAAAAATGGTTTGAAGACTCTGATCTAGTTGCAGATAAGTAGTAGTGGTTTGTTTGTGTGTACATTTAGTCTAGGTTTGAGGGTACTCTTTTTTCATGTTGAACTGGTTTTGAGCCCAGGACGATGAGAAGCCATGGAGAATCCTATGTAAACCAAGGCTTTGGGGTTTTATGTGCCATAGTGTGAAGGGCTCGACAATTTTTCTGTTTCTTTTTCCTTGCAGCCATGCTTTTGAAGGCCATTTACTTGTTTGGTCTAGATATTAGGGATATTAGGGTTTTAGCTGCATAAGCGTCTCTACAAGTGGAAGTAGGAGGAGGAGGTGCCATGACGTGGATCTAGTATTTTGTACTAAGAGAATTATCCTTTTGTTGTTAAAAAGAATATTTTTGAAGATGTTATATTTCTAATGATGGCCATTGTCTCCAACAAAATGGGCATGAAGTGCAGGCTTTTTATTTCTCCCTTTTAGCTCTCTAGTAAATTATATTAGAAATATGCTATGGACTCCCTTGAAGATACACAATATTTTGGAAACTGGATAGAGAGCTTTATTGGATACATCTTTGTCTTAAGATCTACTATAATTTCTGTAGATGTACAGATTGTGCTATTTTGTCAATTTTGATAAATACTAATACACATATGTAACACTTAAAAATTCAAATAATTTGTTTCTAAGGCTTTATTTTTATCTAAAATTAATAGTTTAATTCATTCTCACAAGAGTTAAGACTTGGCAAAAAAACTTGACCAAACCTCAGTAAAAAATCCACCACTTCAAACGAGACCTTTAACCTTCAAGTGTTGGCATTTATTCTTTGCCTTTTAGGTGACTGAGTCTCATGCTTGTCTTAGAGTTTTGTCAAAACTTGGAGTCTCACCTAAACTCAGTTTTGAAGAGTCCATTCATTTGAGCTTGTTTTGGGTCATTAGCACTTGAATTCAGGATTTTTATGACCGACTCAAACAGTCCCACAACTATGGGTAACCCAAGGAAGCCGATGCAAAATAATCCAAAGTATCCATAGTATATACTTAAAGAAAAAAAGAGTACCATAACTTTCTAAAAGATTACATCCAGCTGTTCCAAAATTTTGGAGTGTAGATTTAACTATTTCATGCTTTAATTTTTTGCAGTATTAAATATGAGTTTTTACATGGGATTCAAATCATGGGTTTGTAGGTCAGTGGGTGTAGCATCATATACATTCAGAATAATAGTTTGTGTAAAAACCAAATATACCAAAAGCATCGCTAGAAGTGTTTGGGGATTTGGTAAAATATATAAATATTTATAGACGTTACATGTAAAATATATACACAATCCATATGAATTGTAATTCAATATAACAACACACGTATATGATACATTAATAGGTTATGCTATGGGTAATCCCAAGTTAAATTTAATTGTTCATAAACAATTTACATAAACAATAAGTGGATATGCCAATGTTCAAACATAATTTATTCACACAAATTTAGTACAAACATGTATGAACACTAAATTTTAAACATGCTAAAGTACAAATACACATATAAAGTGAGTGCCAAAGTTATAAAACATGGTAAAGTTTAAATACACACACAAGACAAAGTGAATGCCAAAATTAAAATTTAGACAAACAATTTACACAAAATGAATGTCGAAGGTAAAATACACTTCACAAATAGAAAGTGAACACGTGCCAAAGTTCAAACATGCTTCATGCACAAAGTTAGTTCTATCACACACAAAGTAAACACTCGAATTCAAATATGCCAAAGTACAAACACACACAAAGTGAATGCCAAAGTTAAAACACACTCTTCACACAAAATTCAATCACTTCACACATAGTTTGTTGAAACCAAATCATTTTCATCCTCATCATATGAGAGATTACACTCATCCATATCTCATTCATCCAAGCCATCATCCTCCTCACCTTCATCTAGATCGATCTCGCTCTTACCATGAGTAGGTTTCAAAATTTTATCGCCCCTCTTCCTCACACCCATGATGAGTGTCACGTAAATTCCAAAGATAGTTCAAACACTCTCACAAACACAAAAGTGAATGCTAAAGTTTAAACAAACTTTCGCACATAGACAAAAGTAAACATAATTCAACATGTTAATTTTCAATTCACACTAAGTGAATGCAAAGTTTCGAACTTACCTAAACACACAAATAGTAAATAGATCAAATAAATGAATGAGAAAGGTAGTTCATTCATGTTTCACACACAAAAAAAATGGATCCACAATTAACTCAAACAAATTAAGGTAGTGCCAAAGTTCAAACATATGCTTCACATAAGCAAATTGAATGCCAATACACAAACAATAAATGACTCAAGTCCAAGTGAATGTCAAAGTTAGTTCACTCACACACACAAAGTGAATGTGAAAGTTAGTTCATACACATTTGACACACATAAAGTGAATGCCAAAGCTCATTCACATAAACATGTGCACACACAGTGAATACCAAAGCTAATTTTCAAACCTACCTACCCACCCACACACAATGAAAGCCAAATTTCATTCACACACATATACACTTGACACAAAGTGAACATCAATATTTTTGTACACACATAGAGTGAGTGTCAAAGCTCATTCACACATGTTAGTGCTAAACATTATTATATATTACTTATTCTAAGTAATATATTTTAGCACAAGCCACCTCATGTTGCAATGTGTCACTTAGAGAGATGGTCAAACTCTTCTAAGTCATGTGGCACTCCTCTTTCTCCACTTGGAGAAACATACTCGCCACTTTGGACTTGAGTGCATGAGTCGACTCCTTCTGAGTTTCGAACTCCTCACTCTATATGTACATCTCATTCCTATTGTAAATTCATCTCAAGTTGTGAAAAACATTAAACATCATTTGTTCTCATTCTTTGTAATTGGCGTTGCATGTAATCTTGCAGATTCGGTGCCTCCATTCGTCCAGTTGATTGGCCATCTTCAACATGGTATCAGAGCAAGGGCTGGTTCATTTTCAGGTTTGAAGTATACTGTGAGTTTTTTTTGTTGCATGCAAAGCTATGATCTGCATTGTTCTCTATGAGGGTTTGGTTCACGCCATTATACAGATGTAGTTTTTTGAAGAGGAGGCATAAATCCCTATTTGGCATGTTGGACACACACAAAGGCGACGCAACCCTGTTCTTGAAGGCATAGTGTTAGGGAGAGTGAAAGATCAATGCCGGGAAGTTTGTGGAGGTCGCAGACTGTAGAAGCTCAGCTCAGCGGCCTCACTCAGCCCTATCTTGTGGAGAAGAAATGACCTGGGGAGTAGGCATGGCATAAGGCATCAATCTATGCCTTCATATTTGGTTTGCGCGAGTCTTTGCAAGGTGGTGGGCATGAGTTTCTTGCATAATCAGAGGTAGATTTTGGCAACGCCATCCCCATCTTTGCAGAGGCGTAAAACCCTTAATCTGCACCCCATACTAGTAAGGCGTCAATCTACACCTTAATATCTGCACCAGAATGTTATCTTGGTGCATCTAGGTTACGTTATAAACCTCCACATGCGCATTTTGAGTGCTCTCTACAACAATTTCGATTGTGGAACCTGTATTGCCTAATTTCTACAAGGTGCGGCTGGCCCTAGGCGTGAACATTGAGGCATGATTTCCTTTTGGTGTGCAAGCAACTGCATAGGCACCTTCATCGTCATTGCAGTGCCTCTGAATTGCAACACCTCCTTCATCATTGCAACATGTTTTTCCTTTGTGTAGGTAGTGCTCAGGAAATCACCTCCAGGAGTCACGAGTTCACACTACCTTTTATTTTACCCATTTGTTGTGCAGGAGGTTGTGATCTGTGACAAAGGCTAGGGATTTAGATTCTATGCAAGGTGATTCAGGTCAATATCTCAATTTCTAGGCCGATCTCTGGTTCTCTTCATGCTGGAGATGATCTGGGAGGCATGAATTTGCAATTTTCCCCAACCTAACCACCCCTATTCACCCCTGTATGCCAATTTTGGCAAGCTCCATTTTGTCCATTTTTCCCTAAGATTTGGGCTTGTCTGTTCAACAATTCTGCACTAGTTTTGTTTTAGAAAGCATTTAAAATTATGCTTTTTCAAAATGATAACAAAATAGGCAATTTTTTTTTTGGTTTTAAAATAGGGGTAGGGCATTTAAAAATTAGGGGCACAATTGCTTTGCGTGAATCAATGGTTATTTTAAACTTGTATCTTCAGCAGACGAAGACGAAGGATGAGGCCTAGGTTGGCAGAGGCCAATAACCCCTCACAATCAAAACCATTTTATTCTATTCTCTTTGCCGATTCCAACGAGTAGTTGGAAGGCTAGGTCCATTATCGCCATAGGCAATTTTTTTGATTTTAGTGAAATTCTTTTATTAAATAGGTCATTTACGAGAAATTGTTTGTATTATAACTTTTGAAGGGTAGCTCGAAACCAAGCACCATTTTTTTGCAAAAGTTAATGTTTTCACATTTCCCATTTATCAGACCTACTTGCATTGTAAAACACACTAAGTTATAAAGTTCCAAAATTGGTGGCTAATCAAGCAAAGGGGGTTATATGCACAAAATATAAAGTGCCACCAAAACAAATAAAAGGGGGGATCAAAATAGTCAAAGGGGTTTTCATTGAGTTGTTTTAAGCACTCATATATTTCTTATTTATTCTTCCGAGCTATCTAAGTTTGCAACATAAAATCTCATCTACTTGGTTTTATAAGTGTGATCAAGTCTAACTGCAAGAAATTCTATTCATATTGCGACCTTGAAAACACCCACATTAGGTCTGTATAGATCTTTGGGAAGGTCAATGAACAAACAAGTTGTGACCTAGGAAAAGACCTCATAAGTATAAGTCTATGAGACTCTAATACTATAGAGGATTATGTCACATAATTTAACTCAATGAGGTTGCAACTTAGAATCTGGGATAGAAAAGAAAGATGACCAGCTCATCTTATCAACACTTTCTAAGTTGGGTCCTCAATACTCCGTCTTTGTTTCACCAAAGATGAGAGACACAAGTACACAGAAATACAGGGAGAGTAAAAACCAAAAATTCCAAAATAGGACAAAAAGAAAGATTAAAAATGCTCCTATTGTACACAAGCAACTTCCATATTCATCGTAGTAGAAGATTGATATCATTTCCTTTGCTTCTATAGATTTCAAGAGTTGCTTAACAAAAGGCTTCCAAAGAATCTTCAAAGTAGGACTTCATTGTAGCCACATAGCATGCAATTTTTTCTTTTCTCCCTTTTGGAGGGTAGTTTTTCCCACATGGTTTTCTAGCTTTCTCCACTTTATGGGAGATTCTATTGTACATGGGTACCTAATCAGGCCTAGTTGTCGATACCCATCTTTATACCCACCTAAGTTGTGCTTAAGGGGGAGTGTTAGTGCGCACATGTAATAATCCACCTCATGTGGTGATGTGTCACTTAAAGAGTTGATCAAATTCTTCTAAGTCATGTGGCGCTCCTCTTTCTCCACTTAGAGAAACGTACTTGCCACTTTACACTTCAGTGCATGAGTTGAATCCTTCTGAGTTTTGAACTCCTCACTCTATATGTATATCTAATTCCTATTGTAAATTCATCTCTTTCTGAATAACATTCAAGATCACTTTTTCTCATTCTTCGTGGTTTGTGTAGCATGTAATCATGCAAATTCAGTGCCTCCATTCACCTAGTTGATTTTCCATCTTCAACAACACACACATGCATGGACACATAAAGTGAATGCCAAATTTCATTCAAATACATAGGCACACACTTCACACAAATTGAATGACAAAATTAATTTTCAAACACACACACTTCACATGAAGTGAATCTCAAAGTTAACTTTACAACATGCACACAATGAATGTTGAAGTTTATTCTCTCTCACACACATAATGAAAGACAAAATTCATTCAAGCACACAAATACTCACAATGAACACCATTGAATTTTGTTTGTAGATGCATTCCACAAAAAGTGAAAATCAAATTTATTCATACATCACACAAAATGATAGCCAATGTTCATTTGTGCACACACACCCAAAAAAATATTAGTTCTTTCAAGCACATTTGACATAAAGTGAACATCAAAGTTCATTCATACACTCTACACAAAATGATAGCCAAGGTTCACTTCTACACACAAAAAAAGAATGTCAAATCTGTCAATGTTATTCTACACAAAGTGAACATCAAAGTTTGTTCATACACTCCACAAAATGTGATCATTGAAGTTTATTCACTCCACAAAATGCGATAGGTTAAGTTCATTCATAAACAAAGAAAAACTAAATGTATAAGTTCTTTCAAGCTCACACACACATACACAACAAATGCCAAAGTTGGTTCAAACACACATACCACACAAAGTGAATACCAAATTTTTTTTTTAAAACACACACACACACCACAAAGTGAATACCTAAATTAACTTTCCTGCACACACATAATTTACATAAACAAAAAGTGAATATGACGATGTTCAAACATAATTTATTCACACAAACTTAGTACAAGAATGCATGAACACTTAAATTCAAACATTCCAAACTACAAACACACTCATCAAGTGAGTGTCAAATTTATAAAACATGGTAAATTGAAAACACACACACCAGACAAAGTGAACGCCAAAATTAAATTTCACACACACAATTCACACAAAATGAATGTCAAAGTTAAAACACACACTTCACACATAGAAAATGAACATGTGCCAAATTTTAAAACACTTCATGCACCAAGACCAAGTTAGTTCAATCACATATGAAGTAAACACTTGAGTTCAAATATGCTAAAGTACAAACACACACAAAGTGAATGCCAAAGTTAAAGCACACTCTTCACACAAATTTAGTTCAATCACATCACACATAGTTTATTCAAATGCATACTTCATACATATATGTTTTTTAAAAGTTATTTTGTGCAATGCTTGGCTGATAGGGCTATTTAACAATATGGCTATAAATATAATAACTTTGACGAAAAAATAAAAATAGGCTATTTAACAATATGGTTATAAATGTGTGTGTGTATCAAGTGGAAATTAGTGACATGTATTTTCTAAATTATCCTACATTATTTAGGTGTTGTATGGTAAATATGCCTTATTTTTTGTTAAATGGGAGGCCATAGTACTCTGATGGTTTGTTTATGATCTAGTTCTCTAATGGCTTTTTCATGATTTAGTTCATGTGGTTATTCATTTAATACTATTCCATTATTTTTATTTGTAAAAAAATAATTGAATTTCTTATAGTTTTAGAGCCTTGTCCACCAACTACTACATGTAATGACTTTTCAGTAATAAATATATACTATTTAGAAATAGGCTTATAAATGTTTGTGCCTATTGGCCATTTGATAGCACCTTTGGTGCTTTTACTAGTTTTAAATAGGAGTCCCAAACAAACACATATATGGCTAAGAAATAGAAGTTTCTAGATTGTGGACATGAATGCGGCCCACGAAAACCATCTACAATGCTAAGTTACTAAAGACAATGATCTAAACTTTCAAGTTTTATCAAATTAGAGAGAGGTGGGAATACCATTCCTTTTAGCATATCAAAGCTGGGAATGTTGTCCTTTAAGTTAATTGCCAGATTAGCAAGTAGGTCAACCTCCTTATTTCCCTCTTGGTAGAAGTGGGAGATTGAGAATTGATCAAATTGATCAAGCATATGTTGGATAGGATGAAACATGTACTTGAGTTTTCAATTATTAATTTCATTTCCCTATAGGGAGTTGATAATAATTAGTAAATATCCTTCGATATGAAGATGTGAGATGTGAATTCAATTGTCATCTGTAGACCCTACAAAAGAGAAGATGCTTCCACCTCATTGTTGGTGCCTAGGGTAATTTAAATTATTTTCCCACAATGAGGTTGCTAGCCAAGTCTCTAATTAAAAACCTTGTGCCTGAGGGACCCAAATTCCATTGATTATTTATCTATCTATCTCTATTACTTGTGATAGTTTTTAAGCTTTGTATCTTTCCTATTTAATTTTGAAGTTTTGAAATCATTTTTATCTACTACTAGTCATAATTTTTAATCTTTGTATCTTTCCTAATTAATTTTGAAGTTTTGAAGTCCTTTTTATCTACTACTTGTCATAATTTTTAGGCTTTCTATCTTTTCTATTTTATTTTCAAGTTAATTGAGCACTTTATTTTAATTTTGCAACTTTATATTTTGGTAATTGTAATTATGAAAAGTGAATATTATGTTCTTTTCCCTTATATTGTTAGGCCATTTTTATAAGGGTGTTCTAAATGTAATAATTAACTTACAAGGAGTACATTTGTGTATAAATTTGACTTATAGTATAATTATTCTCATTACGAATCTTTAGAGATTTATTCATCCTTAAATTTATTGTTCACCATTTTGGATTATATATGTGAGTGTGAACTTGACCTAGGGCAATTTTATAGTCCTTCGATCAATTTCCTTTTAAAAAAATTAGATTCCAAACCCTTTCCTTATTGACCTTTTTACTATCCATTGAGAGCCAAACTAGTTTGGTTAACTTGTGGGCTTGTTTTTTATATTCATTCATTTGAAATCATCTAGGGGCATGCTAGTTTTTATATAAAAGAATTTTTATGGAGCATTTATGAGATCATTTTAACAAAAATTTTAGAATAGGGCATGATATGGATGAACCCAGCTCAAAATGGAAGAACACAACGAGATGTAGAAATAGGACATGAGATGGTAATAGACAGAGTGTGGAATGGAAGATGGAGTGATTCCAGGTCTATTTTTTTCAGAGGAAAAGATAAGGGAGGAACACATTGTCATCATCCAAATGGAGTGAATCCAGTGGCTTGTCTCAAAAACACATGGAAGGTCCCCTAGTTCAGGGGACATATGGATTCTAGATTACACTATGCCAACATGTAAGGTGGCATAGGGTTTCCTATGATCATCTCAGACAAAGTTCTAGATTCTCATGGCCATCTCAAAAATCTTGACAATTTGATATCCATTAGAGAGAATAGATAGATCACTAGAAAAACAAACGGCGTGGCCTTAGATATGGAACCAGGAGCCATAAGATCTCAAACTTTGTCAACTCGGGACTTGAACAAGGCACAACAACATCTTGGCAGCCAATGCCATGAGGCCCTAGGCGTCACTCGTTCCCCTCAAGTAAAGCATTTCAAACCAAGGTGTTTGATAATGGAAATAAAATTTGCTCAGGGAGAGGCTATGGGTCTCAGTTGACATATATAAGTAGGCCACAAAGAAAGGCATCTCCCAAAGAAGGAAAAAAGGAGTATCATATTAAAAGGACCTCCCACTGTATGGTGGAAAATCCTCAGAATAGGGAACTTCAATCTCACATTTCAGAGGAGCTATTTGGAAAGAAGGACATACTCAAGGAGAGTGCATTAATAGGTAAAATATAGACAAACTCCTCCTCTAAGAATGATTTTTTTGAATGGATCAAAGTGAACTATCCTAAGAGTGAGGAAATTAATTTTCTTGAGGATGGCTTTTTCATTGTCATTTTTCTAAAAAAGGAGAATAGAGAATCACTCTTACAAAAAAGCATCTGGTTCTATGAAGGAGCAGAATTATATTTGCAGCCATGGAAGCCTGATTTTCAAACTTCAAATGCAGTTATATCTCATGCACTTTTCTGGATTAAACTAAAAAATCTTCCTATGGAATACAAAGAGGCCAAAGTCTTGAGGTTCATTGATGATTCTATTGGTTTTTTCCATACTAAGGAGAAGTTTCAGCCACTAGTGACTGATGAAATCATTAGGATCTGTATTCTTCTAGAAATTAAGAAGGGATTTCCCTAAAAACTTATTTTACAAACCTCAGAAGGGGAATGGTGTAACATGTCAACTCATATTACCCAAATTACCAACTCAATTTACCATAAGTAAATAGTCATGATCAACATAATCATGTTTCTGTTTAACATAAATCATAATTTCATAATCAATAATGAATATGCATATCTTTTCTAAATAATTTCAAAACTGAAATTAACAATATATTCAAAGATAACACATTAGTGAATCTCTTCAGTATACAATCATAATGTTTTTCTCATGGCAATAATGATAAGTTTTACATAAAATTTTTGACTAACAAGTCATAAAATAATAAACTGCATCTGGAGTTTGATATCTGTCTTCATAAGCCTCAGCATGTCATCTACCTGGGAAGGAGAGCATCACCCAAGTGCTTTTACTCCAACCATAGACTGGCGGTCCCCCGCACAACTTTCTTCCTAGAAGCAACCCTACCCTTCACGAATGGGATAGATATAAGGAACCAAATAGGTTTTTCATCTAAGTCTCTAATGTTGTGTCCATAATTCTTCATAGTCATACAACTGTAGATCCACTCTAACTATGTATGACACTATTGGAAGAATTATGCCATCTGTAGCACAGTGAACCAACTAATGCATGCAAAGATAGATGTATTACTTTGGCCAAAGATTTAATATACATAGAAGTTTTGCAATGAACATAGTTGATTGTTCACACATTCTAACTTGACTTAGAAGCTATCTCATCCTGTAGAGATTTTAGACATAACTTGTCTATTCATCATTTCCTTTAGTCAATTTGACTTGGCATCATTCCTTAGACCAGGATAAATAAACACATATACATTATCAATAGCATTAGGTAATTCCTAGTTCATCTGACTAGATTACTGACTCCAATTTATGGAGTTCAATACAAGATTTCTTGTTTCAACTGCAATCTAGAAACTATCACTACATGTCACCCTATTCCTTATTGCAAAATTTTATATTCATAATAGTTGATATCTAGTATCAACACAAGAAAATTTGTTATAATTTCAATAGTTCTCTAAGAAATTCATCTAGTTAAGGATTCTCATCTAATCCTCCCCAATAATAACCTTACTTGGCTTATTCAAAAGTCAACAATAAAAGGTAGAAAGTTTATTGATATTGTACATAAATAGGTTATCCATCTCTAACCCCATAAGATTTAACAATCTTGTCCTTGGGAATTAAGAGACTACCACATATTGGACAATAAGAACTATTTATATCAAGTCCTATGAACTCTCTTCATTCTTGAAGGTTAACTAGAATTCTTGAAAAATAGTTCAATAATATCATTGTATCATTCGACCTTACTAACAAAAGGTTTCTTTGATTACCACTTGACTAGTGGTATAGCAACATGCATGCATTAAAGAACAATAGTTCTGTTTTATGCTACTCCAACTCAAGGTTGTCAAGAGCTTCATTATGATACATAGCCTCACTGGCTTACAGTTTAAAAAGAAGTACCTTGACTTGTGGCTTTATTCTCAGCCGACCACCCATGAGGTGCAACAATGTGATAGTAATACAATATTAATAATGGATGGCCATACATTATCCATGGCACACATTAAACAGTCTTCACTGCCTCTCAAATAAGAGAGAAAGATTATAATTTAATGCAAGTATTTAACAACATAGGGTCAGGTTTGTAACCCTGATATCTCTTATTCACCATTCCTGTCATTATGACAGTGAGCATGGTTGGGGCTCTACATACATGTAGACACAGCCAGTGTAGCAATATAATACGTAAAGAAATATGTTTACACAGACATATACTTTGACTGCCACCATTCCATTCACTTGGTGTGCAATATAATGATCAAAAGAAATGATAGAAAAACTATCAACACATAACTAAATTTAATAAAGACATGCTTCAGATAATTCAATAGCATAGCTATCGAAGCAGAATACAGAATGTAATAATAATAAGCTTCAAACAATGATAGCATAGCTATCAAAACACAGTACAGGATATAACAATAATAAGCTTAGAATAATGATAGCATAGCTATCTAATATAGCTTAGAATATCAGAGACAAGTTTTATTTCAAGAAACTAACTTAAATGAAACATGATTAAAGGACATGCATGACACAGGAGTTCAGCCCTGGCCGACATGCAACACCACTCAACATAGTGGTAGCCAAAGGAGAACTAGAATACATATCATTCCATTTTCTATCATAATAGAAACGTATATGGGATTACCTAAGCACTTCTATCTCAGTTTTTATTTAAATCCCCTTTAGCTCCTACATGAGCTATATTTCACTAAGACTGTGTTCTCCTTGCTTTCGTTCTTCCCTACCTGAACACATACATGCCACACCCAAAAAAAAGAGAATAACAATAGCTAACAATAATACTATCACTTCTCTTTTGAGAGTATGGGATTCTCCCTACTCTCCTGACCCACGATGCAGAACTATCTCCTCAAAAATCTTCTCAAGAGGGAATGCCATCGGCCAAATGCCCCCAGTCACCCCCACAGCCAAGTAGGTTATTCCCCACTTCTTCCTTGTGTGAGAAATGACCTCCTCCGTGATCATGAGGATACCTTCTAAAATTAAACTATAACACAAAGAGATAAATAATAATATTTTAATAAAAACCAATATCTTTAGCACTATGTCATAATTTAACAAATATATAAATAATATGTATTGACTCAATGGTAACATTACCATTTCAATCGTAAGTTAATATTTTAAAATGACTAAGGTGTGAGAGTGGTTTGAGACCTTCTCCCCCATCGCCACCTTATGCTTATGTTAGCTTCAAACACAGAGCAAAGCAGAGAAAAAGATAGCCAAACTCTTTCAACCAAATCGCAAAAGTTTGACGTTAGAAAACTTGTTCCCCACATCAAATCAATAATGGTTGAACCAAGGATAATATTGAGATAGTAACTAATGGACACATACCTTCTCTCACAAAGGTTCACATAATTATCATTTTGAGACTTCAAATGACAAACTAGTCTTTTCAGAATATCTATCTCCTTCTCTCTGGTGACACTCTTCTTCCATTCTTGAAGGAAGATTCCTTTCCTGGTTACACTCACAGTCATACAAACCATAATTAGTGTATCATCAATAAATCATAAAACATTATGATAAAATAATCTCAATAACATGTAATCTCATGTCTAATCTAAGCATTAATCATAATCCATATAATCAATGATTTATCTTGGTATTTTCCACAAACATCAAATCATTAAACTGTGATTATTTATCCATTTTACCACATAAAAAAGTATGATTAATCTTAGTCAAGATTGGGGATGTAACATATCTCACGCCATAAGAATCATCGTCCCCGATGATTTAATGTTTCCAAACATCATAACAACATAAAAAAAATTTTGTTCATCATAATGAAATTTTTTAAAAGAGATGGCAAAATCTTTGATAAATATCATCATAATTCTCCAAGGTGGCATTCTCTTCTGCATACTAGTCCCACTGGACCTTGCATTGAGTTATCTCTTTATTACGCAAGGATAGCTTACGTGTTTCTAGCACCCTAATGGGCTTGATCACTACCACCCCTGGGTCCTTCACCTGTATGACATTCCAATCAAGAATAGGAACATGATTATCTACTGCAATAAAAATTTTCAAATATGAAAAAATTGGTCATCTGTCTCAGGATGATAAGAAGAGTTTATGTTTGACTGAGTTCCAAGTGAGGAGAACAAGTTTTTATGAGACCTTGATGTCATATGGGCATCCCTATCTGAGATAATCTTCTCAGGAATACCGTGCAGTCTAAAAACTTCTTGGACAAATTTGTGGGCTATGACTGGTGCCCCATCTATCAAATTCCCATTATAAAATGTACTACCTTGGTGAGTCTATCCACCACAACCAAAATAGGGTTGTGCTTATTCCTATACCTAGGAAGTCCTTGCACAAAATCCATGCTAATGCTTTACCATTTCCATTCCAGAATTTCATGAGGGTATAAAAGTCCTGCCGGGTAATGGTGTTTTTCCTTCACCCTCTGGCATTCTAGACATCCAACCATAAACCTTTTAGCATCCACCTTCATTCCCTTCCAAAAATATAAAGGATTCACATCAGCTAGCAACTTCATTACTCCAGGATGTCCTAAATAAGGTACAGAATTAACCTCTTTCCACAAGATATTCTTTAACTCCTCAGAGTTCAAAACATATATCCTTCCTTTATACCTTAAAAACCCATCTGGTTCAACATAAAATCCATTATATCTAGGATTTTGAGGATTCTCCATAAGATCTTGTTTTACCTTCTCATAATACTCATTTCCCTTAGACTTTTGTAATACCTGATTCTTAAAATCAAAATGTATGGAGATCATTGAGGAGATATGTCTTCTCCTACTTAAGGCATCCACCACTCAATTTTTCTTGCCATGAATGTATCTAATCTCAAAATAATAATATGATATTATCTCTAACCACCTTCTCTGGCAAGCATTCAAGTATGGTTGAGTAAATAGATATTTGAGTCCTTGATGGTCTGTTTTTAGTGTTGTCGATGAGGATTGCACCCTTATGCAAAGTTGTGACACTCTGCAATCCTTCAAAACATGGGGACAAACTCAGGCTATGGCTGACCTATAGTGAGTTTGAACCTCCATATTGTGGGTTGGTTCCCTTAAAATATTATATTTAAAACTATGATTTTCCTTTTTTGGAAAAGGGGTAAGAAGGAAACTATAAGGAAATAATATTGTAAAATTTGGTGATGCACCTAGTAAGGATGGAAAATTTGCAATCTGGTTCATAATAGAATTCAAAAATCTGACCCACACAATCCAATCTTGTCATAAATATCACAAAAAGTATTTCTGAGGAAGGCTAGAAAAACTATTCTTTATGAACAAAAAAGATTCTTCACAACAAAAAAGAACTATTTTCTGTAACACAACCTAAGACCTGTAATATCACTATGCTTAACAGTGCAAGTAAGAGAGACAATAATTTTAAAGGTTTTTGATAATTAAATACAGTAAAACTTCACCAAATCACTGCATACAATTAGCATCAAATGGAAAGGCAACTACTTGATTCCAAAAAATAAAGGAAACATTGCATGAAAACAAAGAAATTGGACCTGTAATCTACTGTGATCTCTATAAAAATGTCAAAAATGAGCTACAAAACATTCTTCTCTCTCAAAGTGTAAAAGAGCAAAAAGGCAAGAACTTGAAAAATGAGTTACAAAACCTTATGTCTTTCAATGTGTAGAAGAGAAAAGAATGCAAGAACTAGGAAAACCCAAGTTTTGATTTATAATAGATAGTTTGCTCTCTCCAAGAGGAATGCAAAAATGAAACTGCAGCTAACTGCCTCTAAAAATAAGTCCTCCAAAGTGATACATGAGCAAACCAAGAAATCCCTAAAAATAAGGGCTCAAACTACCACAAAATGTGCAAAAATAGCTCCAAGATGACCTTCCCCATGTATTTGACCAAGAAGTTGACTAAAACCCCCCAAATCGCTCCTCAAAACATGCAAAAAGGTCCTCAATGGCCTTACTTAACTCAACTCATCAATTTGCATGATTTTGCTTTTGCAAAATTGATATGAGTAGATAATAAAGTAATTAGAATAATTACTCTATTGTTAGTTACAACTTGCACTATTTCTCATTTTACAATTTGTGAAAAATAATAAAGTAATTTGAAGAATATTACTCTATTATTTTCTTACATTGGTTTATCTTGTAAAATCATACATGATGAGAAAAAATAAAACTCCTTATCTCTCCAAATACATATGCCTAATTTGCATGATTTGAGTCAAAATTAGGACTTAGGAGAAAATAAAACTCCCTTATATCTCCTTGTGAGAAAAAATCACCTAGTTGCATGCCATATGCATTTAAGGCAAAAATACACCCTTATAACTCCATTTACAATATTAAAATTAGCCTCACTGCCATATATCCTCTATGCAAAAACAAATCATACTTTAAACAAAGCTTTGCCACCTTGTAATATGCATTATATCTTCATCCAATATACCTTCTTCCTCACCCAAGAATCTTCATCATACAAAGATTTCCTTGTCTTCATGTGACTTCTTACCTTTGATCCTTCAAAATACCTTTTTCCTTTGATATAAAAGTTTACAAGGCATGAAACATTTTGACCATATTCGGTCATCCTGCATGATGAATGTATTATGAAGGGCTTCTTTGACTATGCAAGGCTTGAGTATCTTCGACTATGTATAGTTGACTACAAGATAATATAGATTGTTTGAATTTGTTTAAGGCATAAGCCTTACCCTCCAATGATATTGATACCTTTTGACTTAGAATAATATGCGAAAAAAACACATATCTGTTAGCCCTTTTAAGTAATGATTACTAGGGATCATATCTCTTGAGGTCTTGACCCCATCAACATTTTAGATAATGCAATGATTAATTTTTTAGAAGTCAAAAATCATAAGAATGAAAAGAAGCTTCGATCAAAAAGAACGAAGAAAGCCTAATCAAGTCATTTTCATTTTTGTCTTCTCTTCTCGGTCGATCTACAACTCCTTTATGGCATTTAAAGTTTCTTGATATCCCTTGGCCTCTCGTTGAGTTCTCTATGTCAAACTCCATGATTTTTCTTGCATTTTTTTGGAGTGAAAAAGGTTGACAGAGAATGGTGAGTGTAGTATCTTTATCTTTGACTGACATTTCTTTCATTTTCTGTAGTTTCTTGATCTTGGATGGCCACGACCATTACATGTTTTCTTTCTTGCTCTTTCTGTAGCTCCTTTAACCTGATTCTTTTGTTCTCTATGTGTTCTTTTTGCAAAATGTGATAAAATCTAATAAAAACCTCTCAAAAGAAAGGCTCAATCATGGCATTCTTTCTCTTGTATAACTTTGAAGGTGAGCTTTTCCTCTTCTTTACTATAAATACATGACTATCTTTTTACATGCAAAAAAAAAGAAATAAGGGTTTCAGTCTTTTCCATCTGGGTATTGTTAATATTCCTCTCTTTTGATATGGTTGTGGCCATTACATTTTCTGTAGCATTTTCTTTTGATTTTCTTTGATATAAAGCTCGAAGTCTTCAACCTTTGACATGAGGGTTTCCTCAGAAATGCATATAAATGCATTATATATCCACAACCATACTTGAAAACACATGTATTATTCCTCCTTTGACTGTCTTTCTCCATGTGGGTATGTCAGAAAATCTCTCTTTCTATCACGACCATGTTATAAAAACATATCCTTGTAATTTTTCTTTTCACTGTGCAAATAAAACGAAGACTAGGGATTCAAGACTTTGACAACTGGGTATCTTCTTCAGGCATAAAACTTTCTTTTTTGGTTATGGCCATGGTAGAAAGAATAAACTGTGTCTGATTCCTTTTTCTCTATGCACCAAAATGCATTAGGGTTTTACCCCTCTTCAAGGGTTTGCAAAAAATAATCATAGCATTTATTCACTATTCTAAGAATCCCTTTTTCATTCCTATGTATGAAACAAGACTCTGTTCAAAAATTTGGAAATAGGGTTTGATTTCTCATAATAGAGAAATACTCTCTGTCATCTTTGAGACTTATTCCTCTAATTCTGTAGCTTCTTCTACTGAACTTGGACATTCTTGAGTGATAGTAAATGTCATCTCTGTAACTCTGAGCAACAATATTATGCCTTTTCTGTAAAGAGATATTGTAACAGTCTTGTATACATGAATCTCTTTTCTGAGCATGGGATATTATCTTGGCATTTCATTTTGCATTGACTGGTCAACTATCAGGTAATCTTCATCATGCTGCTCTTTCACATTTACTTTGGCATTTTGATCCTTCTGTAGCATTTCAAACCTATCATTGATCTTCTACTGTATCACTACATGTAGATACTTTTATCATTTTATCAGGGATAATGATATTTGTACTTGATGTATCACTAACCTGAAACTGTAGTAGTCATTTGATCTTTATTTGATGTATCTTCTTCATTGATGACTGTCAGAAGCTCCTCATGATGCATTTGTTTAATTCTGTCCTTCCATCATGGTGTGCCCTGTATCATTTGTTTTAGCTGCACTTGATCACCTTGAACACCTGTATCATGTCATTTTACTTACTATCCTTTTATCATAATCAGATAATGCTTTTCATGTTATATCCTGTAACTTATGTAAATGATACACAAGCTCTATCTCTTGTAAGCAATATTCTATAACTTTATCTTCATCAGGTAGTAATGTAAACACTTTATATGGCTGATAATTTCAATGACATACATAAGTACGATTTTGTAACTAGTCTTCAACTGTAACATCATATGTATGATCAATGAAGGTTCCTATAGCATATCTTCACACTGTAGCTGCATTTATCATTTTTTCATGATATTTAATCACTTGAGATGAAATAAATACCTATTGTACTTTAAGATGGCTCTTGTAACCTATTCTTTCTATTTGATGTGCATATGAGACATGCTTGGCATATGTGTCTTTATCTGATGTAATCAACTGATCATACCTGTACTTGTTATTTGTACTTGGTTTATCTAATTTTATCTTTTTAATCCCTAAAAATTTAATGCATGATTTGTTCACACTAATCTACACATGTTCATTATGTATATAACTCTCAATCTTTAATGGCTCTTGAATCAACAATGCATTTGAGAGTTATGTTCCATTATGAACATCTACAGATAGGGATCAGCTTGAATATGTCTTTGTAAACTGATACTTTATCTGATCACAATATGCTCTTCATCTTATTTTCATATTTCTATCATTTCTTAAGTCTTATTTTGTGAACTATGTCATAAAATATGACAGCAATAAAGCATCCTGATAATGATATGAACAAGAAAAAATACCTTTTCATGGCTGCATTTCTATTTTCTCCACTTTGTCAATTTGACTCAAGCATTCTAAACTTATTTGATTTGTTTCAATCAACTACAATTAATGTCATGATGACACACTTTCTCTGTACATTGATTAAATGATGCATGATGTACTTTGAATGATGCATCTTGTCTTTTTCTGATATTCCTTTTCAAATGAATAAAAAGGAACCATGTTGGGCTCAACCCTTATGGGAGCCACATTTTCTCCACATGTTTTAAATGTCTTCAAATCAGCAACATTACTTTTCCTATACCTGCACAGTGAACAAACTAGTTAGCATAAAAACATACCTGATGGTATTGATTGATCCTCTTCATGATATTCTAGTTTATATCACATGTCTAATTTGATCTTTCATATGAAATGCATGACAAAGCATATGATAATATTAAATATCTGGAGCTCTTACAGGACTTTCCCCAATTTTTTGCAGGTACAAATAATATAATTGGAGCTGAAGATGAGGACTGAAGATCAACTGTCCATTAGCTCAACTGTCAACTAGCTCAAAAACCTCCTTGCTCAGGCAATGATGGATATTTAGTTTTATCATGTGTTCTTCCTTATTTCTTTTATCATTAGATGTATAGCTTGCATATGTCTGCATTGCTTAGTTTAGTTACTCCCACGGCTTGTGTGGGATACGTTTGAACACCTCTTTTAAACATGATCAGTTAATCTATCGTATGCAATTGATGTATGTATATTTCTTTTTCAATCAATGCATAGGATAGAGTAATAGATACTGAATTGTATGTTCCAAGTATGACATGAAATAAAAGTTCAAATATAAATATGTTTCTTTCTTTCTTTCAAATATGACCAACTGAATAATCAATGCCTTATAACTCCTGAAAGATAACACTATATTAGATCAACTATATTTCTTGAATGATTGATCCCCTGACATCCTGATTCACTTGTCGTGATGATTCATCAGTCCTGATTGGATTGATGGGTTATCCTGACAACTGAATATCTATCTTTACTTTGTCAAGACTTCAACTATTCATTGAATGCAATAACTTTAAAGTTTTCTTTTATTCCTTCTAAACAATTGCACTTAGGTCTAACTAAATTTAGTGTGAACAAAATTTAGTAACATTTAGTTCAAAGGGTTTTCCAAGCAAGTAGTGTCTCCACATTTGCAATGGATGAATTAATGATGCCAATTCCAAATCATGAGGGGCATAATTTTGTTCATAAGTTTTTAGTTTCCTGGACTCATATGTAATAACTTGTCCATCCTTGACAACTACACCACCTAAACCTTCCCCTGAGGCATTGGTAATGACTACAAAATCACTTGTTGGGTCAGGTACCTTCAAGATAGGTGTCGTAGTCAGTCTTTCTTTCAGTTGGTTGAATGCCCCCTAGCATTTTTCTGACCAATTAGATCTTTTTCTCTTTCTTTGCAAAGATGTAATAGGATAAGCAATTTTTGAAAAGTTTTCTACAATTTTTCTATAGTAACTTGCTAGGCCCATAAAACTTTGAACCTCATGTACATTTCTTGGTGCTGGCCATTCCAAAATGGCTATAATCTTGATTGGGTCCATAAGTATTCCCTTAGCTGAAATTATATGACCTAAATACTACACTTCCTTTTGGAAGAAAGTACACTTCAAGAGCTTGCCATATAATTTATGCTCTAACCTTTGAAGAACAATCCTTAAATGCTGAAGGTGTTCCTCCTCACTCTTAGAGTAAATCAAAATGTCATCAAGGAAAACACTATTCATTAAGTTCATAAATGCTACAGGTGCATTTGTTAATCCAAAGGGTAGGGCAGTGAACTCATAGTGTCCATACCTTGTTGTAAAGGTTGTCTTGTGAATATCCTCATCTTTTAGCTGCAATTGATGGTATCTAGATCAAAGATTGATCTTAGAAAACACAGTTACCCCTCACATTTGATCAAAGAGATCATCAATGCGAGGCAATGGATACTTGTTCTTTATTGTTTCTTTATTTAGTATATGGTAATCTATGCACAATCGCAACATACCATCCTTATTTTTAACAAAAATTGTTGGTGCTCCCCAGGGTGAAACACTAGGTCTTATCAATTCTTTAGCAAGCAATTCCTACAGCTAAACCTTTAGCTCCATTAACTCAATTATTTTCATTCTATATGGAGCTTTAGATATAGATTCTGATCCCACAATTATATCTATTAAGAAATGAAAGGCTCTTTTAGGAGGCAATCCTGGTAGTTCATCTAGAAATACATCCTCAAAATATCTAAGAAAAGGATATCTATCCATATCTGATCTCTCCTGATCTATGGATTCCCTCTTCTCAACTCCTTGGAGTTTTTGAGTTTCATAAGACATCAATTCATCTTGGAAAATAGTTTCCTTGTGATTACTTATTTTCTCCATTTCTATAAGCCATGCCTCTATGGCATCTCCGCTTATAGTCCCATCAAACTTGGGAGGCATAAACTTTTTCATATCTCTGGATAATTCTAGAGCCAAGTGGCTTCTTTTATCCTCATTATGTCTTATTTTAGAGTTTTTCTCTCCATGTCCACTTTGGGTGGTGACTTCATGATATTCCTCATCATCACCCTTGTGGTAGGCTTCATGCCTCAATCCATGTTGACCCCTGACCTCCTACTCTAAAGTTCCAATTATTGTTGTCATCTCATGGAGCATAGCAAGGATCTAGTTAGGTTTTGAATTGGAGTAGACTGAAGGTTACCCTTCTTTCTGGCTATCTCCCATATTGGTTCCTGTCTAAACCATGTTGCATTCTACTTCTCCTGAAGTTTGCAGATTAATCATTCAATTAGTTTTTCATCCTATTGAATCCATTCATAAAAATAAATCCATTCTCTTTTATGTAATCTTAACAAGAAAGGAAAGATTTGCAAAATTTAAAATTGCTTTATAGTTTTCATGGACTGCATATAATCCATCAATTGTTACAATTTTATTCACATCTTACAACTGCAAGTCACTTTTAGATTGGATATCTTCCCATGTTTATTCTCATCCTTGAGGTTAATCAAATTAGACTTAGGAGGTGGATCATGTACTCATAGGTACTCATCCATAACCTCCTGAGTAACCATAGGATCATTAGGATCACTTCCCAAGGCTAGTTCCTTAGGTGCAGAGGGTTTCACTAATTGATTTCTAGAGATAAGAGCAGTATCCCTAACCACTTTATCCTTCTCTTGCTTGATGTGTTTAATAGCATCAGTGAAAGTTTCATCATCAGACAACCATGCACCTTTCAAGAAACTAGTTTGGCCAAGGATTTTCATTCTTGAGGCTCGATCCCTCATAGCCTTGACATAACATCCATTTCCCATTACCTTCTTCCTGGGTGTCATTCTTATTCTTACCATTCTAGCAAAAGAACATCGAAACATTAGCAATTGTTAATAACGGAGGAAGATTTCATGTAGTGAGCTCATAGGTCCATGTATTGAACCTGGTAGCTCTGATACCATACGTAACATGTCAACTCATATTACCCAAATTACCAACTCAATTTACCATAATTAAATAGTCATGATCAACATAATCATGTTTCTCTTTAACATAAATCATAATTTCATAATCAATAATGAAAATGCATATCTTTTCTAAATAATTTCAAAACTAAAATTGACAAAATATCCAAAGATTACACATTAGTGAATCTCTTCACTATACAATCATAATGTTTTTCTCATCACAATAATGATAATTTTTACATAAAATTTTTTACTAACAAGTCATATAAAAGAATAAACTGCATCTGGAGTTTGATATATGTCTTCATAAGCCTTGACATGTCGTTAGTGCATTTCCTCTAACCACAGACCAGTGGTCCCCCACACAACTTCCTATCTAGAAGTGTCCCTACCCTTCATGAAGGGGATAGATATAAGGAACCAAATAGGTTTTCCATCTGAGTCTCTAGAGTTGTGTCCTTCATAATTCTTCACGATCATAGAACTATAGATCCACTCCAACTATGTATGAAACTACTGGAAGAATTATGTCATTTGGAGCATAGTGAACCAACTAATGCATGTAGAGACATATGCATTACTTTGGAAAAAGATTTAATATACATATAGACATTTTGCAATGAATGTAGTCGATTATTCACACATTCTAACTTGACTTAGAAGCTATCTTATCCTACAGAGATTTTAGACATAACTTGTCTATTCATCATTTTATTTAGTTAATTGGACTTGGTATTATTCCTTAGAATAGGATAAATACACACATATAGATTATCAATAGCATTAGATAATTCTTAGTCCATCTAACTAGATTACTGACTCTGATTTCTAGAGTTTAATACAAGATTTCTTGTTTTAATTGCAATCCAAAAATTGTGACTACCTGGCACCCTATTCCTTATTGCAAAAGTTTGTATTTGTAATAGTTTGACATCTAGTATCAACACAAGAAACATTTGTTATAATTTCAAAAGTTCTCTAAGGAACTCATCTGGCTGAGGATTCTCATCTAATCCTCCCCGATAATAACCTTACTTGACTTATTCAAAAGTCAACAATAAAAGGTAAAAAGTTTACCAATGTTTGTCCATAAATAGTTTATCCATCTCTAACCCCATAAGATATAACAATCTTGTCCTTGGGAATTAAGAGACTACCACATATTCGAGAATAATAACTATTTATATCAAGTCCCATGAACTCTCTTCATTCTTGAAGGTTAACTAGACTTCTTGCAAAATAGTTCCATAATATCATTGAATCATTTGACCTTACTAACAAAAGATTTCTTTAACAACCACTTGACTAGTGGTATAGCAACATGCATGCATTAAAGAACAATAGTTATATTTTAAGTGGTACAGTCATGGTAGGAGGGTTCACAGAATGAACTATCTGGACTGTGCAGCAAGAGTAAACACAACGAAAACAAGTCAAAGAAATCAAACAAATGTAGATTCAATCATTCAATATATCATAGAATTTAAATAGAGATCGATCGGCAACATGCAGGCTTACAATTAGGGCTCACAGGACTGATTACATACATGCACAAGATAAAGCTTTGAAGGTCCTTCACTAGAAAGAATGAATAATCTATCTATCTAGAAATTATGAACTTCATAACTACTTTCCTAAGGATCTATTACATCAATATATATCAAGTCCAAATTAATAGATTCCTCTGCATCAGCGAAGGAAGGTCCCAAATTCCAATGAAGAGTTGTAACATGTGTACAGAGATAGGTCAGACCTAAATGCATAGAACACTTCCAAAAAATGAATGAAATGAAGTATAGATCTCTAAGGAAGGTTAGACATGAACCAAAGATCATTGAAGGATGTGTCATTAGGCTCCACAGATTGGGAAATGCTTCCACAAGTTTCTCCTTCAACTAGTTGTCAGTGAATATCAGGATGCTTTGCACTGAGAAATAGTCAATCTACTGATAGCGATATCTTTCCGATATTGACATGTGGATCTCTAAATTTTGGATATGATGTAAATGAATGAATGTAGATGCTAAGTCCAGCTCCACAAGATCTAAAATGACACTAGACCAAAAATATAGAAACTGCTTCCGATTGAACTGCCTGAACTAAACTAGAAAATGAAAGAAACAAACTAAACTACAAACAAACTGAAATGCAAATGTTTTTGGTTGATGCAAGATTGCTCTTGAACTAGGGATGCTCCTACATCAGACATTCAGGGTTATTGAAAAAGTGAGTCCCTCACTTTGTTGGGGCTAGGGGAGAACCAAGACAGTCCACCTCAGCCTGAGAAATCTATGATGAATCTTCTTCTGGTCTTCCTTTCCACTTCACAAGGTATTCTTTGTATTGTCTCCCTCTAGTGTTGCATCCAACTCTGCTATCCAAAATGTCTTCAATCTGCTCTAGTGCTTGTTGTGGTAACTGCTTCTTCAAATCTTCTCCCATGTTGTCACTGAACTTTGCTTCATGATACTAATAAAGGTCTACAATGTTGAAAATAGTTGAAAATAGGTGATATACCCAATGTCTCTAGTAACTCCACTTCATATGCATTTCCTGAATCAAATTTTCTAAGTATCTTACAAGGTCCAAACTTCTTCATCTTCAAATTGTTATATGTCCCAACTAGAAATCTTTCTTTTCTCAAGTATACCATCACTTCATCTCCAACTTCAAATTCCTTATGTCTTCTCTTCTCATCTGCCTTCTCTTTGTACTTATTGTTCATATTCTCCAAATGCTTCCTAACCTGAATATGCACTATCTTCATGTGATTCACAAATTTTTCTGCTTCTGTACTTCTCTTTTCTTCCCTACTAACATCTCTCAATTTTACAACTCCTTTAGGGTTTACTCCAGTAACAATCTCAAAAGGTGTTCTTCTGGTACTCTTGTTCACTAAATTATTATATTCAAACTCTGCTTGTGAAAGAATCAAATCCCAACTTCTAGCTTTCTCTCTAACCAAACATCTCAACAAGTTTCCCAAAATTCTATTCACTACCTCTGTCTGTCCATCAGTCTGTGGATGAAAAGCTGAACTGGACTTCAAATCTATATTCATCTTCTTCCAAAGTGTGCTCTGAAAGTATCCAACAAACTTTGTGTCTTTTTCTGAAGCTATACTCTTAGGTAATCCATGCAATCTTATAATCTCCTTGAAAAATAGGTCAGCTACATGCACTGCATCAATTGTCTTCTTACAAGGTATGAAATGAGTCATCTTTGAAAATCTATTCACCACTACAAATATTGAATCATGTCCACTCTGTGTCTTAGGAAATCCCATCACAAAATCCATGCTTATGTCTTCCCAAGGTTTCTTTGGTACTATCAAAGGTTTATACAATCTAGTATTCTAACTACTCCCTTTTGCAACTTGACAAACTCTACAACTCTGCACAAATCTCTGAACATCCTTATGTATCTAAGGCCAAAATTAATTTTCACTCACCAAAGCCACTATCTTATCAATGCCAAAATATCCTACCAATCCACCACTATGTTTCTCCTTGATTAGATTATCTCTCATTGAACTCTTAGGTATGCACAACTGATTTCCTTTGAACAACATATCTTCTTGAATGAAATAGTCTAACCAATTACTCCTATCTACCACAATAGGTTCCTTACATGCTTTCCAAGGTTCTGTAAAATCAATGTCTCCCTCATACATGTTCTTGAACTCATCAAAACCCAACACTTCAACTCTCATTTATGTCAACAAGTTTCTTCTTCTACTCAATGCATTAACAACTTTGTTTGATTTTCCACTCCTATGCTTCAACACAAAAGTATAATTCTACATGAACTCTACCCATCTCATATGTCTTTGATTCAACTTACCTTGATTGTTCAGATATTGCAAAGCTTGATGATCTGTATACAACACAAGCTCCTTAAGCAACAAGTAATGTCTCCACTTCTTCAAGGCTTGAATTATGGCATAGAACTCTTGATCATAAACTGAATATCTTTTCCTTGCATCATTCAACTTCTCACTGAAATAAGCTACAGGTCTACCTTCTTGAATTAATAATGCTCCAATTGCATTTCCACTTACATCACAATCAACTTGAAATACCTTATTGAAATCTGGTAATGCCAAAATAGGTTGCTTTGTCACTTTCTACTTCAATAACTCAAAACTTTTATCTGCTCCAGATGTCCACTTAAAATCTTTTATGTCACCTCTCATTGTCTCTGTTATAGGGTTACAAACTGAATTGAAATTTCCAATGAACTTCCGATAGAAACTAGCCAATCCATGAAATGATCTAACTTCTCCAATGCTCTCTAGTGTAGGCCATTCAACAATTGCTCTCACTTTCTCAGGGTCCATCTTCAATCCTTCTACATAAATCACAAATCCCAAGTATACCAACTCCTCCTTTATGAAACTACACTTCTTGATGTTTATCAACAATTTCTCTTCTCTCAACCTCTGTAAAACTTGTCTAATATGTGACAAATGTTCCTCTTTTGTCTTACTGAAAAATTAGAATATCATCCAAGTATACAATCACAAACTTACACAAGAATTTCTTCAAGACTTCATTCATCAATTTCATGAAAGTACTCGGTGCATTTGTTAATCCAAAAGGCATCACTAACCACTCATATAATCCTTCATTTGTTTTAAAAGCAGTCTTCCATTCATAACCTTCTCTAATTCTGATCTGATGGTATCCACTTTTCAAGTCTATCTTTGTAAAATATCTTGCTCCACTCAAACAATCCATGATATATCCATCCTAGGTAAAGGAAATCTATACTTAACTGTAATCTTGTTTATTGCTCTGGAATCAGTACACATTCTCCATTCTCCATCCTTCTTTAGTGCTAACATTGTAGGTACTGCACAAGGACTCAATCTTTCTCTGATCAAACCTTTCCTCAACAACTCTTGTATCTGTCTATTCAATTCTTCATTCTCTGTCGGTGTCATCTGGTGTGTTGCTTTTTGTTAGGCAAACTTACTCTAGGTATAAGATCCATGTGATGACTAATACTCCTTATAGGTGGCAATCCTTCAGGCATATTATCTGATATGATGTCTTCATACTCTATCAGCAACTCTCTTATCTCCTTCGGTTGTGATTCTTCAGACTCTTTCTTCAATGTTTTAGGCTTCTTAGGAATCAAGGCATAACACATATTCTTGAATGTTTCAAACCATCTAGGAATTTCCTTCCATCTACCAAATAGATTCTAGCATTCCCACACACTACATCTTTAGAATCATCTTCTATGTTGGGAATTAAGGTGTCTCAACCTTAGTATTTCCTTGTATTATTTGGATTGTATTTATTTATTCATTGCCTATGATGTAAATTAATTGTAAATTTCATATTGTCGTTTTGTGGGATGTGGCACGGTGATGTGTCATCCTACATAGAAGATGACAACTTGTGATTTTGTCCTCACATGAGGAGATATGCATCCCACTTTGTGGTAGGAATATTTTTCCATGTGTTAGCATCTTAGATGTTGTGTAAGGGAATATTGACCATAACTGTCATGACAGATTCCTATGACGAAGTTACGACATGTAAGAGTCAAAAATAGGAGATTCTATGACAGGTGAAGACATATGTCGAAGAGCATATTTGAAAAAGGCATCTTTGGGTGCCCTAAGGTGGACTATAGCATGTTGTAAGAGATTATGCAATTTATAGCATGTGTATGACAGATTCTCTTACAACTGTAAGTTGTAACTGCTATGACAGATTCTATGACGGTCGTAAGAGTCGTAAGAGCATATGTCATAGCCCATTTTGGAAATAGGTGACCTCTTTGGGATGATGTCTATGGACAAGTGTTAGAAGCATATTACAATGTTGACCAAGTGTCCATAGACGTGGGTTTTGGGCCATGAAGCCAAGTTGGACGCCCATTCCAAGATAGACGCAATTTTGCCTTGTATTTTCTATATAAACAGGTGCTTGGAGGAGAAGATGTACTACAGGTTTTACATGTATTCTTATGCTGCTGGATCATCTCCAGATATGAGTGTCAAAGACTCCTACAAGAGCATTGGCTCTGATTTGTGTTGTAACCTCTTTGTTTACATAATACAGTTGAGTAGTGTTTTGGAGTGTGGGGGTTTTCACCCATAAGGGTTTTTCCCACGTATATCTTGTGTCTCTCTTCTTCTATCATTCTTTCTTCCTTATGTGTTTGCTACAATATCTCATGTTAATGGTTTAATGTTTCTATAATAGTTAGGATAAATTTAAATTTGCACTCTCCTCCCCTCATTAGATTAGTGTAGGAAGCGATTTCTGCACACCTAGCTTCCTTTGAGTTGGTATCAAAGCCTAACCAGTTTTTGGTTCTAGCTACTGGGTAGGGATTTTTTGACCTAATCTTAGGTTGAGTGAGAGTCTTGTACAGAGTATTTTGTATCTTGTTGCAGCAAGGAGATGTCAACAATATCCGGAAGGTTAGATGTGGAGAAATTCAATGGCACTAATTTTGAGTTGTGGAAACTCAAGATTGAGGACCTACTTGTTGATCATGACCTATGGGAAACTGTTTCTAGTGTGAAATCTACAGAAATGTCACAAGCTGATTGGGACTCAAATATTGGAAGGCTAATGGTATTAGACTTTATTTAGCTAACTCTATTTTGTTGAACATCCATGAGGAGAAGACAACAAATGATCTTTGGAAGAAGTTGGGTGATGTTTATTAGGCCAAGTCCTTGGTAAACAAACTCTTCCTGAAAAAGAAGTTGTTCGCTCTGAAGATGGAAGACAGAGGATCTGTTGTAGATCACATGAATGCTTTCAACATGATCATTGTACAATTGACATCTGTGGGTGTGAAAATGGAGGAGGATCGTTGCATGACCTTGCTTTGTTCTATGCGAACTGGTGGGATCATCTTGTGATGGCTATTAGGAGCACCACACACACTTTCACAATGGATGAAGTGGTATCTTTGCTATTATCTAAAGAGATGCAGAGAAAGTCTTCTGAGGCAGCCAAAGAGGCTCTTGTAGTTCGTGGAAGACCTAAGGAGAAAGGGAAAATAAAAGACAAGAAAGCTGAGAAGAGCAGATCCAAATCTCTTGGAAAGTCCAAGGTTCTCTATTGGAATTGTGGCAAGTCTGGGTATTTCTGAAAGGAATGCAAAGAGGAGAAGAAAAAGAAGAAGAAAGCTCCTGATTCAGATTCTAACAAAGATGATGGTGATGCCTTCATTGCAGCCCTAGCCACCCATGCATCTGATGATGTGTGGTTGATTGATTCTGGTGCATCATTCCACATAACCTCGCATCGAGACAGGTTTACTAAGTATGAAGAGTTCAATGGTGGAAAGGTGTACCTTGGTGATGACTCTCATCTGAAGATTGTTGGTCATGGAAGAGTCTCAATCCAATTCCTTGATGGACAAGTGAAGGGGATCACTAGAGTTATGCACATTCCAGGCCTTGCACGGAACCTACTTTCTGTAAGTATGTTGAATGATGCAAGTATATAGGCTGTCTTTTTGAAGGATGGATGCAAGATGACAAGAGGATCTATGGTGCTTGTGAAGGGTACTCGAATGGGTACTCTATTTTAGCTGGAGGCATGCACATCACAGTGCAATAGTTCCTCTAACTCAAGGAAATGAGCTACTTTCACTTCATCCCCACCATCTGAACATGCAATGAAGAAATATGTTGTAACCAGTTCTGATGGTAGTGCACATGCCATGGAAGCCAAGCTTCCTGCTAAAAAGACTATGTTATGGCATTTGAGATATGGCCACATTGGTGAGAAGGGTCTATGTACCCTGAATAATAAAAACCTCATTGAGGGGTTAAATGATTGTAATCTCGAGTTTGACTTTTGCGGACATTGCATTTATGGAAAACAAAATTGTGTTTAGTTTTACTCTAGTTCTCACAAGTCTTCTAGTGTATTGGATCTAATTCATTCTGATGTGTTTGGTCCTGTGAATGTTCCTTCGATTTCAAAATCTATATATTTTGTATCTTTCATAGATGATTATAGTAAAAGGAAATGGGTTTATTTTATCAGAAGCAGGATTGAAGTCTTTAGTCGGTTTAAGGGGTTTAAAGCCTTTGCTGAAAATCAAACTTGTAAAAAGATTAAGTGTTTGAGAACTAACAATGGTGGTGAGTTTCATTCGATAGAATTTGATAAATTCTGTAAAGAGCAAGGGATTGAAAGGCATAAGACAACTCCATACACCTCGCAACAAAATGGAGTTGCAGAGAGGATGAATAGGACACTGATGGAGAAGGCTAGGAGTATGCTTAGTGGAGCAAGCCTCGAACAAAAGTTTTGGTCTGAATCTATTGCCACTACTTTCTATCTAGTAAACAGATCTCCTACATCAACTCTTGTTGGAAAAACACCTATGGAGGTGTGGTCTAGTAAGAAGCCTTCAATAAGGCATCTTCATGTTTTTGGTTGTGAGCCATATACACATTTGTCTAGGGAGAAACGGTCTAAGTTGGAGAACAAGGCTGTTAAATGTATTTTCATTGGCTATGGTGTCAGTGTGAAAGGATACAAGTTTTGGGATCCCGTGACTGACAAAGTGTTGTATAGAAGAAGTGTTATCTTCAGAGAGCTAACACCTTCTTCCGTTGTTCTATAGCTAGAACATTTAGAAAAGAAAGAAGATGCGGTTCAGTTTCCTTCTACCCCTGAGAAGACTGAACCGACAGACCCTATGAGGCTTGATGATGAGGAGAGCTCTAGCAGCTTTGGAAGTGAAGAAGAAGAAGCAGAACCTCAACCTCATCCATTAAGGAGGTCTACATGAACAAGAAAACAACCTGATAGGTTTGGTTATTCATTACTTGATTCTAGTTGTTCTTTTACTTTACTTTCTAACACTAATGAGCCTAGAATTGTGAAAGATGCTATGGGCATGAAAGATGCAGGTTCCTAGAAGGAGGCCATGGACAATGAGATGGCTTCTTTGGAAAAGAACAAAACATGGGACTTGGTGCCTTTTCCTGATGGATGGAAACCCGTTGGTTACAAATGGGTGTTCAAGAAGAAATTTAGTGCAGATGGTAGTGTTGAAAAGTACAAGGCTAGATTGGTTGCGAAGGGGTACTCACAAGTGGAGGGAATTAATTATGGTGAAATTTTCTCTCCCATTACAAAGCTGACATCCATTAGATTTATGTTATCTCTTGTAGCTGCTTATGATTTAGAGGTAGAACAGATGGATGTGAAGACAACTTTCCTTCATGGTGATTTGGAGGAAGAAATCTACATGTCACAGCCAGAGCATTACATAGACAAAGGTAAAGAAAATTTGGTTTGCAAGCTTAAGAAGTCTTTGTATGGTTTGAAGTAGTCTCCTAGGATGTGGTACTTGAATTTTGATGCCTTTGTGTTGTCAATTGGTTATCTGAGATCGAAATCGGATCACTGTGTGTATTATAAGTATGATGGTGATCATATTCTCATTGTTGCATTATATGTTGATGATATGTTGCTCATTAGGAAAGGTAAGAATATGATTTCTAATTTTAAGTCTCAGTTGGCAGTACAGTTTGAAATGAAAGATTTAGGGGCAGCCAGGTACATTCTTGGAATGGAAATCAGAAGAGACAGAACTAACAGAAAACTTTGGTTAAGCTAGAGTAACTATGTGAAGACCATGTTGGATAGGTTTAGCATGGTAGATTGTAGACCAATGAGTGTCCTGTTTCATTGGGGATAAATTTGTCTATTAGTGATCATCCAAAATCTCCTAGTGAGGTGGAGGACATTAGTAGAGTACCTTATGCTAGTGTTGTTGGCAGTTTGATGTATGCTATGGTCAATACAAAACAAGACATTGCCCAAGTAGTGCGAGTCCTTAGTCAGTTTATGGCTAATCCTAGATGGGTACATTTGGATGCAGTTAAGAGAGTGTTTCGATATTTGAGGGGTACTTCTAAGTATTCCATATGTTATCACGGTAATGCTACAGGACCTCCACATTTAGTTTGTATTCATGGATTTGTGGATTCTGATTAGGCAGGTGACATTGACAATAGGATATCCACCAGTGCATATGCGTTCACAATGTTTGGTGGTGCAATTACTTGGATGAGTAAGCGACAACCTATGGTTGCTTTCTCTACTACAGAAGCTGAGTATATGGTTGCAACTCATGCTTGTAAGGACGCCATTTGGCTTAAGAGATTGTGTTCAGATATTGGTGTTGATGCAGATCAAATTATGATCAGTTGTGACAGTCATAGTGCAATTTGCCTTGTGAAGAATCCAACTTTCCATGCCAGAACAAAGCATATTAATGTACAGTTTCACTTCATGCAAGACATGGTAGAGGATGGGAAGGTAAATTTGGAGAAGGTAGATACTTTGAAGAATGTTGTAGATGCATTGACGAAGCCAGTGGGCACAAAGAAGTTCAGATGGTGTTCAGCATCTATGGGCCTCTTGGCCTATATCAGTTAAATCCTGTTATTCTATTGGCTCTTACAAGGTGTTTGGCAAGTGGGAGAATGTTGGGAATTAAGGTGTCTCAAACTTGGTAATTCCTTGTACTATTTGGATTGTATTTATTTATTTATTGCCTATGATGTAAATTAATTGTAAATTTCATATTGTCATTTTGTGGGATGTGGCACGGTGATGTGTCATCCTACATGGAAGATGACAACTTGTAATTTTGTCCTCACATGAGGAGATAGGCGTCCCACTTTGTGGTAGTAATATTTTGCCATGTGTTGGAATCTTAGATGTTGTGTAAGGGAATAATGACCGTGACAGTCATGACAAATTCCTATGATGAAGTTGTGACATGTAAGAGTTGAAAATAGGAGATTCTATGATAGGTGAAGACATGTGTTGAAGAGCATCTTTGAAAAATGCATCTTTGGGTACCCCAAGGTGGACTATGACATGTTGTAAGAGAATATACTATTTATATCTTGTGTATGATAGATTCTCTTACAACTGTAAGTTGTAACTACTATGACAGATTCTATGATGGTCATAAGAGTCGTAAGAGCATCTTTCACAGCCCATTTTGGAAATAGGCGACCTCTTTAGGATGGGGTCTATGGATAAGTGTAAGAAGCATCTTACAATGTTGACCAAGTTTCCATAGGCATGGGTTTTGGGGCATGAGGCCCAGTTGGACATCCATTCCAAGATAGAGGTAATTTTGCCTTGTATTTTCTATATAAACAGGTGTTTGGACGAGAAGATGTACTACATGTTTTATAGGTATGGTTATGCTATCGGATCATCTCTAGATACGAGTGTCGAAGACTCTTACAAGAGCATTGGCTCTGATTTGTATTGTAACCTCTATGTTTATGTAATACGGTTGAGTAGGGTTTTGGAGTGTGGGGTTTTTCACCCATAAGGGTTTTCCCCACGTATATCTTGTGTCTCTCTTCTTCTATCATTCTTTCTTCCTTATGTGTTTTCTGTAATATCTCATGTTAATAGTTTAATGTTTCTATAATAGTTAGGATAAATTTGAATGTGCACTCTCCTCCCCTCATTAGATTAGCATAGGAAGCGATTTCTGCACACCTAGCTTCCTTTCATTCTAAAGGAATCAAAGTAATTCTCTTTCCATTTGTTGTTATTGTATATGTATTCTTTCTCCCATCATGTATAGCTTTTCTATCATACTGCCAAGGTCTACCCAACAAGATATGACATACAACCATAGGCATAATATCACACAAGACTTCATCATGATAAGATCCAATATGAAATTTCACCAAACATTGTTCACTCACTAGTACCTTATGATCATCCTGAATCCATGCTATCTGATAGGGCTTAGGGTGTTTCAATCTTTCCAACTTCAGCTTAGTCACCATCTCTTCTAAAACTAGGTTATCAAAACTACCACTATCAATTACAACTTTACAACAATTACCTCCTGATTTGCATCTTGTCCTGAACAAACTCTTTCTCTATGGTGGTTCCTCATTTGTCTCTGTTTGAAATAGTGCTCTCATCATCACCAATGATTCTCCTTTCTCTGGTTTACCAACAGAATAGGGGTCATCTAGTTCAACAAGTTCTTCTTCAACATAGGTTGCTCTTCCACTATTTTCTATCCTCTTACTTGTACTACCTTGATTACATTCAAATGCTCTATGTCCTTCAGCTCCACACTTGAAACAAGTACCTCCGAATGGTCTCTTATCCAATCCTCTTCCTTCTCTTTTGTACCCTTCATTCCAGTATGAATTATAGTTGCCTCTAGGATGAAAATTTTTGTCACTTCTCTGGTATGCATTAGTATCTTTGTCATCCTTCTTAAATGGGCTGTCAAACTTGTTCTGCTCCAAAAATGATCTGTCTCCTCTGAAATAAGTCCTACCTCTCTGAAATTTACCTCCTCTTCTTCTTTGCCTCTGATCATGCCTCTTATTCCACTTCTCTTCAACTTTCAGGGCAAACTGATATGCTTCTTCCAAAGATGTCATCCTCACCTGGCTTAGTTCCTCTTGAATGTTCAATCTTAGTCCATTGATGTATCTACCCACTTTTTCCTTGCTTGCTTCACTATGTCCTATTCTTATGATCATCTTATGAAATTCTTCAGTGTACTTCTTCACAGATTTCTCCTTTTGTATTAGGTTTTGCAATCTTTTCAACAGTTCCAACTCATAGTCAGCAGGTATAAATTGATTCTTCAATTTTGTTACCATCCTATCCCATTTTGTAATATTTTCTTTCCCTCTTCTATTTCTTTCCAACTGAACTTCCTTCCACCATATAGCAACATGTCCTTTCAGCTTTGTCCTTACAAATTTCACCTTCTCTAGATCTTCAACTTCTTCATATTCAAAGTATTCTTCCATGTCATTTATGCAGTCAATCAGTTCTTTAGGGTTCAAATTTTTAGTATAGTTTGGCACATCAACTCTAGGTCTCTTTCCAATTTTTGAAATAGCTCACATCTTTACCTGATATGATTCTTCTTCTTCATCACCTCCTAGAGTTTCGCCAGTTTGTTCAACAGATTGAAATTCCTTTTCATCATTGCTTTCAACATTAGGTCTCAGTGTCAATCCTCTTCACCTATCTTCTTCAACAACATCCAATCAAATTCACATTGTTTTTGTTATCTTCATCAACTCATCTATTCTACTAGCCATTGTTCCAACAGCAGCAACTCTCCTCGGTGGCATTCTTCCTAGGATCATGTGCAAACTGCCTCAAGTTCGGTGATCGGGCTAAAAGGTGACAACTACCTCACAATTGACGATCAGTTGAAACACAAATAACCTGCCTCAATTCGGTGATCTATCCACAACAAGATCTTACGAAATTCCTTCACCAATTTCACTCAATTCACTCCCAAAGATTCAAACTTTCACTCTGATACCACTTGGTGCAGTCACAGTAGGAGGGTTCACAGAATGAACTATCTAGACCATGCAGTAAGAGTAAACACAATAGAAACAACTCAAAGAAATGGAACAAATGCAGATTCAGTCATTCAATATATCATAGAATTTAAAAAGAGATTGGTACAACATGCGGGCTTACAATTAGGGCTCACAAGATTGATTACATACATGCGCAAGATAAAGCTTTGAAGCTCCTTCACCAAAAGGAAAGAATAATCTATCTATCTAGAACTTACATATGAACTTCATAACTACTTTCCTAAGAATCTATTACATTAAGATATATCAAGTCCAGATCAATAGATTCCTCTGCGTCGGCCAAGGAAGGTCCCAAATTCCAATGAAGAGCTATAATGTGTGTACAGAGATAGGTCAGACCTAAATGCATAGAACACTTCTAGAAAATGAATGAAAGGAAGTGTGGATCTCTAAGGAAGGTTGGCCATGAACTAAAGATCATTGAATGATGTGTCATTAGGCTCCACAGATCAGGAAATGCTTCGGCAAGTTTCTCGTTCAACTGGTTGTCAGTGAATATCAGGATGCTCTGCTTTGAGAAACAGTTAATCTTCTAATAGAGATATCTTTCCAGTATTGATATGTGGATCTTTGAATTCTCGATATGATGTAAATGAATGAATTTAGATGCTAAGTCTATCTCCACAAGATCTGAAATGATACTGGATGAAAAATACAGAAACTACTTCTGACTGATCTGCCTGAACTGAACTAGAAAATGAAAGAAACAAACTGAACTGCAAACAAGCTGAAATACAAATGTTTTTGGTTGATGCAAGATTTCTCTTGAACCAGGGATGCTCCTACATCATTAAGCTACTCTAACTCAAGGTTGTTGAGAGCTCTTTATGATACACAGCCTCATTGGCTTACAGTTTAAAAAGAAGTACCTCAGCTGGTGGCTTTATTCTCATCCAACCACCCACGAGGTACAACAATATGATAGTAACACAATCTTAATAATAGATGGCCATACAATATCCATGGCACACATTAAATAGTCTTCACTGCCTTTCAAATAAGAGAGAAAGATTATAATACAATGCAATTATTTAACATCATAGGGTCGGGTTTGTTGCCCTGATATCCTTTATTCACCAGTCCTATCATTATGACAGTGAGCATGGTTGGGGCTCTATGTACATAGTCTAGCAATATAATACTTAAAGAAATATGTTTACACAGACATATACTTCATCCACCACCTTTCCATTCACTTAGCGAGACATATAATAATCAAAAGAAATGATAGCAAAGATGTCGATACATAACCAAATTTAACAAAGACATGCTTCAGATAATGATAGCATAGCTATTGAAGGACAGTACAGAATGTAATAATAATTAGCTTCAAGAAATGATAGCATAGCTATCGAAACACAATACATGATATAATAATAATAAGCTTCAAACAATGATACCATAGCTATCGAATATAGCTTAGAATATCATAGACACATTTCATTTCAAGAAACTAACTTAAATCATACATGATTAAATGACAAGCATGACACAAGGGTTCATCCCTAGATGACATGCAACACCACTCAACATAGTGGTAGCCAAAGGAGAACTAGAATACATATCATTCCATTTTATATCATAATAGAAACATATATGGGATTACCTGAGCACTTATGTCTCATCTTTTATCGAAATCCCCTTCAGTTCCTACATGAGCTATATTTCACCAAGACTGTGTTCTCCTTGCTTTCGTTCCTCCCTGCCTAAAAACACACATGCCACACTCCAAAAATAGAGAATAACAATAGCTAACAACAATACTATCACTTCTCTTTCAAGAGTGTGGGATTCTCCCCACTCTCCCGACCCACGATGCAGAACTATCTCCTCAAAAATCTCCTTGAGATTACATACCATTGTCCAACTACACCCAGTCACCCCAGGGCCAAGTGGGTAATTCCCTACTTCTTCCTTGTTTCGAGGGTTGTGGGAGAAATTCCCTCCTACATGAGCATGAGGATAGCTTCTAAAATTAATCTCTAACACAAAGAAATAACTAATAATATTTTAATAAAAACCAATATCTTTATCATGTCACAATTTAACAAATATATAAATACTATATATATCGACTCAATGGTAAGATTACCATTTCAATCGTAAGTCGATATTTAACAATCACTAACATGCGAGAGTGGTTTGATACATTCTCCTCCTTTGCCACCTTTTTCTTATGTCAACTTCGAACATAGAGCAAAGCAAAGAAAAAGATTGCGAAACCCTTTCGACCAAATCAACAAAGTTTGACATTGGAAACCCTTTTCCCCATGTCAAATCAATAATGGTCAAACCAAGGATAGTCTCTAGATAGTAACTAATGGACACATACCTTCGCTTGCAATGGTTCACATAATGATCATTTTGAGACTTCAAATGGCAAACTGGTCTTTTCAAAATATCTATCTCCTTCTCTATGTTGATAGTATCCTTCCATTCTTGAAGGAAGATTGCTTTCTTGGTTACACTTGTAGCTAGGGTAAAAATCAGGGCTAAATCATAAACATGAAGCATAAACCCTAACAAGCACAATAAAGGATAAGATAACATGAAAATCAAAATAACAAATGCAAATTCAAACTGATCTCTAGGCTAAACTTTATTTATCTCCATTACTCTTCTCAACCTCGCATAAGCATGCAAGATTTTCAAGGATTGATTATTGAAGGAATGTTGGTTGCTCACTTTTGTAGCATAAAAACGATAAACAAGAAAATCTAGAATGATTTGGATAGCATAATGATACTTGAAATGTCCCTCCTCTGATGGCTTGGGTGAGGCTTAATTCATAGGAGATGGGTGATAGGAATGGACGGCTAGGATTAAATTATAAATGGATGGCTAGGATTAAGTGATAAAAGAAGTTGTAGTCATTTGACAAGTGTCTCATGAAGATTGAATGAGATGATTTAAAGTCAAATGGTGGCTTCCACCTTACATGTAGACAAATGTGGAGATAGAGACAAAGGTGGAATTAAATAATAAAATTATTTAATTTTGGAAAGGAATGATGTGGAATACATTAATTAAATAAATCTTTAATTTATTTAATTAATTTAGATGAGGGATGATGTAAAATGTTGAAAAGTGCAATACAACTATGAGGGGGGGTGAATCAGTTGTAACCAATATTTCAAAATCATTAACACATCAATCAATTAACACTATGTTTGTATTTTAACCATGAAAGCATGAAACAAAAACTTAAACACATTTACACATTCAACAGATGAGACACCAGATTTTTATGTGAAAAACCACATAAGCGAAAAACCACTGTGAGTGTTAGCTCACAAAATAATATGTTATATCAATACCAAAAATCAAAGGCTTGCTTCCTTAGGGATCACTACCCAAAATGCTCATTGCAAATGAAGAGGCTCACTACCAAAATACTCACTGCAAAAAGAGGCTCACTGCCAATGGGGTGGCTCACTGCCAAAGATTTGGTGTACTGAGATAGTAGCATCTAAACCATGCCGAAGTTTAGTTCCATTAAAGCACAACAAGCATCCTTTGCTCTGCTCTGTTTTTTACTTCACACTATCTTCACATCTTTGCACTTAGCTATTTTTTTCACAACTTCATTACATGCTTTTATACAATTCATCAACCTTGGAATGTACATCAAGGTTGACATTACATTCATCAACCATTGGAACAATGTCCAAGGTCGGCAATACAAACATACATAGAAATAGGTCCGGACCTAAACAAAATTAGATAAGGAAACTTGATGTATGCAGAACATGTTATGCCTTAGCTGGGACTCAAGTACAATTTCCATGCCACAACATGCTTCCACAATCTTCAAATCATATCTGTAAGTAGTGAAAACAACCAAGTCGGCCAAGATTGGAGTTAGCACTAAAACTTTTAGGAACACGCTTCATTCACGATCTAGATTATACTTTATGAATCTGTAATGCCCTGCCATGCAACCCTAAAGAAAAGGACAAAATATTTTTTTTCCTTTAGATGTGGTAATAACAAAACATAACATGGTCTAATAGCAACAACTTAAACTAACATCTCTAGGGATTACATAGCTACATTATTTAAATATAACAACAACCAACAACATAAATAGTTTAATCAAATACACCAACTAGCATCTTTCATTACAACATCCAAATACATCAAGAAGTTTGCACTAGAAGGTTACAAGTACAAATAGTTTATCTTACAAGAGGAATTACATAGTTTCATCGATACAAAAGCTCTCTTTCTGGATACATCAATTACATAAGGATTTCTTTTGATACAAAAGATTTAAATACAAATAGTACAAATGTCCATCTTCGATATAGGTGTAAAACTAGAATCAAGAGAGATACATCTTCTTTACAAATGAGCCACAATGCCAGAAAACCAATGGAATAAAGCACAACCACCCGACCATGTGGAACCATGAGGTCCACTCCCCATGCTAGGAGATAATAAGTAGGTCCTGTTAGTGCCTGAATTGACTGACAGTTTTTGAGCAATTTTCATGCAGGCACCTTCCTTAAAGATGTTCTAAGTGTTGGACCTCCTCAGCATTTTTCAGCTGCAGCATCATATTTTCCTGAGGAGGAGGTCATCATCATCATGTTTTCTGTCAACCGGTTTTTCATCAGGATCATCATGTTTCAATATCGGGTGATGTTTGGATATCATCCTGATCCTGCTGATGAGCTACAGTGTGCCTTGATCTTCTTGCGGGGGGTGATTTTTCAAATATCTGGTGATCTTCCGATTATCACCCTGCCCTTTTATGATGATGATGTCACCCCGATCTCCCGAAGGGGTCATTTTCTAAGTAGTTCGACCCAACCTGTTTTTCTTAAGGGTCGTCATCATCATCATCATATTTCCGGTTATCGCCGTGTTGCTTGCGAGGGTCATCATATTGTCTACCTGCATGATCTTTCGTTGGGGTGATATTTTAACATTGGGTGATCTTTGTTAAGATCATCCTGATGATGTTGCTGTAAAGTTCTAAGTGCGACCCGATATTCATCGTGGTCATCATATTTTGAACGTCAGGATGATCTTAGTCAATATCATCCTGATGATGTTGTATCATTCATGTTCGTTGTTTTATCACCCTGATGATGCTGACGTCATTCTTACGTCAGGGTGATATCCAGTTTTCTGCTTGTCTGCATCATGATGTTTCCGAAGGGAGATATCTGCCTGTCGGCTTCATGCATTATCCAATGGGGGTGATCATTTCAAATATCAGTCACATATTCATATATCACCCTGATCTTATAGTGGAGCTACAGTGTAGCATGATATGTGTGCATCAAGATGATATTTCCAAATATCCGGTTATCTTCCGAATATCATCCTGATGCCGATATGATGATGACGTCATCAAGGTCCGGGGGGGTCATATTTCTAACACTGATCATCTTGTGGAGATCCCCCGATATTTGCAAACATGATGATGATGTCATCCGGATATGAGGAGGTGCGCAGTAGGCAGATATGCTGATGACGTCAGCAGGATATGACGGTGACGTCATCAGGATGTTCATCGGCCAGACATTTAGTATCGGCTAAGCAGGAGGATCTTCCTCCGATGCATCAGGTTGTGCCGATGAAGGCGATTATCATGCAGGTGATATTGCGATGATGATGCTGACGTCAGGATGATTTTCCAAGCAATAGGATATCATGCTGTTGGAGGATGATGATGAAGTCTTATACTAGTGTCGTCAGGAGCAAAAGCACCGACATTATATATGCTCGTGGCCTAGTATATAAAGTGTTGAAAAGGTCGCCGCAGGGTGCATGTGGGATAATTGATATCCTGCATTTTTGAAATATCATGACGATGAGGTATCTTGGCGGGAAATGGTTGCGATGCACAGTTTGACGTTTTCCCGAGGCCGCGGGTTGGTGCGCCATTAATGGCGAAGGTTGCAGAGGTATGGACGGATCTGGTACCCGATTGAAGGTGTACATCAACGGACAGTGGCACAGGGCTCGAGGTTTCTTCCTGTCTCCTCCCCTACCTGCTGTATTCATGTTTGGGTGCCAATCGGGTAATGCGTTGAGCGCCATTTTTCTGATACTGTGTATCTGGCGCGATTTTTGGTCAACCGTGTAATTAATTGCTGTGGTACACTACCTGGCTATTATAAGCAGGAAGTGTTACTCATTTTTGGTTGTTGAAAACTAGACATTTTGGCTCTGTAATAAGATACAACTGGTTTTGGTTGCTCTGTGCAGCAAAACTTGTGAGTTTATGTATCTCCTGTTGTACGATTTGGCAAGAATCCACTGATTTCATGGTTAATCTTATATGAATAATGCTGTGTTTGCATGTGTTATGCTGATTCTGTCTCCAGTTTTGCATGTATCTTTCTTCCTGCAATAGGGATGCCATAAGTATAGACAGCTTAACACTCTTTATTGGGAGATATCTGTAAGGCAGATATCATGTGTATCCCCCTAAAATCCAGTTTTAGCTATTCATGCTAATCATTCACAGGTGTATGTCTACTGACTCCAAGCCCTGGATAGGCACCAATCTAGCTCTGTGTTGAGGTTATACACCATGTCCAGCTTTGCATCCAAAATTCAAACTAAACCATCTCTTCCTTCCATCTGTTAGTTGTAGGATTAGGAGTAGGAAACCCTTGCATGCTCTCATCCCTAACCAGACATATATGTCCAAGAACGTTGCCCACCTTGTGATCTATCATACAGATCTTGGTCCATACATGAGAGTATTCTGCCTGTTGTTGTCAAGTTAGATCTTTCTATCTTTGAGCTAGTCAAGGTTACATCTTGAGTTATAGGGATACCCCCCTTGGTGCGGTAGAACCAGAAGTGAAGGGGAGGAGCTCACGCAACCTCCTGTATTAGTTGGCTGAATCTACCTGTGCATTAGAAGTGGCAAACCCTAATGCTGATTCAGAAGAAAAGTCAACAAAATGGCGACTCTACTGGGGATGGACTAAAAAAAATGATATATTTGTGGCCCATCTGAGTCACCAACAAAATGGCGACTCTGCTGGGGACTGAGAAGTAAAAGTACTATCTACTCATCTCCAGTAATATATCTGTGACCCATCCGAGTCACCAACAAAATGGCAACTCTACTGGGGAGAAAATTGATGAAAAAGTGTTATATCTTGTGGCCCATCTGAGTCACCAAGAAAATGATGCTCTGCTGGTGGAATGAACCTGGAAAAGTAGCTTTCAGCTATTGAAAATTTTCTCCTCTCTAGAGAGGTGGCGACTCTGCAAAAGATTTAAATGCACATGAAAGATAGATGTATGTTATTTGATGAAAGATGTTCAGATTTCTGCATCTGGATGAGAAAAGGTACCCTGTTCCTTCCCCTTTATGTTTGTTGTTTGCTGCATAAGTTAGATGCAGGGGGAGCCTTAGGTCTTAGGCAGACAGAGGATGTCTAAGAGTAAGATTTTTATGAATCCAAGTATGTATTATCCCATACTCAGTCAGGAAGGGAATGATAAAAGAATAGAAGAGATAAGAAATAGGTTGATATTCTTAGAGGCTGAGCAGGCCCAGTTAAAAAGCAGTAACCCTGTTGTGTCTGCCAGTCAGAAAGCTAAACCTCCTGTCAGCCCTTTTGATCCTTTGTATGACCAACTGGATTTGTCATGGGTGGATTATAAAGTAGAAACTATGCCCGCTAGGATATATTGTCAGATGCCTAGATTTAGTGGTCACAGTGTGTGTGATGGGAATGCACATATCCAAAATTTTCACAGTTTTATGGGAAAACATTCATTCAGAGATGAGGATATGTGGGTGAGGTTTTTTGTTAGGTCCTTTGATGCAAAAGCAAAAGACTGGTATTTGAGCTTTTCAAAAGGATCCTTTACCTGTTGGGATGAGCTTGCTGACTGTTTCAAGGAAGAATTCGCAAAAGAACTGGCTGATCTTGTTGCAGAATTGATGAGAATCAGAAAACAAGATGAAGAGCCATGTGTTGATTTCAGTCATAGGTTTGCAGTAGCCCTTTCACAGATCCCAGAAGTCTTCAGACCTGACACTTCAGCCTGTGTTGGCATATTCTTTGAGGCTTTTGAGGAGGGCTTTTGAGGAGGGCTCTAGTGCATTACTGAGGGATTTCAAGGTGACAAGTATGCAGATGGCATACAAGTTCGTAGAAAAAATAGAAAAAATCAGAAATGTGCACCTGCTGGAATCCCTGTCCCCAGGCCTTGGTGTGAGAAATGGTTATGAAGCTGCAAATGACCAAATGATTATGGCATCATGTGCAGATAAAAATGAAAATAAAAGCATAGAGGTTGAGACTGCTATGTTTGAACATAATGCTAACAATACTGCTCAACTGGATTGTTCACCAGTTGAGGATGCCAGTGAAAGGACTAATGAGGACTCCCATTGCAATGATGAGGCATCTGACCATGAAAACAATAACGAGGTTGTGGACAGCAATGAACAACTTTTGGAATGGACCTGTGGAGATAATTGTGAGTATTGTACTCAAGACAGAGAAGATATAAGCAAACAGAGAAACAGTCCTATGTGTGACCCATTGACTTCTTTTCAAACACATGGGGATCGTGAAGAGCAGTCAGAGATTGAAACAAGTGCTGGTTCAGAGCATGATTGTTTTTCATTTGATGACTGTTTTGCTTATGACACACAAGCTGATACTCCTCCATAAAGGGAATCCATTGGTGATGAAGATGCATGTTCTGCTGCCCATGAACAAATGGCATACTATAATCAAACTGATGCACCTGGGTCACCCATTTATGACACATATGGTGATGAGGATCTGTCTGAGTATGGTGAAGATCTAGACACTATTTTTGGCTTAGATTCTGTTTCTCATCCTGATGAAAGAGGAAACAACATGCATCAGGTAAGTGACTGTGAAAATGTGCCTGATTTGAAAGAGATGCCAGAGCCTGATCTTTTCCAGCCTGGTGCTGCTGATTGTTGTGTACATGATGTGCACAATTATGATTTTGAAAGCTTTTCTTTTGATGTGCCAGCATATAATACAATGAGCCCTGATCTTCCTAGTTGTGTGGTGGACTTTGAGTGTTTTCAGTTTTCAGTCCAGCTAGGAGATCATGTTGCAATGCATATTGCTAATATAGATGACAAGTGCTATATGCCATATGAGTATGCATTGCTTGATAAATTCTACACCCACATGGCACATGATGCTGAAGGTTGTCTGCATAGGGGTAACAATGACAAGCCAAATCAGAGGGTTGAGTATGCAGATGACAAGATTTGTTTGTGGGTGGATCTCTGTAGTATCTCCAAGCTTGACCCAGTGCATGCAGATGAAAACAAGATATTTGACAAAGGGAGATACATGTTTTTCTTTTCTTGGTGGCCTTAGGCCATCAAGTATGTTTGGTGATGCAGGTCAGTGCAGTATTTGACTCTGTGCCCAATGGATAAAGGACTGGTCTGCATCCTAGAGTTCTGGGGTTCTCGCTGCAGTCTTGCACCTGCACGTCCCCAGACAGAGCCAGTGTTAGTGCTTGAATTGACTGACAGTTTTTGAGCAATTTTCATGCAGGCACCTTCCTTAAAGATGTTCTAAGTGTTGGACCTCCTCAGCATTTTTCAGCTGCAGCATCATATTTTCCTGAGGAGGAGGTCATCATCATCATGTTTTCTGTCAACCGGTTTTTCATCAGGATCATCATGTTTCAATATCGGGTGATGTTTGGATATCATCCCGATCCTGCTGATGAGCTACAGTGTGCCTTGATCTTCTTGCGGGGGGTGATTTTTCAAATATCTGGTGATCTTCCGATTATCACCCTGCCCTTTTATGATGATGATGTCACCCCGATCTCCCGAAGGGGTCATTTTCTAAGTAGTTCGACCCGACCTGTTTTTCTTAAGGGTCGTCATCATCATCATCATATTTCCGGTTATCACCGTGTTGCTTGCGAGGGTCATCATATTGTCTACCTGCATGATCTTTCGCTGGGGTGATATTTTAACATCGGGTGATCTTTGTTAAGATCATCCTGATGATGTTGTTGTAAAGTTCTAAGTGCGACCCGATATTCATCGTGGTCATCATATTTTGAACGTCAGGATGATCTTAGTCAATATCATCCTGATGATGTTGTATCATTCATGTTCGTTGTTTTATCACCCTGATGATGCTGACGTCATTCTTACGTTAGGGTGATATCCAGTTTTCTGCTTGTCTGCATCATGATGTTTCCGAATGGAGATATCCGCCTGTCGGCTTCATGCATTATCCAATGGGGGTGATCATTTCAAATATCAGTCACATATTCATATATCACCCTGATCTTATAGTGGAGCTACAGTGTAGCATGATATGTGTGCATCAGGATAATATTTCCAAATATCTGGTTATCTTCCGAATATCATCCTGATGCCGATATGATGATGACGTCATCAAGGTCCGGGGGAGTCATATTTCTAACACTGATCATCTTGTGGAGATCCCCCGATATTTGCAAACATGATGATGACGTCATCCGGATATGAGGAGGTGCACAGTAGGTAGATATACTGATGACGTCAGTAGGATATGACGGTGACGTCATCAGGATATTCATCGGCCAGACATTTAGTATCGGCTAAGCAGGAGGATCTTCCTCCGATGCATCAGGTTGTGCTGATGAAGGCGATTATCATGCAGGTGATATTGCGATGATGATGCTGACGTCAGGATGATTTTCCAAGCAACAGGATATCATGCTGTTGGAGGATGATGATGAAGTCTTATACTAGTGTCGTCAGGAGCAAAAGCACCGACATTATATATGCTTGTGGCCTAGTATATAAAGTGTTGAAAAGGTCGCCGCAGGGTGCATGTGGGATAATTGATATCCTGCATTTTTGAAATATCATGACGATGAGGTATCTTGGCGGGAAATGGTTGCGATGCACAGTTTGACATTTTCCCGAGGCCGCGGGTTGGTGCACCATTAATGGCGAAGGTTGCAGAGGTATGGACGGATCTGGTACCCGATTGAAGGTGTACATCAACGGACAGTGGCACAGGGCTCGAGGTTTCTTCCTGTCTCCTCCCCTACCTGCTGTATTCATGTTTGGGTGCCAATCGGGTAATGCGTTGAGCACCATTTTTCTGATACTGTGTATCTGGCGCAATTTTTGGTCAACCGTGTAATTAATTGTTGTGGTACACTACCTGGCTGTTATAAGCAGGAAGTGTTACTCATTTTTGGTTGTTGAAAACTAGACATTTTGGCTCTGTAATAAGATACAACTGGTTTTGGTTGCTCTGTGCAGCAAAACTTGTGAGTTTATGTATCTCCTATTGTACGATTTGGCAAGAATCCACTGATTTCATGGTTAATCTTATATGAATAATGCTGTGTTTGCATGTGTTATGCTGATTCTGTCTCCAGTTTTGCATGTATCTTTCTTACTGCAATAGGGATGCCATAAGTATAGACAGCTTAACACTCTTTATTGGGAGATATCTGTAAGGCAAATATCATGTGTATCCCCCTGAAATCCAGTTTTAGCTATTCATGCTGATCATTCACAGGTGTATGTCTACCGACTCCAAGCCCTGGATAGGCACCAATCTAGCACTGTGTTGAGGTTATACACCATGTCCAGCTTTGCATCCAAAATTCAAACTAAACCATCTCTTCCTTCCATCTGTTAGTTGTAGGATTAGGAGTAGGAAACCCTTGCATGCTCTCATCCCTAACCAGACATATATGTCCAAGAACGTTGCCCACCTTGTGATCTATCATATAGATCTTGGTCCATACATGAGAGTATTCTGCCTGTTGTTGTCAAGTTAGATCTTTCTATCTTTGAGCTAGTCAAGGTTATATCTTGAGTTATAGGGATACCCCCCTTGGTGCGGCAGAACCAGAAGTGAAGGGGAGGAGCTCACGCAACCTCTTGTATTAGTTGGCTAAATCTGCCTGTGCATTAGAAGTGGCAAACCCTAATGTTGATTCAGAAGAAAAGTCAACAGGTCCCACAAAGATAACCATCAAAAGACAAAAAGGCTAACAGATGCAAGGACTACACATGACTCCAATACAACCTTGGTCAAAATGAACATCACAAGCAACTCAACAACACTTACACACTTAACATGCAATTCCAGAGCCACTCACACAACCAAAGGAGGAAAATACAACTTGGGAGTACTAGACTTCAATAAGGAGGAGTGTCATCACATAGCTTGTCATGGGTTATCCTAGCAGGTCTTCCTAGGCACTAGCCCCCATCCTAGGTTATTCTGGGAGCCTCTCCCGACCACCAGTCCCCATACAAACTCATCTAGAACCAACCTACCTTTCATCAGGACAAGGTAGTTGATTTGCCATTTCAAGCCTTCTCATCTCACCTCAAGCCTAAATGAGCACTTGAGCCATGAGTGAGGCATACATTATCTTACTTAATGTGATTAACTACCCAACCCCTTAATTATTATTAGTTTATCACTGGATTAAAAACTTCCAATGGGTTATCCTGGCAGCCTCTTTGGGCACCAGCCACACATTCAAAGCCACTCCCCTACCTGCATCTAGAAGACCTTATCCATCAAGTAATACAATTACCATCACAACAACAAGTGCTCAAATACAATCCAAGGCATTTACCTTCTTGTATAGTCAATATAATCACATGTATAGGTACACTGAGCAAGGCATAAACCATCTTGCACCTGAATTATTCCAACATGAATAAGAAACCATATTTCAAGAATGCATTCCATTCAACTCACGAGATACACACATAGCTAACCCCCACACAATCACTATCTCCTAGGCCTCTGGAAATAACTTTTACAACACTTGACATCATAATGGTCACACATCACATTCACTTTCCAAGGCACATCCTAAACCAAGATCAATAATTCAATAACAAAACCACTAATGTAACATACGATCTGATGCACTAATAATAGTCTTAAAGAATGTAACATTATTCCAATCATGATCAATCATCTAACAACATAAGGTAACTCTAATGCAGACAATAATAACTTGAAGGGATATCAATTATTCTATAATAGAAAATTCAGTCAAACAAGACACTACCCACTATTAGACTAACCCACTTTCTACATTGATAAGGATCTTATTAAAATTCTAGACAACTTTGTGATTTCTATTCAAAGTAATTGTATAATAAAACATAAAGGATCATAAAGTAGATTAAAACCGATCATCCATTTAAATCTTTAGAAAATATATGAGTTAAATGCTAAACGTTTTATATCAAACCTAACCTCCACTTACTCACCCAATTTCATAACTAAGCACAATCTTTAATTTAAGTCATAAATAAGATTAGACTCCATTATATGACCACAAAGTTCCTTAAGGTGAAGAGGAAGCAAGATAGATAGATATATATATACACTTGACAAGTATTATTAAATCTAAACTAAATGTTATCTTCCACCAAAAGAATATCAAAGATATCTAAACATATAACAATCATAAATTAAATTCATAGACTAACTCTATGCATACTACTTAAAATATTCTAATTCATACTAGAATTAAAGACTTAACTAAGGTCATCATACACACCTTATAACTAGATCTAAAATAACAATTTAATATTTATGATATGATAATGTACATCCATTTGACTAAGATAAATATATATTAAGAAGCCTTATTTATTATCCATATCCTACTCTCTTACACTAGATAAAACTACTAATATTCTTAAATATACAAGATAAAATAATAAATCAAAAAAATATTTTAAAAGGATTTGGCTTTTTATTTATAAAACAATGCTTAAATATAACATATCTAAATAATAGGGATGAAATAAAATAATACTTAAATATAACACATCCCTAAATAATAGGGATTTGATTTCTCATAGATGAAATAAAATAATACTTAAATATAATACATCTCTCAATAATAGGGATTTGATTTTTCTATAAATGAAATAAAATAATACTTAAATATAACACATCTCTCAATAATAGGGATTTTATTTTTCTATAAATGAAATAAAATAATACTTAAATATAATACATCAAATTACATAATGAATTCCACTGATACATAGATTTAGAAGCAATAACTGTCTTCAAACACACTATGATAGGGAATCGCAGCATAGTAGGGTACTCATTATGAGTAATATTACACTGTCCCTTCACAAAACACATCACAAATATCCACATTAAACAAGTTCATTAGTAACTAAACAACCAAATAACACATAGTCAGATAGTCGCATAATCCACGTAGTAAAACAAATCTACACAATCAATTAATCCATAACTGATCACAACATAAGCATAATGTACTAATCATAAAGTATCAATAGTGTCATCATAGTAAACATCAATGAATGTCATTAACTACATCATAATAGTAAGCCTACCATCAACATGTCTATCATACCCTAAGTATTTCAAGTATTTTACCTTCATCTTCATGCTCCTTAGTCTGACCACCTGCTCATCTAAGGTGAGAATGGAGGGGCACTACATCCTCCCCCCCAAAACTTGACTTCCTCCTCGAAGTCACAGACTAGGGTGGAAACATAACATATTAGTATTGCAACTTTCTATTGCCTACATGCGCATCCATATTAAGCAATTGTTCATAAATAGGCACAATCATTCTATAACAATAAGAAGAACATTAATTCTTTACCTTTAAGGCGTATCATGTGATCTACTTATATCTAATCACACATATTTTGAAAGTTTCATACGATTTAGAGAATTGCATTCACATATAATCAAGGAAAAATACATCTCATATCTTATTTCCACTATGCTTTTGACTATTTACCAACATACACAGTACAATTCTCCACAGAGTCCTCCCTTGAACATACTATCAGAGGTTTGACATGAACATGATAGAAACAACACTTAACATAAAATGGGGCCAACAGAACCAAACATTTGGAATAGCCACCATAGAAAATTTAAAAATAAATGCAAACCCAAGTGGGAAAACAATCAAATCCAACTTTAAGTCACAAAGTCTCAGCAATTTTCCAACAATATATATCAAGTATAAAAGAAAGAGTTTTGGTGACCATTCTTGTCATAAGAAAGTTTAAAGAAATAAAATTCACTGTTAAGCCCCAACGACAACACCTGAAACAACTGTCAGAAAAATTCCATAACAACCAAATTACATATCAAATTCACATCACTATGTGACTAATTTTATCCACAAAAAGGGAGTATCTGCTACACAACACTCAAGGACACAAGGTCCAGAATGCATTAGAGAACATACACCAACACTCAAAGAATTAAGTTAACTATATCCTCTTATCTAAACAACTTTTATACAAGGATTTAAGGCAACACAATCACTACTTATTTACTTGAAAAACTTCTATCTTTAATGCAATACAATTTCTTTTTACTAAACTATGGAAATATGCAATTACTTCCTTATGCCGGATGATATTTACATAGAACATGTATGATGTCACACACAAGAATAATTGATAACTATAATTGACTTATAGTATCACATTCATGATCTTATGGGTCCAACGCAAGCTCCAATTTGATCTCCTGCACACGGTTCTCACATAGGCATACAAAATGATAACTTCCATAAATCACAACAATTCTTCCATATGAGGTCATGTCTACCTAGGTGATAAATGTTAGGTTATCAACAACCACATTAAGATACCCCACACATGACAACATCACATAACCACATGATTCGCCAAATGATTAAGTCATTCCACTACTTAAATACATGTACTATTCAAAAAATTCATATTGGCAAATATATCATCACATTTTTAGAAATCAAGAAGGAAGAATACATCATAGACACACAAGTAAAATAGGACATAAAGAATTCATTTCTTAAAGAGCAAGTCTGCAAACTTATTAACCTTCTAATTTCATACTAATGCACACAGGTGAGAGGTACTATTACCAACCCATCACAAAGAGAAAATCATTTAACCTAGAGCAACATCAACAATCCAGAAGTCTCAATGTTGCAACCTGGCTCTAATACCAAGTGTAATGCCCCGCCATGCAACCCTAAAGAAAAGGAAGAAATATTTTTTTTTCTTTAGAAGTGGTAATAACAAAACATAACATGGTCTAATAGCAACAAGTTAAACTAACATCTCTAGGGATTACATAGCTGCATCATTGAAATACAACAACAACCAACAACATATATATTTTAATCAAATACACCAACTAGCTTCTTTCATTATGACATCCAAATACATCAAGAAGTTTGTACTAAGATTACAAGTACAAATAGTTTATCTTATAAGAGGAATTACATAGTTTCATTGATACAAAAGCTCTCTTTCTAGATACATTAATTACATAAGGATTTCTTTTGATACAAAAGATCTAAATACAAATAGTACAAATGTCCATCTTTGATACATGTGTAAAACTAGAATCAAGAGAGATACATCTTCTTTACACACGAGCCACGATGCCAGAAAACTAATGGAATAAAGCACGACCACCCAACCATGTGGAACCCTAGGGTCCACCCCTCATGCTAGGAGATGATAATGAGGTCCCACAAAGACAACCATCAGAAGACAAAAGGCTAACAAATGCAAGGACTACACATGACTCTAATACAACCTTGGTCAAAATGAACATCACAAGCAACTAAACAACACTTACACACTTAACATGCAATTCCAAAGGCACTCACACAACCAAAGGAAGAAAATACAACTTGGGAGTACTAGACTGCAATAAGGAGGAGTGTCATCACATAGCTTGTCATGGGTTATCCTGGCAGGTCTTCCTGGGCACTAGCCCCCATCCTGGGTTATCCTGGAAGCCTCTCCTGACCACCGCCCCCCAAACAAACTCATGTGGAACCAACCTACCTTTCATGAGGACAAGGCAGTTGATTTTCCATTCCAGGCCTTCTCATCTCACCTCAAGCCTAAATGAGAACTTGAGCCATATGTGAGGCATACATTATCTTGCTTAATGTGATTAACTACCAACCCCTTAATTTATTATTAAGTTATCACTGGATTAAAAACTTCTAATGGGTTATCTTGGCAGCCTCTTTGGGTACCAGTTGCACATTGAAAGCCACTCCCCTACCTGCATCTAGAAGACCCTATCCATCAAGCAAGACAATTACCATTACAACAAAAAGTGCTCAAATACAATCCAAGGCATTTACCTTCTTGCATAGTCAATATAATCACATGTATAGGTACACTGAGCAAGGCATAAACCATCTTGCACCTGAATTATTCCAACATGAATAAGAAACCATGTTTCAAGAATGCATTCCATTCAACTCACAAGATACACACATAGCTAACCCCCACACAATCACTCTCTCCTAGGCCTTTGGAAACAACTTTTACAACACTTGACATCACAATGGTCACACATCACATTCACTTTCCAAGGCATGTCCTAAACCAAGATCAATAATTTAATAACAAAACCACTAATGTAACATATGATCCAATGCACTAATAATAGTCTTATAGAATGTAAAATTATTCCAATCATGATAAATCATTTAACGACATAAGGTAACTCTAATGCAGACAATAATAACTTGAAGGGATATCAATTATTCTATAATAGTAAAGTTAGTCAAACAAGATACTACCTGTTATTAGACTAACCCACTTTCTACACTGATGAGGATCTTATTAAAATTCTAGACAACTTTGTGATTTCTATTAAAAGTAATTGTATAAGCAAAATATAAAGGATCATAAAGTAGATTAAAACCGATCATCCATTTAAATCTTTAGAAAGTATATGAGTTAAATGCTAAACGTTTTATATCAAACGTAACCTCCACTTACTCACCTAATTTCATAACTAAGCACAATATTTAATTTAAGTCATAAATAATATTAGACTCCATTATATGACCACAAAGTTCCTTAAGGTGAAGAGGAAGCAAGATATATATATATATATATATATATATATATATATATATATATATATATATATATATATATATATATACTTGACAAGTCTTATTAAATTTAAACTAAATGTTATCTTCCACCAAAAGAATATCAAAGATATCTAAACATATAACAATCATAAATTACATTCATAGACTAACTCTATGCATACTACTTCAAATATTCTAATTCATACTAGAATTAAAGACTTAATTAAGGTCATCATACACACCTTATAACTAGATCTAAAGTAACAATTCAATATTTATGATATGATAATTTACATCCATTTGACTAAGACAAATATATATTAAGAAGCCTTATTTATTATCCATATCCTACTCTCTTACACTAGATAAAACTACTAATCAATAAATTATTTTAAAGGATTTGACTTTTTATTTATAAAATAATGCTTAAATATAACATATCTAAATAATAGGGATGAAATAAAATAATACTTAAATATAACAAATCCCTAAATATTAGAGGTTTGATTTCTCATAAATGAAATAAAATAATACTTAAATATAATACATCTCTCAATAATAGGGATTTGATTTTTCTATACATGAAATAAAATAATACTTAAATATAATACATCTCTCAATAATAAGGATTTGATTTTTCTATAAATGAAATAAAATAATACTTAAATATAATACATCAAATTACATAATGAATTCCACTGATACATAGATCTAGAAGCAATAACTATCTTCAAACACATTGTGACAGGGAATCACAGTATAGTAGGGTGCTCATTATGAGTAATACTACACTGTCCCTTCACAAAACACATCACAAATATCCACATTAAACAAGTTCATTAGTAACTAAACAACCAGATAACACATAGTCAGATAGTCGCATAATTCACGTAGTAAAACAAATATACATAATCAATTAATCCATAATTGATTACAACATAAGCATAATGTACTAATCATAAAGTATCAACAGTGTCATCATAGTAAAATTCAATGAATTTCATTAACTACATCATAATAGTAAGCCTACCATCAAAATGTCTATCATACCCTAAGTATTTCGAGTATTTTACCTTCATCTTCATGCTCCTTAGTCCGACCACGTTCTCATCCAAGGTGAGAATAGAGGGGCACTACATGATCAATCAAAAGGTAGGAACATGAATAGGAGACATCCACAAGCACATTGTAATCACCAGGAACATCCACACAACCTCTAACCACTTTGTCAAGAAGATTCTTTAAACTGGAGCACTTAAACAATACTGTTAGCCACGTTCATAAGGAAAAGATCACTTGTGGACCACCAAATCACAAGCCATTTGAGTTGAAGGTACATAACATCATCCCAGACTTAACTCTAGAACCACAGACCATAATACTTCAATGCAGAGGAATGCAGAGCAAAATAATTTCTTCCTGTCACCACTGAATGCACATAAAAATAGTTCTTACACTGGTGAACAAAACCCTCTCAAATCTTCATACCAAAGGCTCAAACTTGGAATATAGCATCTAAAGACTTCCGAAAATAACTTCCAAACTGCAAACAAAGTGTAGACACCTAAAAATGTCTCGACCACCAAACTGACTCCCGACATCCCTAAACATACCAATTTCCTTTCCAACCATTTAATTAAGTTTCTATTTAATTAATTACCCCTTTCATCATCTAAATCCACACCATTTTATCCCCAAAATTGAATTAATTTTATTAATTCAATAATCCAAACCTTAGCCAATTGATTTAATAAATATGCAAAATTTATTAAATCAATTCCCCCATTTTCCTTAAACCTAATTAATTAGTTAAAACCATGTTAACTAATTAATCCAGCCTACTAATTAGCCTATCCCTACCCTAGACAATTAAATAGCTATTATTTAATTGCCTACTCTAGCCTACCTCATCCTAGCCTTAGGATTAATTAATTAAATCACTAATTAATTAATCTTATCCCCCCTCTAATCCCTCTACTAATTTATTCCAGCCACATTAATTAGGCTAATCACCCTAATTAAGTGAGTCAAACCCTCTTTAGCACTTCTCTCCACATTCCCCAAATTTAAAATTCAAATAAATCACACATCACATTTACTCCTCTTACACATGTCATAACTCTCTTCCCCAAATAAATTTTTAATTCATTTTACCCTTCCCCATGTGAATTTTTAATTCACAAATAATCCATCTTACCCAACCTCATTTATTTACCCCTTTCCCAAAAATGAATAAAAGATTTACTTTTATTCCTAACCCTCCATCTTCCAAGATCAAATCTAGGCCCTCCACATCACTTTCATCCTCCACCATTGATCTCTCCATTCAATCTCCACCCTTGGATCAAAATCTCCCCAAAAAGTCTATAAATACAACCTCTCACAAGTCATTTTCATCATTCAATTCTATGCAAAGTTACCATGCCAAAATCATCTTTGAATAGCTAGTGAGTTGCACAATTGAAGAGCACTTCACATTTGAATCCATAGTCTAGGGATAATCTTGGTCTTGGGAGCTTCTTTTGGGTGCAAAGGCTCCTTCTTCCCTTGATGGGATTAGGTGGTGTTTTGTAAAGTATAATCATGTGTTTTATTTGCATTTGATTTAGTGTTTTTTCCTTATTGCATTATCTAATCTACATTGGCACGCCCGGTGGGACCCACAAGGTCTAATCTAATCCTTGTTTGTGAGTTGTTGTGTTAGTATCCAGCCTTTTTGCAGGTTCAGCGCTATTCGACCATCGCAGCGGCGCCATCACTGTCGTATTTTAGTGCTATTCCTCTTTCAGTGCTATTTCTACGCATTTATTTTTAATACTAACCCTACTCACGCGTTGTGTTTTTTTAGTTTTCCTGTTGTTTGCTGTGTTATTTGTTCTTCGTTTTGTAGGAAAACCAGGAATTACAGGGGGAGGTTATGGCAAATTTTTGAAAGAAAAGACAAAGCAGCATCAATCCCCCGTTTTGGCGCCATCCTTCAGATTAGCGCCATCGGTGTTCTCCCCAGATTCAGAAACACCGCGCAATGGCACCTTCACTACAATGGATCATTGCTATCATCTGCATCAGCGCCTAACTTAGGATTTATTAGCGCTATCTTCTGTATCAACGCATTTAATTTAATTAGCACTATCTTAGATTTTAATTAGCGCCATAAATTAGTTTAGCATCATTTTCATAAGTCGGGTTGTTCTGCCCGCAGTGGCACCTGTATATGTCTGTTTTAGCGCTATTCCGATAATTTGCTTTTCTGTTTGTTGCAGGTACTGCGGATACTAACAAAATCTTTTTGCAGGATGGTTTGTTAATTAGTTAGCAAACATTTCAATTTGGAAGCTAAAATGAACCTTTGTTTGCTTTGTCATTCTTGAACAAACATTTCAACTTGGTGTTTTAAAATTAACCCAAACAAATCCTTGATTGAAGTGTGTGTGTGATCATAACATTTATTTTTGGTGCTCTAAAATATACTTCTTTTGTGTGCCAACAAACAAACAATCAAAACACGTCAATTTGAGCTATAAAAAGAACAACAAATTGCATACTTCATTGGATAAAAAGAACAACAAACTTGCATTTCCACGCATCTAATCAAGACAATCTAAATACTTGTGTGAAGTGTCTTCATGATTGTGTCAAGTAGAGTGAGAAGTGTATGCTCTTCCCTCACACCTTTTTGGTGATCTCGGGAATCAAAAACTTCTCACAACACTTTGCATTAATCACCCTCCATCTAATCCAAAGATCTAAAATTGAACCATGTTGAGTGTGATATAATCATAGGGAACACATATGCTCTCCCCTCACATCTTTGTATGAACTTGGGGATCAAAAGTGTTTTCATGATTGTATTGCTTTTGTAATCCTTAGAGGGCCTGGCACCCTGCTTCGAAAGGCGGGAACGACCCAAGCGGCATCAAGCTAAAGCCAAGCTCTTCCAAGCCGCTATATAAAATAAGGCGTTTGAGACAAAAGTCTCAAGCGATAGGTGTTGTTTTGTTGTACCGACAGCCAACCTCCCCATAAACCCTCCAAGGCGCAACCCTTGGAGGCTAGGAGACTCCATAACGGAGAGTAGTGCTGCCGCACGTATAACCACCTGAACGGATGCCCTTACTAAGAGCCATTGTTGTAGTAAGCCAAAATCCTTCTATTTGTTGACGTAGAGGGCAAAACCCTTGAAGCGGCCCCGATTCATGCGGTTCTTAGCCGAGGTAGTAGGGACAATCTAAAAGTTTGGAGAGGGTCAAGCCTTATAAGAAACCCAGATCTTGGTATGCGTGAGAAGTGTGTACAATTGTAAGGAGGAGCCGGTGCTACCAAGATCCTAGAGCTACCCACTTTGAATAGGCGCAGCTAGGGGATTCAACAAATATTGTCACAATCTCGCCTTAGGCTGTAAAAGTGTGCTTGTTCTAAACAAAATCATGTCATTTCACAAACAAAAATCATTGCTTGTTTTGCGTTCAAATGTGTGTTAAAGTGCTTTGATTTTTTCACAAACAACTTGCCAAGAGACAAAACAAATTAGAAATCTGTCAAACCTATTTTAGCACCATATCTGTCTTATTGTAGTGCCTTTTCACCTGTGGATTGGCACTATTTTGAGATTGACGTGCCTGAGATAGAACAAATCAGTTAGTCACATCCCAAACAGACAAATTCAAAATTCTGCCATCAGAAAGTCCAAAATTTTGCCATCAGAAATCTGTCAAACCTGTTTTAGCGCCATATCTATCTGATTGTAGCGCCTTTTCACCTGTGGACTGGTGCTATTTTGAGATTGACGTGCCTGCGACAGCAAATCAGTTAGTCACATCCCAAACAGACAAATCCAAATTCTGCCAGCAGGAATCCAAAAAGTTTGCCATCAGAAATCTGTCAAACCCTGTTTCAGTGCCATATCTATCTGATTGTAGCGCCTTTTCACCTGTGGATTGGCGCTATTTTGAGATTGATGTGCCTAAGATAGTGAACTAGTCAGTCACATCCCAAATAGACAAATCCAAAATTCTGCCGTCAGAAATCCAAAATTTTGCCATTAGAAGTCTATGTAGCTTGTTTAGCGCCATATCTGTCTTATTATAGTGCCTTTTCACCTATGGATTGGCACTATTTTGAGATTGACTTGCTTGAAGCAAAGACCCATTTTGTTGTGATCTACACCTTCTATTCTGCCATATTCCATATCCATCTCTCCGCCAACAGTCCAGCCATTTTCTTCAAAAAATTTCCCAAAAATTGCACCTTCTTGACCTTAGAGAATTAATCACCACCATTGTTGGACCCCATTATCAGCACAAACACATATCTATCCATCCCCATTCATTCCTTTTTGCATGTCTCCTTGGACCAATATAAAATCATTTCAAAAATCCACATCCAAATCAAAACCCCATCAACAAATCAACAATCAAATCTTGTTACCCTTTTGAGCCAAAGTTAGATCTAGATCTTATCATTAACATCACATTTTCCTTGAAAAGTCATTAGTCTACATTTCAAGAAAAACAAATCACCTCTCTTTGCATAAGGTCATTAGTCTACCCCAAACAAAGAAAATTATCATCCTTTGTGTGCCAAATCAAAATCTAGATCTTATCCAAAAGCTCAATTCAAAAAACATCAACAAACATCACCTTCACCATCCTAAATCAATCAAAAAATCAAAAACATCACAATTCCAAATCCCTTTCTTATCATCCATCTTTGGTCCAAAATTTGTGTAAAAATATCAATATCACCCATTCATATCACCCTTAGGATAAAACCTTTGGAAAAACACATCGATCTTCACCATACCCTTCTACTCCATCTCACTACCACATCCATCTTTGGCTCCAACAAAATAAATTCAATTCTCTAAGGTCTCCACCTCACCCCACATCTAGAAATCAAATCCATACATGTATGCCCACCACAAGATCACAACACAAAAGAAATCAAGAAATGGCAGAACGATGGCCCTTTGGCATGCCTAACACTGACAGTAAAAACATACCCATTTATCAAACATACAATCCACCTACATATTCCTTCATCCCCCCATTTGGCGCCAATGACCCTTTTCACTTCTTACCACAAGCACCAACACCACCACCACCACCACCACAAAATGTCCCGACCATATCCCAAGATGACCTAGATGTCTTGACCTTCACGCAAGATGCCGATAATATGGATCTACTTGACAAAGTCCTAAGATTGGACCCAAAGAGATATCTTGACCATCTTCTCAAGCTTGGTGCTCAACTTCCCCCCATCACAACATCATCACAACCATCCACTTCTACAGTTGTCCCCAACACATCAAACACCCAAGCATCCACATCACATGTCCAACCCACAGTCTCTCAAACATCAACACCTAACATATCTATCACCTCCACAACCTCAACCGCTGCCACACCTATAATTTCCATGGCCATACCTAACATCTCCCAACCCGTCATCACTTCTACTACCACAACTACCGTCAACCCTTCCACTTCAAACATAATGGGCATACAAGGCAACATCACACAAGCAAGTACCTCCACAAGTGTGCCCCCACCAAACCCTCACACCCTTGCTTACCTACGACACTTATTCTCACAACAATCCCACAACATCTCTAACCAATCCAACGTCCACATACCCAATGTCAATCCCGCAGGTCAACATAATCCCAATGCCCAAATACCCCCACAGATTCTCCGACAACTCTACGCGCACCAACAATCTCACAACACATCTAATCAATCCAACGTCCACATACCCAACGTCAATCTCACAGGTCAACATAATCCCAATTCCCAAATACCCCCACATATTCTCCAACAACTCTATGCGCACCAACAATCTCACAACACATCTAGTCAATCCAACGTCCACATACCCAACGTCAATCTCACAGGTCAACATAATCCCAATTCCCAAATACCCCCACATATTCTCCAACAACTCTACGCACACCAACAACAGCAGGCACTAATCAATCTAAACCCCAATCCACAACACCAACATCTTAATCAAACCAATCTCCAACATCAAATCCCACCCCACCTCCAATATCTCACCAATCAACAACCCTACACATTCCAACCGCAACAACCACAGGATCTCAACACCGTCCTACAAAGCTTAATCCAAAAGGTAGATGACCTACAAACTGGGGGCAAATGCAAATACTATTCTTTTGAGGATATTTGCCCCTACCCATTTGACCGCACATTGTATATGCCTCCTTTCCCTAAAAACTTTGAAATGCCAAAATTTGACAAATACAAGGGAAAGGGAGACCCTAGGGACCACCTTAGAGAATTCTACATTGCTTGCCTCGAAGTCTCTAACAACAATACATATCTTATGAGACTCTTTCCACGAAGCCTTGGCGGCTAAGCCGCTGAATGGTTTGCCCATCTTCCACCTGGAATTCGAACATTTCCCGAGCTTGCGGAGAAGTTTGTCAACCACTTTTCCTACAACTTTGAACATGAGGTATCTATGACTGACCTTTGTAATACCAAACAAAAGAATGGTGAAGCTTTTGCTTCTTTCCTACAAAGGTGGAGGGGCCTAGCAAGCAAGCTCCCATGGCCTATTATTGAAAAACAACTTGTCACCATGTTCGTGGCCAATCTCAATCAGGAATTAGGTTTTCACTTACAGATTCTGTGCGCATCTACCTTTGAAGAGGTTATCGACAAAGGCACCACTGTTGAATGAGCCCTCATTGCCAAGGGTTCCATCAAACTTTACGATCCCAAATCCAACAACAACAACAATAACAACAACCACAAAACCAATCACAACACCCCCAATACAAACAACAATACCAACACGCAATCTAATGATAAATCACGTTATTGGGGGAAGAGCAAGAATAATCTGAATGACGGCGTCACTGATGTGAAGGCCGTCCAACACATCCAAAATCACACACCAGCACACACGTATGCAGCAAACACCAATAACTAAAGAGGACCAAATAAACCCCGCAAACATCGCTGAAATTTCACGCCGTTAGCAGAACCTATTGAGGACATCCTCGATAGATGCCTCAAGCAAGGAGAAATCACACTCCCACCTGTTAGACCACACCAAGACAATGACCTCAAGGCAGCATGGTATAATGAAAATGATTATTGGGAGTACCACCGCGTGGCAGGTCATAAAACAGCGGACTGCATGCAATTAAAACATTGTATCCAAGACCTAATAGATCAAAATCTCATCAACCTTGAGCACAGTGCACAGCCATCACCAAATGCTAACCTTGGAGCTTACAAGGATCCTTTGCCCAACCATAACAAAGCTTCATCATCCAATCAAGCGTACAATGTCACTCCACCACCCACACACTACGACTACATTGTCGGCCGCATCAAATCCTCATCCCACTCTGTCAACACAATCACCATTCGGGCACAAGCACCTGATTGCGCCATCACAACCCATCGAGGCCGTGTCTCAATCCGCACTGCCCCTCCCACTGAATCAACACCCCCATCCACATCTGATCCCCTCCCCCCCCGTCCAAATGCCCGTCCATCACCCACCACTCGATACAACCTCCTAGACCATCTAGGAAAGACACCCGCACAAATCTCCATCCTTGAGCTGCTTCGCACATCACCCCGCCACAAGGACATTCTTGACAAGGCCCTTTTGGAAACACAAGTCCCCGCAAACTTGGATGTCAATCAATTTCAAGCCATGGTCGGCCATATTGCTACACCACACCATATCACGTTCTCTGAAAAAGATCTCCTTGCTTCCGAACACCTACATAATGATGCACTACATATCGAGGTCCGCATTCACAAACACACCATTAAAAGGGTCCTAATAGATGGTGGTTCTGGCCTAAATATATGCACTCTAAAATTGCTAAAACACTTGGGGTACTCAGATGTGGTTGTGGATGCTAGCGAGTGCATAACAATCAAAGGATATGATGACACCGAGAGGCTATCTGAGGGTACCATAAAGCTCCCTATTCAAGTGGGACAGAAAATCCTTGAAACCAAATGTCAGGTTCTTGATCTTGACCTTCCCTATAACATTCTTCTTGGCTGCCCATAGATCCATGCCATGCAGGCTGTCCCCTCCACTTTCCATCAATGTCTCAAATTCCCCCACAATGGCACCGAAGTCACTATTTATGCCGATCCATGTCCCTTCCAATACTGCAGTTTTTTGGAAGGACACAACCAAACCTTCTGTCCATACAATAAAGCCACCACCCAAATCACTCCAACAGCTTCCACTTCATATATGGACCCCACCAACATCGCCACCACTTCATCGCAAACACCTTCACCACCTGAGGTCAAGATCAAGATCAGCGACCAAGGCTGTGGGGAATACAACCTTCACGGCACCTTTTGCGTAGGCTTATTACCCACTCCTAAGACATTTGGCACTCCAAACACAGAGGCAGCTGACACAGTCATCATCAAATACAAACCCTCGCCCATCTTTGAGAAAAAACATCTTCTGGATCAGGACATACTTGAAGATATTTCATCTTGGCTTTATAAGGATGAGGCAATAGAACAAGACATTCCAACCATCCTAACAAACAGTTACGGCAAAGGATCTGAGATAGTCAAAAGCATGGGTTACAAAGGACAAGGCGGCATTGGCCTTCATGAACAGGGCATTGTGGAACCACTGCAAGCAATGAGGAACCCCTATACTCAAGGGTTAGGGTATGGTCAACCACAACGCATCCTTAATACCGGTGAATGTATCTTAGCCGAGTTTGCTCTAGTTTCTCTAGATGTTGACAATATTAACGAAACGGACCTACAAGACTCCTTTAGCGACTTTGCCGATTTATTTGCCTCCTCCATTTGCACCATCTACTCCGTCACTACTCTCGCCTCATCATCCAATGACCTACCATTAGTATACCTTGACCTCATCGACTGGGACCAACGAGGACCTCCTATTTTTGACATCGCACCTAATGACGAAGCCATTGCTGAAATGATGGGAGTAAGAGACAACTTCCCCTTGGGAGATCATAGAGCTGGATACATCATGGAACTCAATCCATCTGCCTATTTTGGGGAGACAACCCCTGCTTCTAGTCGCAAAAATATAGAAACAAAAAATGGATCTGATGGTGAAAACCGTTCCACGGCAGTATCAGATCCTAGAAAAGTAAAAATAAAGGACGTATCTCCTGGTGAAAACCTCCATGAGGCACCAGGGGATGGAAGCATGGGCCTCCTTGAAATAGATAAAGTATATCCTGACAGATCACCCATCTTGGTTGAACCAGTGCAGGAAATGAATCTAGGGATAGAGGAAGAGCTGAAAATCACATATCGAGTAGAATCCCTTAGCCTGTTCGAACAGGAAGACTTCTTGGCATTTTTCACACGCAGAAATCACAACTTTGCATGGACCTACGCAGACATGCCAGGGCTAGATCCTGCCTTAGTCGTTCATCATCTTGCAGTGCGTCCTGATGCCAAACCAGTCAAACAGAAGCTCCAAAAGATGAACCCTCAGGTGGCCCTTCTTGTCAAAGCAGAGCTCAAAAAGTTACTAGATGTGGGGTTCATACGTCCAATTGATTATCCTAAATGGGTTTCAAATCTAGTACTCGTTGCTAAACCAGATGGCAGAATCCACTGTTGCACTGACTTCAGAGACCTCAACAAAGCCTGCCCAAAGGATGACTTCCCACTTCCCAACATTTACATGATCGTGGATCTTACCGTAGGGCACGAGATGCTATCCCTCATGGATGGCTTTTTAGGATATAATCAAATCAAAATTGCCGAAGAAGATCAGCACAAAACATCTTTTATATGCCCATGGGGGACATACTGTTGGGTAGTAATGCCATTCAGCCTAAAGAATGCAAGAGCTACTTATCAACGAGCAAAGACTGTCATCTTCCACGACCTCTTTCACCACATCATGGAGGACTACGTTGATGACTTACTTGGCAAATCAAAAACCAGAGAAGAACACTTAGAGGTGCTAGCCAAAATCTTTGACAGGCTAGAGCAATATAATGTTCGTCTAAATCCAAAAAAGTGTCTTTGGCGTCACTTCAGGCAAATTGTTGGGATACATAGTCTCCAGACGAGGAATCGAGGTGGACCTAGCGAAAGTCAAAGCTATTACTGAAATGCCACCTCCTAAAACCTTGAAACAACTGAGAAGCCTGCAGGGTAAACTACAGTCTATCCGCCGATTCATTGCTCAACTTGCTGACAAATGCCAACCATTTCAACATCTCCTCAGGAAAGATACAGCTTTCACTTGGACTACTCAGTGTCAGGATGCCTTCGACCAGCTAAAAGCATATCTAGCCAATCCCCCTATTTTATCTCCACCAAGACAAGGAGAGCCCCTCCTCTTGTATATTTCTATGACTGACACAGCAATTGGGGCTTTATTAGCACAACATGATGAGCATGGGAAGGAAAGAGCCATCTACTACATCAGCCGCACCTTGATTTCCTATGAGCTTAACTACACACAGATTGAACGAGCATGTCTTGCCCTGGTTTTCACATCACAAAAGTTAAGACATTATATGATCAATCACAAGACTAAGCTCATTGCTAAGATTGACCCACTCAAGTATTTGCTAAATAGGGCAGCTCTCACTGGAAGAATGGCAAAATGGGTCATGATTCTCACCGAATTTGACATAGAATACACAGAGAGAAAGGCAATCAAAAGGCAAGTCATAGCAGATCAACTGGCTGAGGCACCTATTCAGGTAGAACATCCTACAATAGCAGAATTTCCAGATGAGGCCATCTTGACAATCACACCAGCCACAGATACATGGAAAATGTACTTTGATGGATCCTACACTCATAGAGGCTCAGGGGCAGGCATCCTATTTGTTACCCCCCAAGGTGATACGATCCCTAAATCACAGGTCTCTGAATGGCCATCCAATGGAAAATAGACAAACTAACTGTGTATGGCGATTCTCAACTAGTCATCAGGCAAGTCAATAATGAATATAAAACCAAGGATGATAAGCTTCTTCCCTATAAGAAGATGGTTGATGACTTTAAAGATTATTTCGGTGACATCCACTTTGAGCAGATTCCAAGGTTAAACAACAAAACGGCAGATGCCATGGCCACCATCGGATCTCTTGTTGACATGAAGCAAGGCAGCAAGAAATGTGAATTCCTGATCGAAGAGCTCCCCATCCCAGCATATGACGTTCCCCAATCTGAACTAGTGTGTGAAATCGTTGGTCCCTTATCCCCCTGGTATTAGGAAACTTACCTCTACCTTCATGATAACATCCTCCCCAACAACCTATCCCCATCACAGAAAAAATCCTTCATTCGCCAAGCCTCTCGTTTCATCCTTGTAGGTGACACCCTCTACAAAAGGAGTCTTGATGGTACGCTTTTACGATGTTTAGACTCTAGGGAAGCTGAGGCAGCTTTGGAAGAGGTACACGTAGGTATTTGCGGGGCACATTCAAGTGGACCAGCTCTTTCTAAGAAGATCCTGAGGACTGGCTATTATTGGCCCACCATGGACAAGGATGCACATCAGTTTATTAGAAAATGCCTCCCATGTCAATAGCACGGCGATCTCATCCACGCCCCAGCATAGGAGCTGCAACCAATCACAACACCATGGCCTTTCTCACAGTGGGGACTCGACCTCGTAGGGAAAATCCATCCTCCATCTTCCAACGGCCATAAATTCATAATAACTGCTACCATATATTTCACAAAGTGGGTGGAAGCAATACCACTCACCTTCACCACAGGCATCCAAATCTCCAAGTTCATTCTCCACTACATCATCTGCTGCTATGGTATCCCCCATTCCATTGTCACTGATAATGGGAAGCCATTCAAAAACCAAGAAGTTCACACTTTGTGCGAAAAGTTTGACATCAAACACCGATTCTCCACGCCATATTACCCCCAAGGAAACGGTCAAGCAGAGGCTTCTAACAAAACCATCCTCCGCATCTTAAAAAAGACAGTCAATGAAGCTGGCCGCGACTGGCACCTCCAACTCAACCCCACCCTATGGGCTTACCGCACCAACATCCGCACTCCTACTGGAGCCACTCCATACTCACTGGTATTCAGATCAAAAGCCATTTTACCTATAGAGGTTGAGCTCCCATCCCTCCGAGTATCATTGCAAAATATTATCTTTGATGAAGACTATCGCGTCGCAAGGTTGCATCAACTTGAACTATTGGATGAGAAATGCTTGAATGCATTAAATCATTTACAGGCATACCAAAACCACCTTGGAAGAAGCTACAACAAAAAGATCAGAACCAGAAAGTTTGAGGTAGGTGATCTGGTCCTAATGGAAAATCAAAAGAACCTGCAAGAGCATCGTAAGCAAGGAAAATTCAAACCTAATTGGCTAGGACCTTATGTCGTCACTGCCGACTATGGGTCAGGAGCTTATCAGCTTGCAACACCTGAGGGGCAGCCTCTAGATGAGCCAATGAACATCTTGCATCTCAAGCGATTCTATGCATAACCCATCTGGTACCACAAGTCAAAAAATCAAAAAAATATAAAAAATTAATCAAACACCAAAAAAATCAAAAAATCAAGAAAAATCAGAGTGCAATAAAAACTTCCAATGGTGAAAATCACCTCGGTGACGCCTTGGATAAGTACCATGGTGAAAACCTGTTTCAGGCGCCATGCGTAGTGGCTGGTTCTACCATCTAATAAGTCCTCTTTCCATCATAACACTCCATACCCACACATCCTATGGCTTGAAATTCTGAAACATCAAGTTTGTTCACCCATTCTGCACTACCTCACCCACCCACAACCCCATCCATGGAACAAGGATCCTTGTAAGCTCTCCTTTGTACAGTTCATAAAATCAGAAAATCCAAAAACATCATAAAATCAGAAAATCCAAAAACATCATAAAATCAGAAAATCCAAAAACATCATAAAAAATAGAAAATCCAAAAATAATCCCCCCTTGCATCAATCTCACATCCCATCATGATCATCTAAACACACATCAACCCTCGTCACATCCCATCCCAAACCATTCCCACATCATCAAGTCTTGCCAGAACTACATATTCATTTCACCCGCATCTTAAAAGTACCTTGATCCCATGGACACAGGGTATGTAGGCAGTCTGGAATATGAAGGATGTTTCCAGTACTCAAGTATCTAAGATGCACCCATCCCACCCATTGGGATGGTTCCCACTCACTGAGCTTTCTCGATCTACGAAACGATACGCATGCTACACATACCTTTGAAACATAGTCCCTCGCGCAAAAATCATCAAGCAATAAACCAACTGTAATCTTCCATTTGGCCTGAATGTTCTTTTACTCATCTTCCACAAACTCTTCAATCAAAACAGATCTGCGTCCTAGGATATGTCTTTCCTACAATGGACAAAAATCTATCATTCTATCACCACGTCTCTTGGCAAGAGCACACAAAGGCTATTTGTATCTTTTGTTGGTCTTTTTGCTTATTAATATTTATCTTTTTGTCTCACTCCAAGTAATCTCCAAAGCTACCTTGATCTCATTATATCATGGTATGTAGCAGATAGCCCTTGGAATAGACAGTCATTGTTTCGGTATGCTGTGCTTGTGGGTTGCTTTCATTACTCCAAGACTAGTATTCATATCTTGAAGTCCAGGATGGTTCTAGCATGAGGTGTCCTATTTGCATATACAGGTATCAACACCTTATATGCATTATTCACACTCACTGCTATGAGTCCCCTTCCTTCACTAGGCAAGATTATACTACCTTGGGCATGCATGAAATCAACCTATTGTTTGTGGGTCTAGTCCATGCAATTGTCAGATATACATCATCACCTAGGTCATTTCATACCTTTGTGAACTATATCCTACATTGCTACATTAAACTAAGAAATGCTCTCAATTAATTTTGTGCAACTACTGTTACTAGCTTGTCATCATCTTCCTAATCACTCCGTCACCTATCTCATATCGGCCTAGATTTGATAATCACTTTCCTCCCCCCCCCAATCTAACTCCCGCACTAACCCCATCTTCCCACCCTATCTCCACTTAACACATCTTGAACCAAACCAAACCCCCCCCCCCCCTCAATGACGTGGTATCTTATGACCTAACCATCCTCCAATCCCCCCACCACCATCCCCTAGATACTCTCACCCCTATCATCCCTGACACCTAACACGCTCTCCCATAGTCTCACCATTTAGGGTCAACACAAGGAACATCATGTGTATCAGGACTAGGCTACCTCACCTATCACCTAGTATGCATACCACCTAGCACCTAAATTGCATTTGCATTTTAATCCATTTGCATCACATATTAGGTTCATTTTAAATCCATTTACATCTCATTTTAGGTTCATTTTAATCCATTTGCATCACATATTAGGTTCATTTTAAATCCATTTGCATCTCATTTTAGGTTAATTTTAATCCATTTGCATCACATATTAGGTTCATTTTAAATCCATTTACATCTCATTTTAGGTTAATTTTAATCCATTTGCATCACATATTAGGTTCATTTTAAATCCATTTACATCTCATTTTAGGTTCATTTTAATCCATTTGCATCACATTTTAGGTTAATTTTAATCCATTTGCATCACATATTAGGTTCATTTTAAATCCATTTACATCTCATTTTAGGTTAATTTTAATCCATTTGCATCACATATTAGGTTCATTTTAAATCCATTTACATCTCATTTTAGGTTCATTTTAATCCATTTGCATCACATATTAGGTTCATTTTAAATCCATTTGCATCTCATTTTAGGTTAATTTTAATCCATTTGCATCACATATTAGGTTCATTTAAATCCATTTGCATCACATATTACGTTAATCCATTTGCATCACATATTAGGTTCATTTTAATCCATTTAAGTTGCATCGCATTTTAAGTTGCATTGCAGTCTAGGTTCATCCATTTAAAAACACAAGTAGATTTATTTTAGCTGCATATCATTACACATCATATCATAGGTGCATATTAAAAATAGCATCATCACATTGCATTCCATACATATCAACATCTCATAAACAATTAGTTGCATTACAACATTATCAGCATCACCATTGAAACAACTAGTGGCATATAACATAATCTCATACATTTTCATTCATAATAAATGATCATTAATCTACATATTCAGTTACATCATATAGTCCATAAAATTATAACACCATGCATATATCACCAAAACATCCATGCAACCACCAAATCACACACATCATTTGAAACAACATCATACATCCACAACATATAAAATATAACATGTGCATCCATCATATAAGCATTATCACAATAGAATATCATAAGCCATCAGAAGTCTCGCATCATATATAATCACCACAAAAAATGTACATCGATCACATCATCAAAAAATAAAGTGTCTTGATACAATGCCTCCAAGGGCTATAATGATATAACTCACATAGAGGATCCTCTCTCTGAGGGGGTAGGAGACGCTGGCCCTGGTCAAGCCTGTGATCTTGGTGGCAGCTGTGGCTGTGGCGCTACTAGTACCTGAGGACCTTGCTGAGGCACATGTGAGGGAGGAGGCATCATCTGCTGTACTGACTGCACAGATCTCGATCTATGTGATCTCGATGCCCCCGACCTGCTGACCTGGCTATAACTCGGTGCTCACTGCACTGCAGGTACGGTTGAATAATATAACCCCCGATAGTACTCCGTCCGTGCTCTGGCCTCTGCTAGCTCTCCCTGTACCTGAGCTACCTGTCCCTGTGCCTGGCTCAACTACCCCTGCATCTGATGTGCATGTGTCTGAGCCTGAGCCAGCTGAGTCTGCATCCCTGCCAAAATTAGGGCAAGGCCCCCACCCACAACCTGTGCACTGCTCAATGCAGTCTCTTCCTGATGAGCTCTCACAAGCGCTGCATCCCGCTCTAGCCACAAATCCTCCATGTCCTCCCGAGCCTGAGCCAGTTGAGCCTCTAGCACTGCCATCTGCCCATCTACTCCCTGCAGCTGTCCCAACTCGGCCTCTCGGCCCCCCAACACCTCCTCTAAACTAGCCACCTGAGCACGTAGTGTCTCTACCTCCTCCATCTCCTCCCGTGATAGTCGCTGAGGTGTCAGCCTCTCAACCTTTGCCTCCATCCCTGCCCCTGAACTCCTTGCCTCGGTATCATGTCTACCGACTCGCAGCTGCTCCACTTGTGATGGAGATAGATCACCCTGCTCCGTCCTCGGCTGTCCACCATGCCGCCGTGGTCCTCTACACTGTCGTCGGCCCCTAACCGGGGCCTGCTGTGCTGGGACCTGCTGTGCAGGAACCTGCTATGCTGGGACCTACTGTACTGGAGCCTGCTGTGCTGGAACTGCCTGCCCCACCTGTCCCTGTCCCGCTGCCACTACTACCACCTCCTCTACACGCTGGCCATCTCTCGCAATCACCCTCTCCTCCCCATCATCCATCACCTCCACGATATAGTCCTCCACAATGACCTCATCATCCCCATCTCCCTCATCCTCTGATATCTCCCCTGTCGGATCTGTCAGTTGAGTGGGCCGATGAGTCTGCCACCATGCCTCATAAGCAGGCGTAGTACCTGCATCCCTCACTGTGCTCCTCCAATCCCACTGAACTGGCTGAAGTGCTACCCAATCATTCAGCGCAACCTGTGGCTATAATGGTGCGGGCCAGTAAGTTGTATCCCATGGCATCTGCGCATATATCACCATCTGCTGAGGCACATCTTGTACCAGTCCAAACTGACGCATAACCCGCGAGTGTAGGTACATCTCTATGGTATGGTCTCCACGACCCATAAGAAATCTCTGCTGAAATGTGTATGGGAGATGGGTCACATCATTAGGCCACTCCTCACAACCAATATATGCATGCCATACCACGCTAATCACATCATCCAGTATCCTCCACCAGTGGCGGACCTATCCAGTATAGGTATACTCTACATCCTGATACAAGAACACAAACGCCTCAAATAATCGCCGATAATAACCACAGGTCGGCCAAGTCACAGGGATGTGCTCCCAAAGCCATACGTGTAGCAGCGTAGCCCCAGCAGATAAAGCCCTATCATGAAGATAGGCAACCGTGTGCATCTCGTGGAGCAGCTGTGCTAGCATCACCGGCCCCCATGCATAGACAATACCATGACTCACCATCCCCTCTATCATCCCACCCTAGCCCACAGGAAAACCTCTGCCTTGCCTATCTAGCAGCACCACACCTCCAATCAACGCACATAGAAATAAGGTAAAGGGATCTGCACCTGCCGCCAGTGTTCTGTCATAGTCCATCTCCCTCCCATCTACTGAAAACACCACGTGATCTGCTCCGAACACTCTGGTCAATGTAGCCCGCCCCCTCCTTGTGTCATACCTCACGCATCAACCAAAGATCGACAACTTGAGGATGCGATAAACATCCTCAAGTGTGATGGTCATCTCTCCTGTCGGCAGCAGAAAGCTGGCAGTCTCGCTGCGGTATCACTCCACTGCGGCCGTCATCAGAGCTCTATGAGCTCGCAGCACTGGCATCGCTGCCACCGTCCAAAGCCCCAGCCTCGCTAGTCGAGGCCGCCACTCCTCATCGAACAGTGCCACCACGGATCGCACTTGTCGCTCCTGCGACTGCAGTATAAACCACTCTGTATCCTGCAGCCACCACTTCTTCGTTAGATACTAACTTATTTTCCCCCCATACTTTTTTCTTCTGAATGTCTCATAGGCCCAAATCATGTGGCCCCACACAGATAGTCCCTAGTGCTATTTTAAAAATAGCGCTACTTTTCCCTACCTATCGCGCCAATACAAACAATGGCGCCACTGCACTCCCTGTATCGCGCCAATGTAGACATTGGCGCTACTGCACGCCCTATATCACGCCAATTCAAACGATGGCGCAGCACTCCATTTTTGCGTCAATTTAAATTTTAGTGCTAAAACTTAAAATAGCGCTATTCCCCAGTATGGCGCCAATCCAGACGATAGCGCCGCTATAACCATAATATGGCGCCAAAACGCCATATCTCTTTCTTCCTAAGCTTTTGGCGCTAAACCAGACGATGGTGCCAAAATTCCCCCTAAATGGCTACAAAATCTCCCTAACCTACCCTGGCGGATAGCACTAATCCGCAGGATTGCACTAATTCGCCTTATCTTTGGCGCCACGTGCTCTTGACCCATATCCCAAAACCTAGAAAAATGTGTGTAAAATAAAAAAATCACAAAGTTCGGGTTAGGCCCTACCTGGGGTCCAACCTCGGGTGACCGCCCGACCTCTCAGAATCGCTCTGAAATGTGATGAAGTCACGGGAACTGTGGGTTACGCTCGCCCGTCTCTCCTTTGTCTTTTCTTCTACAAAGTCAAAAGTGTGCCAATGTGGCACTCTTTGGGCCCACTTTGCCTAATACAGTGGGCCATGTCATCCCTCCATCTCTTCTTTTTTCTTCCAGGGTGCAGATCTCAGCCTTTTTCCTTCGTTTTTCCTCCTACCATCTTCTTTTTCCAACACCTCTCCAGCTTTCACTTCCATCCCATCCTTCCGAGAGGTTACCTGTAAAATTGTTATTTTTTCCCGCTAACCTCTCGAGGGGGCATCCCCTATCCATCTCATTCCTTCTCGGTAGCTGGGCATACTTTTCTTCGACCTGACGCCACTTCCCTCCTAGGTCCTGACGCCACGTCAAAGAGGGGCAAATGTAGACACCTAAAAATGTCTCGACCACCAAACTAACTCCTGACATCCCTAAACATACCAATTTCCTTTCCAACCAATTAATTAAATTTCTATTTAATTAATTACCCCTTTCATCATCTAAATCCACACCATTTTATCCCCAAAATTGAATTAATTTTATTAATTCAATAATCCAAACCTTAGCCAATTGATTTAATAAATATGCAAAATTTATTAAATCAATTCCCCCATTTTCCTTAAACCCAATTAATTTGTTAAAACCATGTTAACTAATTAATCCAGCCCACTAATTAGCCTATCCCTACCCTAGACAATTAAATAGCTATTATTTAATTACCTACTCTAGCCTACCTCATCCTAGCCTTAGGATTAATTAATTAATCGTATCCCCCCTCTAATCCCTCTACTAATTTATTCCAGCCACATTAATTAGGCTAATCACCCTAATTAAGTGAGTCAAACCCTCTTTAGCACTTCTCTCCACATTCCCCAAATTTAAAATTCAAATAAATCACACATCACATTTACTCCTCTTACACATGTCATAACTCTCTTCCTTAAATGAATTTTTAATTCATTTTACCCTTCCCCATGTGAATTTTTAATTCACAAATAATCCATCTCACCCAACCTCATTTATTTACCCCTTTCCCAAAAATGAATAAAATATTTACTTTTATTCCTAACCCTCCATCTTCCAAGATCAAATCTAGGCCCTCCATATCACTTTCATCCTCCACCATTGATCTCTCCATTCAATCTCCACCCTTGGATCAAAATCTCCCCAAAAAGTCTATAAATACAACCTCTCACAAGTCATTTTTATCATCCAATTCCATGCAAAGTTACCATGCCAAAATCATCTTTGAATAGCTAGTGAGTTGAACAATTGAAGAGCACTTCACATTTGAATCCATAGTCTAGGGATAATCTTGGTCTTGGGAGCTTCTTTTGGGTGCAAAGGCTCCTTATTCCCTTGATGGGATTAGGTGGTGTTTTGTAATGTATAATCATGTGTTTTATTTGCATTTGATTTAGTGTTTTTTCCTTATTGCATTATCTAATCTACACAAATATATGAAATCTATAGGATATTCAGAGAAAAACACTAAACTATTCATCAGCAAACCAAGATACTCTGTAACACACTGTTTCCACTAGGAGGGAAAATTTTCTTAAAAGCACTTGGAAACTCAATATCAGAAACATATTCTCATGATCTTTAGGACTTATGCAAAGTAATATTTATCACAAGAAAATAGCAAAATAAGAGCATAGTTGACACCAATGACAACACAGATATGTTGACATCAATGACAACACCGGTTAGTACATACTTTCAACAATATCCCCCTTTGTCATTGATGACAACATATGACTTGAAAAACTGTAAAGACCATCAAAACAAGATTCTATACTAATTACATTCTCCCTCTTTCTCTTTATACATCTGCACTATTTCTTCCCTTGATTTTTTCACATGAATTCTCTCTGCCTTTGACATCAATGGCAAAGGGGCACATACTTGCACTCTCCTGCTCTGATCAAACTAAAATTGCTCTTTCATCAACATGGTAACACTTACATCTCTTTGTCAGGAACACATATTAGCAACATCTAGCTACTCCCCCTGAGAGGTAGCCTTTAAAACATCAACCTAGATCAAAGAATGAGGCTTTGGGCATCATTGGACTGATGCATTCCCATGCATCTTAGTTTAGGGCAGGAGGGGTAATAACCCCTAACTTTTCTCTGAGATACTGAAAAGTATCCTTAGGTAGAGGCTTAGTGAAAATATTTGCAATCTAATCCTTTATAGACACATATTCCATCTTTACTTCATTCTCTATCACATTTTCTCTTAGAAAGTGATACCTTATTAATATATGCTTTGTCCTTGAGTGCATCACTGGATTCTTTGAAATGTTTATAGAACTTTTGTTGTCACAAAAGATTGAAGTTGGTTCTTCATATACAACTTTTATGTCCTTCAATGTATGCTTCATCCAAAGTACTTGAGTGCAACAACATGCTGCAACAATATATTCTTCTTCTACAATAGACAATGAGACTGAGTCTTGCTTTTTTCTTAGCCATGAAACCAATCTGTTACCCAAGAGGAAAGCACCTCCACTTGTACTTTTTCTATCATCAACATCTCTAGCCCAATCTCCATTTGTATAGGCACTGAGAGTGAAATCAGTATATTTGGGATACCAAAAACCATAGTCTAAAGTGCCTTTTAAGTATCTCATGATCCTCTTGAGTGCCATCACATGTGATTCTTTGGGATCTTCTTGAAATCTTTCCACAAGATAGACTGCATGCATTATGTCTAGTCTGGTATGGGTTAGATAAAGCAGTCCTCCAATCATAGACCTATACTTTTCTGACCTATACTTTGCCACCAATAATTTGATCTTTAGAGTGATTGATTCTTACATACCTTGGAGTTTTAGCAATATTTTCCAGAGGCTCTTCTTCTTCACAATTTTTTTCTTCATCTTGACTATCCTTTTGTTCATGTTCCACCTTTTCTTTAATGATTGTGATAGTAGGTTCATCTGATTCATAACCTCTTAGATCTAATGCTATTTCTTTCTCTTCATCAACCTTCACATTTGCACTTCCAATGACTTTTTTAAATCTCTTATTGTAGCACTGGTAGGCCTTACTCTTAGTAGAGTATCCAAGGAAAATACCTTCATCACATCTAGCATCAAACATGCCCAATTCTTCATCTCTTCTAATATAACAGTTGCTTCCAAAAACTTTGAAATATTTTACTGTGGCAATTCTTTCATACCATAATTCATAAGGATTTTTAGTGCCATTACCTTTGACTTGGACTCTATTTTGAATGTAGACAGCATTGTGTATAGCTTCTCTCCAATACACTTCTAGTAGGTTAGCTTCCATCATGATTGACTTAGCAGCCTCTTGAACTATCATATTCTTTCTTTCAACAACTCCATTTTGCTCAGGAGTCCTAGGAGCAGACAACAGTCTCTTTATCCAATACTCTTCACAAAAAATGTTAAATTCATTTGATGTAACCTAACCTCCTCTATCAGACCTTTAGCATTTGATTCTCAATTGTGACTTATTCTCAACCACTGTCTTAAAAGCTTTGAACTTATCTAGTGCTTCCGATTTCTCTTTTAGAAAAGTGAGCCATGTTATTCTAGAATAATCATTAATAAGAAACATAAAGTGCTTATCTCCTTGCAGACTTCTTGTTCTTGTAGGACCACATAGATCTATATGTACCAATTAAAGCAATCTAGTAGAAAAATGTTCTTTTCTCTTAAAACTTGTCTTTGTCTATTTTACCAGTTGACATTCCTTGCAAATAGTATTGGTAGGCTTCACCAATTTAGGAAAATCTCTCATAGCTTGTACTGAGCTTATCTTCACCGGGTTATCAAAATTGATATGACACATCCTTCTATTCTATATCCAAATCTCATCTGTCTGCGCCAAAAAACAATTATCAGTTCCCCTCAAGTAATAAATATTACCTCTAGTTTTCTTACTAGTTGCAATCACTGATCCGGAGCTTTCCATGATCTTGCATGCATTGTCCCTAAATCTTAGCTCATACCCTTTATCACACATCTGACCAACACTTAAAATATTATGCTTTAGACCTTTCACATAAAGAACATCATCTGTATTATGCTTTCCATCAAAAGAAATAGATCCTCCTCTACAGATCTTACCAGCTGCATTATCTCTGAACTTAACCAATCCCCCATCAAACTTTTCCAAACTTACAAACTTACTTCTGTCATTGGTCATGTGATGTGAACATCCACTATCAATGATCCATTCATCCTTATCCTTCTCAACCTAGACAGACAGAGCACTTTCTTCCATAGGTTTTTCTTCCTTCACACAGCTAGTAGGATTAGTAGACACATGTTCTTCCTTAATAGAAATAAACAAGTATTCATTTAAACTAGTACTTTTATCATTAGACTCATCATCACGATCTTTAACATAATAGCATTTCTTGACAATTCTAGGTCTGCTTTCAAATTTCTTCTTACCTCTTTCAATTCTTTCTAGACATCTGGATACATAGTGACCAATCTTACCACAAGAAAAGAATTTGAATGGTAATTTTTATTTGTACTTACCGGAACCTCTTTGCATTCTATCCACAAAGTTTTCTACAACCTCATTTAGGTCATCATCAGATTCCACAGCATATTTCTGAGCTCTTGAAGTCTTTTTTGAAGTGTTGGATTTAAAAGCAGTCTCAATCTTTGACAGAGCATCACCAAACTCTCTCATTTCAAATGTTGTAAGTTTCCCAAGAAATTGATCCTTTGAGACCTTTTGTACACTCATAATCTCTTCAATTACTGCCACGTTGTGACTGTAGGATTTAGGCAATGACCTAAGAATCTTCATCACAACCTCTTCCTTCTTGGTAGTACCTCCAAGACTTTTGATTCCATTGACAATTTCATCAACTCTCTACATGTACATAGTTATGTTTTCATCTTCACTCATCTTTAAAGCTTTATACTTTGCCTTTAGGTTTTGCAATTTGGCACCTTTTACAGAATCATCTCCTTCATATAAAGTTTTTAACTTATCCTAAATCTCATGAGTAGTTTCCAAATCCATAACTTTTACCAATTCATTGTTAGACAAGGAATTTAATGGAGCATCTCTAGCTTTTCCATTAAATTCATACTATTTGACTTCATCATCATCTGATGGACCATTTTTAGGAATAGTGTACTTTTTCTTTGTTATCTTCCAGACATTATAACCAAGAGAGATAAAATAACTATTCATTCATACCTTCCAAAGGGCATAATTTGTTCCATTGAATTGTGGTGACTCCCTCCTGTGTGCCATCTCAGATCTACCTCGAGCTGTTAGACTCTTTTCTGAGGAACCTTCACTCTGATACCCATTGTTGAAAAGTGCAATACAACTGAGAGGGGGGTGAATCAGTTGTAACCAATATTTCAAAACCATTAACACATTAATCAATTAACACTATGTTTGTATTTTAACCATGAAAGCATTGTTGGAGTAATAGGTTAATTACTTAATTAATTTAATCATATTAATTAATTAATTAAGTCACCTTTACTTTATTTTTCACTTAAGCTAAACTTAGGCTCATTAATAATTAATTATTAATTATTCATCTTAGGGTTTTCACCTTGAGGGTTTTGATCTCCTTTCTTAAGGATTGATCTCTTTGTAATTATTCATTCTTGTTAATGCATTTTTTTGCTTCAAGGTTGTAGAGCACCATTTTTGTGTCTCTTGATCTCCTTTATGTGACAGGTTATTTGCTTGTAGGTGTTCATTGGGATCTATGAGGTTGGTTTACCAACTTTAACATGGTATCAGAGCCCCAAATCTGCAGCTTCCTATTCATTTTTTGAGGGATCTTGCCTTAAAGTGACATTTTAGTGCATCCTGAGTCAATTTGGACCTCACCATTGCGTCCAGAAGGTTCAAAATAGTCAAGATTGACCTTTGTTTCGTCAATTTTGGTTATACGGTGCCTGATCTATGAAGGTTTGAAGTTTAAGAGGGTTTCCAGATCTAGAGGGTACCTGTAATTTTTGGAGCATTTTCAGCCCAAACGGACCTTACCATCGCGTTCAGAGCACCCCAAAACCCCAAAATCAACTGTCAAATCATCAAAATCAGTCACAGTGACTCCGGGAGGTAATTTTTTTTCATTTCTGGGTCGTACGGCCTGGTACGGCACACAATCCAAGAAAAAAAATAAAAAACAGTATGCACAGGCACTGCAGTCAGTTAACCGCTAGCGGTTAACCACTAACGGTTAATGCTAGCGGTTAATGCTAGCGGCTACCTAACCGCCAGGCTTCCCCCAAAGCCCTTTTGGAGCAGTTTTGGTATTTTGGCCATAACTTTTACATACGAACTCGGATTTTCAAAAACAAAATATCACCGGAAAGCTGGTTCTGAGCCTGATCCAGTGGTACAGGTCTTTTTTCTTGGTTTTTCTATTTTTCTACATTTATTTCCAGTCAAAGTCAAACCTTATTTTCGCGCTTCCGGGGGCATAACTCTTGCATACGGACTCCGTTTTTTGCAAACGAATAGGCGTTGGAAAGGTATTACAGTGCTCTTTCCAGATCTGTAGATCATTTCATCAAAAAATTTACCAAGTACATAGAGAATAGTCTGAAGTGGTTTTTGCTTTTTCACTCTTTCCAGCTTTCAAATTTGTATTGGGGTTTGGTTTCTTGTGTTGTGGGGGGTGTTTTTTTTCTTGCTTTCTGTATATACACATCAGAAATCAGAAACCTCTATCATTAAACACATTTTAAAAACTCAAACATCATGGCGGACACCTCATCAGTTGAACGTCTTTCCCCACACAATTATCATACCTGGAAAGCACATATGACCAGACTTCTCATGTCTAAGGGGTTATGGTCCTATTTGGATGAGATTTAGCCTCAGTTGCAATGTCAGTTTGAGATTTTGTAGCATAGGAACAAAATGGATGAGGCCATGGGTTTGATATCATTGCATGTTTCAGACAGTCTTTTATTTCACCTTGAGAGTTGCACAACTCCTCTGGCAATGTGGACAAAATTCAATGATCTATTTGGCACCTTCAATGAGTTCAGAGCACTTCAGATTGAGGTAGAATTGACTTCCTTGGTACCTGATTCTTTTCCATCTATTGAGGATTTCTTGATGAAATTCAAATCACTTAGATCTTTGTTACAGGGTTGTGGCAAGACCAAAACTGACACTGAGAGTATTTACCTGATTCTATCTAAGCTCCGAGGTTCATTTCAGATATTCTCTTCTACATTCTACTCCACCATGGATGCTTTGGGTCCACGATTTACCATGCCTACATTTGAGGTATTTTGTGATCGATTGTCCCATGAGCAGTCCAAGTTGTCACAATTGGATGCTCTTCCAGGATTACAGAACCATGCATTGGTAGCTCAGTCATCTCAGGGGAAGCAAAAGCAGAAGCAGAAACAGAAACCAAAGACCACAGAGCATGGGAAGGATTTCAGTTCACAGAACACTTCTGATTCTCATTCTCCTAAGGGGGAATCATCAAAGAAAGAAAGACCTAAGTGTACTTATTGTAATAAGTCAAGACATGATGAGTCTAAATGTTATGAGAAGAAGATAGATGGATATGCACAACAGGTTTCAGATTTGACAGCTCTTCTTATGAAGAACAATATTCATCCCTCTTCTTCATCTACATCAGGTGGGTCTTCTTCTTCACCATCATTCCAAATAGATGGATAGACTCCACACAAGGGTCATGCATTATGTGCAACCACCAGTTCACATTCATCTAGATGGCTATTGGATTCAGGTGCTTCACACCATATGGCATCTTCTCAGGACATGTTCTCATCTTTTGAGGCTGCATCCTCACCACACATATTGATGGGTAATAACACTTATATGAGTGTATGTGGGAAAGATTCTATCAACATTGATGACGGTACATTCAATGATGTACTATGTGTACCATCTTTGTCCACCAACCTTCTCTCCATTTATCAGATTGCTCATAGTGGGACAGGGAAGACAGTTGAGTTCACACCAGATTTAGTGCACATCAGAGACATTCAGATTGGCAACATTGTTGCAATAGGGACAGTTGATCATTCTTCCCAATTGTATGCATTCACACACTTTGGTCCACCATCTCCACTGTCTGGGTATCACTCTCTTTCTCCAAGAGAGCATGTTGTATCTGAGGAGAAGTTTGGTCACTTGAACTTATGTGTTCTTCCATCTATTCATGATACCAGTGTTGAGACTTCTACACCTCCACCTCCTGTTGAGACCACATCTGTTTAGCAGGATCCCTCTTTAGGTTTGACTGACATTGTAGCTCCACTCATCGAGCCATCTTGTGCAGTTGTTGAGGCCATATCAGAGGATATTCATTTACTCACAGATGACAGATTCAGCACATCTATTATCCCATCTTCATTGGAGATTCCATTTCAGGATCATCTTGAGTTGTTTGATGTTGATACATTTGATTCAACATCCTGTCATTCAGACACTCATGCTTCACTTCTGTTCTCCAATGAGCATCATCTAGGACTTCCATTTTCACCTCACATCCAGGGCTTTCCTCATCATGGATCGTTGGATTGGTTTCTTCCTTAGGGGAGTCACATTGGTTTGATCATCGGCATAGGGGTTCTCTCATTCTGGGGGGGCTTTGGAGTCTCCACTCTCTCTCATGGGGGGGTATCTGATTGTATATCTGCATATGTTCTTGAGAGAGTCTCTCGAGACATTTCATTTGTACTTTCTTTTTGTATCTCTTTTAGGAGAGGAGTTTTTTCCCATTGGGTTTTCTCCTTTTTCTCCACTTTACAGAGATTTCATTGTACTTGGGTACCTCATCAGGCCTAGTTGCCAGGACTCATCTTTGCTTTCATGCATTTTGTCCTTAGTTTTTTTAGCTTCTCCCTAAGTTCATCTTAAGGGGAGGTGTTGGAGTAATAGGTTAATTACTTAATTAATTTAATCATATTGATTAATTAATTAAGTCACCTTTACTTTATTTTTCACTTAAGCTAAACTTAGGCTCATTAATAATTAATTATTAATTATTCATCTTAGGGTTTTCACCTTTAGGGTTTTGATCTCCTTTCTTAAGGATTGATCTCCTTGTACTTATTCATTCTTGTTAATGCATTTTTTTGCTTCAAGGTTGTAGAGCACCATTTTTGTGTCTCTTGGTCTCCTTTATGTGACAGGTTATTTGGCAGGTGTTCATTGGGATCTGTGAGGTTGGTTTACCAACTTTAACAAGCATGAAACAGAAACTTAAACACATTCACACATTCAACATAGGAGACACCAAATTTTTACATGGAAAACCCCATAAGGGAAAAACCATGGTGAGTGTTAGATCACAAAATAATATGTTATATCAATACCAAAAATCAGAGGCTCACTGCAAATGAAGAGGTTCACTGCCAAAATGCTCACTACAAGAAGAGGCTCATTGCCAATGGGGTGGTTCACTGCCAAGATTTGGTGAACTAAGATAGTAGCATCTAAACTATGCCAAAGTTCAGTTATGTTGAAGCACAACAAACATCCTCCGCCCAGCTCTGCTTTTTACTTCACACTATCTTCGCATCTTCACACTTAGCTATCTTTTTCATAGCTTCATTACATGCTTTTATAAAATTCATCAACCTTGGAATGTACATAAGGGTCAAAATTACATTCATCAACCATTGGAACAATCTCCAAGGTTGGCATTACAAACATACATAGAAATAGGTCTGGACCTAAACAAAATTAGCTAAGGAAAAGATGTATGCGAAACATGTTATGCCTTAGCTGGCACTAAATATAGTGGTAGCCAAAGGAGAACTAGAATACATATCATTCCATTTTCTATCATAATAGAAACATATATGGGATTACCTAAGCACTTATGTCTTATCTTTTATCAAAATCCCCTTCAGCTCCTTGCTTTCGTTCCTCCCTACCTAAAAGCATACATGCCATACCTAAAAACATAGAGAATAACAATAGCTAACAACAATACTATCACTTCTCTTTCAAGAGTATGGGATTCTCCCCACTCTCCTGACCCATGATGCAGAACTATCTTCTCAAAAATCTCCTCAAGAGTGCATACCATTGGTCAACTGCCTCCAGTCACCCCCGCGGCCAAGTGGGTTATTCCCTACTTCTTCCTTGTTTCGAGGGTTGTGGGAGAAATTCCCTCCTACATGAGCATGAGGATAGCTTCTAAAATTAAACTCTAACACAAAGAAATAAATAATAATATTTTAATAAAAACCAATATCTTTATCACTATGTCATAATTTAACAAATATATAAATAATTTATGTATCGACTCAATGGAAACATTACCATTTCAATCGTAAGTTGATATTTGATAATGGCTAAGGTATGAGAGTGGTTTGAGACCTTCTCCCCCATAGCCACCTTATGCTTACATCAGCTTTGAACATAGAGCAAAGCAGAGAAAAAGATTGTGAAATTCTTTCGACCAAATAGATAAAGATTGACGTTCGAAACACTTTTCCCCACGTCAAATCAATAATGGTCAAACCGAGGATAATCTCTAGATAGTAACTAATGGACACATATCTTCACTTGCTAAGGTTCTATTTAATTTTTAAAAAGGAGGTTGATTATTTTGTTGGTGTATGGGGGTTTTAGGTTGAATCCTCCTTTCCATCAAACATTCCAAGGGCTTTCCAACCGAGTTGCCTCTCCACTCGAGAGGATAGTCACCTATCAAGCTGGGTTGCCACAAGGGAAGCTAGTAAATTCAGAAGTTGTCATGCAATATCTCTAAATAATGCTTTAATGCTCTTGGAACCCTAATATAAGAAAAATAGTAAGTAAATCTACAAATTACAACAGATGCTATTGAAATAAGACAAAGAAAAGAGAACCTTAACTCATTGGGTAAGTACAAAAAGATGGGGGGCCAAAAAGAGGTCTTAAGTGGCCACTATTTTTCTGAAATCAGGAAATGCTGGCCTTGGATGAGAAATTGAGCATAGTTACACTCAAAATTTGGAGATGCAACCAAAACAATGTTCGTAGTACTCCGAGTCTACTTTCTAAACTACTATTTTAAAAAAAAAATGGTATAGATTAAGGGGTTCAAAAGAGGGAACCACATAAATTGGTATTGTTTCTGTCAAAAAAATATAACATAGCATGTTTTGTGGCTCCTTCAAAAGGTAAACTTTTTTTTGGTATTTTTAAAATTGCTTTGGTGAGAAATTATCTAATAGCATGTAGTTTATGCCTGATTTTTCTAATATTTTCTTGATGAATATTTGATTTTTTACTAATTTTCAAAGTGGACACATCCTAAAAAAATAGAATTTTGGTCGTGCCACCCCTATAAATTTTGAAAACTAATTGAAAATCATTTTTTTCTTTTTTTAATATGTGTAGAATGGAGTCTAGTTTCTAAATATGTAATTTTTTTGAAATTTCAATGAATAGTTAATTTACAATGAAAAAAAGACCAAATAGTGGTTTTTGCCTAAAAACAGACACACAAACAAAAGAAATTAAAGATGAAAGGCTTAACATTGTTAGAATGTGAAAAAAATCACATCATCAAATAGCTAAGAGAAAGCCTAACATTACCCAGGTGTTTGATTTGTTCGACCTTGAAACACATGGAAATTTGAGGGTTAGCACGAACGAAATTATGTGAAAGCCTATAGAATATGGAAAAACATGTCTCTGGACATTGGGAAGGCACTCCAAGCCTTTGGGTTGCAAATCCAAAGAAATCCCAAGCCCAAGGCTTGGGATTCCCAAAGCAAAACATAACGTGAACGCATTATAATGTGCTCACGTTATGTTCAACTTTGCATTTTTCCTTTTCTATAGAAGTTTGTGCACTGTTTGTCATGTTTGCAATAATGTGAGCGCGTTATAACGTGCTCACGTTATGTCCACCTTGAATTTTTTTATGTTCAAGGTTATTAATCATGTATGTATGTATGTATGCCTATATGTATGTATGTATAGTGTTGAGGGTAGAGGAGGGTAGAGATGGGGGTGAGCCAGATAGGGGAGGAGAGGGGTGGCTAAGGATTGAGTGATTAAGGTTTAAGGTTGAGGGTTGAGGGTTTAGGGATAGGATTTAGAGTTTAGGGATAAGGGATTAGAGTTTAGGACCTTGAGGGATTAGGGTTTAGGGTTGAGGCTTTAGGGATAGCATTTAGGGTTGAGGGTCGAGGGATTACAGTTAAGGTAGAGTGTTGAGGGTAGAGGGATTAGGGATAGGGTTTAGGGTTGAAAGTTTAGGGTTGAGGGATTAGGGTTTAAGGTATAGTTTTGAGGGTTGAGGGTTTAGGGATAGGGTTTAGGATTTAAGGTTGAAGTGTTGAGGGTTGAGGATTTAGCGATAGGGTTTATGGTTTAGGGATAAGGGTTTAGGGTTTAGGGATTAGGGTACCATAAATTATAATTAGGGATTAAGGTTTATGGTTTAGGGACTAGGGATTAGGGTTTAGGGTTAGGGGATTAAGGTTTAGGGTTTAGGACTGTACAATTAAGGGGTACCATAAATAAACTGAAATTTAAGAAGGGTTGGGAAAATTTTGTGAATCATCATGGGCTAGAGATTAGAGATTTTGTTGTGTTCAAGTGCATATCCAAGTCATAATTTAAGGTTAAGATATTTCAAAGAATAGGGTGTGTGAAAAACATCAATGCTCTTCAGCTTATGAATACCAACATTGATACAGATAAAAGATGCCCTTCTTCTAATAGAGTATGCAGTTCAAGTCAACTGATGGGCAGCAAGTTGTTGAATGAGTTGGTTTAATGGGCATGCCTCCTTCTTCAAGTCTCACGTGCACAGGAGTGGGATGTACAATTAAGGGGTACCATAAATAAACTAGAATTTAGGCAGGGTTGGGAAAATTTTGTGAATCATCATGGGCTGGAGATTGGAGATTTAGTTGTGTTCAAGTACATATCCAAGTCATCTTTTAAGGTTAAGATATTTCAAAGAACAGGATGTGAAAAATATCAATGCTCTTCAAGTTATGAATACCAACATTGATACAGATAAAAATTCCATTCTTCTAATAGAGGATGCAATTCAAGTCAACCAATGGGAAACAAGTTGTTGATCTTGAATTGGTTTCTGAAGAAGAAAACAATGATGCTGCTGAAGCAATGGAAGAAAATCAAAATTGTAAGTCTAATTTAATTTATTTCAACTTATAAAGTGGGCATTTGAATTGTAGCTTTACCTAGAGGATTGGTATAGCAAAAACTTAATTATGTTACAAGCCTTTCTTTGAAGAACCCTAAACATTATGGACCCTATCATCTAGAAAAGCACATGACAATGAAGTCTACCCCACCTTTCAAATCAGATATTTACCTTTTTATTCAATAAAAATAAAGTCACGGAATGTAAACCGACCATGCATACTAGTAAGATCAAATTCTTTGCCTTCTATTCTTATTACTCTTACTTTATTAAGAGAAGAGTGTAAAAAAGAATGGGTTTAATTGTAAGCTAACATAAGGCAAAGCAGTTTTGTTATTACATTTTTTTGAGGGATCTCTAATGGTCTAATATAATGCAGTCTTCTATAATATGAACATCTGCATTTGTGTGAATGATAAGCTTTAATATAGTAGAGTATTAAATCAATGCAATCAGCTATTTATTGGGTTAAAATAACTTAGTTTTTGTAATGGTTTGGGAATGCAGGAGTTGCCAAATATAGGTGAATGTCCTCTACAATTACCAAGAGAAAAATATTTAGTAGTTCTTGTGGATAGAGCCAGTAAACAATGGGAGATTATTTGCCTGTTTCATAATAATATACCTCCCCGAAGTGCGGGGTGGACAGCAAGAAACATAGATGTACCCCAATGCAAAGATTTTCTCATAATGATCATTCTTTTGATTTCAATTGTCAATTACTCATTGTGGATGTACCATACGTAAAGCTTTTCTCATATTGTGTACACCTATTGGCATAATGAACCCCAGATTGGCCAGAAAAACATGCCATATAACATTATTAACATTAAAAAAGTTTATAGCCATTTTTTTGACATATTCTTGCAACTTAGATATCTTTAAGAGAAGAGTGTCAAAAATGATGGGTTTAACAACCTAACATAAGGCGAACTAGTTTTGTTGGGTTTAGGGATAGGGTTTAGGGTTTAGGGTTGAGGGATTAGGGTTTAGGGCTGAGGAATTATGGTTTAAGGTATAGTGTTGAGGGTTGAGGGTTTAGGGTTGAGGGATTAGGGTTTAGGGTTGACAGATTAGGGTTTAATGTTGAGAGTTGAGGGTTGAGGGTTGAGGATTTAGGGATAGGGTTGATGGTCAAGGGATTAGGGTTAAAGTAGAGTGTTGAGGGTAGAGGGATTAGGGATAGGGTTTAGGGTTGAATGTTTAACGATTGAGGGTCAAGGCTTTAGGGCTGAGGGTTAAGGGAATGGGGTTTACAATATAGTGTTGAGCATCGAGGGTTTATGGATAGGTTTTAGGGTTTAATTTTTAAGGGTTAAGGGTTGAGGGATAGGGTTTAAGGTTTAGGAATAAGGGATTAGGGTTTAAGGTGTAGTGTCAAGGGTTGAGGGTTTAGGAATAGGGATAACTTTTAGGGTTTAGGGATTAGGGTTGAGGGTTGAGGGATTAGGGTTTAAGGTATAGTGTCAAGGGTTGAGGGTTTATTGATAGTGTTTAGGGTTGAGGATTGAGGGATTAGGTTTTAGGGTTGATGGATTAGGGTTTAAAGTATAGTGTTGATGGTTGAGGGTTTAGGGATAGGGTTTAGGGTTGACGGATTAGGTTTAGGGTTGACAGATTAGCGTTTAATGTCAAGGTTAGGGTTAGAGTGTCGAGGGTAGAGGGATTAGGGATAGGGTTTAGGGTTCAAGGTTTAAGGATTGAGGGTTGAGGCTTTAGGGATGAGGTTTAAGGCTTAAGATATATTGTCAAGTGTTGAGGGTGTAGGGATAGGGTTTGAGTTTTAAGGGTTAAGGGTTGAGGGATAGGGATTAGGGTTTAAGGTATAGTGTTGAGGGTTGATGGTTTATGGATAGTGTTTAGGTTTGAGGGATTAGGGTTTAGGGTTGATGAATTAGTGTTTAATGTTGAGAGTTGAGGGTTGAGGGTTGAGGGTTGAGGGTTTATGGATAGGGTTGATGGTCAAGGGATTAGGGTTAAAGAAGAGTGTCGAAGGTAGAGGGATTAGGGATAGGGTTTAGGGTTGAAGGTTTAAGGATTTAGGGTTGAGGCTTTAGGGATGAGGGTTAAGGGATTAGGGTTTAAGATCTAGTGTCGAGTGTCGAGTGTGTTGGGATAGGTTTTAGGGTTCAAGTTTTAAGGGTTAAGGGTTGAGGGATCAGAGTTAAGGGTTGAGGGATTAGAGTTTTACGTTGAGGGTTGAGTACATTGAGGTTTGAGGGTTGAGGGTTTCAGGATAGGGTTGAGGGTCAAGGGATTAGGGTTAAAGTAGAGTGTTAAGTGTATAAGGATTAGAGATAGGGTTGGAGGGTTTAGGGATAAGGGATTAGGGTTTAAGGTATAGTATCGAGCCCGTTGAGGGTTTAGGAATAGGGATAGCATTTAGGGTTTAGAGATGAGGAATTAGAGTTGAGGGATGACAGATTAGGGTTGAGGGTTAAGGAATTAGAGTTTAGGGATAAGGTTTAGGGTTGAGGGTTGATGGATTAGGGTTTAAGGTATAGTGTTGAGAGTTTAGGGATACGGTTTAGGGTTGACGGATTAGAGTGAAGGGTTGAGGGATTAGGATTTGACATTGAAGGTTAAGGGTTGAGGCTTTAGGGTTTAGGGTTTAGGGATAGGGTTGAGGGTTGAGGGATTACAGTTAAGGGTTGAGGGATTAGGTTTTGACGTTGAGGGTTGAGAGTTGAGGGTTGATGGTTTAGGGATAGGGTTGAGGGTCGAGGGATTAGGGTTAAAGTAGAGTGTTGAGCGTATAAGGATAAGGGATTAGGGTTTAAGGTATAGTATCAAGCCTATTGAGGGTTTAGGAATAGGGATAGTGTTTAGGGTTTAGGGATGAGGGATTAGAGTTGAGGGTTGAGGGATTAGGGTTTAGGGATAAGGTTTAGGGTTGAAGTAGACAAGGAGCGACTAAGAGACATAGAGAGGGGAGATGTAGAGAGGTGAGGGGGAGAGATAAGTGAGATATAGAACATGAGCTGATGGAACTAGAGGTGAGATATTGTAAAGGTGAGATAGGCACAAATATTTATGGATCAATCTATAGTAGGACAAAACGTGAGAGCGTTATAACGTGCTCGCATTTTGTGCTCGCATTTTGTCCTACTATAGAAATGATAAAAAAGTGTTGACCCCCGTGATCCAGGCCCACATGCTCTATTTTCATGTTGATTATGTGTGTGCTCCGACAAAGAAGAAGTGCTTTCATGCTATTGGGAAGTTCACATGCACATTTTACACATTCTACCACCTTTGCATGGTCTTTCCACCACCTTTTCTGCTTTACCAACTTGAGAAGGAGGAAATAACATAGTTTTCACACCAAGTTTGATATATATCTATTCAATTTTTAATTTTTGTAGTGTTACAATGTTAATTGTGATTCAATTTTAGGAATTTTACATTATAGATTGGTTAATAGTATTGTTGTTAGTAATTATATTTGAGTGTTATTCAATTTAACATTGAAAAAGAAGCAAGCGGTGAAAAACTCAAATTGTTGAGGAGTTTGATGCAAGAAGAAAAAAACACTACATAATTGGGTACTCTCTCCATTCGAATCTTCATTTTTTAGGTATGTCAAGTCTTTACATGCATGTTCTTTACATTTTCCTTAATTCTATTTGAATTACTTTATCATGCTTTATCATACATGTTTAAAACTCTTCACATTCCCAATCATGAAAGTAGCCTACAATCTCACATGATGCCATGTATATTTTCTACACTTGGGCTCTTTAATAATTATGTGTAATAAACAGACCTTATCATACCATGATGTCAAACTATACAAGAATAAATCCTTACAACATAATAAAAATACAATAGCGTGAGGTGCAATCACAATATTACAACTCCACATAGGTTTTTATATTTGTGCACATCGCATTCATTCATTCGAATGATAGTACAGAGGATGAAAAAAGATCATAAGGGAGTATAATTTTTATATTAGTGATGATCGCATGCATTTTACAGAGTTCATGCAAGGTTGCTTTCAGGTGTTCTAGAATGATTTGGCTAGAAGGGGCATATCATTCAGTCAGCATATCATATGGTCAGATAACTGTGCGTCACAATTCAAGAACTCACAAAATTTCTATTGGCTGAGTAGGAGGCATAATTTTATAGGTATTCAGCATATGTGGAACTTTTGTGAGGCCAGGCATGGAAAAGGGGAGCATGATGGTGCAGGAGCATGTATCAAAAGAGCCATAGCATGAGAAGAGTTAAAGTATAAAGACAATGCAAAGTTGACATATGCAAAATCGATTGTTGAGTGGTGTAATGCTTCCATGGGTCCAGGTAATGAAGGTAAGTCTTCAGTTTGTAGATTTTTTTGGTTGATAGATGATGCTAACATTGCACCATATGAGGACTATTCTACACTGATAGGATCAAGTGAGATGCACTCTTTCAGAAGCTCAATTACAGGTTCATGGAGTATCCATACATGAAAGATGTCATGCTTTTGTTTTTCCTATACAATTCAAGCCTGGGATGAGTGCAAGTCAAAGGAGTGGATTGACGAATGGCAGTTAAGTTATCTTAGCCCACTTGACACATATCGACCCCCGATGGCACTAGAACTAACACAGATGGAATCATCAGTTCACTTTAACCACATATCAGATCTAGTTCAACTAGGTAATATATCTATTTGTATAGTTTTTGAAATTCCTAATGTCATCTTACTTTTTAGTGTTTTTGTAATGTTGACTAATTTCATCTAATTTGCTACACATATCAATGTAGGGCACGTATATGCAGTTATTGCAGATGAAGATAATGAAGAGGGAACATATTATTACTTATGTCATTGCGTTGAGGCCAAAAAGAAATTGGAGGCCCCAGTTATAGATGGAGAAAACATCGAATACCCTGCAGGCTCAGTGGTTATTACTGGAACATGGCTTAGAAGGTACCCACATAAGAGTGTTAATGTTTGGTTGTTTCAGGACTTTCACATGCATCGAAAGATTCTTCATTACTCAAACCTTGTCGTGGCATCCAATGTTCATTTGATATAGTATCGGGGTAGACCTTTGAACAAAATCTTGTGGAAGGTGCGTGAGTCTGACCATGAAGCAATACTTGACACAATAAAGAGTAGAGCAAACCCGGATGGTTCATTGGATTAATTTGTAAGTATTCACATTGATTTTCTAAATTCATGTTACATTGAATTGTAAGTATGCACATTAATTTGTAAGGTTTGTCTATTTTTATTTCCTACTACACTTTTACACATATACACATTTTTACATCATCATGTTATGCTTCATGGGGTTAGACCTAAGTGATGGATGAAGTTGATTCTGATAATAATGTATAAAATCTAGGCACCGTATAAAATATAGGTGTCTCTAGGTGTCTTTGTTTCTAACTAGATAATAGGTGTCTCTAATTGTGATGTAGAGGCAATGGGATAGTTGGAGGATGGCAAACTAGACAAGGTTTCCTTATGCTCTAAAGCCCAAATTTCATGATCATTATACAAAAGTGGGAACAACAGTTAGAGACTCTGAATTCTTCATAGAAACGATGATTTCAAATGCTATGGGACCCATTCCAATCATTGCCAAAGGTAGACCAAACCCAGGATTAACACTTCACAAACCCAAGAAATGGCTTGTAGCCCTAAAAAAGGAGAACATTCCTAATAACTTTTGATACAGATCTTCAAACACAGAACTTGGACAATTAGTAGATACCTATTTGGACTCCCTATCACATATCCAAAACTGGGTATAGGTTGTTTCAGACGATATACCCTAACCTATAACTCGTCTCAATAACCTAGAGCCCCAATTAGGCCTAAAATACAAAGAGACCCCCCTTAAATTCACACACAGAACTCAACCAATGACTTGAGCACTTAGTATTCATGCCAAAACTATAAATTTTGTGGGTTTTGTCCTCCTACAATCTGTTGTTCCCAAAAATACCTCTATGGTTCCTTCTCTATGTCTCTAAACATCACCTAACACATGGTTTTGTTAGGTTTACTCAAAGAAAACTTCTTCTCCTCAGATTTCCTACCAAAAACTTATCATAGCATACTAGAACATACTTACTACAACCCATTCCACTGATCAAAAGTGAATCAAATTAGTGGAATGGCCAAAAAATGCATGTGTCTTAGGTCTTAGGTCTTAGGTGAGGCCACATGAGCTTCCACCTTCACGTGGTTCATCTTGTCAGTATAGAATATTTATATTTCTTGAAGCTAAGGGAAGCACTTTTTCTTAATAGGAAAATTTTATCGACTTCAGTTGCACTGATGGTGTAGGGGCACCTAGGTTGTCATGCCTCCAAGAGGGGTCAAAAAATAAAATTTTCTTTTAATTGAGTTAATTGTATGTAATAAGGTCTTCTAAGACCATTTCATTTGTTTTTAAGTCACTTTGAGTCATTTGGGGTCAGTTTGAGTCTTTGAGTCCTGTTGCAAAAAAGTGTCAATGTTGTCAAGTTGCACAAAGCAACTTTTGTATTTTTGGTGTCCTGCTCCTGATGCAACCAAATTGATAGTTCCAACGCATTCGGATGGGTACGTTTAGGCTAGGTATGGTTCTATTTTTCACCCAAACATGTCGAAACAGCCCGAGCTACATTGTACCGACGATATCCCTGAAGAGTCCAAAGTGCGAAAAGACAGCAATCTTTGACGAGATGTTACTTGAAAACCATGTCACTTAGAAACATTCTATCTAAGGAAACATGATCATTTAGAGTACATCTACAATAACCTCTCTCAGTTTTTTATATCTCTGAGGCATTTGCCCATGGTGAAAGGTTTTTTGCTGCCCCAAAAATTATCAGGAGGCAGTGTAAAGTTACAAAGGGGTGTAACTTTTGTCTTGCTCCTGATGCGATGAAACTGACTATTCCAACACGTCTGGATGGGTACATTTACACTAAACATTATCCTTTTTTTCACCCAAACATGTCAAAACAGTCTGAGCTACATTGTACCGCCGATATCCCTGAAGAGTTCAAAGTGCCAAAACGGTAGCAATACTTGATGAGATGTTACTCAAAAACCATGTCACTTAAAAACATTTTGTCTAAGGTAACATGATCACGTAGAGTGACTCTACAATAACCTCTCTCAGTTTTTTATATCTCTGAGGCATTTGCCCGTGGTGAAAGGGTTTCTGCTACCCCAAAAATCAACAGAAGGAGGCAGTGTAAAGTTGCAAAAGGGTGTAACTTTCGTCCTGCTCCTGATGCGACCAAACTCACTATTCCAACGCATCCAGATGGGTACATTTATGCTTGGCATCATCCTATTTTTCACCCAAACATGTCGAAACAGTCCGAGCTACCTTGTACTGACGATATCCCTGAAGAGTCCAAAGTGCAAAAAGGAAGCAATCTTTGACGAGATGTTACTCAAAAATTGTGTCACTTACAAAACATTCTGTTTGAGGTAAAATGATCATGTAGAGTGCCTCTACAATAACCTCTCTCAGTTTTTTATATCTCTGAGGCATTTGCCCTTGGTGAAAGGTTTTCTGCTGCCCCAAAAATTATCAGGAGGCAGTGTAAAGTTGCAAAGGGGTGTAACTTTCGTCCTGGTCCTAATGTGACCAAACTGACTATTCGAATGCATTTGGATGGATACATTTAGACTAGGCATGGTCCTATTTTTCACCCAAACATGTCGAAACGGTCTGAGCTACATTGTACCGATAATATCCCTGAAGAGTCCAAAGTGCAAAAAGGTAGCAATCTTTGATGAGATGTTACTCGAAAACCATGTCACTTAGAAACATTTTGTCTAAGGTAACGTGATCATGTAGACTACCTCTACAATAACCTCTCAGTTTTTTATATCTCTGAGGCGTTTGCCCGTAATGAAAGGTTTTTGCTGCCCCAAAAATTGTCAGAAGTAGGCAATGTAAAGTTGCAAAGGGGTGTAACTTTTGTTCTTCTCCTCGTGTGGCCAAACTAACAGTTCCAACGCGTTTGGATGGGTACATTTAGGCTAGGCATGGTCTTGTTTTGCACCCAAACATGCCGAAATGGTCCAAGCTAGATGAAGACTTTTTACCCACCTCATCCTTCAATCATTATAATTGTTCTCAAAAGACATCATCAAAACATGAAAAGACTCCAAGACTTGTAGTTTTAAGTTGATTTCCTCCAAGGCACCAATGTGAGGCTGTTTTGATGGCAAAGGGCACCTTGATTCATGATGTTGAATCTCCTTCCTCCTAGGTGCCAAAATGGATAGTTTAGACAAGAAAATGTGCCTTAGTATACTTAGCTCATTTCTTGGCAATTTGATGGCTTCAATCACTTGTTCAAACCTCTAGGAGACCATTTTACACTTAGGCACTAGATCTTGGGATTTAGAACATCTTCCTTCAAGGTGCCAAAATGAGGTTATTTAGACACAAAAGTGTGCCTCCATACAAGATGCTTATTCTCCTTCCACTTAGGCTCTCATTCATGATGATCCAAGTGACAATAGGTGCCTAGACTTCCTTTGGTAAGATTTAGTCATTTTGAAGGTTCTAACACTAGGCGCTACAGTTGGAAGTGATTTGAAGTTCATTTTCCTCTAGGCACCCAAAATGGATGGTGGAGACAAGAAAAGGCACCTAGGCTTCTTTTGATGATTTTCAAAGTCTTCCTAAGTTATATTATGTTATATTGACCCTTAGGTGCAAATGGATGATATAGGATGACTCTAGGCACATATCCAAGGTGATATCTTTCTAGGCACAATCTTCACTAAGTTTAGACTTCACTTTACATCAAGGCACCAAAATGGATAGTTTAGAGAGAGGCAAAAATGCACCTAGAGGTATGATGCTCAGTTTGATGTGTTTGATCAACTTTGATAATCAAGATGAATTGCCTCCCTTAAGGCGCCCTCCTCTATACTTTAAAAAATCCTTTCAATATCAAGGCGCAATTTTGAGGTTGTTTGGATGATGAAAGGCTCCTTGAGTTCTAGGCAGAGTTTTGAGGTTGTGCAAGTAGAGAAATGCGCCTAAGGTCTTAAAGCAAATTTGTACCTAAAACTAAAAATCCCTGAGGTATGACTTATGGAAGCCTATAGCCCCAATGTTATGTTGCATACTAAAATTAGGTAAGACTCAATGTAATCTCATAACCTCGCCTTATATGCAAGAGGAATTATGTTTAATAACCACAATGGTCATCAGGTGCTCATAAGCATATGATTTTGACTATCTTATTCAAAACAACAAACATACTCTTCGCATCCCAATATGGTATAATAACAAGAAATTAAGAAATATTTTCAATTGACCAACTCATAAAGAACATGGATCAGCATACTCATTTGAATATTTTCAATTGACCAACTCATAAAGAATATTAATATTTTTTGTTCAACATGATGATTCATTTTTTTTAAAATACAACTTTTATCTTTTAGTTCCAAAATGACGTTTAGGTGATACTTGAATAACAATAGCTAGCTTATTGGATCAACAAACATCCTATGTAATACAATTGGACTTTAGAAATTTGAAGTAGCCATCTACAAATATCCTTTCAAATGTGGATTTATAATGCAAGTATGGACGCCATCAATAAAAAAGATTTGTATTAACCAAATATCCATATAGGCATACATCAATATCTGTCGATATAAGTATAACATATATACAAAATAGCCATATAGGCTTACAAGAATGCCATATAGGCATACAATGTCAACTATATGAAATACAAAATTATATCCACAAATGCCATATAGGCATACAACAAAGGAACACAATAAAAAGTCATTCCCCTCTAATTGGTGAAGAGAATAGATCACGGGCAACCTTTGATCTTCTAGGGGTTGGAGACATGTATGTGGGTGGTCTACTACGAACCTGAGGGCTGCTCCTATTTAGTTCTTCCTGCATCTTTAGCTGTTACAATAAAAAGTATAAACATTAATATATAGAAATTACATGTTATAAAAAATGAAACATTTAACAAAATAATCACTTACCGCTACCATATAATCTATCTCCTCACTTGCCTCAGTAGCAGGAATAGGCTGTGGTGATGTCACGTCCTATAGAAACCATCCAGAGATAAATTAAACTTCAAATCAATAATCTTTTGATTTTTCAAAAATAAACAACTATAACAATGAATGTAAATTGAAATTTACTAATCTGCCTCATACCCCTATCAATACCATGGAGCTATGAATCGCAGAGGTCACACCATGCTCCATTGCCCTATGAACATCGGCAGGTGTCTCTGTAGCCTACATCATCTAGAAATAAAATAACATTATTCAATTACGAAAACTATAATAGTGATGCAAATCATGGCTCCTAACATACACACACATTCATCTAAGCAAGGAAGTACACACAATAATGCACACAAGTCACATACAAAAATCTAGTAAGTACAATTCATTCATTAAACTATTTATTTTATTACCTCCGTGAAGCTTTGAAGTCAACCACCGCTGGTAGGTGTTGTCGTGAAATCTCTAATATTAACCTATTCAACATCTAAAATTAGATATTAGAATACCATTCATATAACGATGCTATTCACATGTAATATTTATAATTGTTTACTAGTTACATACCCCAACAGTAGATGATCTAGTGTAATATGCAGGTGGAGAACCACTGAAAATTGCATCAATGCTATGACCCTAAAATTTTATTAAAATCATCAAACTAAATTAGTTAATCTTGCATTTCAAAAATGAAATATAATAAATTAAATTCAATAAACTTGCTAATATTTACCTGAGTATCAAGGCTGAAAGTCTCACTTAGGAGGGTATCTATCATCACCATCTGCTCAGCTACAGATGTAGCCTATGTACCTGCATCCTGACTATCCATGGGGTCATAACCACAGGCTGACCTGCAAGTCTGACAAGCATGGGGTGGGACCCTACTCCTCGTACTATCTCCCAACCCACTCTGTGTTGCAGGACTGGCATGCTCTATGATGCTCTAGGTCAAGGCACTAATGGACTGAAGTGTATCGACCTCAACACTCTCCTTCACAATGGAAGGGATAGAAACATGCTCATGGACTGGTCTGTTGATTACTCGTCTCACTGCCCACTGTGGGTCAACATGTGCCCCTGGTCTATCTTGTGCTGACCCCCCACCTCTACCCTGGAAGTGACGCATATCAAAATAGTTTGACACTTTGTTGAGGACAAACTCACAGTAGAGTTTCCTCAAAAAGTATTGTGGTACCTCATTATTATTGCATGGAGGATGGTCAAAAACCATCCACCACCTTTGCTCAAAATTGTCCCTTATTGCTTGGTTGTTGCACCAATGGATAGGGAACCTCTTGCATGTAATGGTGGAGGTTGATTTGTTTGTGGGTTTGTGAAAATTGAACACAAGTCTACTTTTGTAATTTGTATTTTTTTCACATCTTGGTATGACAGCTTGTCTGCATAATAGTCTCTAAACTCTCTCCTCTTATCCGTCAAACTAGATATTTGCTTGTTAATTGAATCTACATTTGATAACATAGATTCAAGAGATTTAGCAAGTGTGGACCTATGCAAGGTTGAAGTGGAAGGATCTTTCAACCTTGCAATTATATCTTTAATTTCTTTTTTATTGTTTTTAATTTGTCTCATTAGATTTTCTTGTGTTTCAGGGGCATGTCGAGGAATGGATGGAGGAGGTTGTTGTTCCGCAGGTATTTCCTCCTCAGGATTTTGTAGATTTTGAGGAGGAGGAGGAGGAGGTGCATTAACATTTCCTGACAATTAACAAAATTTACATCAAAAATCAACTCAAACCTACCTATTTAGAAACAAATTCAAATAAAAAAACAAATAAAACTCACTCCTTTAGCATGCTTGACGTCACGGCGGTATTTTGGCAATGAATCGGTAAGATTTTGGTGTTGAATTGACTTTTCTAAAATGTGAGCACGCTTCTTAGGGTTTGCAGGCCACGTGTATAGAGGAAAACAAAGAAATGAAATGAGCACAAATGCTCTTTTTTTCTTATTTATAGCTAGTCATAACGCGCTCGCGTTATGCATTAATTTTTTTTGAAAACAATTTGTCCACTTTTTGGCACCCCAACTCTTTGCACTTACCCCACTATTTTTCATAGTTTAGAGAGCAAAAATATTGGGGATAATGGTGATGGCTTCCAAGTCCAAGATGCAGCTTTTTCTGTAGAATCCTGATCTCCATCCCACACTGATTTCCACTATATCCTCAGTTTCTAGCAATTCAAATGCAGAGGACACTGTTGATGGTGCCCTAGTCCACTGAGGAATCTTCTACCAGATGTCAAAAGCTTTGCAAACCTTGATTATCATTGTCCAGTCTGTTTCTATAGCTTCATATGCAGAGGACAATGTTGATAGCGCCCGTGTCCCAAAATCTCGCACAGTGTCTGCTTTTTTTTGGATCCTGAATCTCCAATGTCCTCCAATATTCCCTACAACTCCACTTTCTCTAGATCCAATACCTATAACTTGCAATCACAAGGAGTGTGGGAGGGGGTTGTGGTGTTTAGAGACATTCCTTGGTCAAACCTTGGAGAGACATTCAAGTCTTTCAAATACCGTTGTTAGATGAGAGTGCGTATCCTGTGGGATAGAGGCAAAATCCAAATGACAATGATGATAAAACACAATAGATGTCATCTTGATGATGAAGATCTCATGGAAGGAATATTCTCTTCAATGCCATTAGGAGAAGATGTAATCCAACCTGCAAAAATAAACACACTAACAATGCTATGCTCTACACGACAATGAAAATCACAAGTATGCCAGTAGCTCACAATCATAAACATCTTCTAAACATCTTCTATTTTCTAAATGATAAGCTACATATACTTATATATGCAACTACAAAGATTCTTGCCAAGAAATTCATAATTAAAACTTATGATGTTAGCCTACGACCCAAATAACGGTCACAAACCCAACATTTGAATTTAGGGTAGACCCAAAATAGGGTTGGACTAGGATGCTAGCGCCCAAGTCCACCCCCCTGTATTTGTTCTAGGATCACTAAAATACTCTCCGTTAGGTCCCATTTGTCACAAGGCCCAAGGGTTTTCTCATCGAGAGTTTGAATTATCATGCAAGATTCTCTAAATGCAATCTAAAGACCTAGGAGCTAAACCTTAAAAGGAAAAAGGCCCCCAAGGGTACATTTTTCTAACATAACATTTAGCCCCCACTTTAATGTATGTATAAATGTGTCACAACCCCTAATTTTAATAATTAATTTTACTTATTAATTATGATATTTTATTCAGAATAATTAATATTTATTTATACTTTCAAGTTAGTGGAGCTAATTTTAGATTTGTTTATGAAATTATTATATAAGTTATAAAGATAATAACGTCTCGATATGGTTTAGTTAATTGATTTAAATTAATTATTCTTGTGTGTTGTGGGGAATAAGAGCTCTTTTATCATTATTTTTGGTAAAATTAAGACCATAGGTCAGTCACCTATCGGTAGGGTACTTGTTTATTCATTAAAAATATGTTTTAGAGTTGTTTTAATGCATTTTTACTACACAAGAAAATAAGTGAGGAGTTTGGCATATGAAGAGTCTTCGAGCATCCATGTCAGGAAGGAAAAAATAAAATAAATAAAAGGAAATCTGAAGAATCACATTTTCTTGGAAAATAAACGAATGCCACAAGCAAGAAGATGAATACAAGAAGTCATTGGAGCCCAAAAGAAGAATATGAAACTTGCAAAAGGAGATATTATAAGAAGATGGAAGTTTGGCTTCAAGGAGGAGGAAAGGAAGAGAAGAGCTCAGGTTTATTCTAATTTTTGTAGGTCATCAAGAGGACATTCATAGCTGATTTTGAAGATAATTCTTGAAGGAAATTACAACCATTTTGATGAGGAAAAGAAAACATCCATCCACGGTGAATTGTTAAATGAAGAATTTTTGAATTTCATGAGGGCAAGAGAATCCTAGGTAGAAGAAAGGAAAGCGATCAACTGAAGAATATGTAAGATCTCAAATTAAGGAATCTTGGATTCTCTCTTCAAATGTGTTTGGAGGTATTCTTCATTAATTAAATCCTTGAGGTATTTCCTTGAAAACTCACCATTATTTATGTTAAAGTTATTCTAAAAATTTCTTTTAAGATAACTTGTTGTTGTCTCATGAAATTAATCTTATCATATGAATTTTTTTAATAAAAAGGTTTCTAGGTTTTGATAATCATGTTTTCATCTTTCTAAAACATCTTACAGTTTTAAATTTAATTAAGTATTAAGAAAGTTAGTGTAATTTTAGTACTGCTGCAACCCTGTTGTAAACCCTGCTGTTTTAGATTTTGTTAATTATTTTGAAATTTATCACATTTTTACCACTGCTATAGAAAAATTGAAAATCTAGGGTTTTGTTGGTAGTTTACTTTGCTAGAAATGAATTATTCTCATTGCATAATTGTGTTAGAATAAATTCTCACACTTTCTTTCTTGGAATAGGTATTATTAGATAATATTTCATATATTTAGTTGTAACCAAAAAAATAGATTGAATCAAGTATATACTTGTAATACAAGAATGTAAATTAAACCCTTATATTGATTAATTTATAAGAACAATATATATATATATATATATATATATATATATATATATATATATATATATATATAGCATAGTTATTTGAATGTCAAAAATTAAAGCAAAATAATAGATTTTTTATATTTTATTATTTCTATCATTCATTATAATATAGGGAATACTTTTGAGTTATCAAATCATTCTCGATTTATGATCAAGTTTGGGTTAAATCCAGATTTGAGAGAAAGAGATGATTGCAGTAAACACTACCTCTTCATCTTACAGAAATTTTCTAACTATTTTCTAGGTTTTGTTCCCCTTATTCTTACCTTTCCAAAACATCTTGAATTTTAAAATTACACTAAGAAATAAGAAAGTTATGACAGATTTACTACTAGGTGGTTTTTCATGTTAAGGCTATTTCTATTCAATTAATTCATTTTTCCAATCATCTAGAATGTTTTGTCAACAATTGAAATTGAGTTATATAGGTCAATAATTGAAAATAAGAATCTCATTTAAGTAAGTAGAGTGAATTATTTTCTTAGAATCTTTAATGTGTAACTAGCCATGTATGAGAGAATAGAACTCTTAAGATACTTGTGCATTGCTCTAATGCCTTAGGAATTGGAGGTTTTCTTATTGAATGGACAATTTAGTAGGCTCTCCATTAAAAACCTTAAGCTATATTTTACTTGTGTTTAGATAATATAAATGTATATTAGAATTTAGGAATGAGGCTAAAACGTTAAATTATAGTATAGATGAGGATGAGAGAAATATAATATAAAGTGTGTTTCATATCAATGTCCATGGGAATGAATAGGTAGAAATTATAAGTTGAAATTATGTTTAATTTATTAATATCATATAAGTTCTTAGATTTCTAATAATTGTGTTTTAATACATTTGTTCTAGTATGGTGTAGGGTTGACTATAAAGGGTTCATTCTTTTAATAAGTCTAGGATAATATAATGAATTAGTGAATATATGATGATAAGTTATGTCTTTCTTTGCTTGATGCATTGTAGTAAGTTGAATGCCAAAAATAATGATTAAATTAGTCATCTTTATTTGAGCATGTGTAAAGGGCATTCTTTCATCTATTCTAAGTGAGTAGATATTGCATGCATTAGTAAGGTGTCGATAAGGATTTATGTGTTTTGATAAAAATATATATAGTAGAATAGTGCTATAAATCATTTTACTTAGAACTTGAATATAAGATGATAATTTCCATAATTAGCATAGACTTTTTCATTTATTGCAATCTAAGTAATTGTTTGTGGAAATTTATGCTTTTTATCCAAGAATGGTTGGAATATTTTTGTTATAACTTCCCTATTTTACCCTGTAGGGAATATTTATAAATTTAATTGTTGCATGCACTTTTTAGAACTTGAGTGATTTAGTTAGCATATGTTGTATTTAATCTTAAGAACAATATGGATGTGTATATTAATTGATTTATTGATTCTAGAAAATATTATGTGATGAACTAGATCCCTTGTGACTTAAAGTATCTAAGTCAACCTTATGGTTGCAAGACTAGTTATCCAAACTATGAAGCCTTTGCATTGCGCGTACGTAGGCAAGGCCATCATTGATGAGCCCCTGAGGCATTAGGTCAGCCCCTTAGGGCCTGTAGGTTTGTCATTTTGTGCATTGATATCTAAATATGTTGTTCATTGATTTTGTGGGACTAATGTTTATATCTAGTTGTGCAGATTCATGCTGAAAGATTTGTGTAGTTATGAAGACAAGCATTATATGAATGGTGTAGATAACTAAACAATCTAAAGGTGATTATTAGTTATCATGTAAATTGTACTTTTCTCTCTCTCTATCTGTCGAGTTTAGTGGATCAGATGTAGAGTGTTTTCATGTTTATTGTTGATGTGATATTCTTGTATAAGCCTACATGGCTTAATATTGTAAAGGCATGGTCCTATTTCATTGCACTTATTGATTCACTGATGCATGGAATCTTATTTGAATATATATTAATGAAATTTGTTTCATGACTTGTGTTATATGTACTATTTTTTAAGAATAATATTATTTTATTTTAGCTATTTGGGATGGTTGTTACAAAATGCAAGGCCAATACATGCCGGCACCATCAAGGGTCATCTTAGGAGGCCTAACAACACATAATACATCATGGGGGAAACACAACACGAAGGTAAAGGGTTAGAGATACTTACTTGCCGGCACCATCGTATTAAATCTTGTAACTTGCAAGCCTTGTGGAGAGATGCTCCATCAATTTGTATGATAAGCTTGAGTGGTTCTTATTGTTGAGACATGGACTAGATAGGACTTGAACCTAGGACCTTCCATCACTATTGGAGTGCTCTACCACTGAGCTACTAGCCCCTCTTGGACCAGCCCATCATTAGTCTGGGTGTGGCTTATTTCCAACACCAACACCCCCTTAAGCCACACCTCTTGTGTGATTGGGGCTCCTAGCCTAGGTCTGACTCTGATACCATGTTGAGACATGGACTAGCTAGGAATCAAACCTAGGACCTTCCATTTGCTGTCGGAGTGCTCTGCCACTAAGCTACTGGCCCCTCTTGGACCAGCCCATCATTGGTCTAGGTGTGGCTTATTTCCAACACCAACACTTATTAGGCTATTGCTTGCTATCAGAGAGTCCATGAGGTACTTTCTCATCATTTCCTTGTAAAATATTTTCTTTGTTGTGAGGAGGAGAACCACTACATTATTTCCAACTAATGATAAACATCTTACTCGTTTCCAATTTTTATTTCTCTTATTCTGTTGGTTCTATCTATCATAATGCCATGAACTATCTTGTACTATTTTAACCTTTTCTATTGTCATAACCCCTTGCTTTGGTTTTTCCATTTGTCTATTTGATATATGTTGATTGTCTCCTGATCCCTGAAGGGATAATAGAAGAGGAACTTCAGAGTAGATACATTTTCCTCATGGACAAGGTGATACTTGAGTATTTTCCTTATCCACTTCAATTGTAGAAACTATCTCATCATAATCTAAATAGTCATCTTCTATCTCTAATGTATTTTGTTCCATCAAATTGTTATCAATATGCTTAGGGAAGGGATTAGTGAAGATTTGTAAATTCTGATTCAGTGGAGCAACCGACTTATTCTTATTATCATTCACACTAGATACCTAAATAACATTTGATTCGATGAGGTCTTCTATTTCATGTTTAAGATGCATACGTCATTCAATATCATGTCCTTGTGTCTGATGATAGTGACAAAAGGCATTAACATCAAAATAAGGCCCTTGTGTTCTGTTAGGATCCACTAGTTTAATCAAGGGAAGCTTCAAGAGATTATTACTCAGAGCTTAATTCATGATAGAATGATAGGACTCAGATATCGGAGTGAACTTTCTTTGTTGATACTATGTCTTTTTTGGATTAGTGATAGCGGAAATTTGTGTAAAGTGATTTGAATTCAGTCCACTATTGAAACTCTTATTATTTCTCTTAAAATTGCTTTGTGATGATCCACCCTCAGATTGGCCAACTTGAGTCAATGAGTTTTGATTTTCATACTGACTAGAAGAAAGTTGGTAGTCACGAAGGGTAGTAGATAGATGTTGAAAAGAATTATACTTCATCAAGAGGATCTTATCACAGATGTTAGGCTATAAATTTGTTATAAATATCTTCTGAACATTGTCATCTTTCATCTGATATTGAATTTGTGCATAAAGTCCTTGATACTGGCTAATAAATTTAGTCAACTTCTCTTTCGAACCTTGCTTGCAATGAACCAAATCAATCAGAGAGACTGGGGGTCTGATGTTTTCTTGAAAATATTGTAGAAATTGATCAATTAACTACAAAATAGAATGTATTAAATTCAGAGGTAAAGAGCAGAACCATTCTAAAGCAGTATATTTGAGAGATAGCAAGAAAATCTTTGGTAACAAGTCCTCTTCAAAGTAGAAATCACTACACATAGCTGTGAATGCCGCTACATGAGTATTAGGATCACCTTTTCTACCATATTTTTCAAAGCGGGGAGTTTCAAACTTCTCAGGCATAGGAGTTCTCAAGATTGCATAGGATAAGGGATTAAGAGCATGGTAAGTTGGTATATTAGGTTGTGAAGCATTTGACAAGCTTGTCACTTTTTGTTGTAAAGAGGTCATACCTTCCAAAACTTAATTTAGGATGGCATCATTAGGAGATACAATTTGTGGTGAGGAACTGGAACCAAAGTGTGGAGGAGATTGAGCATGGGTAGTGACAAGTGGAGGTTGGGAATAATTGAGTGGTGGTTGGACATAGCGGTAGGTCGAAGATGGTTGAGAATAAGCAGATTGAAGGGGTAGTTGAGAGTGATATGAAGACACCCTAGGGGCAAGGTTTTGATAGTTGAATCCAACAGCTCTGTAATTTTGTGAATTAGTGCCATTAGATACTCCAATACTAGTGGTAGTGTTACCACAAGCATTTGCATTAGTTGTCAAAATATTCAATGTAAATGTAGATATTCCTGTGATCGGTATAGGTACCGATACTTTTGTATGAGACGGTGACAAAGTGTTGTTTATCACTTTTTCACATTTAGACACTGGTATAACATTAGTTTGTACAATGTGTGCTAAACCATGGATTATGTTAACACCATCTTGTCCTTTTATCAATTCTCTTATGTTATGAATCACAGGGAGAGCTTCTTCAGCTATCCTCTCATTTTCCACAACTGGTTGAAAATCAGCTAACCCTTTATCAAGTTTATCTATTTGTTCATCAAATACATGTGTGATCACCTCAATAGTATCATCAACATCATGAAAATTTTACTCTTCCATTGTATTTGTGATAGGTATAGTATGTTGCAACATTTGTGTCTCTCTTTTTGTAAAGAAGGTGTTCAATGGATTTTCAGAGGTAGGAATATCGATTTCTACAAAGGCACTAGATACCATATGTCTTATGCTTCTTCTTAAATGGATATTTCTTTTAGGGTAGTGAGTTATAATACTCATGCAACAACATGCACAAACTAATAGAATAAACCCTAGGACCAAGATATGTTTAAGGGCAAAAATGCTTGATTTTTCAACTTTGTTCAGTGCAAGTCACTAGGAGAAGAGGTGTTGTGAAGATTTTAAAGAGGGAAAACACATGATATTCCTAAAAAAAGTCCACTAATGCAAAAATACCTTTCACAACATGCTTTTGAAACAACTCTAGAGAGTCGATAAGTCAAAGCCTAGTGAAAATATAGCTAAAATATGCAAATTTTCAAAAAAAATCAATGCAAAGGCCTAAAAGAAAAGGTGTTGTAAGGAAATTGAGAAGGGGAAGAATATAATAACCATAATAATAGCCAATTGGTGCATAAAATCCCTTACAACATGCCTGGAGTGCAAATCTAACAGGATGACAAGGTCTAGTGCAAAATGCAAGTTTTCAAACCCTAGACATAAAATTTTGCAAGGAGGCCACTATGATGCAACACCACAATTAGAAATAAGACCTAATGAGTGTTTTAACAAGGTATTAAAATATGAAACAATATTTTGACTAAAACCCTAGCTCATGCAAAACTAGGTTTTCATGAAAAATGCACAATTTTCAAACAATTTCTAACAAATCAAGCATGCAAACGCAATGTAAATGAATTGTAAATGATGAATTTGTGCAATTTAAATTAGGTTTAATGAAAATAACAGAAATTAAATTAAATTAAATTCCAATTACTTCAAATTTTACAAAAATGCAAACCTAATATGCCAATTTTTCAAAATTTTCCATTTTTTTTTTTGTAATTTTTCAAATGGAATAAAATGAATGAATGTAAATCTATGAAATAGCACTTAGAAAGGTGCCAAAAATTCCAAAAACATGGGTTCACCAAAATGTTTAATGGTTAAAAAGGAGGTTGAGTATTTTGTTGGTGTATAGGGGTTTTAGGTTGAATCCTCCTTTCCATCAAATATTCCAAGGGCTTTTCAACCGAGTTGCCTCTCCACTCGAGAGGAGAGTCACCTATCAGGTTGGGTTGCCACAAGGGAAGCTAGGAAATTTAGAAGTTGTCACACAATATCTCTAATTAATGCTTTAATGCTCTTGAAACCCTAATCTAAGCAAAACAATAAGTAAATATGCAAATTATGACAAATGCTATTGAAATAAGACAAAGGATAGAGAACCTTAACTCACTATTTTTCATAGTTCAGAGAATGAAAATATCAGGGACAATGGTGATGGCACCCAAGTCCAAGATGCAACTTTTTTTATAGAATCCCAATCTCCTTTCGATACTGATTTCCACTGTATCCTTAGTTTCTAACAATTTAGATGCAGAGGACACTATTGATGGCACCCTAGTCCATTGAGGAATCTTCTGTCTAATGTCGTAAGCTTTGCAAACCCTAATTATCACTATCTAGTCTATTTCTGTAGCTTCAGATGTGAAGGACAATGTTGATAGCACCTGTGTCTTAAAATCTCGCACAATGTCCACTTCTTTTCGGATCCCAAATCTCTAATGTCCTCCAATCTTCCTTGCAACTTCACTTTCTCCAGATCCGATACCTATAACCTGCAATCACAAGGAGTGTGGGAGGGGATTGTGGTGTTTAGAGGCTTGCCTTGGTCAAGCCCCGGAGAGACATTCAAGTCTTTCGAACACCGTTGTCAGATGAGAGTGTGTATCCCGTGGGATAGACGTAAAAATCCAAATGATAATGATGATAAAACATAATAGATATCACCTTGATGATGAAGTTCTCATGGAAGGAAGATGCTCTTCAATGCCATGAGGAGAAGATGTAATCTAACCTGCAAAAACAAACACAATAACAATGCTATGCTCTACAACACAATGAAAATCACAAGTATGCAAATAGCTCGCAATCATAAACATCTTCTAGTTTCTAAATGATAACCTACATATGCTTATAAATGCAATTACAAAGATTCCTACCAAGAAATTCGTAATTAAAATTTATGATGTCGGCCTGGGACCCAAATAATGGTCACAAACTTGACCTTTAAATTTAGGGTAGACCCAAAATAGGGTTGGACTAGGGTGCTGGCGCCCAAGTCCACCCCCTGACTTTGTTCTGGGATCATCAAAATAGTCCCCCTTAGGTCCCATTTGTCACAAGGCCCAAGGGTTTTCTCATCAAGAGTCTAAGTTATCATGCAAGATGCTCTAAATGCAATCTAAAGACCCGGGAGCTAAACCTTAAAAGGAAAAAAGCCCCCAAGGGTGCATTTTTCTGACATAACAGGTTCACATAATGATCATTTTGAGACTTCAAATGGAAAACCAATCTTTTTAGAATATCTATCTCCTTCTCTTTGTTGATACTCTCCTTCCATTCTTGAAGGAAGATTCCTTTCTTGGTTACACTTGTAGCTAGGGTAAAAATTAGGTCTAAATCATAAACATGAAGTATAAACCCTAACAAGCAAAATAAAAGATAAGATAACATGAAAATCAAAATAACAAATGCAAATGCAAACCGATCTCCATGCTAAACTTGATTTATCTCCATTGCTCTTCTCAACCTCGCATAATCATGCAAGATTTCGAAGGATTGATTATTGAAGGAATGTTTGTTGCTCACTTCTGTAGCATAACAATGATAGACAAGAAGATCTAGAATGATTTGGACAACATAATGATAATTGAAATGTCCCTCCCCTGATGGCTTGGGTGAGGTTTGATTTATAGGAGATGGGTGATAGGAATGGATGATTAGGATTAAATTATAAATGGATGGCTAGGATTAAGTGATGCAAGAAGTTGTAGTCATTTGACAAGTGTCTCATGAAGAGTGAATGAGAATATTTAAAGTCAAATGGCTTCCACCTTACATGGAGACAAATGTGGAGATAGAGACAAAGGTGGAATTAAATAATAAAATTATTTAATTTTGGAAAGGAATGATGTGGAATACATTAATTAAATAAATCTTTAATTTATTTAATTAATTTGGATGAGGGATGATGTGAAATGTTGAAAAGTGCAATACAACTGAGAGGGGGGGTGAATCAATTGTAATCAATATTTCAAAACCATTAACACATCAATCAATTAACACTATGTTTATATTTTAACCATGAAAGCATGAAACAAAAACCTAAACACATTCACACATTCAACATAGGAGACACTAGATTTTTACATGGAAAACCCCATAAGGGAAAAACCACGATGAGTGTTAGCTCACAAAATAATATGTTATATCACTACCAAAAATTAGAGGCTCATTGCCTTAGGTATCACTACCCAAAATGCTCAGTACAAATGAAGAGGCTCAGTGCCAAAATGCTTACTGCAAGAAGAAGCTCACTGCCAATGGAGTGGCTCACTGCCAAGATTTGGTGAATTGAGATAGTAGTATCTAAACCATGCCAAAGTTCAGTTACATTAAGGCAGAACAAACATCCTCTGCTCTACTCTACTTTTTACTTCACACTATCTTCGTATCTTCAAACTTAGCTATCTTTTTCACAACTTCATTACATGCTTTTAAATAATTCATCAACCTTGGAATGTACATTCAGGTTGGCATTACAACCATCAACCATTGGAACAATCTCTAAGGTGGGCATTACAAACATACATAGAAATAGGTCTGGACCTAAACAAAATTAGCTAAGGAAATGATTAATGTGGAACATGTTATGCCTTAGCTAGGGCTCAAATGCAATCTTCCAAGCCACAACATGCTTCCACAATCTTCAAATCATATCCGTAAGTAGTGAAAACAACCAAGTCATCCAAGACTAGAGTTAGCACTAAAACTTTCAAGAGCATGCTTCATTCACGATCCTAATTATACTTTGTGGATCAATCAAAAGGTAGGAACATGATCAGGAGACATCCACAAGTACATTGTAATCACTAGGAACATCTGCAACGTCTAACCACTTTGTCAAGAAGATTCTTCAAACTGGAGCACTTAAACAACACTGTCAACCGCATTCATAAGGAAAAGATCACTTGCACATCCCCAAATCATGAACCATTTGAGTTGAAGGCACATAACATCATCCCAGACTTAACTCTTGAACAATAGACATTAATATTTCAATGTGGAAGAATACGAAGCAAAATACTTTCTTCCTATCATCACTGAATGCATAGAAAAATAGTTCTTACTCTGGTGAACAAAACTCTCTCAAATCTTCATACTGAAGGCTCAAACTTGGAATATAGCATCTAAAGACTTCCCTATAAATAACTTCCAAACCACAGGCAAAGATATGCAATCTATAGGATATGCGAAGCAAAGCACTGAACTGTTCATTAGCAAACCAAGATACTTTGTAACACATTGTTTCCACTAGGAGGGCAAATTTTCTCAAAAGCACTTGGAAACTTAATATCAGAAACATATTCTCATGATATTCAGGACTTATGCAAAGTAATATTCATCACAAGAAAATAGCAAAATAAGAGTACAGTTGACACCAATGACAACACAGATATGTTGACATCAATGACAACACTGGTTAGCACATACTTGCAACAGTGAAATACATTAATTAAATAAATATTTAATTTATTTAATTAATTTGGATGAGGGAAAAGTAGAAATTAATTAAATAAATATAATTTATTTAATTAATTGGCTTAAAAATAGGATTACAATGGGATTAGTTAAATAAGTATGATTTATTTAACTAGTTAGGTGATGGGAAGGTTACTAGGGCAAAACGTCTCATCAGGTGTCTCAAATGATGTATCGACAAGGTGATGTTGTGACATGATCAATTTTAGGTGTCTACATTTTGCCCCTCTTTGAGATAGTGTTGGAACTAAGAGAAATAACATCATTTCAAAGAAGATAAGGAATGGATGGATGGAAAAAGGATGCCCCAACCACTTGAAAGAATGACAAGGAGGAATGGATGAAGAAATGGGATGATGATGTAAGGCTATGATGATGATATAAGGATATGATGATATTGTAAGGATATGATGATGATATAAAGATATGATGATGATGTAAGGATATGATGATAATGTAAGAATATGATGATGCCCCCTTGAGAGGATAGGTGGGTTGGAAGAACACAGGTAGGCTCTCGAAATGAATAAAACAATAAAAAATGGAGAATGACATGGAGGATGCAAGATAAGGGATGGATGAAAGAAATGAATGATACATTATGCTGCAATAAAGTGAGCAATCATATAGTTTGATATAGCACTAGACATTATGCACTACGGTATAAGGACCAGGGTTACGATGTTCCTTGTGCACCCAGTGTAATACAACCTTGTCTAGATGTATGAGGAAGAAAACTTAGAGCATTAGAGTCCTAATGCACAAAAGGTGTGATACGACCTTAGATGCAAAGGATAATGCAAAAATCTATTCCAACATACACAAGATATGGATATTAGCTAGAAAGATACGGATTTTAAAACAAATGCAAGATAAAATGATAACACACACAAACAAGCAAGCATGCACAAATGATTCAAAAATAAACAAGGTATTGCCCCTGTCAAGCTGTAAATCAATGATTAATTAATTGATGATGATAATGATGATAGTGCTGTCATTGTGTGGAATGATATATCCCTAGATCAACACAAGGATGTGGGAATGATATATCCCATTGATGATGATGATGATGATTGATTGATTGATTGATTAATTGATTGATTGGGTTTACAACAAGGTAGGATCAAGACCATTTATGTGATTGAATAATTTGATAAGATTGATTGGCTTGATTGGTATGGATTAAGGATAACTTGCATTTGGATCATTGCTTGGAATTTTTTATTGATATGATTTGATGGATTCATTTTATGAATTGATTTGATTGACTTGATGGATTGATTTGATGGAGTGATTTGACTTGATGTTGATGTGATGAATTGATTTGAATTGATTTGATGGATTGATTTGATAAAGTGATTTGATTTGATTTTGATGTGATGAATTGATTTGATGGATTGATTTGATTGATTGGCATTTGAGTTTATTGCTTGTATTTTTTATTGATATTGATTTGATGATTGGAATGATTTGCTTGGAGTGATTGATTGATTTGGATTGATTTTGATGGATTTGATGGAATTAATTCGATTTTGATTTTGATGGATTGATTGGATTTGATTGGATGAATGGGATTGATGGATTGATTTGATTGATGTGATTGGATTGATTTGATTTGATTTAATGGAATGATTAGATCTGATTGGATGAATGGGATTGATGGATTGATTTGATTGATGTGATTAGATTGATTTGATTTGATTTGATTTGATGGAATTGATTTGATTTTGATTTTAATGGATTGATTTTGTTAGATATTTGATTTTTTTTGTATTTCTTTGCATGTTTTGATTTTTATGGATTTTTGGGAATATTTGATTTTTTTTTTGGATTTTCACTTTGGGTAGCCTATATGCTAGATACCAATGACAAGGGAAAACCAAGTCTAGATTCTAGGATGAAGGTAGGATGGATGGATAAAAGGATGGATGATAGTAAATGAAATGGAAGGCTTATGATAGATAGATGGATAAAAGGATAGGCTATAGGGGATGGGAGACTCATGATATATGACTGGATAATAGGATGGGTAATGGAAAGGAAAGCTCATGATATATGGATAAAAGGATAGGCGATAGTGGAATGGATGTATGCCTCATAATGGAGCTAGTATGTGATCTCCAAAGACTATGTGACATAGGAATAACATGCCCCATTCTAGGTGTAGTGCTTAGGATTTTACATTACAAAGCTTATGAAAACAGAATGATGATAGGATTATTTGGAAGAATGAGGTATATCATGAGATATCCAAAGAATTTTCAAAATTTTGTCCCCATATCTTTATCAAGATCAAAAGGAGGAAGGAAGGATGAATGGATTCAATAGAATAGATATGTGGGTATAATGGATAAGGATGGTAAGATGGTATGGAAATGGCATGATGGGATAGATAGTTTGGATGAGACAACATGCCACCAAGTGTAAGTGACATAGAAGATCAACCTACACATGACGCCTATTTGCCAGGTTTTCATCATGGTACTTATCCAAGGCACCACCAAGGGTGGTTTTCACCATTGGATGAAGGGATTTCTCTTTACTATTTTGATTTTTTTTGTATTGGATAGTGTGACAATTACACATGGCACCTGCGAGCAGGTTTTCACCATGGTACTTATCCAAGGTGCCACCAAGGGACATTTTCACCGTTGGACGAAGGGATTTCTCTTTACTTTTTTTATTTTTATTTTTATTTTGGATGGGATAGGTAGATATGGATAGGAGGGACTCAAGTGTCTAGTTCCATGGAAGGTGATAGTGTTGCATTAGAAAGGAATGTCACCGCATGGACCATGTCAAATGTCATTATGCTCATTGATGTTGGTAGGGGATTGCATGAGAGGGAGATGGATTAGGTAGATAGTGGATTATGAAAGGTTCATGCAAGGATGGATGGGGAATAGTGGAATATGCATGGAAAGCCAGTGGATTATGATGTGGGTTATGTATGGAAGGATAGTGGATTATGCGAGGATTGATGGAGTATAGTGGATTATGATATGGATTATGGAGGACTTATGCAAAAGGGATGGATGAAAGGCTTGTGAAAAAGAATGGACCATAGAAAGGTGATGGGGAAGATATGTAGGATAATAGGTGAATGATGGGGTGATAGAAGTATGTGGGAATATTGTTGAATGAAAGGGAACCATGACTAATGGTTGCACACACCGCGATAAACATTGAAGGTTTGGATTTGGAGGAGGTGTAGGAAGCAATGGGGATGTTTTGTTAGGGGATGAATGATGGAGTTATTGAGGGACCCACATAGACTTAGTATTTTTAGGATTTGTGCTTAACTTGTGGGATGAAGGAATTTGAGATTTTTGAGTGGAATGGGATTTTTGTATGGAGGATGATGGTTGAGATTTTGGTGATGTGAATGCCACATTTGACGTGCTTGATTTTTGCTTAGGGACCCAAACCATTTTAGTTTTGGGCTTTTCTTTTGGAGGTATGGGCTTAGGTAGCTTTTTGAATGTATTTTGATTTGACTTTTTGCATGGATGTCCTAAGTCATAAGGACCTTTAAGATTTTTGGCATTATGAAGGGAGGCATCCAAATTTTTATTTTTGAATCCCATGGGTATGATGGAAGGAGTGGAAGCTTCATGTTTAGACAATATGTGCATTTATTGGTCATGATTAGGATTTTTAAAGGATTTATGGATAAGTGGATAAGGGGATTGGATGATAGGGATATTTGGCATTGGTAGAAGTGGTGGTAGATTGGATGGAGGGATATTAGGAGTTGGAAGCAGTGGAGGTAAAGTGGATGGTGGAAGGTGTATGGTCACATGCTTTTGGGGTTTGTAGGATAATGGAGGTGGAATGGCAACATATGTTTTGGTAGTATGATAGGATGCACAATGGAAACCAGATTTATGATGTATAGAGGAAGTACCAACATCTTTAGATTATTTACCTGAGGGTGTATATCCAAAGCCATATGAGTGTGGAGGGACTTTGACATCTATGGGCTCCAAAATACCTTGTTCACGAAGACCTAAGCATTTTCTTTTGATAGTTCATGTTTCGGAGTATGCGATGGACAATTAGATTAGGTGTGGTTTGAACACTAGATGCAAGCTCCTTATTGGATGGAGAAGGTGAGGTGGTAGATAATGGTTGTTGTTTTCCTAAGGAAAAACAATCATGAATAAAGGTGGTAAGAGCAATAGGATTTGGTGGATTCAAAGTGGAGTTGATGGGGGATGAGGAAGGACCATTAAGATCTTGCTTATGTTCATTGTGATCCAAGCTATTGGTTTGATCTTCTATGTTTGCTTGGAACGAAAGTGTCTCATCATGACAAGTGGATGTTACATAGATTATGGATAGGGCTAGGTGGAGGATGGATTGGAGCAATTTGGATATCTTGCTCATGGATAGTTATGAAATTATGGATAGGATCAAGGTGCTTATGGATAGCTTCGTCATTACTAAAATCTTGATCATGGAAAAGATATATGTTATGGATGGGTTGGATTTGGATTTCTTACTCATGGATAGGTATAGGATCATGTTTCTCATGGATAGCTTCTTCATAGGTAATATCTTGATCATAAAGAAGGTATAGGTTGTGGATGGGTGGAATGGAAGGGATTTGATCTTGATTAGAACTAGGGATTGATGTGTTCCCATGCTTAGGATTATCTTCTTGACATACCTCTTGGGTTGCTTCAATGGAAGTGGAAGACTCTTGGATAGGCTTGAAATGCTCTTAAGGGTTATTGACATGAGGGCATGATAGATCTTGACTTGGACTTATAGTTGGAGACTCTTCAATAGGCTTGATGGGTTGTGGACCACATGATGGGGTTGTAGGAATATGCAAGGTGTTGGGAGATTCTTTGATAAACTCAAGGATAGGTGTTTGACATGGATATAGTTTATTCCTTGTTAATAGCCATTGGATCACATCCTTTGCAAGTGTATGGGTGAATGGACAATATAGTGGATGGATAATGATGGTGGAAGTTGTTGTAGGTGTAACGTCAGAAAATGTCCCCTTGGGGGCTTTTCCCTCATAAGGTTTAGCTCCTGAGTCTTTAGAGTGCATTTAGGACATTTTAGTTCATATTTTAGCATCCTGATGGAATGAGACCTAAGTCCCATGGCAAATAGGAACTAGGAGGACCCCTTGAGATGTACCCTAGCTAAAATAGGGGGGAGGACTTGGGTGCCCACGCCCTAGTCCTGCCCTATTTTAGGGAAGCCCCAATTTCTGGGTGTCAGTTAGTGACCGTTATTAAGTCCCTTTGCTGACACAGTAAGTTTGAATTTCAAATATCTTGGAGAGAGTGCTTGTAGGTGCATATATAAGAAAGCTTAGGCATTCATTTGTAAACAAGATTTCAATTAGATGATTATTGTGAACTCTAGGCATTCTCAAGGTGATTCAAGGCTTTCTATTATGTTGTAAGAGAAGACTTGATGAAGGGGGTAAATCATAAAACACACAACAACAGAAATGAAACACAGAAAATAGAATATTTATTTATTGATCTGGGCATCTCATTACATTATAGAAGCTCAATTACAATCAGAGGAATCAATCCTCCACAGGCTGCAACACACTACAGCTACTATCACCAGGCTCTGGAATCTTCTACCTTCTGTAACCCCCAAATCAGCTAGGATTTCTATTTTACCCATCTATTCTTGACTCTACACTTTCCCCCTTAACTCTACTATTGCCCAGGGTTCCAAAATAGTCATAAATAGTACTTTTTGGCAGCCCCCAGCTCAATTTCAAAATTTGTAACTCCTTCCAAAAGTAGGTCAACTTCCGGGAAGCATAACTTTTGATTCGGGTGTCCAATTGACGAACCATTTTAAGCACCTAAAAGCTCGTGATGTGAACTATCATGCTAGAAATTTATAAACAGATTTCTGTCAACTTTTTAGGATGTTATGGGATGTTTTAGTGCCTCATATCTCATTTCAAAAAAATTTAGGGGCTTTTCAGAAAATAAAAACTTTAATATCTTTCAGCTCACAAATGATCTTTACTTGATTCCTTCGCCAAAGGTCTTATATTTCCATTATGAAGATTTCTATAAGTTTTTTCTTCAATCCATGCCCAAATGCAAACTTTCCTAAAATGGTAGGTAGACTTTCCAAAACTGGCAGTCTGCTATTTTTAGCAGTTTTGAAAAAACTAAAAGTCCTACATCATTATTCAAGAGATTATGGAACCAAAAATACTAATTATGGAAAGAAATGGAAACAACTGTAATGATTTTGAAGCAACATATTTTTGGGTGATGGAAGATTTCCCTTACACCACTGGATGCTCCTGCATCAAGACTTGTATGTTTTATGCATTGATATTTGTAGATTTAAACTTCAATTCCTCATGGCATGAAGAGCATCTTCCTCCATGAGAGCTTCACTACAAGGTGACTTATCATTATTTTTCATCATTGATTCCTTTGGTTTTGGCCTCTACCTCACAAGGGCACACCCTCTTTTTCTGACAACGATGTTTGGAGACTTCAGTGTCCTCTGGGGTTTGACTTAGGCAAAGCTATAAACACCACAACCCCCAATCCAAGTCTTGTGATTGCAGGTTACAGGATTTGTATTTGGAAAAAGTGGAGTTGCAGGAAGCCTGGGCAAACATCAAAGATTCAGGATCTAAAGGAAAGATAGACAAAGGAGCACTTCTAGGATTAGGGTGCTCACTCCAGTGTCCTCTGTAGAGAGATTCTAGAAAATAGAAGTTACAGGTCTGATCAGTGTCCGAAGGAGGTCTAGATTCCCTAAAAACGTAGGTACCTTGGACTTGGGCGCCTGCTCTAGTGTCCCCAACTATTCTGCTTCAGAATCCCAAAAATAGGTATTCTGTAATTTGGCATTTTACTCCCGTCTGCAAGAGCTTTTTCTGTAATTCATTAATTTGTTGTCGTATTTACGTAATTAGGGTTTTAATAGTCAATTGAGCATAGGAGAAGGAGAAATTGATAATTAATTCCCTAATCCAAGCTTTCCCTCATTTGCAAGTGACCTAGGGTATGATAGTGCTCGCCACTTGACCCTAGATCCTTAAATGTTAGGGTGAAAGGAGAATTTTAACATCTAAACCACAAAAGATCAACAAATCTAATTTTACCCTAAACATTTTGGTGAACCTGTGTCTTTGAACTTAAATTGCAACTTGCTGAGTGTTTTTCTACAAATTTAGTATGATTTCATTCATTCATTTGGTCATTTAATTTATTACATTGAGAAAATTTCAAAAAAATTGAAAAATTGGAAAAATACAAAAAAAATGCATTGTTGGGCTTACTAAATTGTGTCAATTCTTCAAAAAATTTCCTAATTCATGATTTTTGCATCAAATCTGATATAAAATATAGAAAATATAAAAAATTAAAATCTTGCTTTGCATTTTCATCATTTAATTGCTAGGGTTTTGTGGAAAGTTTGACAATTTTTAGATAACCTAGTAATTCCAAAATCTCAGGTTTGTAGCAAAATTCTTTTATCAGATTTTTCTACTAATTTTAGAGGCTCATTCAAATATACATTTTTCTGTAACTTCTTGCATTTTAGTGTGAATTTGCAGAGAGATTTAAAATATTTGCATTTTTACATAAAAATTTTTAACAAAAACTAGCAATTTTGATGCATTTTCATTAAATTTGCATGGGCATTTTGCATGTTAAGGCTTGAAAATAATTTTCAGATCTTAGAGTAAGTCAATTTCATCATAAATCAGAATTCAAAATATTCACATGAATTTTTGTTCCAAAATCTCAAACATAGGGCTTCGAAAACGACAATTTTCACTAAAATTGGCCTTATCGACTCTCCAAACTTGCACTACAAGTATTTTTTGAAAGATATTTTAGCATTAATGTTCTTTTATCAGTATAATCATTTTCTTCCCCTCGTAAAGATCTTCACAACACCATGTTAAAGGGCTCTTGTAGTGAAAAATTGGTGAAAAACTACACATTTTGGCTATTTTGGCCCTAGGGTTTGACCTAGTTTGCACTCCAATTGTGTTGTGATCAATTTTATGGATTGCGGTAACTGATATTACTGATATTATTTGATTTCCCTCCTAAAATTTCTTACAATACCTCTCTTGCTAGGTCTTGGAGTTGAAAAACCGTGAAAAATAACCTATTTTTGCTATATTTTCACTAGGGTTTCACCTTAAATTGCACTAAAATTGTGTTGTGTTGTGTATTTTGGCACCAAGTGGATTTTATTATTGATATTATTTTCTTTCCATCATCATTTTCCTCACAACACCCTTTTTTATGCTCTTTTGCATTAAATTTTGGTGAAAAAAGTGCCTATTTTGACATATTTTCACTATATTTGGACTTGGCATTATCTTGGATTTGCATCAAGAGTGTGTTGAGAGTGATTAGATTTCTGTTTTGGACTGATATCAGACATATAAATTTCTTTCCTTGATCAAAATCCTTACAACATCATTTGTTTCATTCATTTGCATTGAAAAAGTTCAAAAAATTAAGCATCTAGGTCACTTTTTGCATATAGTTTGCAATTGTCTTTTGTATACTTTTGGAAAACTATCAAAATATGATTTTACATTCATTTGGAGACATATATCATAGCTACTTCTTTGGAAGAATTGTTTGCATACATCATAGACATGGATCATTTCTCTAAATTCACTGATAAATATCCTCAAGATCTGGAATAAATAGCACACATTCATGATGTTTATCTCTCTATGTGCTCCACATATGAAATTCTTTGCCATATAGGTAACTTTGATTGCTTCACAACTCTCATGGGAATATACCCTTCTATATTGAATGATCTCACTAAATTCATGATCAATAATACATATACTAGTGATGATCTTAAAATGTTAGATGAAGCCTTGGATGATTTCATGGGAAATTCTACTACGGCACCTATTGATAAAACATATGATGATAACTCTAGTTTACCTTATGATCCCTCTCCAAAGGTTATTACCCCTCATGAGTACACTTTGATGCAAGAGGATGATTTCATTAATACATCTATTAACATCACATCATCAAGTCTTCATCCTAATGATCACTCTGGCCAAGATGAAGCGTTAAAAAATGAAGAGCCATCACTAGTTTTCCATTCCAATGCTCTCCCTGGCCAAAAGGAAGCATTAGTGAATGAAGAACTCTCTTCAACAAAAAGCATTCCATGGGTAGATGAGGAGCTTTCATCTAACATCAATAAAAACTCTATCATGAATAATGCATATAACCTCTATGGATCATCCTAGCAACCTCGTTCCTTTAGTTGATTGTTCACACGCCTTGGATTTCACTAAAGAAGAGAAGACCTTTAATGTCCCTCCTTTGTTTGAATATTCAAGTCATTTGGACATCACTAAGGATGTAGCACTAGTGGATGAGGGGAAGTCTCTTACATTGAATCCTTGAAGGATGGATGTTGAGATCACTCAAAATAATTTGCTTCTCCCACCACCTAAGAGGATAGCAAATATGTGTACTAATGAACTTCAACAAGAAAACATTCCACCTAACATTGAATCAAACCAAGAAACATTTAAGAATGAACAAAAGAATAATAACAAAAACTTGGAAATGATACCTTACACACCTCTTCTCTCTAACATTTTTGATTGGAAAGAAGATGATTTAATTGTTGATGACTTCTAGCATGGGCCTCTCTACAGGTAAGTATCTTTGACCTTTTATTTCTATCGTAATGTGCTTCCCCCGTAATGTGCTATGTGTTGTTTAGGCCTCCTGGAATGACCTTAGATTCTCCCGTGAGGTTCGGGATACCAAGAGACTGCCTATGTTGTGACCTTCTTCTATTTGTTTCATCATTCTTCTAAATTACTCTCTCTGATTTCATTATTGTGTGTTGTGGCTTACAGACATAGCGTTGTGGTTGGTGACTTGGGGGCACCCTCCTACATGACTGTCCCTAAGACACTTGTTTTTTCCTCTCTTATGTATTCTTTCCCTTCCTCTAGTGTTTCCATGTAATGGGCGGATGATGGCAAAACATTTATATTGATGCGGACCTAGTGTCCCTTTCGAGAGCAATCAAAAAATGGACTCTAGTTCCTAATATGATGATGGGGTTGTATATCTTATCTGACGCTTGGCTAGTGGAAGCACTTGTGCTTTCCATGTAGTGAATGTTATGATGTTTCTATTGCATTTACAAACATTAACAATACTATTTCTCTGTGCACCTTTGTTTACCTTTAAATCTAGCCTTGGCAGTACTCGATTTGGAGAGCTTCATGATATAGCCCATGGTTATCCTCGAACTCCGAATTTGTTGTATAACTTTGGCCCTTTGTGTGGTTAATCATATGCATTGATGTTGTAGACACTAACATGTTTCTTGCAGGGATGTGTTTGTGGGAACATTTGGCGATCGTAAAGTACATGTCACCTCCAGGGGGCATGGGCTTTGTGAAAGTCAGTGTTCCCTTGTGTTTTTTCTTCTTACCTTAACGTGCTTGATATTGATAACTGATATCAACCATCTTAAGGTGGAAGCATATATAAGGTAAGCTATCTATTGTAGATGTTAGCAATGTGCTTGTCCTCAGGTGTAGGCTACTACGATGAGTCCTTCCTACATCCTGAGTTTGTTTGCAATCAATCAATCTATCTATTGCGTATCTCCTTTTCACTATATGGCTTCTCCATGATGTGGGTGGGGTTGTATACTTTTGATCTCATACCTCCTTTTCACTTTAAGGTGTCTCTGTGATGTGGGTGGGGTGGTATGCCATGCTTCCTTTTCACTGTAAGGTGTCTCTGTGATGCAGGTGGGGTTGCATATTCAAAAGTCCTCTGCAGAGGTGGGGAGCGGTTCTATGACTAATTCAACCCTTAAGTGTGTTTTCAGTGATTGTTGTGGTGAAGCCCAATTGTCGATGTGTGCCTATAATGTGCCTGAGATGGTGATGAACCTAGAAATAGGGAACACACCATCGCTTGTCTGTCGTGTTTTCTCTGCGTCTTCAAGTGTGTGTGTTTTGGAGTGCTTGTTTTGTATGGCGTGTTTGTTGCCCCATATGCAAAGACCAACACCTTTGAGTAGTGCTTCATGCATTTTGAGAGGTTTTGCATGTATTGTATGTGTGTTGCCCCATATCTAGAGACCAGTGCCATTGAGTAGTGCTTTCTGCATTTTTGGGAGGTTTGTTTACTTTCCAGTACTTGCATTTGTATTTCATATATATAAGAAAAAGAAAAGAAAAGATATCATTTTTGTCTCCCATGCATTAATGTGTCTTCTATGCATTGACTGTCTGCTCCATGTTCTACATGACTGTTATTGTTTTCTCCATGTTTTGTGTGCCTATTACTATCTTTTATGTGGTTGGCATGTCTTATCCGTGCTTGGTGTGTTTACTGTGTTTGTGACCTTACTTTAATGCATGTTTGGGCCTTGCGTTCATACATACATTAAAGTGGGGGCTAAATGTAACGTCATAAAATGTCCCCTTGGGGGATTTTCTCTCATAAGGTTTAGCTCCTAGGTCTTTAGAGTGCATTTAGGACATTTTAGTTCATATTTTAGCATCCCAATGGAATGAGACTTAAGTCCCATGGAAAATAGGACCTAGGAGGACCCCTTGAGCTATACCCTACCTAAAATAGGGGGGACGACTTTGGCACTCGTGCCTAGTCCTGCCCTATTTTAGGGCAGCCACAATTTCTAGGTGTTGGTTAGTGACCGTTATTAGGTCCCTTTGCCGACGCGGTAAGTTTGAATTTCAAATATCTTGGTGGGAGTGCTTGTAGGAGCATATATAAGAAAGCTTAGGTGTTCATTTGTAAACGAGATTTCAATTAGATGATCATTGTGAACTCTAGGCATTCTCAAGGTGATCCAAGGCTTTCTATTATGTTGCAAGAATAGACTTGTATGTTTTGTGCATTGATATTTGTAGATTTGAGCATCAATCTCCTCATGGCATGAAGAGCATCTTCCTCTACGAGAGCTTCACTACAAGGTGACTTATCATTGTGTTTTTATCATTGATTCCTTTGGTTTTAGCCTCTGCCTCACAAGGGCACGCCCTCTTTATCTGACAATAGTGTTTGGAGACTTAAGTGTCCTTCAGGGTTTGACTGAGGAAAACCTATAAACACCACAACCCCCAAACCAAGTCTTGTGATTGTAGGTTATAGGTTTCACATCTAGAAAAAGTGGAGTTGCAGGAAGGATAGATAGACATCAGAGATTCAGGATCTAAAGGAAAGACGGACAAAGGAGTACTTCCAAGACTCGAGCGCTCACTCCAGTGTCCTTCGCAGATAGATTCTAGAAAATAGAAGTTATAGGGCCAATCAATGTCCAAAGGAGGTCCAGATTCCCCAAAAAAGAAGGTACCTTGGACATGGGTGCCCGCTCTAGTGTCCCCAACTGTTCCTCTTCGGAACCCCAAAATCAAGCATTCTGTAATTTGGCATTTTACTTCCGTCTACAAGAGCTTTTTTCCATAATTTATTAATTTGTTGTCATATTTGCATAATTAGGGTTTTAATGGTCAATTGAGCATAGGAGAAGGAAAATTTGATAATTAATTCCCTAATCAAAGCTTCTCCTCATTTGCAAGTGACCTAGGGTATGATAGTGCTCGCCACTCGACCCTAGATCCTTCAATGCTAGGGTGAAAGGAGGATTTTAACATCTAAACCACAAAAGATCAACAAATCTAATTTTACCCTAAACAGTAGGCTTAGGATTAGGATTTTGATTGGATGGAGAGATAATGGTATTGGACATATTAGGATTTGTATTGGATGGAGGCATAATGGGAGTGGATGGATTGGGATTTAGATTGGATGGATTAGGACTTGAACTAGATGGGGGTGCCATGTGGGATTGGGATGATTTGACATACTCATTGATTTCATGTTTGTACATCTTGGCAAAAATTGGGATAAATATGGGGCATTCATTTGTTTCATGAGCTTTGGTCTTATGGTATGCATAGTAGTCATATTCATTGTATGCACTTTCCTCACATGGTTTGATGTCAAGAAGTTCAACAAGTTTTCTTTCAAGCATGCATTGTAAAAGTATCTCGGCCCTAACTTTTGGTGAAGAATTAGAGTAACTTGATGATGAAGGTAATGAAGGGCTTGATGGACTAGAAGGTTGGTGGATCAATGGACTAGGATTGGGTGTACATGGTGGTGTCCAAATAGGACTAGTAGGCTCATGGATTGGTATTTGGGTGGATGGCAATAGAGGGTACTCCTAGGATTCATAATCTAGATTGGTATCTCCCTTGTCAAAGGTAGCATGAGGGATGAAGGATATTAGGTCTTGTAGTATAGGGTAACCTAGGCTCTTCTGTTCTTGTTGTTATGGCCATTGATAGTCTTGGTGGTTAGGTGAAATTTGGTGGGATATATAGATAAAATATCTTGGGGTTGATATGAAGTTGAGGGCATTTGATCTTGTTGCCAAGGTGGACCTGGGATCACATGTTCTTATTGTGAAATGAATTTATATGGATATTGGTTGATATTGACATGGAAATATGTGGGATAAGTTGATGTGGCATTGACTTGATGTGTGGATAGATTATGGTGGTATGAAGTGTGATACGTTGATGTGGATGTGATTTGACATGTGGATGGATTAGATTGGTAGGAAGTGGGATAAGTTAATGTGGAATTAATTTGACATGTGGATGGATGAGGTTGGTATGAAGTGGGATAAGTTGATGTAGAATTAACTTGATATGTGGATGGATTAGGTTGGTATGAAGTGGAGGGGGATGACACGTAGGGTTGAGGTGGCATTGGTTGATAGTGAATGGATAGAGGATGATGTGCTTGTTGGGTTTGACAAGTGGCTAAGAAGTGTTGGGCTTGTGCTAGGAGTTGTTGCATTTGAGGTGATTGGATTGGTTGAAGTTGTTGGATGAGGACATGGACCTTTTGAATGGTTTGTTGGTCTAGAGGTTATGGAATTTGGTAAAGTATTTGAAGGATGTCTTGGAGTTGGGGTACTAGGTCTTCTAATGTTGGCATGGTGTCACACATGTGTTTAGGGATTAAGACCCTTTTGGCAAGTTCTTGACTAGGACTATGACGATGATGTGGAGTATGATTAGGATATGATTAGGATGACTTGGAATGCTTGGATGATGTGATTAGGAAGGGTGATTAGGATAAAATTGATTCTAGGATGAAAATGATGAGGTGTAATGTTTAGGAATGATTAGGATAAGACAAGTAGGATGATTAAGATGTGGATTAGGTGAATGACAAGGATGATTAGGGTTGGATTAGGATGAAAATGATTGGATGAAGTGAATGACAAGGATCATGACTAGGATGATTTGTCTTTGGAATGAATGAGTTGGAAATAATTTTTAGAATGACTTGTTTATGTGATGCAGGAGCATCCAGTGGTGTAAGGGCAATCTTGCATCACCCAAAAATAAGTTAATTCAAAATCATTGTAGTTATTTTTATTTCTTTCCATAATTAGTGTTTCTGGTTCCATAATATCTTGAATAATGATGTAGGACTTTCAGTTTTTCCAAAACTGCTAAAAATAGCAAACTGCCAGTTTTGGAAAGTTTATCTGCAATTTTAGGAAAGTTTGCATTTGGGTATGGATTGAGGCAAAAAGTTACAGAAAGCTTCATAACTGAAATATAAGACCTTTGGCAAAGGAATTAAGCAAAGATCATTTGTGAGCTGAAAGATATTAAAGTTTTTGTTTTCTGAAAAGCCCCTAAAATTTTTTGAAATGCAATATGGGGCACTAAAACATCCCATAATGGCCCAAAATGTTGATGGAAATTTGTTTACAAATTTCTAGGATGATAGTTCACATCGCGAGCTTTCTAGTGCTTAAAAAAGTTCATCAATCAGACACTCGGATCAAAAGTTATGCTTCCTGGAAGTTGACCTACTTTTGGAGGGAGTTGCAAATTTCAAATTTTAACTGGAGGCCGCCAAAAAGTGTTATTTATGACTATTTTGGGAACCTTGGGAAGTAATAGAGTTAAGGGGGAAAGTGTAGAGTCAAGAGTAGGCGGGGGAAAATAGAAACCCTAGCTGATTTGAGGTTATAGAAGTCAGAAGATACCAGAGCCTAGTGATGTGTAGCTGTAGTGTGTTGCAGCCTAAGGAGGATTGATTCCTCTGATTGTAATTGAGATTCTGTAATGTAATGAGTTGCCCAGATCAATAAAGAAATATTCTATTTTTTGTGTTCCATTTCTATCGTTGTGTGTTTTATAATTTACCCCCTTCATCAAGTGGTATCAGAGCAAGGGTTCTTCAGTGTGTAGACAGATCGCCGACCGTGAGGTAGTTTGTACCAGGACCTCAGGTTGTGGGTTTTCTGTGGAGATCAAGATGCCTCCACAAAAAAATTTTATTGGGAGGAATGGTTTGATGGAAGAGGGTTTTAGAGCCTTGCAAAGGTAAATCGATGCATTAGAAGAGGAGTTGTGAAGAGGGTTTGATCCAAGAACAAGAGAAGAAAGCGAGGAAGACCAAGAGCTGCAGGAGATCCTGTAGAAGTTAGGTTGTTGAGGGCCATTTCGAAGATCAGAAAGAGGTCCAAGATCAAACTTTCTACCTATTATGGAGATTTGAATCTAGAACAGCTTATTGATAAGATCAATTACATGGAGGAGTATTTTGAGTATGAAGATGTGGAGGACCCAGATCGGGTCAAGTTTGCAAAAACAATGTTGAAGGGCCACGCTAGTATTTGGTGGAAGGAGGTCCAATTAGAGAGGAACAGAAGAGGAAAAGGAAAGATCACCAAATGGGATTAGATGGTGGAGAAACTGAAGAAGTAGTTCATTCCTGTGGACTATGAGATGGAGTTGCTGAAGAAGTTGCAAGGATTGAAGAAAGGTAACAAGTCTATTAAGGAGTATATAGAAGAGTTTTATAAGATTACTATCAGGATAGGCCATGCAGAGGCCAACAAGGAGAAGGTAGCTCATTACATTAATGGGTTGAGGCCAAGTATTCAAGAGGAGTTGAGCTTGGTCAGAATGACCACTATAGAAGATGCGTACCAATTTTCCTTGAAGGTGGAAGAGAAGCTAAATAAAAGATTCAATAGCAAGTAAAGGGGAAGAGGCCAAGGTGGAAGGACTGGTGGAAGACCCTATGGAGGTCGTAATGAAGATCAAAAGAAAAGTGAAGGAGATGGCACTAGTTGAAATCAGAGAGGAGATAATACCTACTACCCTCATGACTAGAACAATGGTGAGCAAAGAGGAAGAGGAAAAGGCAAACCTGGGCAAGGACTTGGAAGAGGAGGTTTTAGAGGAACCTATTTCCAATGTAGAGAAGAAGGGCATCAAGCATACGAGTGTCTGCAACATCAAGGAAGGACAAATAGAAGACCTGAAGATAATGCATGAGTTGCACATGTAGATGAAGATGTGCAATTTGAGCGTTCTGAAGATGCTAAAAGGGGAGAAACCCTTTTTTTCAGAAGAACTCTGTTGAATGGGGAGAAAGAACCCAATCAGAGGAAGATTTTATTCCCCACATGGTACAAATGTGAAGGTAAGTGTTTTGATATTATTATTGACAGTGGAAGTACTAACAATCTTATTTCAGAGGAGATGGTTGACAAGTTGAAGTTGACAAGAAGAAAGCACCCACATCCATATCAGATTGCATGGTTGCAAAAGGACCATAGAGCTTTGGTCAATGAGCAGTGTTTAGTGAAGTTTAAGATTGGGGACTAACATGATGAGGTGCTATGTGATATCATACCGATGGATGCATGTCATATGCTATTGGGGAGGCCGTGGTAGTATGATAGGAGTGCTGTCCATGATGGCTGTGCAAACACATATTCCCTAACAAAGGCTAAGTTTGTCATAAGTTGAAGCCCTTGAAGGAGGTGGAACAAAAGGTATGTAGTACTACTAGAATTTGCTTGGTAGATGGTAGGAAATTTTTGGAGGGTATGAAGCATGAGCGTTATTGCAATGCATTGATTCCTAAGATTAGTCAAGAGAAATGTGAAGATGTACCAGCTGAAGTCTTAGAGATGTTGGAAGAATTTCAAGATATTGTCTCTGATAATGTACTAGAAGGTTTACCACTAGAAAGAAAGATAATTCATCAAATGGATTTGATACCAGGAGCCAGTTTGCTTAATAAGGTAGCCCACAAAATGACCCCTATAGAGAATGAAGACATAAATAGACAAGTTCAAGAGTTGTTGAGGAAAGGACTAATAAGGGAGAGCCTAAGTCCATGTGTGGTACCTGCAGTACTAGCACCAAAGAAAGATGGAGAATGGAGGATGTGTACAGACTCTCGAGCCATCAATAAGATAACGATCAAGTAAAGATTTCTATTTCCAAGAATGGATGACATCATGGATTGTTTGAGTGGAGCAAGTACTTCATGAAGATTGACCTAAAGAGTGGGTATCACCAGATCCGTATCAGAGAAGGAGATGAATGGAAGACATCCTTCAAGACAAAGGAAGGTTTGTATGGGTGATTAGTCATGCCATTTGGGATAACCAATGCACCAAGCACATTCATGTAGCTCATGAACGATGTATTGAAAGAATTTTTGGGAAGTTTTGTTATTGTTTATTTAGATGATATTTTAATTTTTAGTAAGACTTGGGATGAGCACCTGATGCATATCAGAAGAGTTCTAGAGAAGCTGAGGAAGGAGAAGTTGTTGATTAATTTGAAGAAATGTAGTTTTGCAAAGAAGGAGTTGGTATACTTGGGATTTGTTGTCTTAGAGGAAGGTCTGAAGATAGACCCAGCGAAGGTGAGAGCTATCCTTGAATGGCCTACACCTAGGAGTACCACAGAGGTATGATCTTTTCATGGTTTTGCAATTTTTTATAGAAAGTTTATCAAGAATTTTAGTAGCATTTGTGCTCACCTAATTGAGACAATGAGAGGGAATAGAAAAGAATTTAGATGGACTAAAGGAGCAGATAAAATCTTTGATACATTGAAGCAGAAAGTTACAAAGCAACCTGTTTTGGTACTTCTAGATTTCAATAAGGTATTTTAGTTAGATTGTGATGCTAGTGGTAGTGATATAGGAGTTGTTTTGAGTCAAGAAGGTAATCCTATTGCCTATTTTAGCGAGAAGCTTAATGATGCCAAGCAAATGTATTATGTTTATGATTAGAAATTTTATGCAATAGTTCAAGCTTTGAAGAAATAGAGACATTATTTGCTGCCAAAGGAGTTTATTTTATATACTAATCATTAGGGTTTACAGTATCTTAATAGTCAAGGAAAAATGAACCAAAGGTATTTAAAATGGGTTGAGTTTTTGTAGAGTTATACTTTTATTTTGAAGCACACGAGTGGGAAGTCCAACAGAGTTGTAGTTGCCTTGAGCAGAAGGCAAATTTTGTTGACAGAAATGAAGATAGAGGTTGTTGAGTTTGATGATCTCAAAAGTTTGTATCCTAAAGATCTAGATTTTACAGAGGCTTGGAAATCTTGTCTGGAACCTGTTACTTTGGATAGAACAAAATGGTTGGATTTCATAATCCAAGATGGCATGTTGTTTAAAGGAAGCTTGTTGTGCATTTTGAGGAGTTCCATGAGAGAGAACCTGATTAACGAGAAGCATAGTGGAGGATTGGGCAGACACTTTAGTCGAGATAAGACCATTGCTATTGTTGGTGAAAATTATTATTGGCCATAGTTGCAACAGGATTTGAGAAAATTTGTACAGAGTTGCAGAGTATGTCAGATGGCGAAAGGAGCAAGTCAGAATACAGGTCTATATCAACCACTACCTGTACCAGAGAAGCCATGGGATGATATTAGTATGGATTTTGTTCTTGGTTTACCAAGCACACAGAGAGGAGATGATTCCATTTTTGTGGTGGTGGACAGATTCTCGAAGATGGCACATTTTATTACTTGCAAGAAGACTAATGATGTTATTCATATTGCAGAGTTATTTTTTAGGGAGGTGGTGAGATTACACAGTCTACGAAAGAGCATAGTTTCAGATTGAGATACCAAGTTTGTTGGTATTTCTGGAGGACATTGTGGAAGAAGTTGAAGACAGATTTGAAGTTCAGTTCTGCACACCATACATAGACTGATGAACAAACCAAAGTGGTGAATAGGAGTTTGGGTAACTTGCTACAATGCTTAGCAGGAGATAAGCCCAAGGGATGGGATTTGATTTTACCATACACAGAATTTGCTTACAACAATTCTGTCAATAGGAGTACTGGTAAATCACCATTCCAGATTGTATATGGCAATAGCCTAAGAAATGCTTCTGAGTTAAGGAAGATGGACAAAGGAGAAAAGACAAGTGTTGAAGCTGAAGACTTTGCAGAACATCTGAAGAAATTGCATGAAGAGGTGAGAAAGCATATTAATAAGATGAATATTTAGTACAAGACTAAGGCAAATTAGAAGAGGATGTATATGGAGTTCTAGGTAGGAGATGAAGTCATGGTTCAATTGACAAAAGAACGATTCCCAATTGGAATATACAATAAGTTGAAAATGAAGAAATTTGGACCATGCAGAATTTTGAAGAAACACAATTCAAGAAATGCATATGAAGTGGAGCTACTGAGTGGGATCAACATTCTCCTTGATTTCAACATCACTGATTTATCACAATATCATGAGGGTGTAATAGAGGATGGACCAACATAAGAATAGTGGAGTATTCCGGCATCTACTTCAATAGAGGAGATAGAAGAGATCTTGGATAGCTGTGTGGGAAGAAGTACTTGGAATAGGCAATATGAAGAATATATGGTGAAATGGAAGGAAAGGACTATTGAAGATTCTTCTTGGTTGTCTAAGGTAGAGGTTGACTATTTGGAATTTCCTCACACAAACATTTGAGACGTGACATTGTCACTTCTCAAATTACCCTGGGTGTCTGATGTAGGAGCATCTAGTGGTGTAAGGGTAATCTTGCATCACCCAAAAAGAAGTCAATTGAAAATTATTGTATTTATTTTCATTTCTTTCCATAATTAGTGTTTCTGGTTCCATAATATCTTGAATAATGATGTAGGACTTTCATTTTTTCCAAAATTGCTAAAAATAGCAAACTGCTAGTTTTGGAAATTTTACTTGCCATTTTAGGAAAGTTTGCATTTGGCCACGGATTAAGGAAAAAAGTTACAGAAAGATTCATAACTGAAATATAAGACCTTTGGTGAAGGAATCAGGCAAATATCATTTATGAACTGAATGATATTAAAGTTTTTGTTTTTTGAAAAGCCCCTAAAAATTTTTGAAATGAGATATGGGGCACTAAAACATCCCATAACATCTTGAAAAGTTGATGGAAATCCATTTACATATTTCTACCATGATAGTTCACATCGCGAGCTTTCCGGTGCTTAAAACGGTTCGCCAATCAAACACCCGAATCAAAAGTTATGCTTCTCGGAAGTTGACCTACTTTTGGAGGGAGTTGCAAATTTTGAAATTTAGCTGGAGGCCACCAAAAAGTGTTATTTATGAGTATTTTGGGAACCTTGGGTGGTAGTAGAGTTAAGGGGGAAAGTGTAGAGTCAATAATAGGTGGGGGAAAATAGAAACCCTAGCTGATTTGGGGTTACAGAAGTTAGAAGATTCCAGAGCCTAGTGATGTGTAGCTGTAGTGTGTTGCAGCCTGAGAAGGATTGATTCCTCTAATTGTAATTGAGCTTTTGTAATGTAATGAGTTGCCTAGATCAATAAAGAAATATTTTATTTTTTATGTTCTATTTCTATTGTTGTGTGTTTTATGATTTACCCACTTCATCATTGTGTGTTTGCGTTTATAGCTTGATTTGGCAATTGCAAACAAGTGATTACACATGTACACACATGAATCACACACGCAAGACACATAAGCAAGTTTGACTTTGAAATTTGAAGAATGTGATGATTAAGTAATCACTTGAAGAAGAGACATCCACAAGGCCTAGATTAGTCAAGTAGGTGTGGCTAATTAGGTCATAAGCTAGGATGCACAAGTGGACTAAGGATGTCCCCAATATGCACAAGGTACGGGGGGCTCAATTTCATGAAATGAAAGAGAAATAGTGCCACACAACCAGGAGAAAGGGGTAACCCACCCTTCACCTTCACTTCCCAAAGGTATAAATTTCTTTGGGGCTTCGCCAAGAGTGATAAGATTTTGACTTCCAAAGAGGGTGTCTTTCAATTCACACCTTGCTATTTATACTCCGCTGGAATGGTAAGTTGAGGTTGTCCCTTAGAGTGGTGTGTCTCTAAGAAGGTCTCCTAAGAAGGGTATGACAAGAGAAAACCAAGTGAGGTGTTTTTGATCTCCAAGATCACCTTGCAGTGCGAGGAGAGAGCATACACACAGACACTTGATTCACATTTGAATTTGTTAATTTCCCTTTAAGAAATCCAAATGTGTGGTATGAAATTGAATGTATAAGGGGTGTTTTTGATTCTCAAGGTCACACAAAGTGCATGAGAAGAGCATACACACCTCTTATCACATGCAAATTAACCAAATAGTTCAAGCACTTGTTCTTTTTAAATCCCAAGTCAAAATATGTGAATGGAAGACAATGGTTAATTTTATACCTAATTTTTTATTTGTGATTGAAGACAAGATTCATTTTAAATGCCCAAAATCCAAATGTGTGATGAAAACAAGGTGTTCGTTTTAAGCCCTAGAATGAAGTGTGTTTGCAAACAATGATTGATTGAAATGAAAAGATGAGAGATTAGAATGAATGCACCTGGAAGTTTTAGTCCTTAAATCTTCTTCTATGAGTGATGTCACTACTACTATAGCTCCTTATGATCACCTGCAAAATTAGAAAATGATATTATAATACAGCCATAAAAAGATAAGCTCATCAGAAAAGGAAAATTGTAATTTCAGATACATAGCCAAATTAGATTTGATTATTTCAAGATATTATTGATTTGAAAAATAAAAAATCAAAGAAGAGACTCCTACTAATTTTTAGGGAGCTTTTTAGAAATTTAAAGAAGTTAGAAAAATTCCCTAATTTACACCCAGAAATGTGGATTTGTGAAAAACCTATAGCAGACAAAGATCAGATTTTTTTGCACTATTTGTTACCTCAAAATTAAATATGTAAAACATAGAGACCCATTATAATTTCAAGGTCTTTCTAAAAATGTAAAATTTTTTGAATAATTCACCAATTTGGGCCCACAAATGTGATTTTATGAAAAAACATAAAATCATGATAACTCCTACAAAAATGGTGATAAACACATGATTGCTCTGTTGTAGCTTCCTGAGATGATGCACAAGATTTTGTAAAAATATTGCAAAAAAATTCTTAGCCATTTGGAAGATATGATGAAATCTTTAAAACCTAAGGTTTTGTCCAAAAAATGGCAGATATGCAACAAAAAGTATAAAACTTGCAAAAAAAACAAGCTAGTAGATCTGCAAATTTAAGAACAAAGACCCACTGGGCGTGCCAAATGTGGCTAAGGTAAAAATCAAGGCAAATGGGAAAACAATAACAATGAAACCCTAACAAGCACAATTAAGGACAAAATAACATGAAAATCAAAATAACAAATGCAAATGCAAACTAATCTCCATGCTAAACTCGATTTATCTCCATTGCTCTTCTCGACCTCACATAAGCATGCAAGATTTGGAAGGATTGATTATTGGAGGAATGTTGGTTTCTCACTTCTATAGCATAACAATGATAGACAAGAAGATCTAGAATGATTTGGACAACATAATGATACTTGAAATGTCCCTCCTCTGATGGCTTGGGTGAGGCTTGATTTATAGGAGATGGGTGATAGGAATGGACAGCTAGGATTAAATTATAAATGGATGGCTAGGATTAAGTGATACAAGAAGTTGTAGTCATTTGACAAGTGGGTTAGTGCAAGAAGTTGGGTCCACTTTTTATACGAAAAGTGGAAGTGTTTTCTCTGATTTTCATAATTTGTCACATTTGACTTAAACATTTGAGGCACTTAAAGATTGAATCTTGAAAAAATTTAGTAATATGAAATGTAGTAATCGGAGTCTAGTTTCCAAATATGTAATTTATTTTAATACCCAGATGATACAAATTGATTTTCAATAGGCATTTCTAAAAACCACTGTTTAAAAGTCACTTTTTTTACCATATCATGCATGTGTACGACCAACATAATTTGACCTAAATAAAAGTATTTTTATAAACCCTTTTGGGGAAAGATGTGTAGTACAGTGAAGTTTGATGAGGATATTTTTTTATAATTTTTTTCCAAATATTTTTTTTATTAATTTTTTATTGGCCCTAATTGCTGTTTTTAAAAAGCCTCGTGTACGACCAACATAATTTGAGCAAAAGTAATCATAAAATGATTTTTTTTTCATTGTGTAAAGAATGATATGTAGATTGATGACATATAATTTTTTTTTCAAAAAACATTAAAAATTAAAAGTTATTAAAAAATACAAACACCTGTCATTTTAAGTTTTTGGACTAATTTGGTCATAAATTAAATAATAAGTAGAAAAACAAGTCCAATAAAAAAAATTACATATTTGAAAACTAGACACTGTCATCTATAATGGGTTTTAGTTTTGTAAAAATATTTAGAAAAAAATATATTCAGCCATATAGGTAAACTCAGTTTTTTCTCTTATTCTATACTTAGAAAAAAACTTGCAGGTCCAAGGCAAGGAGTTGGCTTACCATGCCTTTCCCAAGCCTAAGCTTTTAGGAACGCCCGTACCCCTTCCTTTTGTATGGGAAAAAAAAAGCATGAAGACTTTTTTTTTTCAAATTCAAATATCTTTATAGAAATGGGTACCCGTTCCTAAACGGGTACCCATTTAGGCTCAGGCACCCATTTAGGCTCAGGCACCCATTCCTAAACAGGTACCCATTTCTGTCAGAATTTTTTTTTTCCCCGTGACTTCCCCTCTATGTGGACCCAACTTCTTGCACTTACCCAAGTGTCTCATGAAGGTTGAATGAGAGGATTTAAAGTCAAATGGCTTCCACCTTACATGGAGACAAATGTGGAGATAGAGACAAAGGTGGAATTAAATAATAAAATTATTGAATTTTGGAAAGGAATGATGTGGAATACATTAATTAAATAAATCTTTAATTTATTTAATTAATTTAGATGAGGGATGATGTGAAATACATTAATTAGATAAATATTTAATTTATTTAATTATTTTGGATGAGGGAAAGTGGAAATTAATTAAATAAATATAATTTATTAAATTAATTGGCTAGAGGGACTAAAACTAGGATTATGATGGGATTAGTTAAATAAATATGATTTATTTAACTAATTGGGTGATGGGAAGGTTACTAGGGTAAAACATCTCATCAGGTGTCTCTAATGATGTATCGACAAGGTGATGTTGTGACATGATCAATTTTAGGTGTCTATAGCACTCATAGTCATACAAACCATGATTAGTGTATCATCAATAAATCATAAAACATTATGATAAAATAATCTCCATAACATATAATCTCATGTCTAATCTAAGCATTAATCATAATCCATATAATCAATGATTTATCTTGATATTTTCCACAAACATCAAATCATTAGCCTATGATTGTTTATCCATTTTACCACATAAAAAGTAAAATTAAAATTAGTCAAAATTGGGGATGTAACAGATGGGATCAAGAAGTTTGCTTTGAGGGTCATGAAATCAGATGCTTAAATTATGGGGGTCTAGATCATTATGGATGCAGTTTTGAATCCAACACCAAGGCAAGCTCCAAAAGGGTTTCCTTCTAGGACCCACTGGTGACTTTAAATAACTCTTCTATTGAGACAAGCTAGGATAACCTCATTGATATGGAGAATGCTATGGGGGTAGGAATGATGGAGAGGAGTTTGAACATCTCAACACTATAGCTAGTAGAGAGATCTTAGTAAAGGAAAAGGATGTGGATGGAAGTTTTGATCCAGAGCATAGCCCTCATACCCATTAATCAAGTGATTCCACCTTTTAAAAGAAATTGGTTTCGAGGGGTTTTCTATCGAGACCAACCAAGATTTGGATAGATTGATAGATATGCATGTGTTGATCCTGAGCCTCTTTACGGATGAAACAGACATAGATTGGTATAGTGATTAAGAACAGAAGCACAAGAGGTAGAGAATATGGAGTTTGATAGAGATTTTATTCAAGAAGAGGATGATTTGACATATCAATACCTGAGAGCCATGTTAGGCAATGTATTATTTAAAGTTGGAAATGATTGTATTGATGACTTAGCTGAATAGGTGCTCTAGGAGGAAATAGGTATAGCATGCATGCCAAACTTCGGTATTTTTTATACAAACCTGGTAAAGAAATCAAAAAGTAACCTTTAAGATCAGGGCAAGAAGAGCTACATAGCTAAGAACAGGAGGGCTGAAGAGGAGCTAGTGGTAGACCACCAAACCAGAATAGAAAAGATTTTATGATCGAGGAGAGTGGAGTACTCACCTTGGGTAAAAGGAAAGTTTTCTTTTGATTATTAGGGGCGAAAACACCCCTAAAATTGCCCTATCATGAGGTATAATGACGTGAGGATGGTGGTTTTTATGTTCTAGATTTTTTTAGACTTTTATGCCAACCCCTGTTTCTATGTATTTTGGGGTGAGATAAGATATTCTTGATCAGAATACGGGGGTACTAAGTCTTGGCCCTTAGGCCTCTTATTTTTTGATGAACATCCCTAATATTGTTTTTCTGGTTGGACTTTTGTGTTTATTTCAAGGATGAAGTGTAGATGTTTATGTGGATTAGGTGTGCTTTTTGAAAGGATGATGGATGCGTTTTCTATGGTCTATGGTTTTTTATTGGTAGACTATTTTGGTTCTCTTCGTTGATTTCTGGTGGCTTTTTCTCCTCATTTCTATTTGAGAATTTATCTGGGAAGACATTTCTTCCTGTTTACATGGCTTTTAGTGTGAAAATTAGAATTTGAGTTCAAAATTGAAATGTCCCTTTCTCAATTATAACTTATGTGGCCGATCTCCATCAAGGCTGACTTCTCTATGGGCAATGAAGAATATGGGTGATCATATTGAAGTTTAAATTAAAGATTAAACTTATTTGTTTTGGGCCAACTTGGCCAACCTCCTCACATGCCTAGAATTCAACTTGAAAGGATTAAAGAATAGATCAAAACTAAATGTTTATGCTGGTTGAATTAACCATGATTAGCACCAAAGCAAAGTTAAACCATATATAAAGAAATGATTAAAGTAAGAGGTGTAGTTCTCAAGATGAGACAAAAAGGCAGCGCATAAGATTACTAGGGCAATGATTAATAAAAGTGTCTAGAGATTAGTCTAAAGTTAGCGATCAAAATAAAGGAGCAACAATTAGTTTAAGGGGCGGCGATTTTATCATGAGAAGTTGTGTCCATTGGTAACGTGTTGCATCCTTTGAGAATGGTTGTGTCTATAATGCTACTTTTCCTAGAGCTATTTAATTATTTGTAGCAAATTTATTATGGTTAATATTTAGAGTTAGGATCATATAAAATATTAAATAATATGTAAATAACAAAATTAAATTACAACATTGATAATTTAATAATATCTTTAATGTAAATCATTAACAAGACAAATTGGATAACATAATCACATAATCATATTAACATAAAAACCCATCAATATCTTTTTTAAACAATAAGTTCAATACTTATCTGAATCATTGAGCACTTGGATCAGCCACTCTCATCCTAGGAAGATTTCAGTGGTCTTGGCCTTGGCTATGGCATACTCTAGGAGGAAGCAATTCCTTTCAGAACACAGTGTGCTATTATGCTTTCATACAAGTGTTGGTTCTAGAAGAACAATGCTCAACACAGTGCTAGTTCTAAAAGCTCAATGCTCAACACTAGTTTTGGTTCTAAAAGAACAATGCTCAACACAAGTACTCTTACAAAAGTGATGGTTCTTAAAAGAATAATGCTCAACACAAGTGCAAACCAAGCCCTGGCTAGGACCATCTGAGGTTGTACACTGTACCCTAGGTTAGGACACACCCTGTGTGCCCCCTTCTCCTAATGCCTATAGCCCTCCAAATCACTTCTTCCTTGAGTATTCTCCATGCTTCTTCTTTCTTTTTAAGTGATGTTTCATGCCCAATCTAAGTCTCACACAAATTCCTTATATAACCTTTTAAGGGGTGGTTTCTAAACCATCACACCCTTTCACAAAGGTTGTCATTAACAATTAGTTAATAAACTTAATAATTTCTCCCTTTTAAAAGGGGTTTTCATAATTATTTTTTATTTATCTCGATTTTAACCAAAAAAACATAATATCCTTTATTTTTTCATCTCTCTTTTAATTACAAAGGGTAAATAAACTTTATCCTCTTATAATTTCAAAGTTTTATTCACAAAATAGCCTTCTTTTCCATTTTGTGGAAAAAGTCCCATAACAATGTCTCTAAGGTGAAGTCGCCTCTCTTGGCAAGAAATAAGTAAAGTTTGTGATTGAGTTTGAGATGGGGGAGGAACTTAAGATATATCATATCTACACCTACAAATCTACATAAGACAAAAATCATAGTAAGAGGTATAAATGAAAACTTGAGAGAAGAGTTTACAACAGTTTTGTGTGAAGAGTTCATGCAAATATAAAGAAGAAGTTTATGCAGAAATAGAAGAAAAATTTATGGAAGATCTATAGAAGAGTATAAGTAGATATAAAAGAGAAAGGAATGTAAAGAGTGTATTGTGTTGAGTGTGAAAATAATAAATCCTATACACCAAAGGACAATATGTGCAGATATACACCAGCATATATTCAAGTATAAATCATACAATAAACAAGAAATACAATGAGTATCATTTTAGTAGAAATATATGTGAAAAATTAATCCATGAAGAGTATATGAGAAGATTTGACAAGGGACATATGTAGATGTATGAAGGAAATCATTCAAGGGAATAACTATATATTGCAGCCATTCTATCATACTATAACTCTATCATCCTCTCATTCTATTAATCATTCTATCACTTGATTATTCTATCCTTCTACTATTCTATCATTCTATTGTTCTATGATTTTATTATTGAATCAATCAAATCCATGAATATTTGAGGTATCAATTAGCAATCAAAGAAAGCTATCTTTATTGGAAGGAAGTCCTATAAGAATTAAGCAAAGCAAATTATATCAAGTATCTATTTTGGATATACCACAAGTGTTAACAACAAAGAAGGATATATTACAATCCTTGAAAAAACTTGAAAGAGGTACTTTAACCCAATGAGTCATCACATTTAGAATGAATGTGAAAAGTAGGATTGGTCCCTTCATCAAGTAGCCCACCCCAAGTTGGATGGACAGGTGTTTCTACCACTTGTGGACCAAGGGGGTGAATTATCTACGATGGATGTACCCGCCCTTGGGCTTGATTGAGGAGGACAAAGAAATGCATATTAGGGGATGAGCAGTAGCACTAATCCCTTCATCAAGTAGCCCACCCCAAGTTGGATGGACGGGTGTCTTTACCACTTGTGGGCCAAGGGGGTGAATTATCTAGGATGGATGTACCTACCCTTGGTCTTGGTTGAGGAGGACAGACTTGTAGTGCCATATAGGCTTTCTCATAGAATTTCATTATGTGGTTGACCATTGGGAATAACCCTAAAATGATTATATGTCTACTCTGTGAATTACATGTATGCTTCGTGTATGATGTGTCTACTTTGTGCTTGTTAATATATGTATTGAACTCATTATTAATTATGCTATGATGATTTGATCTCATTGTTTATGTTATAAAGTATTGATCCCATGATCCCAACAAATTGGGTATCTAAATTAAAAAATATATTTTATCCTCAACCTAAATGTTAACTTCAAAAGGAGGAAATAGGTGTGGTGACTTTTCAGTTTTAGGCTCTTCAACTTCCAATGAGGACATGGATGTGGTGACTTTTTAGCTTCTTTTGAAAATGTATAAAAGAGTTCAATTCAAAACCAAAACGGGGGAAGTTCAAGGCATACATCTCTTCTCAGAGATACATCTCATCCAATGAGATTGCCGAACTGTATGAACTCTCCCAAATGGAGTCTCCAGGGCATTTATAACATAGGATGTTACATCTTCTATTTGATAACTCATAAGAACTCTTATTCCAATCAAGTTTTCTTGCATGAATCCAACAATCTACTGCTCTATGACCAAATTCATGACAAGAATAACAATAACCATCAAAATAGGAAGTGAACCTAGTTTGTTTTGTTGATGACCTTATCCTCAGTTCTTGCTTGGAATTATGAACTCTTTTGTATCCTTCTTCATTGATATTATGATCTACAAGCCTTTTGGAAGCATTTCTTGATTCTCCTTGTTCATATATTACCTCTTTTGATGAGTTTGCCAACTTCATTGGTGCTTTTCCATCATTCTTCTTAGACACTATAACATCTTTGTAACTCTTTTCTTCTTCACATCCTATCCCAGATTTATCTGATAGTGACCTTTGACTTAAAATCATTTTCTCAAACAACTCAGTGCTCTACTCATTTTGAAGACTTCTATTCTACTCCTGATTTACCTTCTCTAGCTGCTTTCTCAGGGACACCATTTCAACCTCTAGCTTTTGGCAGTCTTCTATTTTGGTTTGCAAATTCCAACTAGTGACTTCTTCAATTCTTTTAGAATCTACTAAATTCACTTTTAGATCCTCAATAAGCTGATTAGATTCTTCACACTTTAATTTTAGTTTTTATTTTTGCCTTTTTTCATTCTTTAATTCATTTAACGCAGCAATCAATTCACTTTCAAGATCAACTTGAGCTTCCTCTTCATCATAGTCATCTTCTTATAACCTCGTATCTATTTTAATTTGTGAGCCATTTCTTACAACTGTTTCTCCATCATCATTTGTATTTGGTTTTGGTGGTGATTATTGATTAGCATTCTATTGGATATTTCTTTTTCCCTTGTTTCATTTTCTTTTTGCCATTGTTCCACTACCAAGATCAACCTAAGTCTATTAGACTTCTACAAGAAACCTACAGCTTTGATACCAATTGTTAGAACACACTACACCACTGAGAGTGGGGTGAATTAGTAGTACACAAAAATTAATTCAATTAATCAACTTACTTTGCAATGCCAATTATCTTCACAACAAGACACTTAGAAAGAACTGAGATCAAACAAGACACATCACAACACATGCATATACATGGAAAACCCTAGATGGGAAAAAACATGGGAGAAATGTTTCTTGGATCCACTTGTCCAAATCCAGCCTCACAAAATATTTGATCATTTATACAATGTAGGCTACACTAGCACATAGAATCTCACTAATTACAATTCAGGGCACCAACCCTAGGAGCACCAACTCCAATGCATGTAGACTGAAAATACAGAGTACTACTATGTTTACATTGACATCATAGGTTACAGATGGATTCTGTAACTCTCTCACTCAATCACCTCTATGTGAAGATATTCAAAATCAGTAACACTTTTGAAGTCATCAATAGACATATTAATACATGTGCATTACTACTCTATTCTGCCAAACGAGTCCAATACAATTTAAAGAATAAAACACTAATACACCTCCTCTCATTTTACACTCTTATCTTAAAAAATAGATATTCAAAAACCCCTTCAACTCTCACACATATGATATATATACTATCATCCAAAAACCACACCTCTACTGCTCAAATGGATAAAATCATTACAAGATTTAAGAGCACATCATCAAACTACTTTTATGTAGTATCATCAATAAGTTTACCTTTCTTTTTCAAGTCTTCCATACACATAATGTGTATATGTCTCTGCATATCTCTGTTCAACCCTCACACACTTTTGCACTCGTTGCTCTATCAAGTTCAACCCTTTCAATCTATGTGAACATATCAATATCCCTTCGAACTTTTACCATCACATTCCATGAATATTTATGTAGAGAGTTCATCAGCACCCAACACATCAATATGCATTTGATATATACTTTATCTCACCTTCAAGAAACTTGAGATATCAATCCTAATACAGTTGTTGAAACTACTACACACATCGCATCCAAAACTAGTTACAAAAATTAATCAAACTGTAGCAAGGAAGGTAATATGGGTCACTACCCATCAATCTTCATGCTCTGGGAGATAGTGATTACCAATTTGAATGAACATCGTAGATATCATCATTCGCACCCTTAACAAATTAAACATTCACCGTCAATTTATAGATCTTCCCACCTTTTCACAAGGTATGGTCGGGAGGAGCCAGTCCTGACTAGGTTGAGGGGCCGGTCACCAAACGATCACCAACCCTCAACATTGTCACTTAAGTGACTAGTGACCAGTAATTAAAATTCACTATCAAAATAGATTATAAAGTGATCCTGTCAATAGAAAGTTCTTTTTGTGACTTATTTCTAAGGTTTTAGGGTTAGATCTTTAGCATTTGAAAACCCTAATATGCCATAAAGTAGTATTGACTTGAATTGTAACCCTTCCCTTAACCATTGCAGACAATCTTTGATGCAGAGAATAAAATAATGAAGATGATATAACATAAAAACTCCTTTGATTCTGAAGAAAACATGAAATTTACTCTTGAAACAAGCAACCCTAGTCACATGGATTTGATATTTGATAGTCTTCTCAACAACTCAAACAAAAACATGTTTACAAAGATTTGCAACTTACATACCCATGCAGAGAATGACTTCAAGATAAGTTGCAGAGGAAAGAAGACATCCTTATTTTGTAGGAGCAACCCTAATTTTTCTTCATGATGACCACTAATTTGAGATCCCCAACCCAGTATGCATGTAGTTTCACATACTTGACACCATAAATGATGATACTGATCCTCCTCCATGTTTTCAGGCTTTCAACAACTCTTTTCAACAACATTAATGACACATCATTTCCAAGAGTCATCAGGCCTTTGATGACATAGCTACACATCACTCAAACTATTTGCATTACCTACCAAATATCCTTATTGCCAATGCCATTAGCAGTGCTCAGACATACAATGGGTTTGTCTTGAAAGCCTTCCAAGCATGTAACATTAACAAGCTCCATCATGATTAGTAACCATGTCTCCTTCATCTCTATGCTATTAGTCAAACACCTACAGACTGAGTTAATTTGATTTGGGACAGTTAAAGACAATTTATGCAACTTTACAACTCCTTTGGAATCAATTACTACATAACATCAATGACTACATGTTCAACTTTACACCTTTGACATCAATGACAACATGTGCAACACTATAGTGGTTGCATCACTGAATCTTTCTCTCTTTGAAAAATTTTAACTGCTCAAAAACTCCATTTTTTTAAAGTATACCCAAGTTCAACAAAATAAATCATTAATAAATGTAAGCACATATTTATGTTTTTGAAAAGAAACATTAGGAAAAGACATAAGATCACTATAAACCAATTGTAATATGACACTTGCCCTTTCATATTTTCCTTTGGGAAATGGATCCTTATGTTATTTTCCAAGTGCATAATCTTAACAAATGCCATATGTGAAAGAAACTTTTGACAAAAAAGTGACCATGTTATGCTTACTATGGTTTTGCATTAAGCAATAGTTAAGATGACCAAAAGACACATGCCAAAGATTAATTAAGGTATTTTCATATGCAATCATAACATGTTAGGGATGATTTGACATAAAGCTATTAATTTTTTGCATCCTAGTGTGGCGATCAACCAAGTGCCAATTTCTAGAATAGTAGATTGGTCTATGATATTCTATATAACAATATGTGTAGCCTGCATAAACTCAATAGTTTTTCATTCACCTAATTGTGTGATAGGATAAATGGATAGGAGGTTCACAAATAAGTCTAGAATGTGGAGAAATTTGTTGAAAATTCCATTCTCCATTTCAACACACCTTTCACCCTCAATAGTTTGAGGACTAGAGTTGCACAATAAAATTTCAATTGTGTAGCTTTGGTCAAGACTGTCAAATAGTTAGCCATCATGGTGTGAGGCTCCTAAATCCATCATCCAATTATATACAATTGATTTGACTTTTGTTGCAAAGAGAACATCTATGATCTTAGGGGGAGGAAGTTGCATTTTTCATTTCTTCTTCCAAATATGCCATCTTATTGAAACATTGAATGTCTCGATGCCCTAGTTTCTTACACCAAGTGCAACTCTCTTTGTCATCTTTTGCATTTGTTTTCCCTTTGTCTTTGTCCTAACAAGTGGAAGAATCTTGTGAAGCTAATTTATTGCCTTTAGGATTAGGCTTTGCTTTACCTTTTCTTTGGCAAGGCCCCTGCCATTGCTAGAGTTAGATGGTGACATTGCATTAGAGTCATTGACTACTTATGCTTGCTACTTAGTTCCTTTAGGTTCTAGATTTCACTAATAAAAATTACTTTTTCCTATTTTCAGTGACATTGTCCATAGAAATTATCAAAAGTTGGTGCCACATATGCAATGTCCAAAGAATCTTATTGTGTAGTGATTTGAAATAAATATTATTTATATTGCTAATCATTTACAAATATTTTTCTCATACGAGCATCAACACAAGACCAATACAAGCTTTTGCCAACACAACCATGAGACTAATGCAAGCTCCTTTCAAGCAACCAGATTATAAATTCACCTATGTAAAACTAAGAGTCACAGCTTAGAAATCCACTTATTTGGAAACCACCTCCACACAAGAAGCCAACTATGGGAGACCAAGAGTCACAACTTATAATTCCATATTAGATGTTCCTTTGGGATTTGAACTTGGGTCTCCACAATAAAAACTCAATGCTTTAACCAATTAAGCTCAACCCCTTGGACAATTTGAAATAAATATTAAGTAATGATGCCAATTTTAACAAAATATTCATCATGAGTTTTTCATCAAGCTTTGTTTCAACAATTTATATAAGGAGAAGTCTCAAGTGCTTGACTTAAGTGATGAAGTCCTCAATCTTAGGGTAGTCATCTAGTTTAACAAATCCAAACTCATTTTCCAACTGATATGCTCTCATTTTACTGTGCTTCCAAAAAGATTCTCTAAGATTGTCTAAACTTTCCAAGGGAACATGTGTCCCTAAAAGTGAAACTTTAATTTACAGTAAACCAATTGTCCTAGACAGTGTTTGCACTTGACTTGTTTCCAAATGGCAAAAAAAACAATTTCTTCACACATTAACATGTGGTAAGAACCGTTACTCAGGAGTACATTAGTGATGTACCTTTTCCAACCAAAGTAGTTTGGCCTTTTGAGAATTACTCTTTTTTCAACTATGGTGTAGTATAAAAAGTTGTTGCTTGTAGAGAAATAGCCCAAAAATTTATATGGAATTGTTTTCTAAAAAAAAATTGAAATACAAATAAAAATTATCGTCTCAATGAGAAAATGACGATGGTGTAATTTCCCTATGGGGAAAAAAAAAATTCTCAATTTTTTTGGATCTGCAAAAAACGTTAATTTTTTTCACACATGGGAATTTTTTTTGAAAAATGAAAATACATGCATTTAAATGATTGCCTTGATGAGAAAATCACAATGGATGAGAAAATAACAATGGTGCTATTGCTTTTTTCTTCTATGGAAATTTTTCAAGTAGGTTACAAAATTTTGCATAGACTGTTGGGAATTAAGGTGTCTCAACTTTGGTAATTCCTTGCATTATTTATGATTGTATTTATTAATTCATTGCCTATGTTGTAAATTAATTGTAAATTCCATATTGTCATTTTGTGGGATGTGGCACGGTGATGTGTCATTCTACATGGAAGATGACAACTTGTAATTTTGTCCTCACATGAGCAGATAGGCATCCCACTTTGTGGTAGGAGCATTTTGCCATGTGTTGCCATCTTTCATGTTGTTTAAGGAAATGTTTGACCAAAACAGTTATGACGGATTCCTATGACAAAGTTATGACATGTAAGAGTCAGAAATAGAAGCTTGTAAGACAGGTGAAGACATGTGTCATGAAGCATATTTGAAAAAGACATATTTGGGCACCCCAAGGTGGACTATGACATGTTGTAAGAGAATATGCTATTTATAGCCTGTGTATGACAAATTCTCTTACAGTTGTAAGTTGTAACCGCTATGACAGATTCTATGATGGTCGTAAGTGTCGTAAGAGAATCTGTCATAGCCCATTTTGGAAATAGGTGACCTCTTTGGGATGGGAGATATAGAAAAGTGTCAGGCACATTCTATAATGTTGACCAAGTGTCCTTAGGCATGGGTTTTGGGCCACGAGGCCAAGTTGGATGCCCATCCCAAGATAAGACCAATATTGCCTTGTATATTCTATATAAACAGGTGCTTGGAGGTGGAGAAGTATTATAGGTTTTACAGGTACTGTTACTCTGCTGGATTGATTCCAGATATGAGTGTCGAAGACAATTTAAGATTGCATTGCAAGTGTATTGTAAACAACATTCAGTTTTGATAATACATTATGCAGGTTGCTGAGTGTGGGGTTTTTCACTCGATAAGGGTTTTTCCCATGTTATATCTTTGTCTCTCTTCTTCTGTCTTCTTTCTGGTTCATGTGTATTGCTGCAATATCTCTGTTAGATGTTCTATGTTTCTGTAGTTGTAAGAATTAAATTGAAGTTGCATAGCCCTCTCCTTATTAGATTAGTGTAGAAAGCGATTTCTGCACACCTAGCTTCCTTTCAGTTGGTATCAAAGCCTGGCCAATTTTCATCTTAGCTGTTGGGTAGGGGTTTTTTGAGCTAATATTAAGATGAGTGGGAGTCTATGCATAGTATTCTAAATTCTATTGCAGCAAAGAGATGGCAAGCACATCCAGAAGGATTGAGGTGGAGAAATTCAATGGCACTAATTTCAAGCTGTGGAAGCTCAAGATGGAAGACATGCTTGTTGATTGAGACCTCTGGAAACTATCAATGGAACTAAACCAACTGTAATGTCACACGCTGATTGGGATCTCAAGGTTCAGAAGGCTAAGGGTATCATAAGACTTAGTCTTACTGATTCTGTTCTGTTAAATGTCCATGAGGAGACTACTGCAAACTTGCTTTGGAAGAAGTTGGGAGATGTGTATCAAGCCAAATCCTTGGTTAAAAAACTTTTTCTGAGAAAGAAGTTGTTTTCCCTTTGAATGGAGGACAGAGGATCTGTTGCAGAACATATGAATGCTTTCAACATGTTGGTTGCACAATTGACATCCATTGGTGTGAAAATGGAGGAGGAGGATCGTTGTATGACCTTGCTTTGTTCTTTGCCGGACTCATGGGATCACCTTGTCATGGCTATTGGAAGCTCCACATATACATTCAAAATGGATGAAGTGGTTTCTTCGTTGTTATCTGAAGAGATACAGAGAAAGTCTTCTGATGTAGCCAAAGAGGCTCTTGTAGTTCGTGGAAGACCCAAGGAGAAAGGGAAAAAGAAGGACAAGAAAGCTAAGAAGGGTAGATCCAAATCCCATGGGAGATCCAAATCTCCTAAAAAGTCCAAGGATATCTATTGGAACTATGGTAAATCTGGGCATTTCTGAAAGGAATGCAAAGAAGAAAAGAAGAAGAAGAAGAAGAGCACAGATTCAGATTCTAAAAAGTCACAAGATGATGGAGATGCTTTCATCGCATCCCTGTCAACCCATGCATCTGATGATGTGTGGTTGATTGACTCTGGTGCATCATTCCACATGACCTCGCATCGAGACTGGTTCACTAAGTATGAGGAGTTCGATGGTGGAAAGGTGTACTTGGGTGATGATTGTCATCTGAAGATTGTTGGTTGTGGAAGAGTTTCTATCTGATTCCCTAATAGATGAGTGAAGGGGATCTCTGGGGTTATGCACATCCTAGGCTTAGCATGGAACCTACTTTCTGTAAGTATGTTGAATGATGTAGGTGTGCAGGTTGTCCTTTCGAAAGAAGGATGCAAGATGACTAGAGGAGCTATGGTGCTTGCTAAGGGTACTAGGAGAGGTACTCTGTTTCAGCTGGAGGCATGCATTTCACATTGTAATAGTTCTTCTGACTCAAGGAAGTGGGCAGCAATCACTTCATCCACACCATCTGAACGAGTAGTGAAGAAATCTGTTGTTTCTAATTCTGATGGTTGTAATCATGCCTTACAAGTTAAGCTTCCTACTGAAAAGACAATGTTATGGTATAAGAGATTTGGCCACATTGGTGAGAAGGGTCTATGTACCCTAAAAAATAAAAACCTTGTTGAGGGGTTAGATGATTTAAATCTTGGGTTCAACTTTTACGAACATTGCATATATGGAAAACAAAACCATGTTTAGTTTTATTCGAGTTCTCATAAGTCTTCTGGTGTGTTGGACCTTGTTCATTCTGATGTATTTGGTCCTATAAATGTTCCTTCATTATCAAAATCTATATATTTTGTATCTTTCATAGATGACTATAGTAGAAGGACATGGATTTATTTTCTTAGAAGAAAATCTAAAGTCTATGGTAAGTTTAAGGAGTTTAAGACCTTTGCTGAAAATCAAATTGGTAAAAAGATTAAGTGTTTAAGAATTGACAACAGTGGTGAGTTTTGTTCTATAGAATTCGATAAATATTGCAAGGAACTTAGGATTGAAAGACATAAGACAACTCCATACACCTCGTAGCAAAATGGAGTTGTAGAGAGGATGAACAGGACACTGATGGAGAAGGCTAGGAATATGCTTAGTGGAGTTGGCCTAGAACAAAAGTTTTGGGCTGAAGTTGTTGCCACTTCTTGCTATCTTGTAAACAGATCTCCTAGATCATCTCTTATTGGAAAGACACCCATGGAGGTGTGGTTTGGTAGAAAGCCTTCAATAAGGCATCTTCATGTTTTTGGTTGTGAGGCATATGCACATGTGCCTAGGGAGAAGTAATCAAAATTGGAGAACAAGGTTGTTAAGTGTATCTTCATTGGTTGTGGTGTCAGTGTGAAAGAATACAAGGTTTGGGACCCTGTGGCTAAAAAAGTGTCATCTTCAGAGAGCTTACACCTTCTTCCACTATTTTATAGCCAAAACAAAAAGAAAAGAAAGAGGATGTTGTTCAATTTCCTCCTACCCTTGAGAAGACTGAACAGAAAGATAATGTTGGACCTGATGATGAAGAGAGCTCTCACAGCTCTAAAAGATTAGATGAAGAAGTTGAACCTCAACCTCAGCTCTTGAGGAGGTCTACAAGAATAAGAAAGTAACTTGAAAGGTTTGGTTTTACATTGCTTGATTCTAGTTGTGCTTTTTCTTTTCTTACTAATAGTTATGAACCTAGAACTATATCAGAGGCTATGGACATGAAAGATGCAGGTTCTTGGAAGGAGGCCATGGAGGATGAAATGGCTTCTTTGGAAAAGAATCAAACTTGGGACTTGGTGCCTTTGCCTTCTGGACGGAAACCCACTGGATGCAAATGGGTGTTCAAGAAGAAATTTTGTGCAGATGGCAGTGTTGAGAAGTATAAGGCTAGATTGGTTGTGAAGGGGTATTCACAAGTGGAGGGTATAGATTATGGTGAGATCTTCTCTCTCGTTGCAAAGCTGACATCCATTCGATTCCTGTTGTCTCTTACATAAGCTTATGACTTTGAGGTAGAACAGATGGATGTGAAGACAACTTTCCTTCATGGTGATTTGGAGGAAAAAATCTACATGTCACAGCCAGAGCATTACATGGTGAAAGGTAAAAAAATTTGGTTTGCAAGCTTAAGAATTCTTTGTATGGTTTGACACAGTCCCCTAGGAGATGGTACTTGAAGTTTGATGCCTTTGTGTTGTCTATTAGATATGTGAGATCGAAATCGGATCATTGTGTGTATTATAAGTTTGATGCTGATCGTATTCTCATTGTTGCATTATATGTTGATGATATGTTGCTCATTGGCAAGGGTAAGAATCTGATTTCTAATTTCAAATCTTAGTTGTCGACATAGTTTGAAATGAAAGATTTACAGGCAGCCAGGTACATTTTAGGAATGGAAATCAAAAGAGATAGAACCAACAGAAAACTTTGGTTAAGTCAGAGTAAGTATGTGAAGACCGTGCTGGATAGGTTCAGCATGGCAGATTGTAGACCATTGTGTGTTCCTATTTCTTTGGGGACAAAGTTGTCTGTTGAGGATTGTCTAAAATCTCCTAGTGAGGTGGAGGACATGAGAAGAGTACCTTATGCTAGTGTTGTTGGAAGTTTGATGTATGCTATGGTCTGCCCAAGACCAGACATTGCCCAAGTAGTGGGAGTCCTTAGTCGATTTATGGGTAATCCTGGATGGGTTCATTGGGATGCAGTTAAGTGAGTGTTTAGATATTTGAGGGGTACTTCCAAGTATTCCATATGCTATCATGGTAATGTTACAGGACCTCCGCATTTTATTAATATTCATGGATTTGTGGACTCAGATTGGGCAGGTGACATTGACAGCATGAGATCCACCAGTGCTTATGTGTTTACACTATTTGGTGGTGCTATTAGTTTGATGAGTAAGGACAACCTGTGGTTGCTTTGTCCACAACAGAAGCTAAGTATATGGCTACAACTCATGCTTGTAAGGAATCCATTTACCTTCAGAGATTGTGTTCTGATATTGGTGTTGATGTAGGTCAAATTATGATCAATTGTCACAGTCATAGTGTAATTTACATTGTGAAGAATCCAACTTTCCATGCTAGAACAAAGCACATTGATGTTGAATTTCACTTCGTACGAGACATGGTTGAGGATGGAAAGGTAAATTTGGAGAAGGTAGATATTTTGAAGAATGTCACAGATGCATTGATGAAACCAGTGGGCACAAAGAAGTTTAGATGGTGTTCAGAGTCTATGGGTGTCTCAGCCTATAGAAGTTAAATCTTGTTATTCTATTGGCTCTTACAAGGTGTTCGACAAGTGGGAGAATGTTGGGAATTAAGGTGTCTCAACCTTGGTAATTCCTTGCATTATTTATGATTCTATTTATTAATTCATTGCCTATGTTGTTACAAATTAATTGTAAATTCCATATTGTCACTTTGTGGGATGTGGCACAGTGATGTGTCATCCTACATGGAAGATGACAACTTGTAATTTTGTCCTCACATGAGGAGATAGGTGTCCCACTTTGTGGTAGGAGCATTTTTCCACGTGTCGGCATCTTTCATGTTGTGTAAGGGAATGTTTGACCGAAACGGTTATGACGGATTCCTATGACGAAGTTATGACATGTAAGAGTCAGAAATAGAAGCATGTAAGACAAGTGAAGACATGTGTCATGAAGCATCTTTGAAAAAGACATATTTGGGTGCCCCAAGGTGGACTATGACATGTTGTAAGATAATATGCTACTTATAGCCTGTGTATGACAGATTCTCTTACAACTGTAAGTTGTAACCACTATGACAGATTCTATGATGGTTGTAAGTGTTGTAAGAGCATCTGTCATAGCCCATTTTGGAAATAGCCGACCTCTTTGGAATGGGAGCTATGGACAAGTGTCAGGAACATTCTACAATGTTGACCAAGTGTCCTTAGGCATGGATTTTGGGCCATGAGGCCAAGTTGGATGCCCATCCCAAGATAGGACCAATATTGCCTTGTATATTCTATATAAACAGGTGCTTGGAGGTGCAGAAGTATTATAGGTTTTACAGGTACTGTTACTCTGCTAGATTGACTCCAAATACCAGTGTCGAAGACCATTGAAGCTTGCATTGTAAGTGTATTGTAAACAACATTCAATTTTGATAATACATTGTGCAGGTTTCTGAGTGTGGGGTTTTTCACCCGATAAGGGTTTTCCCCATGTTATATCTTTGTTTCTCTTCTTCTGTCTTCTTTCTGGTTCATGTGTATTGCCGGAATATCTTTGTTAGATGTTCTATGTTGCTTTAGTTGTAAGAATTAAATTGAAGTTGCATAGCCCTCTCCTCATTAGATTAGTGTAGGAAGTGATTTCCACACACCTAGCTTCCTTTCATAGACCAAAAAAAATTGATTTCATTTCGTTTGTCAAAAATAACCATTTGTATTTTTTACACTTTTCTAAAACTAAATATCTATTACTTTTTTGAAACAAAACACCAAACATGCATGCAACTGATCTCAAACAAAGAACTTCTAAACATAGTTAGAGTGATGTTGAGAAATACAAGGTTTATGTGTGTTTGATATATAGACTCTCTATATACTTATTCCAATTGTAAATAGTGAACACAATCCAATTTTTTTAGGGCACTAACTATTAGAGATTCCACCATCTCATAGATGGACTATCTCATCTCTAAGGTACATTGAGAGTAATTTCCTAGGGCTAACCGTTGATTGGTACACTATAGAATCAAATGATAGAAAGACTTCCTATTCAAATTAAATAAAAAGTCTAAGGTGTTTTCTATATACTGTGAGATACATGGAAGCTAAACTATGTATTTAGCAATAATCAAAACATAATTCTAACCCAAGGGAATTCTAGAAGAAACACTAGCTTCAACTCTTAATACCCCACATTTTCACCAATTTTTGACCAATTAAGATCCCATGAAGGGCAAGGTGAGAGCATAAGATTGGTTACTAGTAGTAAGCCACTAAATTCTTGGCCTGAAACTTACTTGTAGATTTTATTTTATTTTGTAATGAAGATCTAAATATGCTTAAAAAAAGTAAGACTAAGATGTTGATCTTTATACTTATATGCTACACAAAGTGAAGCTTTTGTAACTTTGATATTGTATTAAAATTTGTTGTTCCCTAGAACCTGTGTAGCTACCATAAGGCATTCACTCACATACATATAAAAATACAATAAATCAATATAGTTAAATAAATAACATAATAGATTATGAACATAGGTAGCATGACTATAGAGCTCTTGGTTTAAATTCACTAAAATTATAATAACTCTCCTTCACAGAGATACCCCAACCACTAGCTCTCTATGCTCTTATATAGATAAGGCACATGCTAGGGATAAGATTAGGAGAGTAATTATTTAAAATAATGAGTACCTAAAAGATAGTTAACTACTAAAAGATAACTTCTTAAGAGTAATTTAACTAATAAAACAAATTTACTTAAGATAGAACTTTACTATTAATACAAACAACATGTGGATGAGTGATCACTTAAAAATGCATTATCTATGAATTATTATATAATTATTACAAAGAACATCCATAAATTATACTACAATGGATATACAAGTGCATCTTAAAACCATATGAATACACAAACAATCTTTGAAGCTGCATTTGAAGTTGTAAAACTAACCCATTTAGGGGTTTGACAAAGGAGAACTTAACCCTTATAATCCCAAATATTTCCAAAGACTTTGTAAACACCGCCAATCATTACAAGCATTTAGATATCAAAGATCTAGGTGAGCAAGTTGCAACAATCAATGTTTAAGGTGTCATATTGTTCCTACAAGTTACAGGGTCACTTCTCCATAGAAGATCACCTTTGTGCACACAAGGTTCAATCAGATAAGAACTAAGGCAATAAAGAATATTTTTTCTATATATGAAGTCTTCACCCAAATCATCCGCAAGAACTATTTCTTTACATATAGTTACATCATTTCTTTATCATCAAAATCCAATTAAATATTGTTTTCTATAGTTATTAACATTTGTAATAATGATCAACTCCAATTTTATTATTTAAATTAATTATTACTCTAAATGCAATATTTTTCCAAGTATATTATCTGCAGTAATTTTTTTTTTGATTGGATATTTTAGATAATTAAAAAACAACTTAATTTAAGAATTAATTAGAATTTTAAGAAACTGTAATTGAAAAGTTTAAACAATGTAGAGGTATCTTAAATATTTACTCAAGAGATTTGAAGCAATTAGGACATGCTGAGTACTAAAGAATAGGCACAGTAGTTAGCATTGGCAATTTTTTAAATTGGAAGAGAAATTTTATTAAAAAATATAAATATATAAAAACAAATAGAAAGTAGCATAGAACAGGTTGTAAGCACTCTATTTAGAAACGTCGTCTATTTTAATAGTCAAACTATCAAACAGTAATTTTATTCCTCATCATGATTCGATACTAAAAAAGAGGTAGATATTTGTCCTATTTTTATTGGTCAAAATTCACTTTTGAGTATTAAAGTGAATGATCTTTAATAACAAGAAAATGTAAAGAGACTGCCAACAGCAACCCAAAAAAAAAAAAATCAACAGTAATTAGTAGCTCTTTGCTTGTATGCTGGATTGGGAATGCCTGTAACATTTATTTATAGCGACCAAGAGCTGCACTGCTAGCTGTTACTGCTGAGTAACCGTATCATTGCCCATGTGAATAAACTGTCTTACCATTTAATTGCATTTAAGAAGTGACGTCATTGGAGTGAAATCATGTAGAGGAACATTGCCTTTTCTTCTCGAGCCAAGTACGTTCCATTATTGAAATTTACAAGCCATTTTAACAGTCGGTAGTTAGGTAGGTATCTTAGAGTCTACACCCACAAACAAATCAAGAGATCGCTGACTTGGAGAACAAGAGCCTAATGCTTCCCGGTTAATAAGAAAACTAGTAATACAATATTTGCCTTCAATGTTCATGAGATATGGGTTCTTGGAATATTCATGTTCATTAGAGATTGGTTCTTGTTAATTATTTATCACTCATGAAATATGGGTTAGTGAAGATGGAATAGTTAAATCTTATAAAACATCACATAACAATATCTTAATTTTTTATACAATGGTAAAATATATACTATGGGAAGTGAACGGATTTGGCAAATGGTAATTTAGTGACTCTACATGTGATTCCCCATGGGACATGTGGATGGATGATATTTTTGCATTAGGTTATGGTAAAGCACTTTGGGAAGTGAAAAGAATTTGGCAAATGGTAATTTAGTGACTCTACATGTGATTCCCCATGGGATATGTGGATGGATGATATTTTTGTATTAGGTTATGGTAAAGCACTTTTAAAACTTTAAGACTTTGATACCCGACTCCATAAAAATATTTGGGGAAAGAACAAAAGATGCCATTAATTAAGACTTTGAAACTTGATTTCCTTAGTTGTCGATTGAGCTTTGATAGTCTACATTGTCTTATGCTTGACTTTGCATCTCAAGTTTCCCTTCCATTGCACTCATGTCACATCACTTTTAGGGGATATTTTAGAGTGCCTGTATGTTTAATTTGTTGTCACTCTTGCCTTTAGAGTGACATAGGGATCCTATAATGGCTACATTTGGGTCTTCTGCAACCACTGTTGCATTAGGTGGCAAAGATGGCTCCCAAGCCCACACATAAATTTGTTCCAAAGGTCTACAATGAGGTTTGTCTACAAAACTAGATGTTTTTATGCCTAGTAATGTAGTAGAATTTGTTTATAATTGGTATGATATGTATAGTCATATTTCTTATTATGTGGGTCATATCCTCTCTAAAGAATACTTGTTCTCTTGGATCAAGAATTCTTAGGAGCCCCATCAATTAAGTTGTCGAGTTTTAGAAAGTTGTCCAAGGGCTTTTTCCTATTAACTTTTCAGGACTTGTAGTAGATAAACGTACTACATAACCAGTCAAGTTGTTGGTTCATGTGAAACACCTTACTAATGCTTTCTCATTGGACCTAAGACTTTTAAGTCTCAAAACAAGCCTCCCTAAAAGTGCCTATGTGTGTTGAGTTTCCTAGGCTCCCCATCCCTATGTGGGCCTTCTTGGAAAAATTATTCAGTTGTTGGACCATTTTATTTATCAGGAGCTAAATAAATTCTTCACTCTATGACCCCACAAATGGGTCTATGTTCAGGTGGTCCTCGCCTTTAACCATAAATAATCCATAGAGAATTTAGGTGGGTGGCTTATATTTTTCATATAATGTCATCAATATTAAATTTCCCAATATTTGCTTTCATCATGTCAGTCCCCATTACAGAAAATTAAGGATTGTCCCACTTATACATATGTTGTTCACTTAGTTGGTGGTTGAGTCCTCTATGCCACCAACTCAAGAGTTTGGTTGGTCAACTGTGGGTGGAAAAAAATTTGTAGTTCCCAAGTAGTCTAAGATAAATTACCCTCTGTCAAAGCCTTTGCATAGCTTTAAAACTTAGGTCACCATGATGATCCATCATCATGTAGTGGGTCTAGCTTGTCAACAAACTACTAAGACATCCACTCAACTAGTTATAGAGAGTTTTGGTCATAAACATTTGATAGGGGACTTTTGATGCTTCCCAAATGAATGTTCAACCCTTTAGACACCGTTAAAATCCTTCCAGTGAGGGTGGGTTTCTAAGGGGAGATTATAGTGGAAAATGCCACTCCATTTCAATCAAAGACTATACCTACCCGCAATAATGATATTTGCTAAGTAACTAGTTTGAAGCTTTAGTAGAGAAAGGTGATAGTCATTTAGAGCACTCTATGGAGGATCCCTCCATATGAATGTTATCTCTTGGAATGTTAGAGGTCAAGTACAGAAGATTCATGTAAGATTTTTTTATGGGTTGCTTGCAAGTAGTTAGGTCCATTTGATATTTTTTACAAGGTTTATTGAAGTGACAAGATTTTTGCTTCAAACCTCCTTTAGGTAGGTATGAACAACCTTCAACCAATGAAAAACCTTTTACTACAAGCCAAGATTTGAACCTATCAATGGATCCATTTTCTGAATATTCAGTTTTATACACCCACTTGTACCTCACCATTTTTCTTCCTTTCAAAATTGGAACCAAGTCCCATGTGTTGTTCTTTAAAGAAAGATGTTCTTCTACCATGTAGTTTCTTTCCATTCAGGATGCTTAGAAGCTTGATGATAATTTTGAGGATCTTATGTTACTGCCAACTGTGCCAAGTGTGAAACACCATATTGAAGTTGTGATCTCATCTCACTTGGTTCACTTGGATCCCCTACCAGTGCGCTAGCCTCTTTTCATATTGTGTGGACCCATTTAGGAAGAGGCTATAATGGTTGAGCAGGTACATTCTGAATGTTGTTTAGCACTGGCGGTGGAGGAGTTGGTTGTCCCCCATACAACTCATCAACTAAACTATAGTGACTCAAAATAAGAGTCATCTAAACTACCTTAGTCGATCTTTGAACCTATCAATAGACCCATTTTTTGAATATTTAGTTTGATATACCCACTTGTACCTCACCATTTTTATTCCTTTTAGAAGTGGAACCAAGTCCCATGTGTTGTTATTCTTTAAAGAAATAACTTTTTTTGCCATAGTTGCCTTCCATTTAGGATGCTTAGAAGCTTGATGATAATTCTTAGAATCTTGTGTTACTGCCAATTGTGCCAAGTGTGCAACACCATATTGAAGTTGTGATCTCATCTCTCTTGGTTCACTTGGATCCCCTACCAATGTGCTAGCCTCTTTGCATATTGTGCAGACCCATTTAGGAAGAGGTTACATTTTTTGAGCATGTACATCTGAATGTTGTCTAGCATTGGCAGTGGAGGAGTTGGTTGTCCCCCATATGGCTCATCACCTAAAATATAGTGACTCAAAATAAGAGTCATCTAGATTGCCTTACTTGAGATTTGAACCTACCAATGGACCCATTTTCTAAATATTTAGTTTGATACACCCAAGTTTGTACCTCACCATTTTTCATCCTTTCAAAAGTAGAACCAAGCCCCATGTGTTGTTCTTCTTTAAATAAATAATTTCTTCTACCGTAGTTGCCTACCATTCAGGGTGCTCAAAATCTTGATGATAATTCTCAAGATCTTGTGTTACTACCAATTGCGCATAGTGTGCAACATTATACTGAAGTTGTGATCTCATCTTGCTTGGTTCACTTGGATCCCCTACCAATGCGCTAGCCTCTTTGCATATTGTGTGGACCCATTTAGGAATAGGCTATAGTGGTTGTGTAGGTACATTTTGAATGTTATCTAGCATTGGTAGTGGAGGAGTTGGTTGATCCCCATATGACTCATCATCTAAACTATAGGGAGTCTCAAAATAAGAGTGATCTAAATTTCTTTATTTGTCAGAAGAAATATCTAAAGTTTTGTTTGGCTCAACAAAAACCAATAGACGAGGAGTGAATGTTAGCTTGCAAGCTTGGGATTGTTCATCAAATAATACATCCCACTTAATTAATACTGTTATGGTGCCTAGAATAAGAAGATGATATGCCTTCACATCTTCGTAGTAATCGACAAAGATAGAAGGTCGATCCTTTCCTTTCATTTCTTTGCACACATCATTTGGGATATGTGCTCAAGCATTACATCTAAAAATCTAGAAATTTGAAACATCAAGCTTAACACAAGACTATTTTTCTTCAAGACTAAAAACCTTGCACTACTAAGTGGGGAATGCAATTTTGAATGTAATTTTCACACTGAATTACCTTGGTCTAAAACTAAGGAGGAACATTTGTAGAATGTACCATACAATTTGCCATTTCTTTGAGTGTGTAGTTTTTGTACTCAACTACACCATTCTTTGGAGGGGTGTAGGGTATAGTATGCTAAAGTTGAATGCCTATCAATTCACAAAAGGTAATCATCTAATTATTGACAAACTCTCCTCCATTATCTATTTTGAGTCATTGAATCTTTCTTTCTTTAAAATTTTTGAAGTGCTCACAAACTTCACATTTGTTTTCCAAAAAGTATACCCAAGTTCACTGAAAGAAATCATTAATAAATGTAAGCACATATTTATGTTTTCAAAAAGAAAATTAGGAAAGGACATAAGATCACTACGAACCAACTATAACCTATCACTTGCCCTTTCAAATTTGCCTTTGGGAAATGGTTCCCTCTGTTGTTTACCAAGTGCACAATCTGAATAAATGACATTTGTGAAAGAAAGTTTTAGCAAATCAGTGACCATGTTATGTCTACTAAGGTTTTACAGTGATAGTTGAGATGACTAAAACAATCATGCCAAAGTTTAATTAAGGCATTTGTACATGTGTAATCATAACATGTGAAGGATGACTTAACACAAAGATGTCAAATTTGTACATCTTGGTGTGGTGATCAACCTTGCTAGTGGCTAAAATATGGACTGGTCTTTGATATTGTAGATAAAAATATGTGTAGGTGTAAACTCAATAAGTTTTCCTTCACCTAATTGTGTGATATGATAAATGGATAGGAGGTTCACAAACAAGTCTAGAATATGGAGAACTATGTTGAAAATTCTATTCTTCATCTTAACATGCTCTTCATCCTCACTAGTAAGAGGACTAGGGTCGCCCACAAAAAAATTAGTTGTGAAGCTTTGGTCAAGACTATTAGTGAGACATCATGGTGGGAGGCTCTTGAATCCATAATCTAATTGTATATAAGGTATTTGACTATTATTGTAGAAAGAACAACTCTGATCTTAGGGGGAGGAAGTTGCATTTTTCATCTCTTCTTCCAAGTATGCCATGTTTTTGAAACATTGAATGTTTTGATGGCCTAGTTTCTGTTATGTCATAAAATATCCCCCTAGGACTTTTACCTCCTAAGTTTAGCTCTCGGGTCCCTTGTTTTGCATCTTGCATGATAATTTTAACTCCTGAGACAAAACGGCCTGAAACCCATGTCAAATGGGGCTTGAGGGACATTGTGGCATTTTACCCTACCCTAAAATAGGACATGAGGACTTGGGCACTCGCACCCTAGTCCTGCCCTATTTTAGGTAGGTCCCAAATTTGAATGTCGGTTATGTGACTGTTAAAAGGTTCCCATGCTGACATATTAAGTTTGAATTATGAAATTTGTAGCGGGAATGCATATAAAAGCATGTTTAGGAATTCATTTACAAACTAGAAGATGATTATGAACTTTTGGTGAACTTATGATTTTAGAGAATTCAAGATATTCATTGTTGTAGAGCAAAATATTGTTGTTGTGTTTGTGATTACAGATCTAACTTTATCTTCTCATGTGTTGAAGGATTTTCATCTACATGTGAGCTACACCTCTGAGGTGATATCTATTTCTATTTGAATCATTTATCATTTTGGTTTGCCTCTATCCCGCAGGGATACACACTCTTTATCTAACAATGGTGTTTGGAAGACTTGAATGTCCTTTTGGGGCTTGACTGAAGCAACCTCCTAAACACCACAATCCTTGTGATTGTAGGTTACAGGTATCAAATTTTACAGAGTTGAGTTGTAGAGGAAGGTTGTAGAAGATAACGATTCTGAATCTGGTGGAAAGAAGCAGTCTAGTGCCCTTTCGGGACTAGGGCGCTAGGGGCAAAGACCTCCAAGGCTGCAGATACAAAAAATCTCTGTGACAGTGATAATTAGCATTAGAAGAAGTCCCGACATCCTAAGGAATATCTTGCCTTGGACTATGGTGCTAGTCACAGTGACCTTTGCATCTACGAAGCCAGAAACAGATGGAACAATGATCATCAGTGTCGTAAGGAGTTCGAAACCCCCTGAAGAAAATACTGCATTGGAATAGGGCATGAGTCATGAAGAACCCAAATATTCCACATCATGAACTTCAAAAAATGGTCAGTAACTAATCTCTATCTACTAGCTTGGTCTGCGAGCATTTGTCGTAATTTATTTGTTTGCTTACAATTTTGCATAATTAGGGTTTTGAGCATACTTGAGCATTAAATTAATACATTAATTGATAATTTATGAATTTCCACATCATTACAAGTGACCCTCAACCTTTAGGTAAGAGTTGTGATTCAACTTGGTTGAATGTCCTTGAATGTTTGTAGTGAAAGAAGGATCTAGTCATTTACCCCATCTTCCCCCTTTTCCTATAAAACATTTTGGTGAACCTATGTTTTTGTTAAATTTTACACCTTACTGAGTGTTGTACTTCAGATTTACATTAATTCATTTATTTTTCATCTTATTCCATTTGAAAATTTACAAAAAAAATTGAAAATTTTGAAAAATTTGAAAAAATCAGCATCTTAGGCTTGCATTTTGACATAATTTAATTAAATTTCATTTAATTTCTGATATTTTCATTAGATCTAATATAAATTACATAAATGCATAATTAATTAATCATTTTCATTGCATTTGCATGCTTAAATTATTAGATTTTGCTTGAAATTGTGCATTTTTCATAAAACCTAGTCTTTGCATTAGCTAGGGTTTGCAGTTAAAATCTTGTTTCAAATTTTACTACTCTTTTAAAATGCTCATTCAAATCTAAATTTTTTGTAGTGTTGCATTATTTTTTGTCATTTCATTTTACATTCAAAATTTTGCATTTTCACATAGGCAATTTCAATAAAAACTAGCATATTTGCTCATTTTTCCTTGAAATTGTACTTGCATTCAACATTGTAGAACATGTGACATCATTTTCAGATCTGATTTGAGATATTTCACATCATAAACCTGATTAGAAAACATTCATATATTATTTTCCATATATTCATGCTTTAATTTCACAACTAGGGTTTAAAAACCTTGCATTTTCACTAGATTTGGCTTTGTCATCTATCTATATTTGCATTATAGGTGTGTTGTGAAGGATATTTCTGCATCATTTGAGTGATATTAAGTTTATTATTCTCTTCCCCTTTGCAATTTCATCACAACACTAAATCTTTTAGGCATTTGCATTAAAATTTTGAAAAAAAGGTAAAAAATTTGAGCATTTTTAGGCACATAAGCAAACATAAATTGGTGTTGTTTCATTACATTCACCCTAAATCTCTTTAATTTCAGATCTTGCATTCATATTAAATCATTCACTCAATTATCATTTGAAAATTTGGCATCATTTCATTAAATCGTGTGAAAATTGGCATCTTTTTAATTACATAGTGTGTATTTCAACAGTAGTTGTCCACACACTTCATTCACATATTTTGATCAAAAACTCTAAAATCATTGATTGGAATTTATTGTGTTATACTCTTTCCTCCTACCCACTATGTTTTTTGTGGATTCCGTGTGCTTTTAGTACCTGTTTGCCTCAAACAAGTGCTTTGGTGCAAAATAGTCTCACTTATTTTGCCTTGTTGATTGTTGTGAAATTCGCGTATATTGGAGTTCTTCCAAATTAGAATCATGGATACTTCTTGTTACTCATCTTTGGAAGATTTGTTTGCATACACCATAGATGTTGATAATTTTTCCAAATTTAGTCATGAATATCCTCAAGTCTTGAAACAAATAGCATGCATATATGATGTTGATATTTCTATGTGTTCCACATATGAAATCCTCTGCTATATATCTAATTTTGATAGCTTCACAAATCTCATGGGAATATATCCTCTGATACTAGATGATCTAACTAAATTTATAGCCAATAATACATTTAGTAGTGATAACTTCAATATGTTAGATGAACCCTTAGATGACTTTATCTCTATTGAACATTCCACTATGACTCCTATTGCTAAAACATGTGATGGTAACTTAGTTCTATCTTATGCTCTCTCTCCCAAAGTTGCTCCCACTTATGAGGACACTTTGGTGCAAGAAGATGAATTCATTGACATATCCCTTAACATCATACCACCATATCTTCATTTCAATGCTCTCTCTAGCCAAGATGAAGCATTAGTGAATGAAGAACCACCACCATCTCTCCATTCTAATGCTCTCTCTAGCCAAGATGAAGCATTAGTGAATGAAGAACCCCCTCTAACAAAGAACATTCCATGGATAGATAATGAGCATTCATCTAACAATATTAAAAATCCTAGCCCTACCATAGTGCATGAAGCCTCTATGGATCATCCCATCGATCTCCCTCCTTTGATTGAATATTCAAGTCATTTGGATATCACTAAGGATTTAAAAACATTGACTACCTCTCTTGTGGTTGCATATTCTTTAAACATCACTAAAGATACAAACTTTAACAATTATCCTCAAAACACCTTACCTTCCCCTCATTCCTATGATCTCTCTCCAAAAGATGCAACATTAGTGAATGAAGAAAGGTCTCTCACACCAAATCCCTTATGTATGGATGTCGAGATCACTCAAAACAAATCACTTATTCCACCTCCTAAGAGGATTGTAAATAAGTGTACTAATGCTACTACAATATCAACAATTTCAAGACTAAATATGATATATCCTGAGATGATAGAGATGACTTATCCACCAGGTAATATCTCACTGAAACAGGTAAGTATTTCTCCCTCATTTTGCGACACTCATTGTAGCACCTATTCTAGTTGCTCTGAAGGGTGGCCTCCTCCTAGATATATATGTTGTTAGCATTGGGTTGTATCAGGTAAGTATTTCTAACCCTTCTATTGTGTTGTGTTCCCCCGTGATGTGTTATGTGTTGTTTAGGCCTCCTAGGATGACCCTTGATACTCTTGTAAGGTCAAGGATACCAGAAGACTGCCTCTATTGTGACCCTTATTCTATTTGTATAATCATTCTTCTATCTTGCTTCTCCTCTATTTTCATTGTTGTGTTTCGTACCTTAGGGGCATAGTCTTGTGGTTGGTGACTTAAGGGCACCTTCCTACGTGACGACTCTAAGGCACTTGTTCTCCTTTCTTGATTTGTTTTTTACCTTCTTCTAGTGGTTCTATCTAGCTGGCGGATGACGAAAAATAAATAATATTGATATGGACCATGTGTCCCTTCAGCGAGTAAGAAAAATTGGACCTAGTCCATACATGACAACGGGGTTGATATATATTATCTGACACTTGGCTAGTAGAATCACTCTGTGTGATATTTTGATGATGTCTTATATTTTCTAACAAACCATAACAATACAGCTGCTTCGTGCACTTTGTTTATCTTGGGTCTTGCCTTGGTTACACTCAGTTTTGAGATCTCTGCAATATAGCCCTATGGTTATACTTGGTTTCTGAATCGATAGTATAACCTTGGCTCTTGATGTGATTACTTTTATGCATTACTTTCATGTGATGTGGTTATTATCTTAGAAAAATATTTCTAACCTCTCTTCTTGCAAAAAATTGTGTGTTTGTGAGAACATTCGGCGATTGTAAAGTACATGTTACCTTTGGGGGCATGGGCTTTGCATGAGCTCTTGTTCTCTTGTGTGTTTTCTCTCTACCTTAATGTGTTTGATATTAGTACACGATATCAACCACCTTAAGCTAGGGGCATATAAGGTAAACTTTGTTTGATGATTTGATACTAACAAAGCGTGATAGACATCAAGTAAACACACACAGTTAAATATAGAAATACTAACAAAGCATGTTTGTAAGCCCTCTGCAGAGGTGAGATGTTGTATCTCCACATGAGTGCACATCTTTATTTTATATTGCAATCAAAAAGCCCTCTGCGGAGGTGGGATATCGTGCATATCCTTTTATTTAAAGCCCTATGTAGAGGTGGGATATCGTACATATCCTTTTATTTAAAGCCCTCTGTGGAGGTGGGGATGGTGTATCTCTTGAGCTAGTGCACATCCTTTTTATTTCAAAAGTCCTCCGAGTAGGCAGAGTTGGTGTATCCTCCCTTAAGCGTGTTGTTGGTGGTTTTTGTGGCATAAGCCCAACCATCAGGTGTGCCTGTAATGTGCCTAAGATGGTGGGAGCTTAGCAATAAGTTCTTTCCATCACCTTGTTTGTTGTGTTTTAGATGTATAGTATGTCTTTGGCATGCTATATAACACTCATGTTTTCTATGTGTCTTCTACGTGTTTGTTCCCAAGTATAGTCCAAAGAGCATGGTGAAATGCCCCTCCTATACTTTGAGATTTGTATGGCATGTTTGTTCCCAAGTATAGTCCAAAGAGCATGGCGAAATGCCCCTTCTATGATTTGGGATTTGTATGGCATGTTTGTTCTCAAGTGTAGTCCAAAGAGTGTGGCGAAATTCCCCTCCTACACTCTAAGATTTGTATTGCATGTCTGCTGCCCCATATGTACATTCCAAAGAGCATGGTGAGATGCCCCTCCTACATTTTGGGTTGTGTTTTGCATTTTTACTTTCCATGTATATGCATTCATTCATATGTTTGAGAAAATAAAAAAGAAATATCACTGCATTCACACAATATTCATCATCTTTTATGTGTCTTCAATATTGTCTTCTCCGTGTTTTGCATGCCTGTTACTATCTTTGTGTTGTATTTGGCGTGTCGGTAAATATTTTCTCTAATGTCTACCTGAGACTGGGGGCTAGAGATAGTTCCTCAATCTTTGTGTATGCATTAGCTTCAAGTGCCTGGTGTGTTTGTTGTATTTTGACCACATTTTAATGCATGTATGAGTCTTGCATTCATACATACATTAAAGTGTGGGCTAAATGTTATGTCGTAAAATGTCCTGTAGGACTTTTACCTCCTATTTTTAGCTCCCAGGTCCCTTGTTTTACATCTTGCATGATCATTTTAACTCTCGAGACAAAATGACCTGAAACCCATTTCAAATGGGGCTTGAGGGACATTGTAGCATTTGACACTACCCTAAAATAGACCTTAGGACTTGGGTGCTTGTGCCCTAGTCCTACCCTATTTTAGGCAGGTCTGAAATTTGAATGTCGGTTAAGTGATCATTAAAAGGTTCCCATGCCGACATCTTAAGTTTGAATTATGAAATTTGTAGCAGGAATGCATATATAAGCATGTTTAGGGATTCATTTACAAACTAGAAGACAATTATGAACTTTTGGTGAACTTATGATTTTAGAGCATTCAAGATATTCATTGTTACAGAGTAGAATATTGTTGTTGTGTTTGTGATTGCAGATCTAGCTTCATCTTCTCATGTGTTGAAGGATTTTCTTCTACATGAGAGCTGCACCTCCGAGGTAATATCTATTTGTGTTTGAATCATTTATCATTTTGTTTTGCCTCTATCCCGCAGGGATACACACTCTTTATCTGACAACGGTGTTTGGAAGACTTGAATGTCCTTCTGGGGCTTGATTGAGGCAAGCTTCTAAACACCGCAACCCCCAACCACACTCCTTGTGATTGCAGGTTACATGTATCTGATTTTGCGAAGTGGAGTTGCAGAGGAAGGTTGCCTAAGATAAGGATTGTGGATCTGATGGAAAGAAGTGGTCTGGTGCACTTTCAGGACTAGGGTGCTAGGGGCAAAGACATCTGAGGCCATAGATATAGAAATCTCTGTGATAGTGATAATTAGCATCAAAAGAAGTCCAATTTGTTTGGAACTGCAAAAGAAAAGCCAATTTTTTTTCGTACATGGGAAATTTAAAAAAAATTGAAAATACACACATTTAAATGATCACCTCAATGAGAAAATCACAATGGTGAGATATTGCCTAGTAAGCAAAAAAAAATTGTACTTTTTCTTCTATGAGAAATTTTCATGTAGGTTGCAAAATTCCACACAAACCAAAAAAAATTATTTCTTTTCTTTTGCCAAAAATAACCCTTTGTATTCTTTACGCTTTTCTAAAACTAGATCTCTCTGTACTTTTCTGAAACAAAACCCCAAACAAAGAACTTCCAAAAAAAACTAGAGTGGTGTTGAGAAATATTAAGTTTATGTGTGTTGTAATGCCTACCTGTACACGCATGTACAAATGGGCACACGAAGGTGGATTTTTTTTTTAAATAAAAGTTAAATGAATTGAATTAAATTACAAGTTTACCTAATGAGTCTACTTGACAAGACAAGCAAAACCTCCTCATGTGTGATCTAATTTCCATGAATAAAAAGTCACTTAGTCCATAGTTAGATTCTGAAACTATAATGGCATACTAAAGATTAAGATAAAATTTATGGTCAAAATTAATTAAAAACTTGAATAAATTAAACAACTAATTGTTGTTTGCAATATCATTAACCCTCACTATCATTCCTTAATTCTCAAAAAAGATTAAAAAACTAATTAATTAATTAACTAAACGAAATTAATTTATATTAGAAATGCATAAAAAAGCTAAATAAGTTAAGAAAATAAATTTATTTATTTTATAAGAAGGAAATTCACAACAATCAACTAAAACTTAAATTATATATTGCTTTAAAATTTAATGGTCCATTCACAACAAACTTAGTAAATAAAATTAAATAAATTACTAATTAAAAATAAATAAATGAAATTAATTCCATAAACTTATTAATAGAAACTAAAGCAAATGTTTCAACACATATATATATATTTTTCTTTTTGATGTGGAAAAAAAACATCTAACAACAATTAATAATATGCAACAACACCCAACAACTACACATACAACGCTAACAAAAACATGAAAGTCATTGGCATTTTAGAGTGAAGAGACAAAAGAGATAAGTAGAAAAGGTGGAGCGAGTGATTGTCTCCTTTATTTAGCGTAATGTGTGGTTATAAAAACCTAGTTACTTGTTACATAACTATTACATATCTTAGTCTCAGTATTATGGTTCTACATTCAAACTCGAATGAAACTAAAATCCTCCTCAAATAATTGTATTCCTATTCTTGTACTATGCATACCATAGGCCGATCTAAAACGTTCACACTGCGCTGCTTGCTCTTTGCTTGTATGTTGGATCGGTAATGCCTGTAACATTCATTTATAGTGACCAAGAGGTGCACTGCTAGCTGTTACTGCTGAGTAACCATCTCATTGCCCATGTGAATAAACTGTCTTACCATTTAATTGCATTTAAGAAGTGGCATCATTGGAGTGACATCATGTGGAGGAACACAGCGTCGATGTCTGTAACTCGCCTTTTCTTCTTGATGTCGATTGTTAGGCAGGTATCTTAGAGTCTACACCCACCAACAAATCAATAGCTCGTTGACTTGGAGAGCAACAAAAGTTTAATGCTTCTCCGTTAATAAGAAAATTACTAGCAAAATATTTGCTTTGTGTTAAAAGAGATTATGGAGAGGGGCCATTAGCTAGGTATATCGGAATTTGACGATTTTTTTTTTAGTATTCTCGTATGCGACTTAAGAGCTTAATGTTATTCTTTCAGCTCATGGGTATTTACGACGATCACTGTAGGACACGTTTTATGCATAAAGGTCCAAAAATGGTCATTTCAAGGTGTCACTCCATACACGTGCAAGGATGCCCTAATACCCGCACACTATGACCACCCAAAAATATCATTCCTCCTCTAATTAACTTTTAAAATTGGTCCTATATATACTTATGTACCCTAAAAAATAAATCATTTATATGCCTGCTTAAATCATCACCAGTAAATTAGGGTATGATTTTAATCATCCTACTTAGTTCTATAACACTGCATGATAAAGTGTCTAATTTAAGGGGGCTAAATCAAGCAATTTGGGGGTTTTACACGCACTCAACTTATAAAGTGTCGTTTTCATGTATTATTCTGGGGGGTTGCCTAATGTGTCGATTTTCTTTGGTCTAAAGGAATTAACCTGTTCTAAAATCATGGGATATGAAACTCACTCTTCTGTAATCAAGTTTAATAAGGGAAACTATAAATCCTGGTGTGAAGGCATCCTGAAACATCTCAGGTTCCATAATCTCATACCCTAGCTATATGGACTTGTCCTTGAACCTGGTCAACAATCTCAGAAGGCTAAGTGGTTTAATCATCATGATAACATTGTTGTATTTTAATTAGTTTACATATTCTAGATGATGCTTTGCATGCCATCATAGATATTGACTGTCCACATGCATTATGGATTAAAATTTGGGAGATATATGGAAACTCCAATGTTTCTCCATTCCCACATGATCCTGCATTGATCACAATTCACATCTCTAATCATGATACATAAATAGAATGCTCCATTGACATAGAAGACTTTCATCACTCCTATTGTTGCTTCAACAGATTCTAGAGTCGCTTCTTTGAGAGATTCTAGCACTTCCTTGCAACAGGATATCAATCTTCCTAGCATTGCTGATTGGGACAAATTTCTACCTGACATCTCTTGTCTATTTGTAGAGTCCCGCATTGCTAACATGGAAGCACACATTGAGGACATCAGTGTTCTCTTCGATGACAGTTTCGATGAAGCTGCATCTCCATTATCCTCTTTAGGTATTCATGCTCTATGTATCGTCCTACACTTGGTTCTAGATTGTTATCATCCTCATCTATTGGGTATGCATCTGATTTGATTATGGCATCCTTCAGCATCGACATGTGGATACCTGACCATTCTTCAAAGACATCACAATGGGAACCATCATCCTTGGATCAACTTCATCATGATTCAATATCATACATACATCTTCTTGCATGGGAAGATATCTTGCATCTTTAGGTGATTTCATTTCTTCCCAAGGGAAGGAACATTGTTCGGTGTTCTTGGATCTACATCTGCATCCTTTGTCGACTATCCAGCCTCACTGTAGTAGGACATGTACTATGGGGGGTCTCATAGACCTTCTCTCATTTTCTCTCTTATGGGGGGAATCCTAAATTGTACTTAGTGAAAGAAGTAGTATTTCTTCACCTGTATAATTTCTTTCTTATCTCTCTTTTGGAGGGTAGTTTTTTCCCACTAGGTTTCCTATCTTTCTCCATCTATGAGAGATTCCTATGTATATATCTATTTATGTGTGCTATAATGGATGAATAATGATTAGTATTTCGAGAGTCAACGATACGTTGTCAGACCTAAAACATTATAAATTGAAACATGTTTGGTTTGTCGTCCATGCCAGTGCATTTACCTTTTGGTACCATAATGAAATATAAATGTGTCAATTTGATTTAAGGCCGCGTGGTGATGATTTAAGCAGGTGTATAAATGATTTATATATTATAGATTATATGTATATATTATTTATGTATACATGCATATGTTATATATGTATACATATATGTATTTGTATATCTATATATGTGTGCAATATATAGTTGTATACACACCTATTTAGGTCCACCTATTTCTCACCACCATGTCATTGTACATCAGATTATATTACATTTGTGTTCATATTTTACATCAGATTGTGGAATTGTACTATGAATTTATGTTACTATGCAATTCTATATTTTTTCTATTATGTAAATGTCTTTAGATAGATGCACATGCAGTGCTTGAATTTAATGGGATAAATTGATGTTTGTTCGTTACTACTCAGATTACTACCCGAATTATGATTTCTAAGTTTGTAGGCGTGTGAGCATTGTAAGCGGTTTCTAGAGCACCATGCATTGCGAGCACTCAATGCAGGTAAAGTCTTAAAAGACTTTACTTACACCACTGATTGTGGAGTTGTCCTATGCATTTGTGTTTGTTAACACATTACCACTATTGGGATATTTTGCTCTTATGGCTAGCACTTGGATTATTTATAGTGTTACTTTGCAATTGTATATATGCCTATTTAATTATGTAAATGTCCTTTTATATATAATAAATAGGTAATGGAGCAACACATTTACCTTTTGGTGTGAATAAAAATATAAATGCCTCAATCTGATTTAAGTGGGCATGATAATGATTTAAGCATATGTATTAATGTATTAAACATATATATGTATACATGTATATATTATATATGTGTATATGTATATATGTATATGTATACAATTTATACATGTATATATATTATATGTATATATATGTATGTGTATATCTATATACATATATGTATATGATATATACATGTACATATGCTATATGTATATATAATATATGTATATGTATGTCTATATGTATATGTATATGTATGCCTATATGTATATGTATAGTTTCACAATCTAATTGTGGCATCATAAATTAACTTATATGTGAAATTAAAACTATCTAGTTAAACTTTTTATGTATTTCTAATAGAAATTAATTTCGTTTAGTTAATTAATTAATTAATTAATTGTTTTTTAACCTTTTTGAGAATTAAGGAATGATAGTGAGGGTTAGGAGATATTGCAAACAATAATTAGTTGTTTAATTTATTCAAGTTTTTAATTAATTTTGACCATAAATTTTATCTTAATCTTTAACTTATGCCATTATAGTTTCACAATCTAAGTGTGGCATCATAAATTGACTTATATGTGAAATTAAAACTATCTAGTTAAACTTGAGACTAAGTGACTTTTTATTCATTGAAAATTAGATCACACGTGAGGAGGTTTCTGCAAAAATAAATTGTTTGTTGCTCGTCTTTTCAAGGAACTCAATAGGTAAAGTTGTAATTTAATTCAATTCATTTAATTTTTTTTTTTAAATCTCCCTTTGTGTGCCCATTTGTACATGCATGTACACATGGGCATTACATGTGTTTGAGTTGTAAATAGTGAACACAACCCAATTTTTGAAGGTACTAACTATGAATGATTCCACCATCCCATAGTTGCACTATCTGATCTCTAAAGTACATTGAGAATAACTTCTTGGGGCTAACCTCTTATAAGTGCACTACAAAATCAAATGAAAAGACTTTCTATTGGTAAAAATTAAAACATCTTAGGTTCTTTTTGTATACTATGATGTATGTGGAAGCTAAACTCTATATTTAACAATTGTTGGAAGACAATTTTAACCTAGGGGAATTAAAAAAAACTAGGTTCAACGTTTAGTACCCAAGTTACATTCCCCAATTTCTGATCAACTAAGATCCTATGAAGGGCAAGGTGAGAGCATAAGATTGGTTATTAGTAGTAAGCCATTAAATTCTTGGCTTGCAACTTACTAGTAAAAAAGATTGCAATAGAGATCTAAATATGCAAAAATGAGCAAGATCGTAGATTACTGATCTTTATACTTGCATGTTGCATGAAGTGAAGCTTCTATAGATTTGATATCATATTAAAATTTGTTGTTCTCTAGAACCTGTGTAGCTACCATAAGACATTCACTCACATAAATATAGCAATATAATAAATCAATGAAAGTCAAATCAATAATATAACACATATTTGAAACATGGATAGCATGATTACCAAATGAGTCTACTTAAGAGATAAGAGTAGTTTAACTAATAAAACACATTTACTTAAGATAGAAATTTACTATTAGTACAAATAACATGTGGATAAGTGATCACCAATTAATGTATTATCTATGAATTATCATAATGAATATCCACAAATTATTATAATGAATATTAAAGTGCATCTTAAAACCATACAATACTATATGATCAATTAAATTTACTCTAACAATGTTTGAATCTACACTTGAAGTTGTAAAACTAACCTATCTAGGTGTTTGAAAAAAAAGAATGTGAGAACCAAGATCATGGAAAGACTATCAAACATGAGATTACAAGTGAGAACAAACAATTTGTATTGACAAATAACAAGTATAAATAGTAGAGGTTGCATACCCAACTCTCCATGATATGAGGATAGGTGGCGATATTCAAAGCAAGAGAATAGCGTAACCACCCTAAAATAGAGGCAAGGTGTCAAGTGAGATGACACCTATTACAAATGAGTCACCAAGTTGAAAAAGTCAATTGGCATGTGCTATAAATCGCCTAACTATGATTGAGTAAGTGTTAACTCATGGAGTTATACACCAACACCCCCCCTTAAGCATAGCTTAGGTGAGTTTAGAAATGATGAGTCCTAGCAGTGTGCCATTTTAGGTACTCATTTACAAATGTATCTCTCAGAAAATGGAGAAATAAAGAAAACCCAAAAAAATTTCCTCCAAAAGAGAGAAAACAAAGAGAAAACAAAGCGAAGGCTTAGATGGCCTCCCCAGAAGATTCCCCCCATAAGAGAGAAAATGATAGAAGGTCTATGAGATCCCCCCATAATCATGTCTTGCTGTAGTGATGTTGAATAGTCAACAAAAGATGCAGAAGTAGATCCAAGAATACTAAACAATGTTCCTTCCCTTAGGAAGAAATGAAACCACTGAAGATGCAAGATATCTTCCCACGCGAGAAGATGTATGTATGCTCTTGAATCATGTTGAAGCTGATCCAAGGATGATGGTGCCCATGGTGATGCCTTTGAAGAGTGCTCACGTGTCCCCATGTCAATGGCGAAGGATGCCATAATCAAATCAGGTGCATGTGCAATAGATGAGAATGATGACGATCCAGAACCATGTGTAGGACGATGTAGAAAATGAATATCTAAAGTGGACAATGTTGATGCAGCTTCATCAAAAATGTCATTGAAGAGAACATTGATGTCCTTAAAGTGTGCTTCCATGTCACCAATGCCAGACTCTACAAATAGACAAGTGATGTCAGGTATAGAAATGTGTCCCAATCAACAATGCTAAGAAGACTGATATCCTGTTGCAAAGAAGAAGCACCAGAAGCTTTTGAAGAAGCGACTCTGGAATCTGTTGAAGCAACAGTAGGAGTGATGACTTTTGCTATGTCACTGGAACATTTTGTTTCTATATCATGATTAGGGATGTGAGTTGTGATCAAAGTAATATCATGTGGGAATGGAGAAACATTTGAGTCTCTGTATGTCTCTAAAATTTTGATCCATAATGCATGTGGACAGTCAATATCCATGATGGCATACAAATCAACTTCTAGAATATGTAAACTAATTAGTCCACAAATATGATCATGATGATTAAACCACTTAGCCTTATGAGATTGTTTACCAAGTTTAGGGACAAGTCCATACAAATGGGGTATGAGATTATGGAACCTGAGGTGTTTCAGGATGCCTTCACACCAGGACTTCTAGTTTCCTTAGTTTAGGTTGATTACAGAAGAGTGAGTTTCATATCCCATGATTAGAACTGTAAGCAAGGAAAAATCTATCCTACAGTCCTAGAACAACAGAATAAAACCCTACTCAAGTAATAGAGACCTTAAACAACCTAGAAATGCAACTATGGAAGCATAAAACCCTAGAATGCCTAATGCATTTCCTCCATTACTACTAAGCTAAGCTATGGAGAATGTACTCAGACTTGCAGACTAGAAAACTAAGAAAATGAGAGCTCAAGAGTAGAAAAATGCACAAGTCAAATGCTTAAAGTGGTGAAATGTCAATGGGAGAAGGTGGTTTTATAGAGGAGGAAATTGGAATGAAGGGTGGTGATTTAGAGTTGACTTTGGAGGGAAAATCAAGGGCTAGGATGAGTTAGGATTTCCTTGTCACTAGAGGACAAGGATGTATTTTTTATTTGAAAAAATATGAGGTGAGAGAAGTGATTATGTGCCTAATTAAATAAGTAATAGGTACTTATTTAATTTTTTTAAGGAGGGTATGTGATGAGGGTGATTTAATTAAATAAGAGGGGTACTTATTTAATTAAAAGAGGAACATTGGGTAATTTAAATAAATAGGAATTTATTTAAATCAAATGGGACATGGTAATGAATGATTAAATAATATTTAAATTATTTAACCATAGAGGAAATAAAGAAGAAAGATAGCCTAGTTAATTAAATAAAAGTTCATTTAATTAAAAGGCCAAGTGAAATGAATCAATTAAATAATTTAGAAATTATTTAATTAATAGAGGAATGCGAGGGGAAGATGAATTTATGTGCTAAAAATATCGTTCGCAGGCTCAGGACATTTTCAAGTGTCTACATTTTGCCCCTCTTTGATATAATGTCGAATCTGGTGTTATATCACAGAATTTTTTTAAAAAAGTGCTCAAAACATGCCCCGGCATATTTTAGGTGAAGCGTGATGGTCTTGTGCCCCCTCGGGAAATTTTTTAAATTTTCTAAAAATTTTTGAAAAAAAATTGGAAATTTTTTTGAAGAGGTGTGCGGGGTGTCTAGAGAGGTCCAGAAGGGAGAAAAATGGCCCAAAAGGAATTTGATACATGTAAAAATGGCGCTAGTACGTCAGTTTTATAGGGAGGGGGTCCACTTAGGTCAAAAGGGTCTATATATATCAAGAAAGGGGCCCATATTCCTCATTTGTGCATTTGAGTGATAGAAAACTATGTAGAGCCTTTAGTGAGTTTGTGAGAGTTTTGCGTAGAGCTACCATCAGAATGTCGCCTGTACCACTCCACCAACATCACGGATACCGAGTTCGATTGCATGGACGTCTACTTGGGACAAGCACGCCGGTATGTATCCAGTCCTTACTTTTCAATTTGGTCAATTTTTGGTAGATTTTAGGGCCCGAAAATAGGGCATGCATGCAGTGCACGTTTGTGCGCCACATGTGCAATCACATGCATTGCATGTGCCTAAGTATGACGCATGTAGGTTTTGGAAATGCATGCATTTAAAAATGCGACGCATGCACTTAGGGGGCATGCATTTGTAGGGTGCGATGCATAAGCTCATCAGTGCGACGCATGCGCAAATGTGTGATGCATGCACGCGCCAGTGTGATGCATATGCCTAGATGGCTTGCATGCATGGAGTAGTGTGACACATGTGTTAGATGACTCACATGCATTGACCAGTGCGATGCATACGCTTAGGTGACCTGCATGTGCAAAACAGTGTGACGCATGTGTAGATTTTTGTCAAAAATGCAGATCAGACCTTAATTTTCCCATGTTTTGACACCAGATGTTATGAGTTAGGGGTTTGGTTTTGCTTGATTAACTAAGTGTGTTGAATTGCATGGATACAGGTGAGGTTGGCTTCCATCTATACATGGGAGAGTCAGCCGATAGGATATTCGTTGCGCCTTTCCTTGGATGTTGTGGCGCAAGACATTCTGGATTTGCTGGGACTATATGAAGTTGCTTTCATGCCTGAGATTCTAGCTAATCAGGGGCTACTGACTGCGATGTTTGAGCGGTACCACTCCAAGATGAGCTCATTCCATTTCCTGACAGGGGAGGCTACTGTGACGCTCTTGGATGTGTGGCAGATTCTTTGATTGTGTATCCATGGAGAGTGGGTGATTTATGACCTGGTGACTGGGTTAGCAGCTTTGCATCGGTTGTTCAGTATGCAGGATGATGCTGAGCTAGGGGTCGAGGAGCACGAGATCCCGTGGGATGTGCTGACTGATCGATATGAGAGGTTGATCATTGTTATCTACACCTGTATAGGAGGTTTGGTGTGCCCTGATCGATGAGGGCATAGATTTCTAGTGGGTTGGGGAGAGATGCTGGAGGGCATGATGGTAGATGCGATGTCTTATGCTTGGGGGCCCTGTTTACTTGCGCATCTATATCCTTAGTTGCATGGTGTGGTGTATCGAGGAGAGCAGTCGATCAGTTGTGGAGTGACACTGCTGATGATCTGGGCATGGGAGTACATGGCCATATGTAGGCCGCCAGTGGAGAGGTAGATATTTGAGGAGCTACCATATGTGTTTGGATATACAGGGGCATTGCTGTAGGTTTGGATGGGTGATGTTGGTTATTGGTGTCATGCTATTGACCACATGGATGCATTTGTTTGGATGCCGTACAGAGGGTACCCTCGGTGGACAGAGGATGATGAGAAGCTACCATATTGTAGGCATACCAGGTATCTGATTAGGCGTACAGTGCAGGCGCAACATGTGATTGAGCACCATCTTCCATCATGGGTTCTATGATAGTTTGGGGAGGTTCAGGATGAGCCAGTGGGCATTGCAGAGTTTGCTCATGTTACCTGAGACATAGGGTCATGGGGACTGATGATTCCAGTTCAGACAACCATAGCTGAGATAGATGGGCTGTAGCCGATGCAGTGGGAGTACAGAGATGTGGCCAATCCAGGCACGACACCTGCATATGATGCATGTTGGGCTACTCACAGGCCCACACCATTTTTGGATCTAGATGCACCAGCTCCTATAGAGCGGTTGGGATGGGGGCTAGGAGGCCGATTCAGAGGGCGGGGCAGAGGCCAAGGTAGAGGCAAGAGAGGTGGAAAAACAAGCATTTGCTATAGTGAAGGGTCTGAAGAAATTTAGACACCTTATTGTGAGAGGCAAGGTGATGATTTATGTTGCACATTCAAGTGTCTAGGAGTATATCATGGAAGGAGAAATCACTGATAAAAGAGCAAATTGGATCACAAAGATTCTAGAATGGAGGTAGGGGCAGTGATGGTGGGGATGATGAAGGTAGAGCCAGTGGTGGTGGTGGAGGTAGGGGTCGAGGTGGCCGAGGGCAAGGTAGGGGTGGTGTACTTGCCCCTATCCAGGAGGGGAGTGAGGAGGTAGTGGGAGAGGTGGCAGTGGGTGTGGGAGCCATACAGGTGGGAGTTTGAGGAGAGGATGTAGCTATGGAGGATGTCGGTGTTGAGGGGGAGGAGATGGAGGAGAGTGGGGATGAGGAGAGTAGTGATGATGATGAGGAGGAGGCGAGGGACGAGGCCCTACAGGATATTCATATTGTCACAGTAGGGGATGATGAGGAGGAGGGCAGGGATGTGGGGGATGTGGATAGGTGGATTGTAAATTTACAGGTGCAGCTGGATACCATGTGGCAGCGAGTACAGACAGTTGAGGGTCAGCTACTATAGTGGACAGCCAAGCGAGACATGGCTGTTATCAGGGCCCAAAGAGTGGAGTAGCATATTATAAACTTCACAGCTACCATCAGTGGGTCTACTGGCGAGTTGGCATAGGCATTGTTGAGAAAAGGGCAGGAGACCTAGTATTATCGAGATTTGTATGAGCACGTGCAATGCCCATAGATCAGAGAGCTCTGAGCTTTCAGAGTAGGAGGACCAATCAGTTGTGCTCTCACAGATCATACAGCAGTATATAGAGATGAGCCTCTCCATACAATAGATCATTTGGGTCGAGGGTAGGGTCAGAGCACAAGGATCCTCTGATAGAGCTGACAGGGACTGGATAGATTTGTATTATATATGCTTATTTGTAGACACATATTTTGATCGGGCCTACGTGCTCTTGAGATACTGTTATTAAGCATGCGAGCTCATATTTGACACATATGGAAATGGATTGATATTGTACTATGACACATGATTTTTTGAGATATATATATGAGATGACTTTATTCTGGTTCATGCTATTGTTGTTAGATGATGATGGTTTATTATGCTCATGATGTGATATATTTTATGTATTTGTGATGATGTGACTTATGATGTTTATTGTGATGTGCACAATGCGATAGATCATGTATGGATGCTTTATGGTTTTGTTTCTACACTTAGTGCATGTTATGGATGATGATAATGGGTTATGGTAATTACGATGATTATGATGATTATGCAATATGGTAATGTTGATGATTATGGTGGTTTTTGCTAATGACATGCTTATGATGTATGATGAATGATTATGATGTTGATGCTTATATTTGATGATGAGGATGTTAATGTATGATTATGATGTTGATGCATTATGGACTAACATATGTGTGTATGCAGGGTTATATGTTTTAATGTTGTTTTTTGGTGTGTCACAGTAGAATGGAGAAGATCAAAAGAAGATGCGAGGAGTGAATGGCGAGTTCGCTAGAAGAATTGGTGTGAAATGAGGGATTCTGACTTATGCTGTTAAGGATGTGAGCTACTCTTTAATGCAGTACTGCATATCATCATAGTACTTATTGTACCAAGGATGACAAATGCGAAGGCATGATGTTGCCAAGGCACATAGCGTGGTCCTTTGAGAAACAAACACACAAAAATAGACAAGGATTGCCAAGCGAATACTAAGTCACTAAGGTGCCTTGTTGGAACATGTGACAAGTATACTTGAGCCATGAGAGTCTTGGTGCATGGAAGTATCTAGCCGTTCTAACTGCACAGGATGTGTTGTGCCCCATAGTACGTCGATCATATGCAAGGAACCTAGTTGCCCCAGTTATATTTCCATGGAAAACTAGCAAGTAACAATCAAACAAAATAGGTCTTACCCCATCCTTGCCTCTCTTCATCTCTTAGGGACTACCTTGAGAAGCTTACGAACAAGACCGTAGAAAACAAACCAAAGTGAAGTGTAAGATAGAGCCAATAGCCAACAAGTCATATGTTGAGTGTAGATGTGCTTGCCTGGATGGTTGTAATAGGTTAACTGATGCAATTTCTTGTTTCAAGTTAGGAAGTATGTCCTCTAAGACACCTGGTCTGGTTTCGACAATGCCCCTACCTGTCTAAGGCAAGTGATCAATTGAGAATGGAGTAGCCTAGTTTCAGGAAAGGAACATGTCGTATAAGACGCCTGGTCTAGTTTCGACAATGCCCCTTCTTGTCTAAGGCAAGTGACAGCCATGCAAGGCATATGTCCTAGTTTTGTGAATGCTACGAGTGTGTGAAATGATTGGTTTGTAAGGAGCAATAGTGTTTAAAGATGAGTGTTTTCCTCGAAGGCATGGAACCTAGTTAGACATGTGATTAGGAAGATTTTGATTACTGTGATGAGTGACAATATGCTGGTTGTGTTGTTGAATGGTCTTGTTAAAGTACTTTGGATGGTTGCTTGATTTTTGCCTATTTGAAGTGTCGTGTTTGCTAGAGGACAATTTATTAGGACAACATGACAGAATGGGCCCTAAGGGGCTGACCTAGTGCCTCGGGGGCGCGTCAATGATGGCCTTGCCTATGTGAAAGCTTAGAGGCAATGTAGTTTGGTTTATTGGTTTGATGCGGTGACTATGTGTGGTACCATGGTTGATGATTTGAGGTTTTTTGGAGTTTTGCTAGTTTTTGAATTTTTTTTTGGATTTTGTTGGTTTTATGATTGTTTTGGATTTTGTTGGTTTTATAATTTTTTTTGGATTTTGTTGGTTTTATGATTTTTTTGGATTTTGTGACAAGTGTCCTCCAACAATGACCTTAGGATTAGGAATTGCCCCCAGTCAAGTGTATTAGCATGTTGTGGGAAAGGTGACGCAAGGTGAATGGGATGACAACTAGGTGTTAATGTGATTCTAGGCCACGAGAGGGATATTATGATACGTTACGGTGTGCTGGTGGGCAATGCATTATGATGGAGGAGGGATGATAGACCCAAGTGATGGTAGACAATGGAGCAGAGATTAATTACGCATGGTGCCTGTTTAGCAGGTTTTCACCATGGTACTTGTCCAAAGTGCCACGAAGGTGGTTTTTTTTTACATGTAGTACCACCTTAGGTGCATGCTGTTGATGGGTTTTGGTAAGGGTTCTCCTTCACGGGTGGCTAATTGATATGCTCCAAACCCATATGTTGTTGTGATGATGTAGGGCCCTAACCAATTTGGCTCAAATTTTCCCAGCTTCTCTCATTCCATTTGATTTTTAGGATTTTCTTTTAACTCTAGGTCTCCAATATTGAAATGTTGGACTTGGACCCTTTTGTTGTAGCTGCGGCAGAGATGATTTTGATATGCTTGTAAACAAGTTAAAGCATTTTGTCTCTTTTCATCTAGTAATTCCAATTCCTATAGCTAGGATGTTCTATATTCTTTGTCGTTGACCAACTGTTGCAGGGATACTCTTAAAGAGGGCAACTCGACCTCAATGGGTAGGATGGCCTCAGATCCAAAGACAAGGGAATAAGGGGTGGCTCCAGTGGGCGTGTAGATGCTGGTACGGTATGCCCATAGAGAAGGGTTGAGTTAAATATGCTAGTCACAGCTAACATCATTGACAGCCTTTTTTATGATTTTTATGATGGTTTTATTTGATGCCTCAGCTTGGTCATTGCCTTGTGGGTAGTATGGAGTGGCGAAGTGATGTTGGATGTGGAATTTTTCACAAAGTTCACGGACATCCTACTTTTTGAATGGATTACCATTGTCCGTTACAATGGATTGTGGGACACCATACTGGTATATGATATAATTAAGGATACACTTGGCGATCTGCTTGCCAGTAATGTATGTCATGGGAATAGATTCAATCCATTTTGTGAAATATTCAATCGCTGTGAGGATGAATTTATGACCATTGGTGGAGGTAGGGTGGATTTTGCCCACAAGGTCAAGTCCCCATTGAGAGAAGGGCCATGGAGATGTAAGTGGTTGCAGGTCCTGAGTTGGTGCATACACAAGATCATTGTGTATCTGGCACTGTCGGCACTTCTTTGTGAAATGATATGCATCTTTCTCCATTGTGGGCTAGTAATAGCCTGCTTTGATGATCTTCTTAGCAAGGGTAGGACCATTGGAGTGGGCTCCACATATACCTTCGTGTACCTCTCGTAGGGTTGTTTGTGCTTCTTCAGAGTCAAGACATCTCAGGAGGGTGTTATCAAATCCATGGTGGTATAGAATGTCACTAATGATGACATACTTAGCAACTTCGTGTATGGAGGACTTGCATTGGTTGGATGACAGGTCGGTAGGTAGGGTTTGGTCCTGTAGGTAGGTGTATATGTCATGATACCAGGGTGACGTGGGAAGAACAATTTTGCAGAATAACTCAGATTCAGGGACATCGAAGGTTGGGACCAATAGTTGTTGCCCAAGAACTCAAATTGAGTGAGATTACTTGGGATATTAAGGAGAGATCCAATAGTTGCCATTATGTCGGCTACCCGGTTCTGAACTCTTGGAATTTGGTCAAAGAGCACTGTGTCGAAGTATAGCCTGCAACTATCCACCATCCTTTTATACGGTATGAGCTTTTCATCTTTGGTGTTATACTCATTGTTGACCTATTTGATAACTAGCTGGGAATCGTCAAATACTTGTAATGTTTTGATTTTCCAGTTGACTGCCATTTGAAGTCCTGTGAGTAATGCCTCGTACTCCACTATGTTATTGGTGCAAGGGAAAGCAATTTTGAATGCCTTGGGAATGGCATCACCTTGAGGCGTAATAAACAAGATACCTATGCCTGAACCGTGATTGGTACATGATCCATCAAACAATAGTGTCCAAATTTTGGGTATGTCAACTGTGAATAGTGATTCATTAGGGAAATTGATGACCATTGGATGATTTGCTGGTGTAGGTGCATCTGCAAGTTGATCTACGATTACTTGTCCTTTGATGGCTTTGCGGTCAACATATTCTATATCAAATTCACTTAATACGATAACCCATTTGGCCAGGTGTCCTATTAAGGCTACTTTATTTAGTAAATACTTTAGTGGGTCAATCTTAGCAACCAACTTGATCTTGTGATTCAACATATAATGTCACAATTTTTTAGTAGCAAAAACTACGGCAAGATAGGCGCGTTCAATAGAACTGTAGTTTAGCTCATAACCCACTAAGGTTCTATTGATGTAATAGATTGCCCTTTCCTTTCCTTCCTCATCATTCTGTGCTAATAATGCCCCTAATGTTGAGTTAGTTGTTGATATGTACAATAAAAGGGGCTTGCCTGGGATTGGTAGCCTGATAACCGACGGTGATAGCAAATATTCTTTGATCTTTTGGAAGGCTTCTTGACACTAATTTGTCCACACAAATGGTACCCCTTTGTGGAGTAAGTGTTGGAAAGGCTGACATTTGTCAGCAAGTTGTACAATGAGTCTCCGAATAGATTGTAAGTTTCCCTATAGGCTGCATAGCTATTTTAAGGTAGTAGGCGAAGGCATGTCCATTATTCCCTTGACCTTGGCGGGGTCAACTTCTCTTCCTCTATGCCAAACAATGTAGCCCAATAGTTTGCCTGATGTTACGCTGAACACACATTTCTTAGGGTTTAGTCTAACTTTGAATTCTTCCAAGCGCTTGAAGATTTTATCCAACACCTCTAGATGAGAGCTTCTAGTGACTAATTTTGACAGCAGGTTATCAACATAATCTTCCATACATGTGTGCATATAATCATGGAATATGGTTGTCATTGCCCTGTGATATGTAGCACCTACATTTTGAGACTGAAGGGCATGACGATCCAGCAGTATGTACCCCAAGGACATGTAAAGGTTGTTTTATGTTGATCTTCTGGTGCTATCTGTATCTGATTATACCCAGAGAAGCCATCCATTAGTGAGAGCATTTCAAATCTAGCTGTCAAGTCAACTATGATGTCTATGTTTGCTAATGTGAAATCATCTTTCGGACATGCCTTGTTCAAGTCCTGGAAGTCTTCACATATTCTAATCTGGCCATTGGGTTTCATGATGGGCACAAGATTAGATACCCTCTCTGGATAATCAATTGGCTTGATGAAACCAACATCAAGAAGCTTCTTCAATTTTACCTTTACCAGTAAAGCGATCTGTGGATATATCTTTCAAAGTTTTTGCTTGACAGGTTTGGCATTTGGCAGTAGTGGCAGGTGATGTAGGACAAACTATGGATCAAGCCCAGGCACATCGGCATATGACCATGCGAAGTTGATTTGCCGTCTGGAGAAGAAGTGTCTGAATTCAGGGTTTTCTTATTTTGTAAGTGACTCGGTGAAGTGGATAACCTTGGGGGCCTCTTCGGTGTTGAGGTTGGCTTCAATAGTCATTTCTACTAGTAGTGGTGATTTTTCTTTTGTGATAGGCAACACTTCCAACCCTCCATCCTCAGGCACCTCAGGGAGGTTTTCACCTTCGGATACATCCTTTATTTTTATTTTTGCATGATCTAAGGGCACCTTTTAGTTTTCACCCAGAGACCTATTTTTTTTTTTTTTTATTTTCACTTTTGCAACTAGAAGGTGGAGTGGATTCTCTAAAGTAAGCCAAACTGTCCAAGTCCATGATGTACCCAACTTTATGGCCTCCAAGAGGTAAACCTTCACAAAGTCCCATGAACTTAGCTATTACCTCGTCGTTCTCAAATAAATCTAAGCTAGGTGGATCTCGTTAGTCCTAGTTAATTAACTCAAGATGGAATAAGGGTAAGCCATCATCAGTGTTTAGGTAATTCATGGTTACGGGGGTTAAGGTGCAAATGGAGGTATTATTAGGGTCCTAGAAGATATTTATCTATGCGGCCTCTTCAGGGAGGTTGGGTGTGGACGATTTGGGTGAGTGGGATGTGGATGATTCAGGTTGAGGCTTAGGTGGATCCCTTGATGTCTCAACTTCCTTGGAAGCACTCGTCTCCCCACGGATTAGTAACTTAGTACATGGAGCCCTGTCTCTTTGCGTGCTATATCCCAACCCTTCATTGCATGGTCACCTCATTGGCTGCAAAGGTTCAATTCGTCCATTTCCATTAGGTCCTAGTCCACTATGCCCATCATATCGTTGTTTCTTGATGAACTCGTATCCTTTACCATATTGTTCCATGGGCAATTTAATGTGTTCGACCCCTTGTTCCTCTTCTTCTTCTTTATAGAGCCAACTAGATATGTCTTCACTGACATCTTCATTATTGAGTTCTCCCCATTTTGTGAATGTGGTGGGGCCGATTGAGAGGGTTTGCTTCGACGGAATAAGGTTGGGATTTCCTTGTGACTTGGGTGATACTGGCAACTTTTCGATGCAATAGGACCTTTCTATTTTGTATTCACTACATCCTCTGTCTTGGATTTGAATTTGTGGGCTGAGTGGTGGTGGCTTTGAATAGTGTGGATGGGTCAACATAATTGGAGGAGGAGGTAAATGGTGAGATTCCCCAATTTACAGACACCTAATGTTGAGGTACCTCTCTTAGGTGGCTATAGTATTGGAAGGCATCAGGATCACCTAGGACGGTGACTTCCAAGCCATTATAGGGAAACTTGATGCATTGGTGGTAGGTGGAAGGGACGACCTTTATGGAATGGGTCCATGGTCAGCCCAAGATGATGTTATATAGTAATTCAGTGTCCAAGACATGGAATACAGTATCTTGAATAGTTGGCCCCATTCTCATAGGTAAAATGATAACTCCTTTGGAGGAGTGTTCAGCATCATCATAGGCCTTGATAACAATTCTCTTGGTAGGATCAACACAAGCCTCAGAGTATCCTAGTATTAACACCAATTTTAAAGGACATATGTTTAATCCCACTCCACCATCTACCAGGACTCATCGGATTTTATGTTTATTGATGTAGACTTCGAGGTGTAGCGGATCATTATGATTGGTGCGGTGTGGGGGTATGTCTTGTTTCGTGAAGGTGATGCTGCTGACAGTGGCTAAGTGTCCCACCATGGCCTAGAATTGGCTAACATTTAGATCGGTAGGAATGAAAGATTCTAGGAGCTCCTTATCTAGAATGGCTTTATGTTTGGGTGAAAGACAAAGCAGCTCAAAGATGGATATCTGTGCTAGGGTCTTCTTCAGGTGATCTAAAAGGTTATATTGACCCTTGGCTTGCAGTGTAGTTGTGTTGGAGGTGTTGGTGGGGGCACCCTACAATGTGACTTTGGCTTTTCAGGTGGTGACGGTACATTCGGGATGGACTTTTATGGTGATCATGGAGATATTGTTGTCAGACACCCGGATGCTATTGATGGTGTAATCATAAGCGACACTATTATAGTTGACATTGTTGTGCGTCTTGGTTCCTGACAAAGAGGGTTGTCCTGATCCATGATTTTGTAATGGGTCGGTGAAGATAGTATGGTCAGTGTTGGAGGAACCGACTATTTTCTTTATTCCTACAATGCCCCTATCAATGAAGTCTTGAATGATATTTTTTAGTTTAAAGCAATTTGAAGTCTTATGTCCTTTAATTTGATGATACCCATAGAAGTTGTTATCATTCCATGAAGGAGGTTTGAAGGTCGGATCGTATTGTCGGATCTCTGGCAATTGGATGAGATTACCTTGTAATAACTTCTGCAGGATTACTTCAGTTGGTTCTGTCAAAGGCGTATAATTGCATCTAGGGGCATTATTCCTAGGAGGTGGCCTCCTTTGGTTATTTTGGATCACGTTTGCTTATTGTTGTTGAGGTTGTGTCTGTTGCTGTGGTTGTTGTTGTGGCTGTTATTGGTGGACATACAAGTGATTATTCATTACAGGGGGTACTTTAAGTGTGAGGGTAGGTCTGGCTCAAAATGCTTTGGCGTCTACCACCCCATCATTGGTAACATTCTTGTTTCATGCCCAAGTCTTGTTCTTGTCATAGGGCGTGTTTTGGATGTTTTGATTCTTGTTGAAGATTTTTATTGTTCCTTTAGCGATGAGAGCTTTCTCGATGGCTACCCCTTTCTCAACTACTTCGCTAAAGGAGGTGCAGCAATGGATTTGCAATTGAAGCATAAGCTCTTTGTTTAAATTTTCCACAAAGATGGGTACTAGCTGATTTTCAGGAATATAACAAGGGCATTTGCTTGCTAGGCCTCGCCATCTTTGAAAGAAAGAGATAAATGTTTCTCCTTCTTCTTGTCTTGCTTGGCACAAGGTGGCTATGTTCACATCTGTCTCTATGTTATAGGAAAAGTACGAAATGAACTTGTCTACAAGTTCTGTCCATGTACGTATCCTTGTGGGGAGGTGTGCAAACCATTCAAGAGCTTGGCCTGTGAGACTCCTAGGGAAGAGTCTCATCAAGTAAGTGTGATCATAGGCGAGCTCTAGGCAGGCAATGTGGAACTCGCGTACATGTTCAACGGAACTCCCCTTTCCCCTATATTTATTGAAGTTTGGTGGGGTGAAATTCGGGGGAAAAGGAAGCATGTAAATGCTTTTGTCAAATGGATACGGGCATAAGTCCTCCATGGAATACAATTTCTTGGTTCTCGAGATTTGCAGGTTCATGAATTATTTCTTTAGTTTGTCCAACTCTTGGGTGAGGGTCTCGACGGGTGTGTTGGTAGTATTTGCGACTATGTCCAAGTAAGGATTCATTGTGTTATAGGTTCCCATTTTACCAACAAGTGGGATGACATTGGTGTTTGGGCCGTAGTGAGTGTGTAATGGTGTCATGTTTTGGTTTTGGCTATTGATGGTGAAGGATACGTTAGGGTTAATATATCGATAATGGTATGGAATACTCGTGGTGTTTTGAGATGAGACATGAGGATTTGTTTGTTGGTTGGGATCAATGTAAGTCACATTGTGGGTATTGGCTCCAAATGGATTTGTGGGGTTTGAGTTGACATAGGATATACCCAAACCTTGGCTAGTTGCGTTATGTTGGTTGGTGTTGAGATTACCCGTGTTGGTATTCGAGTTGGTTCCTGTGTTCGTGTTGAGGTTACCCATGTTGGTATTAGAGGTGGTCCCTAATTTTGTGTTTGTGTTTGTTGTGGTGTTAACTCCTTGGGTTTTGTTTTGCAAGGTCACAATGTGTATCCTTTGTGTTCTTTTAATGTGACCTTGAGGATTTGCCAAGAAAACAAAAGGATTTGATGTGTGAATTGTGGTAATGGCATTGTTTTCATTAAAAGGAGGGGATATGTTTACCATGATGGATTCATGTGAGGTTTTCCCTTAGGGTATGTTGACATGTTCTTGTGTTTGATTGGCATGGTAGTTGGAGGATGAGGCATAGCTTTGGCTTGTTGTGTTGGTGTTAGCGGACTTTGGTATGAGGGTGGTTATGTCAATGCCTTCGAGAAGTTTTGTTCCATTTTGTATAAGGTGCAAAAGGTAGCTTTGTGGATCCATAGCAATCATTTCATCTAGGATTCACAATACTCTAGGGTCTTGTCCCATGGCTTCAAGGACTTTGGGTGTCACCCTGGGTTCGTCATCTTACAAGAATAGATTGTCAAAGGGGTTTCCCATGTTTTGGTTAGGTTGTTCGTTGGGGTTGGTGCTGAATCTCATGGTTTCGATATGAGAGTCTTTGGGATCTTCTAGGTTCTCTTCTCCCTTTCTTTTCTTTTGCAACCTTGTTTCAACCATAAAAAACCTAGATGGATGATGTAAAGTTTCTAAATGAATGAGGGTGGTATTCTAAATGTACTTAAAAAGGTTCCTAAAGATGAAAATGGAAATGACCTAAGTATCTTATGCAAATGGGTGTATTGTCTTTTGGTTATAATGTTTATGGGATACAACTAATGGTAAGGTGCCTAAGACCAAAGTGTGGGGATAATGATTTTAATCTTTGCAAAGTCTAGCTCCAATAGGATACTATTGTCTACTAATGACTTTCAAAGTGCAAATCGGGTTTGTCGAGACCTTGGATTCTTTTTGATGTGAGAAGGGCAATTATAAGGAATTTCAGAAAGTGGACCTTACACTTAACCGAATGGGTGCGAGGTCCACGTTGAAATTGATTAAGTGGGAAATATTGCCAAGGTCTCTTAGTCCAATTTTACACTTATGAGGTAGTCACACTTTGACAGTTTCTCCTTATGTTTTGACTTAGGAAGATTTATGTTTTGGATTCCTATGGAATTCTAAGGCTCAAATCCTAAAGTTCTAAGATTTTCTAAGACAAATGAAGGTGGTATGCAAGTGGATCCTAAGGGATGAGATCTACAGGTTCCTAACACAGTTGCAATCAGATCAGATTGGGATAAAAGATTTCAGAAGTTTCCCTAAGGCTCAAAAGTTTCTCTCAGGCGTATGTGGCACACTATTTTTCGTATGCATTGCAGGATGTATCTTATGCTATTTACTATTTAGCTTATGAGTTGCTGAATGTCACTTATGCGGTTCACTGTTCAGCGTATGCATTGCAGTTTTTCTCATGTGTTGCAGAATGTCAGTTATGCGGTTCACTGTTTAGTGTATGTGTTGTAGTTTAGCAGGTTTCTCAAAAGCAGCTTTCTCCTAGGTTTGTTTGATGATTTTGTGAAAAATCAGAAAGCACTTCAGTGGAAAAACACTTAGCAAACAGTTTTATGGCTGTGTCTCTTGTTTGTTTGATGTTTTTGTGATGGAGAAAAAAAGAAGACACTTGGAAGACAAGCACGATCCTAGGGCTAGTCAAGGATTGTATTTGTTGAATCCCCTAGCTGTGCCTATTCAAAGCGGGTAGCTCCAGGATCTTGGTAGCACTGGCTCCCCCTTACAGTGCACTCACTTCTCACGCATATCAAGATCTAGGTTTCACAAGGCTCATCCCCCCAATAAACCTTAGGATTGTTCCTACTACCTCAGCTAAGAACTGCATGAATCGGGGCTGCTTCAAAGGTTACCCTTCTGCGTCAACAAATAGAAGGTTTTTGGCCACTAAACAAGAAGTTTCTAGTAAAATATCTAGGGGACCAACACCCCACGAGCATCCAGCGAGCCACTTAAGGCTCTAACTAACCCTACTAGGAGTTTAATATACACAAAGGTATGCCTCCTTTCAAGCTAGCACTATATGGTGGGCGCTCATACCGGTTAGACTTGGCTTTCGCCTTATCCTCAATTTATATAAAGGGCTAGACAAAAGTCTCGCTTGGGGTTGCAAATGAGTTCTCCTTTTGAATATGTCTCAAGAGTAGGCCCCTATAAGGCTTAACAAAAGTGAAACAAAGTAACATGCTTTTGATCCCCAGGCTCGCACTAAGTCGCAAGGGGAGAGCATACACATATGAGTTTGCTTCACACTCACATGGGGGTTCTTTTGATCTTATCTTTTATTAAGTGGGGTGTGATTTTATGTCAGTGAAATGGTGGGTATGTACCTTTCCACTACTCTAACACAAACCACCAAACACAACAAACAAGATGCAATCTTTTTTATCTTCTTAAATGAGTGAGGAATGCAAGTTATTTTTAAGTCCCAATGAGTGTGAAAAATTCAAAGATTGTGGTTCGTTTTTAACCCAATGCGTTATAATGCGAATTTGTGTTCTTTTTAACTCATGAGTGTGAAAATGTAAGGGTTGTGGTTCATTTTAGCTAATATGAGTGAGGTTAATTTTAATCCCAAAAATGAGTGTGTAAATGCAAACAAAAGATTGTGTTCTTTTTAACCCCAATTGCAAAATGTTTTGATCATCCACACATACACAAAAATAAAGCCCTAAATGGCAAGTTTAGTTTGCAAATTAAAATGTTCCTTCCATGCCACAAGCTGCAAACATAGAAATTAGTAACAGGAAACCCTAAATAGAAACTAAAAATCATAGATTGAAACAAAATTTTTCAAAAAGAGAACTGGTTGTTTTTTACCAGAGCACATGTGTCATTTAGAGAATGCATGCAGTGCACTATCTGGCTTATGCGTCATAGAAAATGTCTCATGTGGTGCATTGTTATGCGTATGCGGTGCACTGCCATGTGTATGTGGTGCACTATTATGTGAATATGGTGTACAATTTCCTGCAAATGAAAATGTTACCAAAAAATGTAACCAATGAAATAAAATCATTTTTGTACAGACTAAAACCAAACTCTAGGATTGTAAGGTGTATCCCTGAGTGCCAGTAATATAGAAAACTTCCAGTCCTCAATAGGATTTACCCATATTGCAAAATGATCAAATGAAACCCTAGATAATAAGCCGTAATCCCCTCTTTGAAAACTAAATGCCCTTTTTAAGAAAACCCAATACTTAAAAATGAAACCCTAGTAGCTTAAAAAAAAAGAGGACCATTTAGACTACCAGACCCTATAAAAACTAGTTAGCAACCTACAAAATGAACTAAATTAGGGTTAGATAAACCAAAACAATAGATTAAACCCTGAACTGAAACGTATGCGGTGTAGAATCTAGCCTAAGCTTCACGTTGTACTTTGCATGTGTCTCACGAAGAAGTGCATGCGGTTAACTACTCAGCGTATGCGTCGCACAAACTTGCAAATTCAAAAACCCTAAATTCATGGAATGTATAGACATTTCACGTTAGGTTCACCAATGTAAGCAAGGAAAAATCTATCCTACACTCCTAGAATACTAGAATAAAACCCTACTCAAGTAATAAAGACCTTAAACAATCTAGAAATGCAACTATGGAGGCATAAAACCCTAGAATGACTAATGCATTTCCTCCATTACTACTAATCTAAGCTATGGAGAATGTACCCAGACTTGCAGACCAGCAAACTAAGAAAATGAGAGCTCAAGAGTAGACAAATGCACAAGTCAAATGCTCAAAGTGGTGAAATGTCAATGGGAGAAGGTGGTTTTATAGAGGAGGAAATTGGAATGGAGGGTGGAGATTTAAAGTTGACTTTGGAGGGAAAATCAAGGGCTAGGATGAGTTAGGGTTTCCTTGTCACTAGAGGACAAGGATGTATTTTTTATTTGAAAAAATATGAGGTGAGAGAAGTGATTATGTGCCTAATTAAATAAGTAATAGGTACTTATTTAATTGTTTTGAGGAGGGTATGTGATGAGGGTGATTTAATTAAATAAGAGGGATACTTATTTAATTAAAAGGGGAACATTAGGTAATTTAAATAAATAGGAATTTATTTAAATCAAATGGGACATGGTAATGAATGATTAAATAATATTTAAATTATTTAACCATAGAGGAAATAAAGAAGAAAGATAGCCTAGTTAATTAAATAAAAGTTCATTTAATTAAAAGGCCAAGTGAAATGAATCAATTAAATAATTTAAAAATTATTTAATTAATAGAGAAATGCGAGGGGAAGATGAATTTATGTGCCAAAAATATTATTTGCAGGCTCAAGACATTTTCAAGTGTCTACAAGAACAAGTTAATTCGACTAGACAATAGAAATCAACACAATTAGGTAACCCAGATTAGTTAGACCCCTAATTGAACTTTGTGAAGTGGCACTTTATAAGTTGAGTGCATGATTTTACTTAATTCCCCCCTTAATGTGGCACTTGATAAAGTTAGTGCATAGTGAAAAATGATGACACAATGCTATCCCCCTTTGATTATGTGTTTTTCCCCCAAATTGCGCAATTAATGGAATGAGTGCTTATCGTCTCCCTACAAAAGCATGATCAGGCACTTTATAAAGATAGTGTGATATCAGCTTTGTTGGACAGAGGACAAAAAAGAACCACCTTTGCAAAAGAAATGACTCAATTTCGAGTCAATTTGTAAAAGTTATGGCCTTTCAAAGTTTTACATATGCAAAAAAAATACACTTCCAAAAAATAATTTTCCATTGTGTTTGGAAAAAAAATTGCATACAAAGAGCGAAGAAAAAAAACTTGTGTGTGATGGAGAAATTTAAGCCCCCAATGGTAGAGCACGACCAAGAGCTTAAATAACCATGTGACCAAGGGCTTAGCTCTTAAAATTTTGCCCCCCCAGTCTTGCTTTTTCCCTGTGATGATGTCACCCCCTGAGTTTCTTACATTAGCAATTTGACACAAATTACAAATGAATAGTGCCAATGAGTATGGCATTAACTTTGACAGCCATCAAAACAAAATAAAAAAAACCTTTTTTCAAAAGATTTCCCTCCTCCTTTGTAGTCGCGGTGGGGCCCTCAAAGGGCAGTTCACATGTGAGGACACGATCAAAAGACCATTGGGTGGTGGCGTCAGGTGCTGTAGGCATTAGGTGCTTTGAGCGTTGACGACCATTCTTGGAGTGCACTATGGTGGTGTTGACCACCACGTATGCAGAGAGGACAAGTCCCTTTGGGACTGTATGACCACCGTCGACCTATGGCCGTTTCATATGAGGATGGCGAGTGCTCAACAAGTCATTCTTGTGGCAACCTTTGATGACCTATGTGGCCTGAGACTTGGCTATCACCGATTTCCTTTCACTGAATGCTTTCCACCTTCAAATGATTGGCACGGTCAGCCTATGTGCCACTGCAAATGATATATGATGTCAGCTTTTTGTAGCCGCTCAGGGTTCTCTTTGACTTGGCCCTTGATGCCGATGTCAATGCTTGTAAAAGATGACCTATATGACCACTCTAGATGTCATTTGTGAGTGTTCAAACATATATGACCAATTTGGCCTTTGTGGCGCTTGAAAGTGAGGATCCACACTACCCTATGTGGGCATTTGAAAACAATAAGAGCACACATCTAAGTGTTAAATAGAAAACAACCAAACTAAACAAAAAAAAATGCAGAGATGCAAACCTGATTCACACAAGGAGCAAACACGATTTGAGGCTGACCACTCTGCTCTGATACCATGTGAGAACCAAGATCATGGAAAGACAATCAAACACGAGATTACAAGTGAGAACGAACAATTTGTATTGACAAATAACAAGTATAAATAGTAGAGTTTGCATACCCAACTCTCCACAATATGGGGATAGGTGGCAATATTCAAAGCAAGAGAATAGAATAACCACCCTAAAATAGAGGCGAGGTGTCAAGTGAGATGACACCTATTACAAACAACTCACCAAGTTGAAAAAGTTAAATGGCATGTGCTATAAGTCTCCTAACTATGATTGAGTAAGTGTTAACTCATGGAGTTATACACCAACAAAGAACTTAACCCTTACAATGCCAAATATTCCCAAAGGTGTTTTTAAACACCGCTAATCATTACAAGCATTTAGATATCGAAGATTGAGGCGAGTGAATTGCAACAATATTTGAAGTGCCATATTGTTCCTACAAGTTATAGGGCCACTTCTATGTACAAGATCACTTTGAGGTGACATCTTGTTCCTACAAGTTATAGGGCCACTTTTGTGTAGCAGATCACTTTTAGGCACACAAAGTTGAATTTTGTAGAAGTAGATAAGAACTAAAGTAATAAACATAAATTTTTCTAAATATGAAGTCTTCATCTGAATCATTCACAAAATACAAAATTATTTATTTACATATAGTTACTTCATTTCTTTATCATCAAAATTCAACTAAATATTATTTTTTATATTTATTGACATTTTTAACAACAATCAACTCCAATTCTATTAGTTAAATTAATTATTATTCTAAATGCAATATTTTTTCAAATTATATTTTTTGTAGTCATTTCTTTTAATTAGGTAACTTAGATATTTAAAAAAACCCTTGTTTTAAGAATTAATTAAAATTTTAAGAAACCTTAATTTTAAAAAAATTTAACAATTAGATATGTACTAAAAAGATTTGAAGCAATTAGCCCATGGGGTGACTAGATAAGAAATAGGCACAAGTAATTAGCATTTTTTTTTTGTAATGGGAAGAATTTTTTAATTAAAATATATAAATATATAAAACAAATACAGAGTGACTTGGAAAAACTTTACTTAAATTTCATTTAGTTTAATGGTCAAATAATTAGGAAATAATTAGTAGCAATTTTACTCCTCATCCACAGTAAAAATTGGTAAATATTTGTCCTATTTTTATTGAGAAAAATTAACATTTGACTATTAAAATGGATGATATTTAAAAACAAGTAATTGTAAAAAGGCTAAAAGGTAAAAAAAAATCAACAGTTAATAGGGCAACAATAGCCACAGCTACAGATACAGTGCTAACAAAAACATGAAAGAGTCATTCACATTTTAGAGTGGAGAGACAAAAGAGATAAGTAGAAAAGGTGGAGCAAGCGATTGTCTCCCTTATTTAGTGGAATGTGTGGTTATAAAAACCTAGTTACTTGTTACATAAGCGTATGGATAGAGTTGAGGATGGAGCGTGGGAATGGTACCGGTAGTAATGGGAGAATAAGTGTATGGATAGAGTTGAGGATAGAGTGAGGGAATGGTAGTTGTAGTGATGGCAGAATAAGTGTTTGGGTGGAGTTGATGGTGGAGTGTGGGAATGGTGGTGGTGGTGGTGGTAGTGTGTGCAGGGTCATGGATTCTGGTGGTGAGTGGAAGTGAGGTGGTGTGCAACAAGAGAGGAGTTGTTAAGTGGTGTGACATGAGACCAACATTGAGAAATGCAGTATTATGCCCCGTGCCGTAAGAGTTGTAGTATGCTCCCTTGTCATTTCATGCAGAGTAGGAGGCTGTATCCACCTTCACCATCACCATTCCAACGCCGACATTGCTCGCCAGCCGTAAATAGTCAGTGAGTTGTAACTCACTAACTATACCATTGGGCGGTCGACTGCACCAGTTGACCAATTCTACGTATGGTTTCGACAGATTTCTTTGACCTCAACCAATCGACGGCCTGCCGTACCTGTTATTTTGTTGTTTAGACTGTCCGTACCTAACATCGACCAGCCAGTTGCTTACAATGCACCCGCTGGTTAAGACGTTCCCACATTGCTTCCCAGACACACCAACACCAACACTAACACTGCCACACTTGCTTTGTACTCACCCATCTTCTACATTCACACATAACAATCTTAGTCTCAGTATTATGGTTCTACATTCAAACTCGAATGAAACTAAAATCGTACTGAAATAATTGTATTCCTATTCTTGTACTATGTATACCATAGGCCGATCTAAAACATTCACACTATTGAGCAAAGAATAGATGAAACGGACAGAGAAAAATTAAACTCAGAAATAATGCAAAAGATAAAAGACAATTTTTTAATGTGGTTCTCCAATTGGCCACATCCACTTTGAGCAAGGGATTGCTCTTTGTATTAATCAGAAATAAAACTCTCATACAATTACATATCTATAGCTATATTCCAATATATATTCTAGCAAATCATACTTAGTAATAAAATAAATTCTTCTTACTGTTGTTCCTACAACTATACATGCTCCACTCCCTCAATATCTATTAATTGCGAGATAATAAACAACCTCCAATAATACACTATATTTAACCTCATCGTGGGAGTGGGAAATTGTATGCAATGGTTGATAGCAAAGAGTGGGAGAAGAGGCGGTCAACACCGTTATAATGAATAAGGATTAGACTGCACATAGTCCACATACACCAACAATCTCCCACTTGCGGTTCAATCTGAGCTGCAAGAGCTGCACCAAGATATCCCCTGCATTTCCAATCGTATCATATCTTGGAAAACTTGACAGGCCTATCACTTGGCCGTCTTCAAATTGCTCATCCACAAATAAAAGATCCCTAGATGCTGCAAATCAGAGTTGGGTATAGAAAATCCCTTGGAAGGAATCAAATCAGAAGCCTCTAGAGACAATGACCTATTGGGCTTTTTAATCCTAATCTGTTAGGCTGAATTGACGCTTGTTTCTTTCAATTTCTCTACAGTTCTGACGGTAGATTTGCCCACAGACGCTACCCGTTCTTGCACATGGGATATAAACCACTCACCTCTGTTTGGCCTCCAACCCTCGTTACTACTACCATTATCATTAAGTTCCTTGAAACCTTTTACAATGGAGGTTCTAGATACATCTACAGGATCTCCCTTGGTGAGCAACTCAAGGAAGGTCAATCATTGATTGAGTTTGAAAGCATCAAGCTAAGATGTAGAGGGCAATCAAAACTTCTACAAATGGAACAAGGGAATCTCCCCCACTTTGTTGACTGTCAGCGGCACATACTTCCACTTCGCCTTGTAATATGTCATCATCCCTAGCACTTGTTCCCTTGTCAAAATATCTGAATCCCATACAAGGAGCAGCGAATCCTCAACATTGCTCGTCTTCCCCTTCAGATTCTGAAGCTCTCTATAAAACACAGTAGCTTGCTCCTCAATACTATCCTCCAATTTCTTCTTCAGCCCTTTGACTTCCTTCTCATGCGTGATATCCACCAATTCCAACTAGACCTGCAACATTCTCGTGGTTTTCTTTAAAAACTGCTCCAGGTCGACAATCCTACCTTTAGCTGCAATATCATTTTTCTTTTCCATGGGCAGAGTGAGGCAAGCAGTAGCAAAGGCTCTGAGGAGAACAAGCATGAGTATGAAATGAAGGATAGAGGTCCATGTGACCGCCATGCTAACTTGTCGATGCCAAGGTTTGCACTCTCCTTCATCATCTTTTGCAGGCTCAGTAGTAGACTCCATGACTGGCTTCACATCCTGAAAACTTTTCAATTTTCCATTTGTCTGCATCATCCATCCTTCTAGAAATTCTTCATGATTCCCAACCAGCTTCACCACTAAGTTGCTTTGCCAAGCTTCTTCACCAAACTTTTGATACCAATTGTTGAGCGAAGAATAGATGAAACAAACATAGAAAAATTAAACTCAGAAATAATGCAAAAAATAAAAGACAATTTTTTAACATGGTTCACCAATTGGCTTCATCCACTTTGAGCAGGGGATTGCTCTCTGTATTAATCAGAAATAAAACTCTCATACAATTACATATCTACAGCTGTATTCCAATATATATAATCTAGCAGCTCATACTCAATAATAAAATAAATTCTTCTTACGGCTGTTCCTACAGATATACATGCTCCACTCCCTCAATATCTATTAATTGCTAGATAATAAACAACCTCCAATAATACACTATATTTAACCTTATTATGGGAGTGGGAAATTGCATGCAATGGTCGATAGCAAAGAGTGGGAGAAGAGGCGGTCGGCAGCGTTATAATGAATAAGGATTGGACTGCACATAGTCCACGTACACCAACACACACTGCACTACTTTTTCTTTGCTCGTATGTTGGATATGTAATGCCTGTAACATTCATTTATAATGACCAAGAGCTGCACTGCTAGCAGTTACTACTAAGTAATGGTATAATTGCCCATGTGAATAAACTGTCTTACCATTTAAGTGCATTTAAGAAGTGGCATCATTGGAGTGACATCATGTGGAGGAACATCAGGTCGATGTCTATAACTTGCCTTCTCTTCTCGAGTCAAATGCATTCCATTATTGAAATTTACAAGCTATTTTCAGAGTCGATATTTAGGTACGTATCTTAGAGTCTACACCCACCAACAAATCAATAGCTCACTGAATTGAAGAGCAACAATACTTTAATGCTTCTCAGTTAATAAGAAAATTACTCAACATAGGGGTGAGGAGCCAATAGTTGAACGGGGTCCAATTTTTTTAATAGTATTTGTGGATATAGGAGCCAATAGTTGAACACCCTATATACTATATATTGTCAATGATTATTCCACATGTAAATTAAAAAATGAGGAAATGTTGAACACCAATATTTATAATTGAATGAAATTTCTAAAAAGTAACAAATCATGTGATGTCACATCGGTGCACCAAGAAAACATGATTTAATGTACAACTATTGGTCCAAACTTTTTTTGGGGTCTTTTTGAACACCTCAACTAAAAGCATGCTGATGTGGCATCATATGTGAAGATGTGAACCTGAAACCTTAGGTATAAGAAGGGGACTTGCCAAGTAAGCTACTGTAAAAATTTTAGAGTAATTTGAAATTGCCACATATGAGTTTGAGAAGTGCGAAGTTAGGGTTAGTGAAGAGTGACTAGTTAAATCTTATAAAACATCACATAACAAAATATTAATTTTTTTATTATACAATAGTAAAATATGTATGATGGGAAGTGAAAAACATTTGGTAAATGGTAATTTAGTGACTAGATATGATTTCCCATGGAATGCGTGGATGGATGATATTTTTGCATTATTTTATGGTAAAGCACTTTTAAAACTTTAAGACTTTGATGCTTCACTCCATGAAAATATTTGGGGAAAGAACAAAAGATGCCATTAATTAAGACTTTGAAACTTGATTTCCTTAGTTTTCGATTGAGCTTTCATAGTCTACATTATCTTATGCTTGACTTTGTGTCTAAGGTTTCCCTTCCATTACACTCGTGTAACTTTTACAAGATATTCTAGAGCGCCTACATACCTCTCTCTCTCTAGGTGACATAGGGCTCCTATAATGACCACATTTGGGTCTTTTCTAACCACTATTGCATTAGGTGGCAACGATGGCTCCTAAGCCCACACATAAATTTGTCCCAAAGGTCTACAATGAGGTTTGTCTCTAGAACTAGATGTTCTTATGCCTAGTAATGTAGTAGAATTTTTTCATAATTTGTATGGTATGTATAGTCTCATTGCTTATTATGTGGGCCATATCCTCTCTAAAAAATGTACTTGTTCTCTTGGGTCAAGAATTCTTTGGATCCTTATCACATTAAGTTGTCTAGGGTTAGAAATTTATCCAATGGCTTCTTCCTATTCACATTTTAGGACTTTTAGTAGATAAATGCACTACTTAACAAGTCTCTGTAAAAGTTCATTGTCCACCTAGATAGATAGGACTTTTGCTAGTGCTTTATCATTGTCCACCTAGGACTTTGATGTTTTGGAACAAGTCTCTGTAAAAGTTCCTATGCAGGTTGAGCTTCCTAGGCTCCCCATCCCTATGTGGGCCTTCACGGAATAGATTATTTAGTTGTTGGACCAATTTATTTATTAGGAGCTAAAGAAATACTTCAATGTATGACCCCACAAATGGATTTATGTTGATTTGGGCCTCACCTATAACTATATTTATAATCCATAGAGAATTTAGGTGGGTGGATTATGTTTTTCATAAAATATCATCAATATCAATTTTCCCAATAGTTTTCTCATCATCAGGGCCCATTACAAAAAATTAAGGATTGTCCACTTATATCTAAGTTGTTCACTTAGTTGGTGGATGAGTCCTCTATGCCACCAACTCATGAGTTTGGTTGGTCAATTATGGATGGCAAAAATCCTATAGTTCCCAACTAGTCTAAGATAAGTTATCCTTCATTAAAGCCTACAAAGGAGAAAAGAGTGATCTAGCCTAAGGAGTTAAACTAGGTCAAAACACTCTTCTACAAACATTAGGACACAAATTGAGCTTGGCTTCTACCCAAGAAGGAGAGCCAAACTATAGGGGTTCTGCCCTTTTGTTGTATATAGATGGATCAACCAAGGTCAAGGAAGCAAGCTAAGACAAATGATCAAACCCTAGAAGATGAAGATCAGACTATAATTAACTACCAGAAGCAAATTTCAGGAAACAAAAAGTACAACATAGATCAGAGGAAGATTCAGAACGTGGACTTTATAGAAGAAATGCCCATGACTAGGGTACTTGGATGCCCTAGGCCTTTTCTAAGGTTTAGTAGAATCTTGGATATCACCAGACTTGTACCAATCTACTCTATCTTCTTCCTTGAAATTAGCTCCAGAAACCTACTTCTCCAACCTACACACAAGGAAAGAGGAAAAGGGTGTGTTGTGTATAAGGGCTTGCCTCAGTCAAACCCTGTGTTGGTGTTCCCACCTCCACTACAGTGATGATTAGATCCAAGAGTGCATGCCCTAGGAGGGTAGTGTTGGAGTATAAGACCACTGATAGGGGGGGTGAATCAGTGGTCTAATGAGAAAACAAATTTCAAAAACTTAACTCACTTGTATTATGCAAAGAGACCCATTGAAAACACTTTAAACATTATAGGTATTGAATGTTGAGGGAGTCACAATGATATGCAAATCAGAACATGAAACTTGAACAAAGATGACCAATCAAATGCAATAAGACAAACCACCAAGAGGAGACATAGCACAAGTTTTATGAGTGGAAAAACCCTCATAGGGATAAAAAACCACTCTTGAAAATTCACTTCATTAAGCCTCATTGGAAAAACAAAACCTCACTGGTTACATTTAGTGTCTCACTGACAAAAAGAAATGTCTCACTGACAAAAAGAAATGTTTCACTAACAAAAATAGGCAACCTCACTGGCAATCTGAATGTCCCACTAACAAAACAATATGCCTCACTGGCAACATAATACACATCACAAATTTGAATGGAAATGAAAGATACAGAGCAACACTTTATTTTACTATAAACCACTATCTTTACCAATCTTAGAAAGTCACTATCTTTTCAAATATACATTCAATGTTAACTCTATTAACACATGGAAAGCCTAATGCACCAATACTTGCTTATACATGAGAATCTTATCACAAGTTTACTCACAACATTCCAAAACCTCAATAACCTTCTTCTGCAAATAAAATATTCAACTCTTGTGCACACTAAGGCCATTCACATAGAGTTACTTCACCTCTATGGCATCCTTATGCATACTGAGATCAGAAAGATACTTGAATAAAACCCTTTAATCCTGCAATAAAATATATTCAAAATATACACATTGTGACCATTTTCATATAGGTACTTCTATAACATATTCAAATCACAAACCAACCAAAACTAAACCTTCATACAATCCTTTAAAAATAATTCCCTGGCCCTTAAGGTAGTTAGAAAACCAGAAAAAAGTAGTTAGGGCTTCATTCTAGGGACTGTCCATCAATTTTACCCTCCTGCAATCACCCATTTTAATTCAAACTAGCTAAATGGACCTCAACCTTCGATCCTCCTATTCGTGCTCTTTGAAGGTTTAAAGATAACCTTTGATTCTTATTTGGCGCCCTTTCTCAATCTTGTTACCAGATGATGGTATTTCCTCTAGGAAGAGGGCCGATCACAAACATGACTAAAGAACCCCTTCAAATGGTTGTTTAAGTGATTATGACTTTAGATAGTAAGTCACTCGAAAGATATAACATAAAGTGAATTTGGTCATGATAGGCTAGGTTAAGATTATTAGGATACATGTATTAGGATTTAGTTTATAGGATTTAGGACTTACTTGCTTTTAATAAGAGCATTTAGGGTTTTTAGGGAAATTGTCAAATCATATCAACAACTCTTAACAGATATAACCCCTAATAGTGACATAGTGGAAACAAATCTATATTGGAGTTCTAAGAAGAATTTGATAAACCCTAGGATATTAAGACTAAACCCTAATTTCATTTCACATGTGAACCCTATACCATGAACACCTACAATAGATATTGAAGCATGATCATGATTTATAACCTCCATGAACTCTCAACATCTAACCACCTGAATCAAGAACACTAGAAGCAATGTGAATGACCTTGAAGCATTATGAAGCATGAACATGATTTACATGACACAATCTCCAACACAATGTCCCACTTTGAACATTGAAGACAATTTGAGATCTAAATCTTAAAGCCTAAGATCTTGCATAGAGATCCAAGTCCTGAAGCCTGAGATCCTACATAACAAACACCATATCTTAAAGAATATCTTGAAAACCAATACCCATCACAACCCTTGAACCATGAAGTAGAATGTATGATGATCATCACAACTCAAACTATCACTACAACCTATACCATGAAGGTATATTGAGATGAAACAACATGACATGAAACATCCTAATCTCTTGATCATGAATCGTACATGTCCTAAAGTATGGAAGGCATCCTTGGGTCAACATCTTGGGGTCAATATCAAACAACATCAAACCACTTTTGACATCAATGAGAAACAACCTTCAACAATCTCCCCCTTTGTCATTGATGGAAAAATCTCATCTCTACTCCCTCTCTCTCCCCCTTTTACATCAAGGACAAAGGGTTATGAACTCCCCCTAACTAGAATGCATCTACATTGAGATCAACACCATGAAGTAACTCACTAAACACTTTTGCATCAAGCATCAAATCGACAAACTCCATCGACTCCTTGTCTTAAATACACTACTGAACACACTCTTGGAAACTTGATATTGTTGATTATGGAGCCTACTATCATCCCCAACCACTGAGATTGTCTCAAATGAAATACATTGACTATCCCATGACTAAAACAGACCATATCACTCCACACCCTACAACAAACAACATCTTCTTGACATCTATCTACTATTACATCAAACACAGCGCTGCAACAAGATGAACATCTATCCATGAACATATAGTCCCATCAAAGACTATCCCCACATTACCTGTTTCACCATATCTATCTTACACTTATCACTTGAAACACAATGAATGTTGGAGTGAAGACACAAATAAGCATTGTCATAGCAGAGAATCACACATTAGCAGAGAACTGTCATCAGACTGACACACATCACATATCATTGCTACCAAATCACTGTCATAATATATACTCTATCAAACTGCTCTGTATTTACTCTACAACAAACAAATTGCCCTGTATTGCAACACTCACTATCAGGACTCAATATTACTGCCCTCACAATATCAAACATGTCAAAACTCTGTATTTGATCTCACAGTATCATACTTGTCTCAAACATACAATTGCACAAAGACACTTAAGAGAGTATGGCATTGTGTAATTACAACATTGAACAATACACCTTCTGAAGAATTGTCACTTAGAACCTTTAAAAGCATTGTAATCACTGTCACTTCAAACTACCCCGTTCCCTTCATTTTATCAATGTGCTTTGTATACTTGCATACCACTGTTTCAAAACACTCATAGGATGAAGGAATGATGACAAAAGGCTTATGTTCTTTCAATGTTTTTCATGAAACATTATCACACTGATTGCAAAAACAAAGACATGCACTAACTTAGATACTGTATCTCTACACATAGTCACTGACCTATGGAGGTACCACTGATTACAACTACCTCTGCAACATTGCAACTATAGATCTCAGGATCACAAATGGCATATATCAAACAAAATGTTGTCACTTGTAATATCATGATACTAATATAATCCTTGTTCTATCTCTGAGGACCTTTTTCAAAGAGTGCACTATGAGATAAAGTGTAAGTGTGGATTGATGCACAAATCCATGAGAAATGATCAAATTAGTTAGAGTTTTCTCGCCATAATACAAAAAATGACCATACTGACTGGAAGGAAAGTCTGCAAGAAAAACATATCACTGATATCAGGCATATTCAACTATGTCACTGTCTGATTGCAATCTGAATGAGTTACAAAGCACAAACTTCAGCCATACTAGGGATAATGACATCTAGGTACAATGACAATCTTCTTTAACAATGATTATTCATGAATGACTACAATGTATACTGTATAGTCAAACAGGGTTTTCAATGTTCCACTATCTTTGGCATATGGTATTCTCTGTGACAACTTAACATTCATTGTCTTGAACATAGTTTGCTCTTGCTTTCCATTGGTTTAATCCAAGTGATAAGCCTATACATCCAAATCACTGTCATACTTCAATATGTGTCACATAGATCAAACTCAATGTCTTGTCATGTCTCACACACCTTTGTCAAACAAACATTAACAATCAAACACCTTACCTTTTTGAAAACTTGTCACATGTCTTGGTCACTCAACTATCTTAGACAACTGACTTTACTTGTCAACTTCTTAGTATACAATCACTATAGATAATGAAGCATGACCACCATAGTAAAGAACATGAATTACTTGACACAATCTAGAATATCAACATCATCAATTAACACTCAACACTATCAGATATCCTCAACACTGTACCACTGTCATGAAGACCAAAAAACAATTGCCAACTATCAAGATGATAAGAGCACACAAATCTCTACAATAATGAAATCTCTGGTAGAATACACTCCTATCTTGAAAAGAGCATAACCAATCTGTAACTTGACAAATTACTGCTACAATAAAAACACCACTATATCTCAACAAGCAAAGATGACATTAGACCATATTTCCATGAAACATTTTGTCGTAAAGTTTATGTGCCTTGACTGTATTTCTACATTTTGCATCCATTTCTTCTAAAACACATGCAACTACAACTTTTGATAGCAGTCCCTTTATATAATTTGAAGAAAGCAATACCATGTTCTAAAGTCCAAACATGCTGACAAAGTTTGCAGAGTCTGTTTTGTACCTGCCAACAACACTTCTTGAAACCTCTTCAACAACATTATCTTGTGTGTATTCTGTAGACATTGTACCAAATATTAACGCCTCTTTATTCTTATTGTATTATTAATGCTTGGCTCTTATACTGTCCTAGTATAACCATTGTAACAACAACATTTTCAACTTTCAATTAAACTAAATAATGTACCTCTTGTGAAACCATAGAGCAGCAATACCATGAAAGTGTGACACCCATCTTGACCTATATATTATGCATTTTAAAGGAGTGTTTCTATCTACAACAAGAAACTATCTAAAAGTTGTTGTGAATGAAAATACATATGTAGTAAGCATGCCACTCACACTGTATCACTTTTCAACTGGCTCATTGTCTGCTCCAACCTTCTGATTTTCTACTTGGGGATAAAAGATGAAGCAATGAGCATCTCCCCCTGACTTCATAGTTCACTTTATGCAATTAGTGATGTTTCTTGTGCATTATGCACAAGTTCTTCCCTCTCTTGCACATGTTTTCTCCTCCAAACCTTCTTAGGTTCTACCTTCTTTTGCTTGGTCAGCATATTTACTTTCTTGATATGACCAGATAATCTCACAAAACCTTTTCTACAGCAATGTGCTCTATGTCCAAGGTCATTACAGCTATAACAGATTATATCACTATTTAGATTAAAGGAATGATAGTTTCTACTTCTTGGCATCCCATGAGTACTTCTATGATCATTTTTTCCATGTATCCAACAATCTCTTTCCATGTGACCAACTTTGTTACAATTGTAGCATACCATATTGTAACACTTGTTTGTCATTCTATAAGAGCTTTTATTCTTATTCCATTCAAAATCATTTGGTGTATGAGGTCTACAGTTTCTAGCTCTATGACCATAAATATAACAGGAATAGCAATAACCATGAAATTGAAAATAGTTGTACATTATTGAATGGTATTGCCTGAGAGGTGGAGATCTTGAGGATCTACTTGTCCTTCTACCTTCATCAACACATTTATCTTCTATCTTATCTTCAAGAGAAACAACATGATGACCCAAGTTCATCTTCTTCCTTGGTGCATTTCTGACTTTAGAGGTCTACCCTTCTTCATATCCTATGCCTGTAGTATCCTTATGAATTTTTTGTTTGCCCAACATATCATACAACTCACTGGTGCTTTCATCAAACTCTTGATATCTCTGATTGAATCTTGAGACCTTCTAGATCTTTTCTCAAGGTGACTATTTCGGCCTCTAGTTTTAGACATTTAAAAGTTTTGACTTCAAGATTAGATTTGGTTACATCTATTGTCCTCTTCATCTCTTCAATCTCTATTTTCAGATTGATGATTAAGTTGTCTTGATCTTTTAACAAAGGGTTCTCCTCAATCTGGTTAAGAACTACCTTTTGGACTTCTTCCAATTCCTTTTTCAAGAAATTGATTTCAAACTCTAGTCTCTTGCAATTTTCTTCCTTTTTCCCTAGTTGGACTCTCACTTCCTCTTTCATCTTATATGCTTCTTTGACCTAGAATTTTAACTCAGCAATAATTTTCTCAGATTCTCGAAGGCTTTGAGCTAACACTTCATTAGATTTATTGCTTTATTGAAATTGTAGTATTAGTTTATGATTACCTTTCTAAGATCCTTAATCACATCTAAGGTAGAAACAAGTTCACCCTCAATGTCAATTTGACAATCACCTCTTTCATCAAGTTCTTGTTCACCTTCACTCACAATGAAGTCTTCTTCTTTGTCAAAACTCTCAACTACAAGACCATTCTCTTTATCACACTTTGTGTCAATTTTCAGGGGTGACTCATGCAACAACTCATTACTTGACTTGATTGGGGCTTGTTTTACAACTTTTGCTTGGCATCTTTCCTTCCTCTATTTCATTTACACTTTCCCATAGTACTCGACTATCAAGATCTCCTAAGTTGATTAAACTTTGAGCAAGGAACCTAGGGCTCTGATACCACTTGTTGGAGTACAGGACCACTGAGAAGGGGGGGTTGAATTAGTGGTCTAATGAGAAAACAAATTTCAAAAACTTAACTCACTTGTTTTATGCAAAGAGACCCATTGAAAACACTTTAAACATTATAGGTATTGAATGTTGAGGAAGTCACAATAATATGCAAATCAAAACATGAAACTTAAACAAAGATGACCAATCAAGCACAATAAGACAAACCACCAAAAGGAGACATAACACAAGTTTTATGAGTGGAAAACCCTTATAGGGATAAAAAACCACTCTTGAAAATTCACTTCATTAAGCCTCACTAGAAAAACAAAACCTCACTGGTTACATTTAGTGTCTCACTGACAAAAAGAAATGTCTCATAACAAAAATAGGCAACCTCACTGGTAATCTGAATGTCTCACTGACAAAACAATATGCCTCACTGGCAACATAATACACATCACACATTTGAATGGAAATGAAAGATATAGAGGGACAATCTGTTTCACTATAAACCAAGTGTTGTCCTTACCAATCTTAGCAAGTCACTATCTTTTCAAATATACATTCAATGTTAACTCTATTAACACATGAAAAGCCTAGTGCACCAATACTTGCTTATACATGAGAATCTTATCACAAGTTTACTCACATCGTTCCAAAACCGCAATAACCTTTTTCTACAAATAAAATATTCAACTCTTGTGCACTCTAAGGTCATTCACACAGAGTTACTTCAACTCTATGGCATCGTTATGCATACTAAGATCAGAAATATACTTGAATAAAACCCTTTAATCCTACAATAAAATATATTCAAAATATACACATTGTGACCATTTTCATATAGGTACTTTTGAAATAGATTCAAATCACCAACCAACCAAACCCAAACCTTTGTATAATCCTTTAAAAACAATTCCCTAGCCCTTAAGGTAGTTAGAAAACCAAAACAAAGCAGTTAGGGCTTCATTCTAGGGACTGCCCATCAATTTTACCCTCCAGCCTTCGATCCTCTTGTTTGCACTCTTCGAAGGTTTATAGATAACCTTTGATTCTTATTTGGTGTCCTTTCTCAATCTTGTTATTAGATGATCTGGTTTCCTCTAGGAAGAGGGCCAGTCACAAACATGACTAAAGAACCCGTTCAAATGGTTGTTTAAGTGATTCTGGCTTGAGATAGCAAGTCACTCTCAAGATATAACATAAAGTGAATTTGGTTGTGACGGGCTAGGTTAAGATTATTAGGATACATGTATTAGGATTTAGTTTATAGGATTTAGGACTTAGATGCTTTTAATAAGAGCATTTAGGGTTTTTAGGGAAATTGTCAAATCCTATCAACAACTCTTAATAGATATAAACCCTAATAGTGGTAGAGTGGAAAAAATGTATATTAGATTTCTAAGAAGAATTTGATAAACCCTAGGATATTAAGACTAAACCCTAATTTAATTTCACATGTGAACCCTATACCATGAACACCTACAATAGATCTTGAAGCATGATCATGATTTATAACCTCCATGAACTCTCAGCATCTGACCTCCTGAATCAAGAACACTAGAAGCAATGTGAATGAGCTTGAAGCATTATGAAGCATGAACATGATTTACATGACATAATCTCCAACACAATGTGCCACTTTAAAAATTGAAGACAATCTGAGAGCTGAATCCTGAAGCCTGAGATCTTGCATAACAAACACCATATCTTAAAGAATATCCTGAAAACCAATATCCATCACAACTCCTGAACCATGAAGTAACCATGAAGTAGAATGTATGATGATAATTACAACTCAAACTATCACTACAACCTATACCATGAAGGTATCTTGAGATGAAACAACATGACATGAAACATCCTAATCTCCTAATCCTGAATCATACACCCTGAAGTATGGAAGGCATCCTAGGGTCAACATCCTAGGGTCAACATCAAACAACATCAAACCACTTTTGACATCAATGACAAAAAACCTTCAATAGGTAGAGGCCAGATCTATAATAATATGATAAATAATGAATGATATTGTTGATGATTACCACAAGATTTAACCCTAGTTGATGAAGATGATTCAAGATCCTACACCAACGAAGGAGAGTGATGAAGAAGGTTTGAAACTCCTTTCAAAACCTACAAACAAACTTCAGTAGCATCCACAAGTGGATAACAGTCCAAGCATGAAGAACACTTTAGCATAGAACACAATGTGAGAGAAAACTTGACATTAATCTTCTAGGTGTAAAATAAAGGATGACACTCATTTAATATGCATTCCCACTCACTTATGACAAATAAAACACAATTAGGTTGACAAATACAAACTAAGGAAGTGTCCTAAGCCGACACTACACAAGTGGGGCTAAAGGTCCCTATTGGGACCAAGGTGGTGGGGCGCCCTGGACCTTTAGCCCACAAACTCTAGGGAGTGCCAATTATAGTGGGCTTAGTCTAATCCTAACTTGATTCCATCAGGTTTATTTATCGAGATCAAGATTTCATCATTTTAATCTCAAAAAGGTATTAAATTAGGTCCTGATTAACAACGACAACAAAATAGGTCCAACTAGGTGCTAAACTAAGTTTAAAATGCAAGTGTACACATTTTACGATGTTACATTTAGCCCCCACTTTAGTGTGGGTACAAACTTACATTTGAACTCATACTAAAGGATGGATCAAACACACAAACATAGAAGCCCAAAGAATTTCACCAAGTTGTGGACTACAAGTAGCCCCCAATCTTAGGATCCTAAGGTTGCAAACACATAAACACAGAGATTTCAAACACACAGGACATTGTAACATAACTCACACATACATAGAGTACTAAAATCACACACATGTAAAAGACACGTAATACATGAAGGTAATACACACCAAACACAATGCATACATGCTTGACATGAAGCATACACATAAGACACAAAGCATACACATAAGGCACATTGAATAGATTGAGAACACATAGAAAACATGATGAATACATGTAAAACACATGGAATTATTTAAAGATAAGTTCAAGAACAATTCATTAACCATATAATAAACAAACAACAAACAAAAAAACATAGGAACACATAGAGGAACAAACACACAAGACACATGACTCTGATGCTAGCATATGAGGTATAAGGAACAAGAGCCATACCTGTATTATCTTTGGATTCGCTATCAAAATGTAGTACAATAGGTTCCATAGTGGCTTGTGAAGCTTCATTTTTCTCTGTAGGAGACAAACTAGTTGTAGATGTCTCTTTCACATCCGTCGGTGACAAACGCTTGCGAGGAGGGAGATTCTCCTCTCCTATGGAAAGGTGAGCCATAGCATGATGATGTTTCTTTCTTTCTCTCACAATATTATTTTTCTTATCTTTATTTTTAATGTTTGTTAAGGGAACCATAGTATCTTCCAACGCAGGTTACTTTTCTTCCTTTGTTTCAAGAACATTAGAAGAAACATGAGGAACCACTGAAGGTTGGGAGACTATGGGGGAAGGGTTCCTCAATGCAATTTTTTCTTCTTTCTCAACTTGTGAAAAAGGTGGAAGTACATGAGCATCCTCAAGTAGTTGAGAAACCTTAGGAAATAACACATGCATAACTGATTGATTTCCACTAGTCTTCGCAGAGGCAGGTGGTACAAAAGTAACATTGCGACTATGGGGAGGTTTGTTTTGTGCTCAAAGGTTTCCTCATTATCCTTGAAGGGATGGTGAAGGGGGAACCTCAACATATCTACCAGATGCTCGGGGATAGGGAAGAACCTATGATTCAAGCTTCGCTTCATTCACCACCTATGGGACAAGAGGAACTACTGTCGTAGCCTTAAAAGATTGAGGAGGTTTAGGAACATCACAAGGAGGAATATTACTAAGTGATAACTCTGCTATTTTCTTTTCTTTAAAATTTTTATATGATAACAAAAATATGTCCTCTCTAGCTCAAGTAACTCCAACTGGTTGTGGCTAGAAGCAGTCAAGTGAAAAATGTCCATTGCGAGAAAAGAGCTAATATTGACTATGATGTACAGCATGGACACATCCCTCAAATGGAAACTTTAAGCATTTATGAACCATAGAGGGGACCGCCTTCATGCAACGGAGCCATGGGTGACCCAACTTCACATGAAATAAGTCCAATGTAGGAATGATTACAAAATGAACATCCAAAGCTCTTGGACCAACCTTAACTTCAAGAATCAAAGCATGAATAGTTGGAAGGATAGACCCATCATGTGCTTTAATAGCCATCTCTAATACATCATATGTATCTTGATGTAAACCATGCATGTAGAGAAACTCTTCAGTTACTACATTCACCATGCATATAAGATCTATCATAGCACCTCAAATAGGTTTATCATTGATTCAAAGAGTGATGTAGGGGCATCTAGTCCCTCTCAATTTTGGATTGTTGGTTTTAACAATTTTAGTTTCTTGTAGGTATTTGCTGGGTTCCTGTCGCTCCTATCGCATGTTGGCCAAGAGGTCTTTTGGCTTGGGTTACTTTCTTCCTGTCGCCTTATCCTTTACCATTTTTTAAATTCTTTCTATCTTTGATGAGGTTGTGGCTGGTAATTCCTTACAAATATTAGAATATTAAAAAGCCACCTATCGTGCCATTGTGGAGTGGCCCAACTGTAAAAGGCAATCGTGAAGTTTCTTTATGAATTTAATTGCCTTCTTGGTGTCGACTAAGTTAGAAACAACAATTTAAAATCTTCATTTATACTTTTCTAAGCTGGGTGATCATGCATTATGGGTTATTCATTTCATTTCTGCATGCTTTGAGTGACATTATTTTTGACAGCCCTATTCTTCTTTGGCTGGGGACTCCATGTTCTTGATGGCGACGGTTTCTTTCCCTCTACATATTCCTTGGCAGTGTTCATTGGCATTACTTCTGGTAGCAACAGTTATTATTTATCTATAGATGTGATCATGGGGTCATGGATGCTTCTGACGGCTATTCAATGCATGTGATTCTTCTTATTTTGTTGTCATTGTTTTCATTAGAAGGTTAGATTGGCATGAAAACAACATAGTCTGAGGAGGTCGATCATACAGAGACAGAGGAGCCTGAAGTTTATTAGAAAAAGCAAGAAAGTTTGTTTAGAGAGGTCGATGGATGCAATAACATGCATGCTGATCAATAACAATGCGTAGGTGGATGACTAAATGGATAGAAGGTGCAGGTCAATTGTTTGAAAATAGATTGGAGAAAGAAAGGATCGACTGTTGGAGAAATAGAATATCAGTTTTGATTAGATAGAGTCTCTACATATAAGGCTAACTATCTAGGGCTGACATATTTTGTAATGAACAGTCTATTGAATAATAAAGAGCTATTCTATGATTCTTACTTCATGTCACTATATTTTTGTATCTCCTGTCATTTTCTAGCATTGAGCATTATGTTTGCTTCATGTTTGATTGATTAGTGAAGTGACTGGCAAGGCTATGCCATCAGATTGGTATTAGATCTAGGTTAGATTAAAACTGGTCATTGAGGGTGGTCAATATGCCTCCAAGAAGGATGGGCATGGGTAGAGGCTGAGGCAGAGGCTGAAGGGAGCATGTAGACCCTGATTTGATGCAGACTTTGGTTGAGAGGATGTATACTCTTGAGAGGGAACAAAGAAGAGGAAACCCTGATATTGAAGATATCAGTGATGAGGAAGAAGAACCTCAGAGAGAAGAACATGAGGAAAGATAGGTAGACCTAGGAGATGAATTTGGTGAAAGGATGATAAGATCAGTCATGAATTTGGGATCCAAACCCAAGATTGATGTACCAACATATGCTAGAAGTCTTAATGGAGAAGAATTAATCGACTGGATAAATGATTTGGATAAGTATTTTGAATATGAGAATGTAGCAGAAGAGAAGAGAGTAAAATTTTCTTGCACAAGATTGAAAGGTCATGCTCCCATGTGGTGGGACTTTGTCCAGACTGAAAGAAGAAAGATAAATAAGGAAAAGATTAACTCAATGGATAGAATGGTGGCTAAGTTGAAGGCTAAAATTTTGCCTAGTGACTATCAGGCTAATCTCTTCAATAGACTACAAAATTTGAAGCAAAAGGAGATGTCAGTAAAAGATTACATAGAGGAGTTTTACAAGCTCATCATCAGATCTGGGCATTCTAAAGAAGATGTGGAGAAGATAGCCCATTATGTGAATGGTTTAAAGTATAGTCTACAAGATGAGATGAGTCTTTTGTCTTCTAGAAGTCTAGAAGAGGCTTATCAACTTGCCTTGAAGGCAAAAAAGAAGCTACAAAGGAAGCAGAATCAACAAGAAAAGAAGAGAGCAAGAGGTTTTAGAGGAAGGGGACAACAACCTGGAAGAGGACAACAACATCATCAAAGTGAAGAGGCTAGAAGTTCTAGTGGGACAACCCACAATGATAGAGGTGGATTTCAAAATAAAGGAGGAAGATCTTATGGAAGAGGTGGTTCTCAAAGTAGAGGAAGAGGATTTGCCAGAAAATGTTACGAGTGCAATCAAATTGGACACAAGAGTTGGGATTGTACTGAATCATCACAAGGAGGACACTCCAAATTTGAAAGGAGCAATCAAGTTGTCCAGGTTGATCAAAAAAGTGTAGGATCTCCAATTCATCACAAGGATCGAGCAGAATCAGGAGAATCCTTGATGCTTAAGAGAACATTGTTGAAGCCACAAAAGGAAAGTTAAGAGCCAATTCAAAGGCGAGCACTGTTCAGAACAAAGTGTAAGTCTCATAGTAAATGTTGTAAGCTCATTATAGATAGTGGTAGTACTAACAATATTGTTTCCAATGAAATGGTAGAGAAGCTGAATCTTAAAAGGATCAAACACCCAACTCCATATAAGGTAACTTGGTTACAAAAAAGGCCATCAAATTTTGGTGAGTGAGGAGGCCTATGTTGATTTTTAGATTGGTAGTTATAAGGATTGTGTTTTATGTGATATAATGCCCATGGATGTGTGCCATGTTTTGCTTGGAAGACCGTGGCAATTTGATAGAAATTCAGTCCATAATGGAAAGGAGAATACTTATACAATTATGAAGGATGGAGTGAAGCATACTTTGCTGTCCATAAAGGAGAAAGAAGAGGACAACAACAACAATAATTAGGTAATGTTGGTAAGTGGAAAAGAATTCTTAAAAGATTTGAAGAATGAAGAAATTGGTTTTGCTTTGGTTCCTAAACCACAATGTGTAATGACTTCTACGAAGTTGGATGATTTGCCTGTTGAGATACAAGATACGTTGAATGAGAACATGGATATTGTTGCTAATGATTTGCCTAATGAGTTGCCTCCTATCAGAAGCATAAGTCATCATATGGATTTGATTCTGGGTGCTAGCCTTCCAAATAAGGTTGCATACAGATTAACCCCTATGGAGAATGAAGAGATAAGAAAGCAAGTGGTTGAACTTTTGGAGAAAAGTTTGATAAGAGAAAGTCTAAGCCCGTGTGCTATTCCTGTAGTGTTGGTGCCAAAGAAAGGAGGATAATGGTGTATGTGTATTGATTCAAGGGCCATAAACAAAATCACAACAAGATATAGATTCCCCATCCCTAGGATTGAAGATTTAATGGATTGTTTGAGTGGGTCAATGTATTTTTCTAAAATAGATTTGAAGAGTGGTTATCACCAAATTAGAATTAGACCCGAGGATGAGTGGGAAAACTACTTTTAAGACTAGTGATGGGTTGTATGAATGGTTGGTTATGCCTTTTGGGCTATCTAATGCTCCTAGTACTTTTATGTGTTTAATGAATGAAGTGTTGAAACCATTTATTGGTAAATTTGTGGTTGTGTATATGGATGACATTTTGGTGTTTAGCAGGTCAAAAGAGGAGCATCTTGATCATTTGAGGCAGGTTATGAAGAGACTACAGGAAGAGAAGTTGCAGATTAATTTGAAGAAGTGTTTGTTTTTGCAGACTGAACTTGTTTATTTGGGTTTTGTGGTGTCAAAGGAGGGATTGAAGATGGATATGGAAAAGGTTCAAGGTATACTTGATTGGCCATCACCAAAGAGTATCATGGAGGTAAGAAGTTTTCATGGTCTTTCTAGTTTTTACAAGAAGTTTATAAGAAATTTTAGTCATGTTGTAGCACCAATTTGGAGACTATTAAGGGAAGTAAAAGACCATTTGTGTGGACTAAAGAGGCTGAAGAAAATTTTAGGTTTCTAAAAAAGAAGGTGAGTGAACAGCCCATACTTGCTTTGCTAGATTTTGATAAAGTGTTTTAGGTAGAATGTGATGCTAGTGGTTTGGCTATAGGGGAAGTTTTGAGTCAAGAGGTTAAGCCAGTTGCTTTTTTTAGTGAGAAATTGAATGATGCAAAGAGGAAGTATTCTTCTTATGATTTGGAATTTTATGCTTTGGTTCAATCCCTCAAGAAATGGAGATGTTATCTTTTTCCCAAAGAATTTTTTGTGTACACTGATAATCATGCTTTGCAGTTCATCAACAGCCAACACAAATTGAATCAGCGGCATGCTAAATGAGTTGAGTATATTCAGAGTTTTAATTTTGTTTTGAAGCATAAAAGTGGTCAAATGAACAAGGTTTCTGATGTATAAATTAGAAATAATTTGTTGTTATGTGAGATAAAGACTAACAGTGTGGGTTTTGAAAGTTTGAAGGAGTTGTATGCAGAAGATACAGATTTTGGAGAAGCATTTGAAACTTGCAGTGATCCTGTTTGCAGGAATAAAGAGCCATGGAATGATTATATGATACAAGGGGGTTTGTTGTTCAAGGAAAATAAGTTGTGTATTCCTCAAGGCTCCATGAGAGATAATTTATTGAAGGAAAAACATACTGGCAGTCTTGCTAGTCACTTTGGTTAGGATAAAACTTTTCAGCAGTTGAGTACACATTACTATTGGCCAAGGATGAAGGCAGATGTGAGAAGATATGTGGAGAGATGCAGAGTTTGTCAACATACTAAGGGGAAGAGTCAAAATGCTAGTTTATATCATCCATTACTGGTTCCAACCAGGCCTTGGGATTCTGTGAGTATGGATTTTGTTTTGGGTTTACCTTGAACACAAGGGGGTAATGATTCTATCTTTGTTGTAGTTGATAGATTTTCCAAAATGGTGCATTTTATACCATGTAAGAAGACTAATGATGCCACTAATATTACAAATTTGTTCTTTAAGGAAGTTGTAAGGTTGCATGGTATACCAAGAAGTATTGTTTCTGACAGGGATACAAAATTTGTGGGTCATTTCTGGAGGACTCTATGGAAGAAGTTGGCACAAATCTGAGTTTCAGTTTGGCATATCATCCTCAAACGGATGAATAGACTGAGGTTGTCAATAGAATCCTTGGAAATTTGTTGAGATGTCTTGTTGGTAAGTTAACTGGAAGTTGGGATCTTATGTTAGTACAAGCTAAATTTGCTTATAATGATTCCCCAAATAAAAGCACAGGTTTCAGTCTTTTTATGTTGTTTATGGTATGCATCCAAGAGGTGTGTTTGAGCTTTGTGATCTTGTTGGAATGGAGAAAAGAAGTGTAGATGGGAAGAGTTTGCTCAAGTCATTCATGACATTCAAGAGAAGGTGAAGAATAATATTGAAGATAGCAATTTGTAGTATAAGAGGCATGCTGATTTGAAGAAGAGAGAGCTGCAATTTCAAGTTGGAGACTTTGTATTGGCTCATCTCTGAAAGGAAAGATTTCCTACAGGGGCATACAATAAACTACATATGAAAAATATTGGTCCTTACAAAATACTAAGAAAGTTTTCAACCAATGCTTATGAGATATCACTGCCTGAAGAGTTGAATATATCTCCCATTTTTAATATTACAGATTTATATCCATATAAAGGAGATACAGAAGTTGAAGAAGTTGATGCAACTGATTCATCTCATGAAGAACAAGTTAGGACAGCCAATGTTCCAGAACAAATAGAGTGCATTCTTGATCAGCAAGTGCTAAAGAAGACCCGCAAGAAAGAATATTACAAGTATCTTGTCAAGTGGTGCAATCATCCTATTGAAGATGGATCATGGCTTACTAAGGATGAGATCATTAAGATGGGTCATTCCGTTGAAGACATCATGAGCCAAAGCTCATGATTTCTTCCTGCATGGGAGTTTGATGTAGGGGCATCTAGTCCCTCCCAATTTTGGATTTTTTGTTTTAACAATTTTGGTTTCTTGTAGGTGTTTGTTGGGTTCCTATCACTCCTGTCACCTGTTGGTCGGGAGGTCTTTTGGCTTGGGTTACATTCTTCCTGTCGCCTTATCCTTTACCATTTTTTAAATTTTTTCTATCTTTGATGAGGTCGTGGCTGGTAATTCCTTCCAAATATCAAAATATTAAAAAGCCACCTATTGTGCCATTGTGGAGTGGCCCAGTTGTAAAAGGCAATCATGAAGTTTCTTTATGAATTTAATTTCCTTCTTGGTGTTGACTAAGTTAGAAACAACAATTTAAAATCTTCATTTATACTTTTCTGAGCTGGGTGATCGTGCATTATGGGTTATTCATTTCATTTCTACATGCTTTGAGCGACATTATTTCTGACAGCCGCATTCTTCTTTGGCTGGTGACTCCATGTTCTTGATGGCGACAGTTTCTTTCCCTCTGCATATTCCTTGGTAGCATTCGTTGGCATTACTTCTGGCAGCAACAGTTATTATTTATCTATAGATGTGATTGTGGGGTCGTGGCTACTTCTAGTAGATGTTCAATGCATGTGATGCTTCTTATTTTCTTGTCATTGTTTTCATAAGAAGGTTAGATTGGCATGAAAAGAACATAGTCTGAGGAGGCCGAAGTTTATTAGAAAAAGCAAGAAAGTTTGTTTAGAGAGGTCGATGACTGCAATAACGTGCAGGCCAATCAATAACAGTGCGTAGGTGGCTGACTGAATGGACAAAAGGTGCAGGTTGAGTGTTTGAAAATAGATTGGAGAAAGAAAGGATCGACTGTTGGAGAAATAGAAGATTAGTTTTGATTAGATAGAGTCTCTGCATATAAGGCCGACTATCTAGGGCTGGTATATTTTGTAATGAATAGTCTATTGAATAATAAAGATCTATTCTATGATTCTTACTTCCTATCATTTTCTGGCATTGAACATTGTGTTTTCTTCCTGTTTGATTGATTAGTGAAGTAACTGGCAAGGTTGTGCCATCAAATAGTAATATAAATAGGCCCATCAGAAGCTTTGATAGTAGCATCATGTGGAGTAAAAGATATAGTAGGTTCCAAATCCACTTGCTCTTTGTAAGGGCGAGCATCCACCATGCAAATATCAACAACATTATACTCATGATGAGATAGAGGATCAATATATATTTAAAAATTTTGATTAGGAGCCACCACCAATTTATTCCCTTTATCATTCACACCAGCAATTTGGATGATATTGGAGTTGATGAGGTCTTGAACTTCACGTTTAAGACACATATACATCTTTTAGTGTCATGGCCAATGGAGCGATGAAATTGACAAAAGGCCTTCACATCAAAGGAAGATGATTGCATCTTACTTGGATTGAGGGGTCTAATGCCCATGCAATCTTGATGAGATTAGTTTGCAAAAGTTGTGTCATGATAGCAAGAGAGATTCTGATAGTGGTGTGAAGTTTCTTGTTTTTGGTTTCAGTTTGTAAGAGGTGGAAGCAGGAGATGACGCTGCCACCACATGTTTTCTTATGTTATTATCTAAAATTTTATTTATCTCAAGATGAAGTTTTTGTTTTGTCTTTTGAAAGAATGATTATGAGAGGCTTCAGATTGACCAACTGGAGCCAATGAGGGATTATGCTCATACTGACTAACTAAAAGTTGATAATCATGAAGAGCTGTGCAAAGATGAGTGAATGAATCATATCACATCAACAATATCTTATCACGTATGTGAGGTTGTAAGTTTCCTATAAAGATTATTTCCACATCAACATCCAGAATAGAATATTGGATTTGCGAGAAGAGGGCTTGATAACAGCTCATAAAATATGTTATAAATTCTCTTTCATTCCTTGTTGGCAATGAACCAAGTCAGTCAAAGAGACTTGAGGTCCAATGTTTTCTTGAAAATGCTCGAGGAACTTGTTAACTAATTGTGGAAAAGAACTTATAGAATTAGGAGGTAGTGAGCAAAATCAATCCAAGGTTGTGTCCTTGAGTGACTTAGGAAAGAGTTTTGCCAAGATTGCATCCTCAAAGAAGAAATCACTACACATAGCGGTAAACGCTACCACATGGTTGTTAGGGTCTCCCTTCCCATTATATTTTCCAAAGCGAGGGGTCTCAAAATTCTCAGGTATAGGAGTTCTTAGGATGGAATAGGACAAAGGGCTATGGATATATGTGTTGTCATACTAGGCTTAGTTGGACTATTAGTCATGGTAGCCAATTGTTGTTGGATGAAGGTCATATTTTGCAACAATTGGCTTATGACGGGATCAGAAGCTGAACTAGGTAGAGATTGGAATGAATAGATTTTTGGAATGTGATAAGATGTTTAGATGTAGGTGGAGTAACATTAGGTGTGGAATTTATGTAGTTATATGAATGGTACTATAATGGCGAACATGATTCCAGTGGATAACCCAACACATGTGGTGGCATTATTACTCAGTTGTGTAGTAGTCCAGTGAGAATAGTAGAAGCATAAGTAGGAATAGGGAGTGTAGGTATGGATGCTGACACTTGAGTCCCTATTTGATTAGAAGAAGTGACATTATTGATGATTTCAATGCAACTAGATAAAGATAGAATATTGTTATGCACTATATGCGGAAGGCCACACAATACTTCCAATCCTTCTTGACCTTCGAGTAAAAGACTTTGTAGACTCTCAACAACATTGATGGCCTCCTCAACTGTGTGTTTTGAGCTTACAAGTTGCTGGAAATTAGTCAACTCTATGTCTAATTTCTGAACTTGAGCTTCAGGAACATGAGCCACAAGGTCATCAATGTTGATGGATTCATGCAAGTTTGATGCTTTAGGAAGATGTGAAGTAGGGATATCAGGAAGAATTGGTGGAATTTCTTAAGTGATAAGCCTAGGAATTTGGAGTCCTGATGTATTGGTATATCATTATGCAAAGAATTTGAACCCATAATTCACTGACTTCTTCACACAAGAACATTAGAATCAGGGCACTGGGTCACAAAGCTCATAAAGTGTCTATAAGCTTTAGTAACACACAAGATGCACCAATAGAAGAATTTAATGGTGAAGCAAAAGAAAGATTTGAGTTTTTGTTTAAGTGAAGAAATAATATAGCCTTGATCAAATTCAATTCTACTCAAATCCACTTAAATATCAACAATGCTAATTCTTAAATCAAACCCAAATTTCAATGCTTTTTCCAAAATCCAACAATTCAAAATTGTTCCTATCTTCAATTTTCAATGTAAGATGGCAACTAGAATGTTGTAGAACAATGCACAATCAGATTTGGAATGGAAATGAATGAAGAAAAATCTGAAATTAAATTATCAATCATAAACTCTAGAATGCAACATTAACTAGGTTTCACAAAATGCAACTTCTTTTGACAATTTCTAGAAATAAAGAGGATTCGAATTCACAATGCAACAATATTAAATGACTAATTATTGTAATTCTAATTAGATCTGATGCAAAAATCAGAAAATTAAATTATGGTATGATGATCTATCCTTAAATGGAAACAAAGTGGCAACTATGCTTTTTTCAAATATGAAGCTTTTCTTTTTCAAATTTCAAATGCAAGTATGTAAGAATGTTTTGAACAGAAAGAATGATAAGGTACAACAAATGCAAGTGCTCCAAACAAACTAATCAATGCAACAAGATTCAAAACAACTCACAAATCTATAAACCCTAGGTTCTAAAACTAGCTAGGTTTTCTAACAATGCAAGGTTTTTTCAAACCCTAGTTTTAAAACTATGTAAAATTTAACTATGTATGTATGCAAAATGATTAATGAACTCACTCCCAATCAGATCTAGAGTGATAAACAACTCAGATCTGAAAGAAGAAGGATGCAAGAGTGCAAGAAATTATGGGTTTACTAAAATGTAAAGGAGAAAAGAGTTATCTAGCCTAAAGAGTTAAACTAGGTTAAAACCCTCTTCTACAAACATTAGGACACAAACTGAGCTTGGCTTCTACCTGGTGAAAAATTTTCACACCATTTCAAAATTCTTTTGGCTATATTTTATATTCATATCAGATTGGAGATTCTATGGAGATTCAATGGAGAGTCTATCAAGATTTAGATGAAGACTAAAAAAGAAACATAGCAGACTATGAAAATGATGGCTCAACATTTCGAATGCACATAAACCATTTATACAGGCAGGCACAAATCTAATGAAGGATAGGGCAGCCTCTACCACAGGCACTCAGCCATATCAGAGGCTCGACCATAAGGTAAAGCACGCTGCCTATATCAATGAAAACAGTCATATTTAAATAGTGCGCAGTCATGAGAAACCATGGCGTCACCATAAGTTAAACAATGGCTCGACCATCCAAAAGAAAGTGTAGCCAATGCACAACAAAAGAAAATGAAATCTCAACATCTGAATCATGGCGCAACAGTAAATACATGGCGCCACCTTTCATATGGAGCTGCCAATAAAATAGCCTTTCAAGGCGCATACCATTCATGATAGCGCAGCATTATAAGAATGGTGGCGCTACCATTGAAATATGATCCAAGCCATATATATGTGTCTGGAGTATAGCACATCCCATATAAAAATACAGGCCCAAGCCTTTCTAACTATGGCACAACAATATAAAATCAAGTCACAAGCTTACAAAGCAAGGTTTAGCAAAATAGAAGAGCAAAGGCATCAAATACAGAAGGCACGCAGCCAAGGGAGTGGCGTTTCCATATGAAACAAAGGTGTAGTGAACAAAAGAAACATGGTGAGGCCAATTCAAGGTGCCAGCCATTGTCGATGGAATCACGGCCTGTAAAGAATGGGCACCAGGTAGCATATAAAGACTCAATCATCAGTCATTTCATAAGATACAACTTGTTCTTAGCAAGGCGCAAGCTCATAAGAAATGGAAAAAGTGTATCATAAGCAAAAGAAAGATGGCGGCCTATCTAAATGAGTCGCTGCCACTACAAGATGAAGCGCATTCACTATGAAACAATGGCGTTTCAAATAGAAGAGGATGCAGCCTCTCAGAATCAAGGCGCATACTTTAAACAGTGGTACACATCAAAGATCAACGCAACCCATGTTGAGATGGCGCTGCCACTTAAGAGGCATGGCCATCATATGATGGCGCTGGTTATTAAAGATGGTGCAAGCCATAGAATTTCTTGCAAGCATATCAAAAAAGGAGATTCGGCCATGATGAAGCAGAGGTGCTGCATATATAAAGTGAGGTGTTGTCTTCAAAGAACGGTTCACACCAGTAGATTAAACAAGGCACCACCATAGACAAAGACTTGGCCTTATAAAAGCTTCAGCCAATTCAAAGGCAAAACACAAGAATGAATGCGCAGCCATATATATAATGAAGCCCATGCGGCCACCAAGGTAAGGCGTCTTAAGATGAAACACAAGTAAGAGAAGATGCCTCAGACACTCAGTCACCGTAGGATCAAGATCCAACGGTAAGCGCACATCAGTATGAGGTGTCAGAAGGAGCAAGTTTAAAATGGAGCGCCATAACGCCACGTGGCTCAGTCCACCAATAGCGCACCTTTGAGGAAGTTGTCAGAGGCTTATGTTCTAGAATGTGCGCTAATATGCCACTTGGCTACTGGCAAATGAAATATGCACAGGGTGATTCTCGTTAAAGGTTTCTCTTATCTATGCTCAAATTGTTAAGAAGTGGCTGGGAGCAAGGTGTCCAATTGGTTGTTTTGACTCTGTGTAGCGGTGTATCTGTATAAGCCTCTTATGCAAAGTGATTCAGTGCTCTGTTTTTGAATGTTGGACAGTTTCCTTCATCCGTTGTGTATCTTGTTCTTTCTTTGCTGCTCTGTGTACTTTGTTTCCTCTCTGCAGTCTTTGACTGCTTTTTCATTGTAATTCGCATTTTCCAATATAAAAAAAAAAGGTTTCTCATTTAATCTTTATTTTAATATTTTTATAAAGATTATAAAGTGAGTCAAGTGATTCAATAAATTAAAAGTGAGTCACCATTATATAAGTGATTCATATTTAAATATTTTAAAGATAGGGTATAAGCGATGCAACTGTGCTCCAAGTTTGCACCAAAATGTTGGCTTTGGAATAGGTTATAGGCATTCAAATATAATGGATAGAAGAATTTTGTGAAATGTTGTAGTGGAAATTACACTAATAGAGATTTATAAAAAATGTATAAGTATGCATAAAGGACATGAAATATTTTCACAAAGTGCATCATAGAAATGGTGAGGGTTAAAGTTGTACAAAATATCTTGCAAGAAATATTGTAGAGGATGATATATGGGGACTTTGAGCTCTATGAAATACACTCAAAGATTTTGAATTAAATCTAAATTTATCACATATAGAAATTTATACAACATTAAGTAGTTGTCAAGAAATGAATTGTGTTTGTTTCTTCAAATGTAATGAACAGATTTGCAATAGGATTAATTCAAATTTTCTAGCATGCTTCGATCCTCTACCAAAATAGTAGCTTTGGAATATGGTTTGCACATTAATCAAATATAAAGGATTGAGGAATTTTGTGAAATGGTGTAGTACCAACTATGTTGATATACATCTATGCAGAATGTATATAAGTATGCACAAGTGAGATCAAGTGGAGTCATATGGTGATGACATCTGTTGTATGTGTGACTGAATTTTCTATTGAACATTTTATATGTTTGCTTGGGTTCTTAGTATCATATTTAGACTTATGTTATTTTCATTTTATTGTAATTTATAGTTACATTGAAATGCTCATGTTATAGCTATTATATATTCTTTACACAAACAATTATTCTGTGTTTTGAGTTGGCTAAGAGTAAATCTTATTTGTTAAGTTGTTTGATCTTTTTCTATTTAGATTTCCAAATGAACGCCTTTACAAATTAGCAAAGATTGTGATGATTCTAAACTCTTGTTTTTTTTATTATTTTTTAGTCTATAATCTTACTTTACTCACGAGCATTAAGAAATTTGTGTTAAGACACAAAAATTAGTTAGTAAATTACCCAATATGCGAATGAGTCCATAACCCCATAAAGATAATTATATCATGTCTAGGTACATAACACAATCATTATAAAAAAGGTAATTGATTATCTTTAAGTTTATGGTAAATAATAAAAGCATATAAATATTTAAAAGCTTGAATAGTATAATGTTTATAGTGCATTGAATGTGAAACTAATTCCTAAGACATACTTAAAAGGGATTTAACCAAAAGCTCTAAAAAACTAGTGCCAAAAGTCCATTTAAGAAATTACAAAGATAATTATTAAGATAACCACCATATTAAATTATAAATTATTAAAAATTCCTTATCTAAATGTGTGATTTATAAAATACAATATGTTTAAAATGTGTCATATGCACAATACATATATAGATGATGAGATCGATTTTAGTACAATTGATGGATAATAGCCTCTTCTTCTAATGTTTTGGCAAATTCTTCTAAACAAAATTTAGCATTAGAGTTGTAAATAAGTCTACTTAGAAGTAACCCTAGATAAACTTTCATCATAGTAATCATTGAATAAAACATGATATTAGTCTGCTACCAAGGATTTGCATTGTATAGCATAGATGTTCATTTTTTTAATCTCAAAATCCATACCTATCACTTCAATTAAAGACACAGTCTACACGAATCTTGATTTATCATTTTAAAATAGAAAATAATTAGGTTTGTGTTCAAATACACATGCAATCTAAAAATATCAAAATATCAATGTTCTATAGATCACTTGCAAAATATCAATGTTCTATAGATCACTTGCAATGATCTTCATTGCTAAAATCCAAATGTTCTCGAGTGTCGATGCATATTCACTTGTTCAAATTAACTTAAACAATTCATTTTCTAGTTTCTTTAAACTTTCTATTTAAGTGGTTTCAAAAAATAGAACCAAAGCATGACAAAACTATCAGAGAAACCATCAATACGTTCAACAAAGATAAAAGATATATAACATTGCAATTTAATTGCTAATTATGTCTTTCACCTAGTCTACTTTTGAATGGGTGAATGATATTTGTATAAAATTATAATATTGAACTTGATAGTGATATTCATATGCAATTCTCTAATTTTCCTACAATCCTCAACAGTGAAAATGAAGAGAACAAAGAGCCTTTCAAAAATAAACACACATCCAAGAAGAAAAGTGCTTGAAACAATGATATGGAAAGAACAACTATATAAAATTATAGTAAAGATTCAAACTCTCACTATACAAAGCCTCAAACTTTCTCTCCACACAAACCATGACTACTACACCATAAAAAAGGTTTACGCTTGAAGCTAACCACTACTAGAGACACAACAAAAAAATAAATGCATAAGTAAACATGGGATAAGATCCTTTAGACAAATCTGAATATCATGTGCTAAGACAAAAATCAAACACAATCTTAGTATTTAATTTATTTTATAAACATAGTAAAGTTTTCAAAATTTTAAGTGTAGATGTATATTTATACATGATTTCTTGGGTTGTAGTTTGTACTCTACTAGTAAACATGAATGCAAAACATGGAGGCATGCATGAGGCTGAAATTATGAGAAGAAGATGCATTTTTAAAACTTTTGTGAGTGTACCAATAGGTATTTATGTTTAATTTTTGGTTTAGTTCATGTTGTTTAACTTTGTATGAGTTAGTTTTACCTCTATTTGTTTATGGTTAATTTTTGTTTTATATATGAGACTTGGTTGAATTGGAGCACAAACATTTGTTTTCTTATGGTGAAGGGGTTTTGATTGGTCTACAGGAAGATTTTTGGGCTCTACATGCTAAGGGTTTGAAGGTTTACTATTGTCTTATACAATTATTTTTACCATGTCATTATCTTCTATTCTCTTTGCTTTTGGTGCTGGGGATTGTAGGAAAATTTAAAGAGGATTTTCCAAGGGTTGAGCATTAGGGCTCAAAGGGTGTTAAGCAATGGCCCAATTGAGATTGGATTATTTTGCAAATTTCATAAAGGTTTTTTAGTATATTTTGTAGGGAAAAACATTAGAAAATAATTTTTTTTGTTGCATGGCATTTGATTGGTTGGTTGCTGGTCAAGTTGTGCATAATATGCATATGTACAAACATTAGAAAATAGTTTAATATTTTTCTACATTGCATTTAATTTTTTGTATCTTTTTCTCTTTCTTTTACAATTAAAATAGCTTAAAAACTACTAGCTAAATTACAATGGACCAATCAGAATGCCACGAATCAATTATATTTGGAAAAAAACTAAAAAAAATTATGTTTAGAAAACTTGATTAATTTTTCATTTGCATGAATCCAAAAATATGTCTGTTAATTACTTTGTATCACTTATACAAGTACATCTTACAAAAATTCGTTTTTAATGTTGTCCAATTCTATTTCAAATCTCCAATTTTGGCAGATTCATATGCTAGCAAAGATTATGAAATCTAGTTTTATAGTAATTGGTTGGATTTATTTAAAATTTTACAAGCCCTTATCAACAAGTGAATGTTTGTAGGTGAATACTAGATTAAAAAAAATTGTTTCCTAATGTTTCTATATATGCATATTGTAGGAAAACAAAAAAAATCTATTTATAATGGTTATATTCCTATGGAGACACAAGAAAACCTCACTCACACATAGCTAAATGGCATGGACTCAAATTAAAATTAAAAATAAATTCCTATTGATACAATAACAGAGCTTGGACAAAATCCATCATTTGCTCACAATCCTAGGCTCCTGCATGTGATATGATCCTCTTGTGTGCCTCAAAATTTTGTATTCATGTCTACTAGTGTAGTTTGAGCTATGAATATGATATGAAGAAAAAATTAAACAAAAATTTAATTTCATGACCTCATCATGCAACATTAATTTGATGAGGTGGTTGTTAGGCAAGTTGTGCATGGTATGCACACATAGAAACATTATAGAATATATTAATTTTTTTTTGCCCACAATATGCATACATAGAAAAATTTTCCACACAACTTTAATTTGGTGAGGTGACCGTTAGGCAAGTTGCACACAATATGCATACATACATAAATTATATATTTTTTTTCTTTCCTACAATATGCATACATAGAAACATTAAAAAACTGTTTAATTTTTTGCTAGATGGCATTTGATTGGCTGGCTACCATGCAAGTTGCATACAATATACACATACAAAGATTATAAAATAGTTTAATTTTTTTCTAGATGAAATTTGATTGGCTATAGTGTTTTTTTCTTTTTTTAATAAAAGAACTACTAGCTAAATTACAACTAACCAATTACAATGCTAGGAGTCAATTATATTTGATAAACAAAAAAACCATAACTTTGGATCAACTTTACGAAACTTGATTAATTTTTCATTTGCACAAACTCCAAGATAGATCAATGCTCCACGAGGGAGCCATAGTCCCTTTGGGGGTTTTCCCCTTTCTCAAAATGCGGATGGGGTCGAGCCCCCCATGAGTTATTCTTATTTTATTTAAAACAAATATAAATATTAATTTTTAGCTTCCTTTAGCAATTAATTTCTCTTTTATGTTATATTAATATTGTAGACGGAGTTAGTATTGCTCTATTGTTATTAATTGTTTGTATGTATGTTAATTCCAAGACCCATAAATTTCTTTTGACATGCAATGTAACTTTCATCAAAAGAATATATATTAAATTACTTCTCTTTCAATTCAATATGATCAAGTATGTATATATATACAAATGCACATGTAAATATATAATTTTAAAGATAAAAGTCTATAAACCCTTCAAATGATGTCACTCTTGCTTACATTACAAACCCTTCCTCTACACTCTGTTGTTGATTTTCCACCACTCTCCATGGCTCTTGGTAGTGGTGCTATGCCTGTTCCTAGTTTCCATGCCCTTGGCAGTGGTTTTGGCTCTTGTACAGGCATGGCTGATGATTTGGATGGCCCTATTAGCTCCATTGGTGGCATAATGGATGGACCTTCTATGTACGCACCTCTTGCTACCCTTTTTTAGCCTACCCCTATTTTCTTGGGGCTCAAAATGACTATATTGGGGGTGTGAAGCTTTTTTCCTCCCCCACCAAAATATTTCTAATCATTCAAAGGGTCTAGCTTATGGGTCATTTTCGGTCATTGTTAGATGGTAGGTCCCATCCCACCTTCCACAAGACACATCTCAAACCATCCCCTAGTCTCAATCATCCCTGGTCATTTTGTGTGATTAGGTTATGATTGATAATGCATGCTACTATGCTTCTCATGCTTTGGTTTGTAGATTCACCGACTTGTGACCCTCTGTTCCAAAATTGTACTAATGGGTTTTGGACTTGTGGTGGCCTCTTATTGAAGGGAAAGTTGATCTATACTGCTACACTAGGGGTTTCTTTATTTTAGATTTTTCTTCTCCAAAGGATAGGGATTTGATTTTGGAGCATCAATTATGGATGTGGGGCAATCATTCCCTCATGTTCAAGCCATGGTCTACTTCCTTTAATCCACTTTTGGAACCTCTCAAGATCAAGCCTATCTAGGTCAAACTTCCCCATCTACCTCTTCATGTCTAGGTGGAGTCTTGTTATGAGGCCATTAGCGATGCCATTGGTCATTTTTTGAAGGTTTATGTGACAACTACACTCATGGGACACTTGACTTTCACCCATATTCTAGGGGATATTGATACCTCTAAGGCACTTCTTGGGGATATTGTTTTGTTGGTGGAGGATCAGCTTTAGAATTTTCCACTTGACTATGAGGATATCCCTTTTCATTGCAGATGATGATTTTCCATTAGACACATGAATTTTAATTTTTCTTCATCTCATCGCAAGGCAGGCTCAGTTTCTTGGTGGGAGAATGCCCTTGTTGACCACTTAACTATCAATGATTTTTTCTCTTAGGATGACATGCCTTCTTCTCATTGTTCTCTTGCAATAGATCTAACTCCTTCAATGATTTTCCATTAGGTTGGTGTAGATCTGGAGATTCCCTTGATTCGTGCCAAGAGTTGGGCCTCGGATCCATCTTTGGGTGCTCCTTTGGTGGTTCCCTCTCCATCTCAATGTGGTGGGAACCCTGCTCCTAGTAATCAAGTTCCCTCCTTATGGGTGGGGGTTCTGGTAGAAGATGTGGTAGAGGAATCCCATCTCCTATCTCCTTCATTAGAAGATTTAGATGGTGGTGTTTCTTGGATGATTGTTCATCATAGGAAGGGGGTGTATCGGTCTCTCACCCCTAGGTAAAGGGTGTGTAGATCACTAATTTAGGATCCAATGTTGTATAGTTTGGTCCTTTGTTTTCTGGGGGTTTATCCCTAGGGGTAGCTTGGCTACAACTTGTAAGGTTTTAGGACTCGTCAAAACTTGAGGCTTGTATAGGGTTTATGGTCCCTTCAAAACCCACTTAACCTAATCAAAACTTGTACAATAAATTTACTATATATTGATTAAATTTCTCACATTACATGAAATAGTAAAGAATATATATTTTTTAAATAAGAAAACTACTCTAAATTCATAATTGTAACTTTATATATTTTTTGTATTATGATGATTTCTTGATGGAGGAAACTGAATGGACAATGAACTATATTTCCAACAGTGAATCCATAATTATATCAAAATGAAAAATAAAGATTTCTATAGAACCATTGAACAACAATGATTTAAGAGAAAGAATATGAATTCTTCCATATTTCATAAAATATATGTATCTTATAGTAGTTTGCAAATAATAAAATTTATTTTCTTTCTGCTAAACTATGTATTTTATTTCAGACATTGACAAATTCATATGTACAACCATTTTATTTCTATATTAATATATTTTCCTCTCATCTCTAATATTTTTTTCCACATATGTATAATGTAGAATATAAGAAGTATAATTGTTCAACCTCTCAAAAGAGGATTGATAATCAACCTTGTGAAATAAAAATCTAATCAACTTCATATGAATATCTAGAATTTACAAACAACCAATGGAAGGCATACTCTCCTTCCATCCATACGTTTTTTTTCCAAACCCATCCCCAAGAAAGGAGGTTCTCAAGAAAATTGGGTTTCTCCATAAACACATATAATGCAAGCACATATAAATTGTATATAAAATTCAAGCACAACATATTTATAGAAAATAGAAAACCCCAAAGGTATTAACAACACATATAAATCACCATTGGATCCTTAAAGAGAGGGATAAGAGGGGATATACTCCAATGAAAGTAAGAGGGAATAAAATGAGGCCTAATGCCTCACTCCAAATTACCACCACACCACAAAAATGAGAACATATATGGCACTCATGCCAATATTTATTTGGTAAGGAAATACAAAATTATATCTAAAATGAGACCTCACTCCTCCCTCAACCCCACACATGGGCCACTCTCAATCAAATTTGGAGATCCACACCAACACAAAACTCCCATCCCAACACACAAATAAATCAACACACAAAATCCATACACATCGAATCATATTAGCAAAACTACATTTTAATTCAACATATAAATTCACAAAAGATCAAAGAAGCTACCTCTATTCACTTTCCAATTATTCTTTCTTCAATCCAACTCTTACACCTCCCAAATCCAAGATCCAACAATCAAGAAACTAGAATTTTCTTTCTTCCTAGAAGATCCCGAAAAAAGCCACCATTACCCCTTTCTTTATAAAAGAAAATAAAAATCTAGAAAATGCTAGAAAACTCTTCCTCTTTCTATGAGGTGACTCTTGGCCTTTCCATTCAAAACTATTTTCGTCACTTTCTTCCTAAGGAACTTAATAGGGGTCAAGACATCATAAAATCATAAAATCTATACATAAACAAGTTTCCATTCCATAGGTAGACATACTAGGTACTTAATTTTATTGAAATAATAATAAAGAAGACTCTTTACAACACATAAATAAACAATTTAAAAATTAACATTAAACTTAACATGTTATCCAACATAAAGACTTTAGTCCCCTCATGATCCTGAGTCTAGGCCTAGGTGTCATAGGGAAATCACACCAACGATTATCTTAAGAATCTCCAATATTTCCATTGGCCTAGATAATACCTGCATACTTGAAACATTGTCAGTGTATAATCAACATAGTCTTTACGAATTAAGCAATAATATTAATTAATAATTTGAATCAAGCACACCAATAAAATCTAAACCTAACTAACATAAATAAGTCTAATAATAAAGTCAATAAAATAGGTAGACCTTACATTCTCCCCCTAGGATTAGACTTCCTCCTAAAAGTCCTCAAGAGGAGATGGTAGAGTAACTTGGCCAAAGATAATGCATTAAAAGGATAGTCAAAGAGATTTGGAATTCAAATTGTAACAGAATAATTAATCCAAATAGTCATTATGAAAAATATAATTATCCTAGATGGTATTCTTCCACAAGGAGCAACAATTTTACAATACACCATGTTATGATTCCATTACAATTATTTGGATTCTTTATTGGATTGAATATGACATACGGTTAAAGTTTAATTTTCAAGCAACTAGAATAATTTTTTTATCTAATGTTAGAAAAATTTGTCTCTCTTCCACTAAAAATTGGAAATGATGTCTATTATAGTATATGTGACTACATATTAGGGTGAGTGCATGAAAATGGGGGACAAAAAGGGGGTCAAAAGTGGCTACTTTTTTTTTTTTTTTTGAAATTAGCTAAAGCTAAACTTGGATGAGTAATTCAAGATGTGTACACTCAAATTTTGAAGATATGATAAGAATGAGAATTGTATCACTCTTAATCTAGTTTCTAAACTACTAAAGATTTTAAAAACTAGTTAAGGTTAACGGGGTGAAATGCTAACTGCACACAAAAGTGTTCCTATTTTTAAAACTAAAATATAACATAGTGTCTGGTGTGCACCCCATATTTTTTTGCTATATTAGGTATTCTTAAAAATTATTTGGTAGAAATATAGCCAAGAGTTAGTACTACAAGTTGTATATTTTTTATTGAATGATTTTTTGAAGTGGATGCATCCTGAAAATTATATCACTACAACATGCACATCACATAACGTGGACAAAACTAATTGAAAATGTATTTTTTTTGTTTAATGTGTATAAAATCAAGTGTATAAGAATCCTATATTTTTTTTTTCAAATTTGGATAAGTAGGTCAGAAGTTATAAAAAAAATCAATACATGTGTACTTGAGGAATATCAAGACACTCTCCAAAGAAAACAAAAATAAATACTTTAACTTATTCAAAATATTAAAAAAATTGTATGAATAGAAAGGTGAGAAGTAGCTATTTATTTTGGTGGTAGTTTTGTAAAATTTTATTGCAAAACATATAAACCTGATGAATTTGAAGTTTGAATTTGAGTTGTTTTATGTTAAAAACATAAATTTAGGAGCCAAAAGAGATGTTCAACCTTGCGGCTTGTAAATCCAATCATAAATGGTAGGGATCATACAAAATTTTAATTTAAGGCATTAAAAATGTGTACATGTAAAACCATGTATGCATTATATTTTTCATAACATGAATGTGTTTGCTAAAAATCTCAAGGCTGGCCACTAATTTGTACCCCATTTCCATGCACTTACCCATCAATTAATGAAACAATATTATATCATGATTACCAATAAACTCTCTTAATCTACAATTTAATTCATTTGGCTATGAGAACTATTAATGTACTTGTAAGCACTAAAAAGACACATGAGCTTGCACGAGGACCCCATGCTGATATGAAATCATAATCATATGCATGGAAGCATGAATAATAATGCCCTCTCAACAGTACTCCTCTTGAAAATAGATGGTGTCTTGTTTTTCCTCGATCAATTCTTTAAACTCCCAACCATTCTTCTTTTCCCCTTTGTCAATTCTTCTTTTATCGCATTCTTTGCCTTTCCTACATGCTTAGTTTTCACCTTTTCATGCTAACTCCACCTTTCAACACCCTGTCCTAAAGGTCTCTAACCCTAGGAAGCTTCTAAACAGCCTAACATACCAAACCCATGTCTCTGTTTTCACCCATCTTTCCTCCTTTGTGGGTCACCCCTATTAATGCCTAGATCTCCTTGGGTTACCCTACCTTTTGTCATTCTACAACCTAACTCTTATGCTAGATCACCCTTTCAGACTTTTATTAAGCATACACAATTAATAAACTTCACCTAGGTTTCCATCCTCTGTGCGTTGCCCCAGGGTTGCCCCGGGTGACCTAACTTGGTAAAAGGGGTGACCCAGTGGCTACACTTGTGGATTTTAAATGTGATTTTCTCCTTCGATTTGAGCCAAAAAATACTTCATTTTTGCCTAGTTTTCATGGAAACTTGAGCCTCACATGGAGTAGACCATTCTTAATCCATCCATCACTCCCAATCAAGTAGAATTGGCCATGTGATTCAATTTCATCTCCTCTCTAACTCTTCATAATTGTTATTCATCCATATGTGATAAGCTTTCAAGCTTAGTTCACTATTCAATCAACCTATTCCTTTGATCAATCAAGAGAGTTATGTTCCCAATCAAATTTTGTTAACTCTTCAATTGAAGGAGTTAATTCTTGATTCAATTTTCCCCTCTTGTGTGCCCATCCAAACTATAATTACCCCTCACCTCTCCATTATTTCTCACTTTGGAGAATGCTCTCCTCTTCTTCACAAGATTTTCAAGCTTCTTCACAGGCCCTTGAGCCTCTTAGTCTCTTTCTTTAGTCTTTTCAAAGCTTCAAAGCATTTTCATAGGAGCCAAATTGAAGAATTGTAGCCATTTGTCACTTTTAGTTTGTTCTCCATTAGCATTTAGGTGCTCACATAGGACATATTTGCCTTTTGTTTGCCATTTTTATGCCATTCAAGCTTTCAAAAAGCTTCAATAGAGCATTATCATACTCTCATTTTGCCCATATCCATAGCCATCATGCTCATTAGTGCTCTCATAGCACTCATAAGCTCACAATCGATATCTTCTCAATCAAAGCTTTCAAAAGCTCCTATCAATTTCTATCTTCTCACTTGCCAACAAGAGGATGACCCTACTACTGCAAGAGGATGAGGAGGTTTCCATACAAAAGGTGTTAGCATTATTATTACTACATTGTTCAGTCGGTTACTACATTGAGTCGATAGGTGGTTCAATTCGTTGTAACTGTAAACCAACTTCAACTGCTCATAACTGCAATTCCCTCAATTTTATATATGTTGCTATTTTGTATCTAGAAGATTATCGAATGAATAAAGCATTTACTATTTATTAAATGGTATCAGAGCCGCCTTGGTGAGAAAGATGCAAGTCTTCAAACTGGCGATGGTGTTCTATGGTCCTTGGTGAGAAAGATGCGAGTTTTTCAAAATAGAGATGGAGTTCTGCTGACAGTGCAGGCCAAACAACAAGGAGGAAGAATGTTGGAAGATTGAATAGCATTCTGTATTTTACTCCAGCAAGCATGCCACCATCTTGTTGACAGCATTACATAAGGAGCCCTATAACATTGAGTTCAAGCGCCCAAGTTGCAGGCCAGAAAACATTGGAAGGAAGAATCTGTAGTTATTTCATGGCAGAAGATAGAAAATTAGATGAAGCATTGAGATCTATTGAAATCTGTAGTGCTTATTTCCAAATCTGGTTGTAAGTATGTTTAGAAAGAGGCATTCCATTCTTCATTTCTAGTAGTTGGGTTATTTTTGAGTGGAAAAGAGACACCAAGAGGAGTTCATTAGATCCCATCATTATTTCTTGTTGATCTGAGCTGCCCAACTATTGGAAGGATTTTGAGGAAAGAGCCTTGTGTAATCGTGAAGATTATGAAGGAAAACATAATAAGTTGTTGATAAGGCATTTTTTTTTTGTTCACATTATTTCTTTTACAAATTTTTTTGTTTGTGATGGAGATTCCATTAGACAAATACTCTGGTTCCAATTTTCATACTTGGAGAATGAAAATTCATATGCAACTAATGAATAAAAATTTATGGGCAATAGTCAGTGGAAAGGAAAAAGCACCTACAGATGCAAATAAGTTATTAGATTGGAGTAGTAGAGATGATAAAGCCAAGGCTATAATTGGTCTTGCTCTTTCTGACACCGAATTGCACCATATTGATTTGGATAAATCATCAGCCGAAATTTGGGATAATCTGAATAAATTGTTTGGAGCAAAAGTCGTTAATGCAAAGTTTTCTCTAAAACTTCAATTATTTAGATTTAAGATGGAAGATGGAATCACAATGTCAAATAATATAAGTAACTTGCAGTCTCTCATTAGACAGCTAGCAGAGGTTAAGGTTACAGTAGATGATGATAATGCTAGGGCCATCCTATTGAATAGCTTGCCTTCAAAATACAACAATGTTGTTTTTACTCTCAGTCAAATATCTTCACAAACTCTAGAAGGTATGATTTCTGCTCTTCTATTAGAAGAGAAGAGAACAACATAAGATTCAGAAGATGATCCTCAAGAGAAAGCATTATTTTCAAGAAGCAATTACAAGAGATCAGAGAGAATCAAATATTTTTATTGTAAGAAAAATGGTCACATAGCTTGGGATTGTAGAACTCGAGCAAGTGATGTTCTTAAAGGAAAACTCAAAAATGAAGGAAATCTTGCTTGCATTGAAGATGATAAGGACCCACCAGATATTGAAGATGAGGATCCACCAGATGGTACTATTAATTTCTATGGATATGTCCTTTGAGCAAGGTCATATTGGAGGCAGGTGGCATCAGAGGATGGAGGATTTACCATCATCTCAAGTTAGCTTCTCGCTTTGAGATGATGCTTTGCATGAGAAGCATTTTTGGTTTTGGTTGTTTTATTTTTCTTTGTTGTTGCTGATAGAACTGACAGATTTGAAGAATGTATGTTTTGTGAAGATTTTGTTTTGGAGACAGTTTTGGGGTTTGGTGTTGAGCTCAATATGGATTGTTGTCCAACGGGCTTCAAAGAGTATATGATCTTGAATTATACCCTTTCACGGTCACTAGACAACATGGCAGAGATCTGTCGTATCTCTTAGGGGTCATTGTCGAATAATTCAAGACTCTATGATTTGAGAGCTTGGGACTAAAGAGCTCAAGAACACAGCTCGAAGTGACACCTTTCCGAGGGTAGACAAGACAGCATGATGGAGCCTTGCTTGGTTCAGGATTTGTTCTTTGGGAGAAGATCTTCTATAAAATATGTATTCATATTATGTAATTAGCTTTGTTGAGTATTTTAGCAATAAGGGGGGGTACCTTGGTACTATTGCAGGAACAATGTAATAAGGGGGGAATGTTAGCGTTATTGTTACTACATTGTTCAGTCGGTTACTACATTGAGTCGACAGGCGGTTCAGTTCGTTGTAACTGTAAACCAACTTCAACTGCTCATAACTACAATTCCCTCAATTTTATATATGCTGCTATTTTGTATCTAGAAGATTATCGAATGAATAAAGCATTTACTATTTATTAAAAGGATTCCAGAGCATAGTGCAAAGCTCGTGTGCCAAGCGATTCCAGGTTCCCTTTCATATTTTTGAAGTAATTAGATAATGAAAATTTTCTCTTGAGAAAAGTAAAGTTTGTTATTTTTCTCTTGATAGGAATTCATAGTTTTCTTTCATTTTATTGGAATAGATTAGAGAGCATTTAATTTTCATATATTAATTCATTTTCTTACATTAGTTAGATCTTTTCTTGCTTTCCTAGAGTAGGTTCCAAAATCATCAAAAATACAAAAACATAGAATAGCATTAGGTAAGCATCATTATAAATTGCATTCATATAAAAATTATTTTTATTTATTCAAAGAAAATACAAAAATATAGCTTGCATTTCATATAGTTACATTTGATACACAAAAATACAAAAAACCCAAAATTATTAGGAAAACTCAAAACATTCAAACCATCCATCTCATTATGAGATAATAGGTAGTCACATTCACACTAGACACAAAAACCTTGATAAGATCACAAGGAAAATATTCAAAGCAATCAAAAGTGAACCCTAGGTCAATTTTAGTCAAAGCAAGTCAACATACACCAACTTTCTTAGAACAACAAGAAAATGTTCCCAGGACTTAGAGGAGAGTGGATTGAGGTAGTTTTAGAAGAACTAGAGGAGATAAACCCAAGACCATAACTCACACAAGAGAAACAACACTTCATCAAGGTCATAGAACAAGATCAACAAATTCAACAACAAATACAAGCATTCGAAGCTAGATTACAACATGCTAGAGAAATAAATGAAGTAAATCAAGATCCATCTAGGCATTGGAATCTCAGAAACCCTAATAGAAGACAAAACACAAGTGATCCTTTGGGTCATATCATCATCTCAACAACAACTACCATAGAAAGAACGAGGCAAGTCGAAAACAACAATAGGTCGTTGATGAGGCTAGTCGCTCTTCATGAGGTTTTCCTCCCAAGCGAATAGAACAACCCCTGGGTCTCACCTCCACTTGATTGGATTTTACCATGAGAACGAGAGTGACTTGGAGGTTTCCTGAAGCAAGGAGAGGGTCCATGTGTTGTGTCAGAGCTGACTCATCCACAATTGTGCCTGTGTCACATTTCAAAGAGTATAGTACCATTAGTTACCAAGCCATAATTTGTTTTCAAACTTTTTAGGCCACCCATATTGTAGAATTAATTTCCACCCATGAAATCATATTTAAATACAACTCAATTACATTTTTGGCAGGAAATTCTTTTGTTCTTTTGTTGCTCAAGTCTTAGATTTTTGAGGTAACTAATTCTTAGTTTATTTATTATTATTTTAAATGGTAAACTTTTCTTGTCAATAAATTTTATTTGTGACTAAATTTTTGTTTTCAATTCTAAATTATGGTTAAAAATAGTTTGGAATAGATTTTTTTATATGTTTTCAGTTTATTATTGTAGAAGTCTATGCAAGGTAAATGCAATAGTATTGTTTTAAAGGAAGGATTTTTCATGTATGAAGTCATAAATCTAGATAATCTGTTTTTCACAAAAATGTTTTGCTTTCTCAAGAAAGGAATTATGTGTATATTAAATTGAATCTTTAACGTTGAATATTTTTAAAATGAGCTAATTTCAGAATTGATGCATCATTTTAGTTCTCAAACCTTATAAATTAAAAAATGCTCTTCAACATTATTTATGGTGAGAGATTTGGCCAATATTTTTATCCTTTAATGGTGAATGTACACAAATTTTGCCTCTTTCAAATATTTTTTGGTCACTTTGTTAATTTGAGATTTATTTGTGCCAAATTTTGAAACACAAATAGTGAAATATAATTGAAAATACTTTATTTCAATTCTATAATTATCAGATATACTTTCCACATGGTATTTTTATTTTTGTAGTGCTAGGAGTTTTGTTTTGATTATAATATAGGGGTTCTATTTAGGGGCCCTAGCCCTACTAAACAATATGGAAATATATATATGTATTAAACTACATTAATAGCCAAAGACCAAGCATAGCAATTAAAAGTAAGACAACCTAGATGGGAAACTATAATATCCATAGAAATGCAAAATAATTCACCATAACATTTAACAAAAATAAAAAGTCTTCACAATAGATAAGAGACAAACACTAGTGAAAATAATAGAGCTCGTCTACAACATTAATGGTGCTGGGACAATCCCCAATGTGTCATTCCCACACATTGTAGTGGATTTCCATATTCTGTAAGCCCTATTATGCACACCATTCCTAGTCATATTCATGATCTCCACATGAAGTACTTGTAGACCCTCTCTATTCTCTATCCCATGAGGTTTAGTGCCTTTCTTCACATCTACATGTTGTAAAGCATGAAAAACATTATCGTCTTCCAAAACAAGAATTGTGTATCCACTAATCACTTCTAACATGACCTTATACTAAGATAGTATTATGTTTTTCATAACTAAGGTGGTGTCCATGCAAAATTCATTGAGGGCTCTTACATGTTCCATCAATTCCAAAACCCAAAGCATTCATTAATTGTAAATCAATAACCTTTAACCCAATAAACAATTTCTTATACCACACTGCTAAAGGGGAGGCCTATTTTGCATCCTCTAGATCTTTGTTAAGCACATAATATGGATGAAGGAGAAAATCTTCCAAACTCTCCCTAACCTCCACATCCACCGCAACACATTTCAATTTCTTACGAAAATCCTACATTATGGTCCCTCTAGACCTTAGACTACTATTATCACAAAGCCCATCAGAACCTAGAATCAACTTCATCACTTTGAGTGTGCTCTTAGAAGATTAATTGAATATTATTTTAGCTATAATTCAAACACACTACCCTAGCAAAATCAATCCAATCTATTTCCCTTATGAGCCATAAGCCTTTTACCAAAACACACCACAAGGACACGACACAACCAAAATGGAATATCTCCCAAGCAATAGATGGTACTAATACACATTTCCATGACCATTTAAAACCTTGTAATCCTTTACAACACTACACCATCTTGAAAAGTAATGAATAATAATTGATCCTTTAGCTTATATGTGCAAATAGGCTAATCTCATATCTAAGACTATTTATATTAATTACTAATTTCCTAATCATGATAAGGGTGAAAGAATTGGGTAGATCAATCTAATAAAATATAATTCTTAAAATCACTCACAATGATTCACATCACCACTTTCTAGCTTAAAGAAAAAATCAATTAAAGAACCCCTTAATTTTTGAGGTAATCTACTATTGCATTTTTCTTCTTATAGTAATGGGAGAAGGAAATTTGATTGTATTTCCTAGTCTAGGATAGTAATCCCTCCAAGTACAATCACATATGGCAATGAAGGAAAAATTTCTCAAGTACTTCTATCACTATTTTTTAGCATCTTCAGCCACAAACCTATGATGTTCTAGCACATATATTTCTTTGAGGACAACTAGAAGGTCCTCCCATTCTACTTTATTATTAGTTTTAGTGCCTAGATGTGAAGATCCACCCAACAACATATGACATGACAAATTGATAATTACAAATCCAACACCACCCATGCTTGAATTACCTTTTCTTCCTCCATCAATTCGACCCCTTCTCTCAACATCTTTCATTTCTTGTTTCTATTATTTTTATTTTAATAATATCCCATGAATAAATATTATATTGCTAGTAGTTGTGTCTAACCATTACAAGTAAATAAAAATACATATTATTTTATTGTTTATTTACTCCACATTTATTATAAATTTTTTATCTGCTATGATAGTTTGTATTGGATTTTTTGATGAACTTTTGTAGTTGTAGTTTATTTATTTAGATGAAGGTTTTTATTGTTTAGTACAATACTATTATAGAAATTGCATTATATTTTTGGGTAGCTTAGAAATAATGATCTTAATAGATTGAAATAATTTTATAACTTTTATGAATTAGTGTATTCTCATGTCGTATGTGGTTACTTTTGTCTAAATTCTAGAAAATGCTTTATAAAGGGAGAGAGAGTTGACATGTAGGTTCTCTGAGAGGATCAAAATGTTATCTCAACCCTTTACAATAAGGTGCTCAGTAGATACATTTGGTGGATACTCTCTATTTTTTTTGGTTTAAAATGGCTTCTATTGTTGTTAAGTGAAGTGATATCATAAATTAGAAAGACAAATCATATGGTGGATCTACTTTAGATCAATGTAGGCCACCATACTTTAGGTCTTAGGGGCCAAGAGGGTGTGATATCCTTCCCACCTTGTTATCCTCAATGTTCACGCTGCATATAATTTGTCTTCCTCGACATTAAAATCAATAATAAGTTTCATGACACCTTACAACATAAAGTGATATACATCTTTCTCTTTTGATTTCTATCAATAGTTAGTTTTCTTTTTTTATAATCCACAAAAATTAGTCTACATACTTCTTGTCCCAATCTCTTTTAAAATTGAAAATTATTAGCTTGCATTATTCCCACTTTTTTACTCCAAATTAAAAACTAAATGACTAGCCTAACAAAATTGTAAGAGGAAGGGTGATTGTTTGAGAGCATGGGATTGTAATTTTGAAATTAGATTTAAGTGTGTTTAATTAAATTTAGATTTAGAATTATTTCAACTTGGAACCTAATGTATTACTTTGAAACATTCAATGGTTCAATGATCAAACATTCAATGGAAATTTTACACATTACCTATTCACAAAAATGGTAATAGTTCTCCTATTTATATTGGCCAAAAATTTCATTTGAATGTTAAGCTATTTAATATTTAAAAATAGTCATCATAGAAACATGAAGAAATATAAATTTTAGAGTCTTTTTAATAAATTGTTAAATACTTGGAGGCATGTAACATCATGGAGAAAGATTGGCATCAATCTCCTTTATTTTCCCTCCTTGAGTAAATGTATGCACAATCTTTCTCATAAAAATACTCTAATTAAATAGGAAGAAGTAGTGAAAAAAAAAGGAGAAAGGAAAATTGGATGGTTTACTTTTAAAAATACATTCAATAAATTTCAAAACAAACCAAATTGATGGTGGTCAACTCCATACTAATTGTATTTTATATATATATCAAAGTTGTAAATAAAATAATAGATTTTCACTACCATTTTTATTTTGTATTCTATAACCTTAAAGAAGAAAACATAAAATTTATTTAATTTTAAATATAACATTTATAAAGAGAATTGCAATTCAAAAAATAAAAATGTAATCATTACATTTAACAAATTATTAAACATGATTTTTTCTATCAACGTAAAACCATCGCACCTCCTAACAGTGCGAGCAGTGCAGCTGCTGATTTTTAAGTTGATTTTCACCCAAGAGGTATTTTGATATTTACCCAACAGCTTTGAAGCAATGGATAGACGGTGCCAGTAGATAAGAAATAGGCATAGATGATGAGCATCGGTACTTACGAGTGAGTACACAAACCAGAAGCAAATGGCCGGGTGACTGATTGTCGCACATATTTAGCATGAAGTGTGTTACCTATAAAACCCTAAATACGTGTATAGATAGGGTTTCCTGTAGTATTACATCAGTGTATAGGTACTGTTTCCTGCACTGCATGTTCGATCCGCAGCACTTGTGTTTCCTGCAGGGCTGGATGTTGGATACGAGGTGTTTCCTATAAGTATTATAAAATTGATAGAGACATCATTGGTGAGAGTGGCAGCGCTAGTGGTAGTGGTAGTAGTGGTGGTAGTGCTAGTGGTGGTGCTAGTGGTGGTGGTAGAGGTGGAGGTGGTGGTAGTATCACTGGTATTGGTAGTGTTTCCTGTAGATGTAACGCTAGTGGTAGTGCTAGTGGTAGTGGTGGTGGTATTGGTGGTGTCTACTCTAGCGTCGTCTGTTGGTTCCTCAGCAGTTGCCCTATTTCTTGTAAGGCTGCATTTTGGATCCCCCCTCTCCATCAAAATTCCAACGCCTACACTGCTTCCCAAACACACCAACACCAGTAACACTGCCACGCTTGCTTTGTAGTCACCCATCTTCTGCACTCACACAGAATAATCTTAGTCTCAGTGTTATGATTCTACATTCAAACTCAATGAAACTAAAATCCTATTTTATAATCTGCATTACTATTCAAGATATACTATACCATAGCCAGATTTGAAACATACACACAGCGCTAGCTACTTGCTCTTTGCTTGTATGCTGGATTGGCAATGCCTTTGAGATTTGTTTATAGGCACCAAGAGGTTCTACTGCTACTCGATCTCACGATTTAAATCGATATTGTAACTCGCCTTTTCCTTTCGAGCCAACTATATTCCATTGTTAGAAATTTACAGACCATTTGATGGTTATTTAGGTATCTTAGAGACTAGACCGATCTAACGTTTCTGCCCTACTGCGTCCCATGATTATGACTACTGTCGGTGAGTTGTTGATTGAAAATGAATTTCCTTTTAGACTAACGCACAAGCACTTTAAGACAATTTCCGTCATGGGAAAAGATACGGGATGCACGCACATGTGGCCCAACATTCCAATGATTTAATTTAATCCTTTTGACCCTCTTCATGGGATTCTCATTTCATATATTTAAGTATGTACTAATATGGTTATTTATTTAATTTATGTCTATCATGCACAGTTGCACTGCATTTATAAATTTAGATGATGATGAAATATTTAATATTTAATAACTAAATATTATATTGAGAGTTGGTCATTTAATAGGGAGAGTAAAAATAATATTGTCTATGTTATCTTATGTTTAAATTTTGTATTTTAGTATGTCTTACTATTTTGAGGACATTTCAAAGCATTTATGTATTTAATTAATTTTCACTCCAGTTTTTTTGGGTAGCATAAGACTCTTAAAATGGCCACATTCAAGTCTTTTACAACCATGAATTCAAATTAGATTTGTGCCACAACTTTTCTTGTTAGAAGTTTCCACTAAATACATATGTAGCATCATTTTGAGGTCAATTTAGAAAAAATAAATAAATTTCAGACATATATATATATATATATATATATATATATATATGATAATTTGACATATTTTTATGGTCTGATATTAAAGCACTAATAAATTAGTAATGTCTAATCATTTGTAGGTATATCATGGGAAATATGTGCCTCTTAAGAGTAGCATTCAAATGGATAATTTGAATCCTTCAAATAGGTTAGAAATAATATAGTGTAATCAACATTAAATCGCATTTTGAGATTTGAATTGAATTTTAATGTAATATTGTGTTTTGTGATTTTTGTTTATCTATATCTTTGTTTTCTAAATATATTAAAAAGTTAGAAGGAAAAAATGAAAAAAAATCATTTGTATAATTTCTTCATATGATTTTACTATTACAAAGTTAATATGATTTATTACAAAATTAGTATGATTTTTTAGATTGAATATGAGAGTATTAAAGTTTACTTTTCAAGCAACCCTATTAATTGTCTCTCCTCCATTAAAAATTGGAAATGATGTCTTCTATAATGAAAATGATTATGTATCATTTATCAAAATAATTTCCCTCTTAATTTGCAATTTCATTCATTTGACTATTAAAACTATTAATATCTCTTTAACTTCCAAGTGATTGTTTTTTTTGTCAAATTGTTTAGGTTACCCATACTACAAAGTACTTTCCACCAACCAAATCATATTGAAATACACCTCAACTATAGTTGTCCAAAATAAATGTATTTATTATTTTGTTGCTCTCATGTTGGATTTTCAAGGTAAGATTTGTAATTTTGTTTGGTTATTTATTTTGAAAATGGTAAGATTTTTTTGTCAATTAATTTTCTTAGGGGACTAAATTTATTGTTCAATTTTAAATTATGGTTACAAATTGTTTTGAATAGATTTCATATGCATTTCCAAATTGTCCTTGTAGAAATTTAGAAAAGGTGAATAAAGTGGTATTTTTTTAGTAGAAATATTTTTCATGTATGAAGCTGTAAGTTTGGATAAATGTATTTAAAAAAAATTGATTTTTCAAGCAAGGAATTGTGTGTCAACTTAAATTTAATCTTCAATATTGAAATCTTCTACAATGAGCTCCTCTCACAGTTGATGCATCATTTTAGTTTTTCAAAACCTTATAAATTAAAAAACAAGCCTATTTATGGTTAGATTTTTGGCCTATCTTTTTAGCTTGTGATAGTGAATTTGTGTAAATTTCTCTTCTTTAAAATATGTACAATCATTTTATTAATGATTTTTTCTATGCCAAATTTTGCAACATGAATGGTGAAAGCTAGTTGAAAATGTCTTATTTCACTTCTTCATTTGTTGGATATACTTACCACGTCACCATTTGACTATTGTAGCATTGGTATTTTATCCAACCATTATATCTAAAATAGATATGTATTGTTTTATCACTTATTTGCTACAGATTTATTATAAAAATGTTTACATGCTCACAACTAGTGTTGGGTTTTCTAATGAAATTTTGTAGTTATAATTTACTTATGAAGATGAAGGATAGTATTATTGAGTAGAATCTTATTACAAAAATTTTACTATACTTTTGGGGTAATTTATAAATAGTATCTTAACAAAATGAAATAATTTTACCTTTGGGGATTATTTTACCCTGATGTTTTAAGTGGCTATTTCTATTTGAATTTTGGAAAATGCTTTACAAAGGGAAATGGAGGTGGAATGTGGATTATGTTAGAGGGTCAAACACTATGTCAATACCTTACAAGAAGGCACCAAGTAGATACATTTAGCATATGATTTCTTCTATATTTTTAAAAATGACTTATACTATCATTAAGTGAAGTGATATCATAAATTGGAAGGATAGAATATGATGGATCTACTTTAGATCATAGGGTACCATACTTTAGGTCTAATAATGAGCAGAGATGGTGTGATATCCCTACCACCTTATCTTTCTCAACATTTATGCCAATAATCTATCTTCACTAACATTAAAACCAATAATTTGTTTAATGGCACCTTACAACATAAAGTGATGACATCTTTCTCTCTTGTTTTCTATCATTAGTTTTTATTTTTGATATTCCAACACAAAATTAGTTTACATAATTCTTGTCCCTATCTCTTCTAAATTCAAAATTATTGAGTATTATTCCCACTTTTTACTTCAAATTAAAAATTATATGACTAGCCTAAAAAAGTTGTAACAGGTAGGGTGATTGTTTAAGAGCATAGGATCAAAATTTTGAAATTAGATTTAATTGTGTTTAATTGAACTATATATGCAAAGAATAAAATAGATGTTCTATTTATCATAGAATTATTCATACTTAGAACCTAAGGAAATATTTTGAAACATTCAATGGTTCAATGATCCAACATTCAATTTTTCAATTTTACACATCATCTATACACAAAAATGGTAATAGTTATCTTATTTATATTGGCCAAAAATCACCTTTGAATGTTGAAATATTTATGTTTAAGAATAGTCATCATGAAAACATGAACAAATATAAACTTTGGAGTCTTTTTAATAAATTGTTAAATAGTGGAAGGTACGTAATATTATGGAGAAAGATTGGCATCAATCTCCTCCCTTTTCCCTCTTTGAGTGAATGCATACACAATCTTTCTCATAAAGATACTCTAATTAAATAGGAAAAAGTAGTAAAAAAAGGTCAAAGGACAATTTGATGATTTACTTTTAATAATACATTCAATACATTGCAATGTAAGCAAAATTGATGGTGGTCAAACTCCACACTAATTATATTCTATATATTATAGTTGTAAATAAAATAATAGATTTTCAATTTTGTACTTCTTAAAAAAACATAATATCAGTTTAATCTTAGATATGACATTTATGAAGAGAATTACAATTCAAAAAAAAAACTTATAATAATTAAATATAACAAATTGCTGAACATGATAAAACCATTGCACCTTCTAACAGTGCAACTGCTAATTTATAAGTTAATTTTCACCAATCTTGGTGAAAATTACACTGTAGAAGTATTTTGATATAGCATCGGTACTTACGAGTGAGGACACAAACCATAAACGAATGGCCGGGCGAGTGATTGTCGCACATATTTAGCATGAAGTGTGTTACCTATAAAAACCTAAATACTTGTATACATAGAGTTTCCTATAGTATTACATCATTGTATGGGTATTGTTTCCTGCACTGCATGTTCGATCCGCACCAGTTTTAGACGCTGTGTTCCCTGCAGAGCTGGATGCTGGATCCGAAGCGTTTCCTATAAGTATCATAAAATTGGCAGAGACTCCATTGGTGAGAGTGGCAGCGCTAGTGGTGGTGGAAGTACTGGTGCTAGTGGTAGTGCTAGTGGTAGTGCTGGTGGTGGAGGAGGAGGTGCTACTGGTATCATCTGCATTGCTAGTTTTTCCTGTAGATTGAAAGCTAGAACTAAAGGTATCCATAGTGGTAGTGGTATTGGTTATGTCTACTGCAGCGTTATCTGTTGAATCCACACCAGTTGCCCTGTTTCTTGAAAGGTTGCATTTTGGACCCCCCTTCGCCATCAAAATTCCAGTGCCCACATTGCTTCCCCAACACACCAACACCACTAACACTGCCACGTTTGCTTTGTACTGACCCATCTTCTGCACTCACACAGAATAATCTTAGTCTCAGTATTATGCTTCTACTTTCAAACTCAAATGAAACTAAAATCCTATTCTATATTCTATATTCCTACTCAAGATATAATATACCATAGCCAGATCTGGAACATACACACAGCGCTGCTTGCTCTTTGCTTGTATGCTGGATTGGGCGCAATGCCTTTGAGATTTGTTTATAGGCACCAAGAGGTTCTACTGCTACTCGATCTCACGATTTAAATGGATATTGTAACTAGCCTTTTCTTTTCAAGCCAACTATATTCCATCGTTGAAATTTAAAGGCCGTTTGACGATTAGTTTGGTATCATAGAGGCTAGACCGATTTAATGTTTCTGGCTTAACAAGACGCGTACTCCGTCTATTGATTATGATTACTGTCGGTGAATTGTTGATAGAAAAGGAATTTCCTTTTAGACTAACGCACAAGCACCTAAGACAATTTGCGTCTTTGGAAAAATACGGGATGCACGCACATGTGGCCCAACATTTCAATAATTTAATTTAATCCCTTTGAGCCTCTTCATGGGATTCTCATTTCATATATTTAAGTGTCTACATAAATGGTTATTAATTTATGTCTATCTTGCACAATTGCACTACATTTATAAAATTAGATGATGAGAAATATTCAATATTTAATAAATAATAAATATTATATAAAGTATTGGTCATTTTATATGGAGTAAATATACTATTGTTTACATTATCTTATGTTTAAATTTTATTTCTTAGGTTTCCCTTGAGTTGTACTCATGTCACACTACTTTAGGGGGATATTTTAGAGAGTTTGTGTATTTAATTAGCCTTCACTCCCACCTTTGGGTGGTGTAGGGCTCTTATAATGGCCACATCCAAGTCTTCTACAACCACTGTTACATTAGGCAACAAAGATGGTGTTGATATCCAATTCAAGAAATTCTTTTCATGGCTTTATCTATTACTATTTAGCCCTTCATGTTTACAAATAATCTAAGAAATGTAAATAAGGGCTTTGTGTTGTGCTTATAGCCTCATACATTGTGAACTCTACTTTTAAATCTTGTGCTCTCATTTTCTTGCTAAAGACATATGTAGTTTGTTTCCTTTAATGTATAGTACCATATAGCATGGGGGCATGTCCCTAGCACATGTCTCATATTATTCTAGTTTTTTGTACTTACTACATAGCCCCTCCTATTGTTATATTGCCATTCTTTTAGTTCTATAGTATTTCTTGTTGATGGGCAGATTGATACATGCAACATAGGTAGAGTGAAGATCACCATACCTCTCCTAAAAAGATAATTGTTCCTAAAATCAATTACCTCTAAGGTGTTGGGAGTTGGGTCACAACCATACTGTGAAAACTTAGTAGTCAATGTGGTTTCTTTGTTCGAGGGGCCTAGTATAACTAAATCAATCTAGATTATGCTTAATCTAAATCCTACTCTATTGATTTGTAAGAAAAAGAAAAAAAGATTAAAGTTATGCAAGAAATATAGTGAGTGCTTTCAATAATAAACCTTTAATAATGAAAACCTGAAAAATTAAATTAACTATAATGTTTAGATTAGTTTGTAACTCTATTATTCTCATCACAAGTGCAAGATTCTAAGGAATTTCAATGAGAAGCAAGAATAAATACATACAATCACTCTATTTCACATGTAGGTTTATATATATTAAATCCACAACTCATTCACATAAAATTTATCATTAACATCTAATGTTTCATCTAATAATCAATTATTGAAGAGAAAGAGTTTAGGCACTACACCGTGCATGAACTAATAAATTTGAAGAAATAAGAACGATTTCATTGATTTTTGATAAAAGTGGCTACAATCCCAGCAAGATGCTACACTAGAACCTGGTTCTCTCCTTCAAATATCTCCTTGTATATATTGAATGATAAAAAAAAGCAAACCCAACTTATGCAATTCTAACTACGATGCAAAATCTTAAAAAAACTTCTCAGACCCTTTTACAAGATAGGCGTGAGCCTTTTAGAAAATAAAGAAGCTCAAATGGCTAAGTTTAGAATTGGAGTGGACTGTCTTGAAATACTCATGCAATGTTCCATCTTTTGCTTCACGCATGCAAACTAGAAAAACTAGTAGAATACTTTTCCAAATTTGGATTATAGTCATGTAGATATTCTAACATGTACATGCAAAGATATAGCTCACTCAAAATTAGGAACCACTTTATAATTACAGTGGGACGCTTTACAATGCCTTCAAAGAACAAATTAAATTAATACTAGTTGTTCCAAAAATAGCAGCGAAACCTCTAATTTGAAATTCCCAACAAAGAAGTGCCTTTGGTGCCTTGTCGTTGCTTGTATCCTTCAAGATCTGCTAGATAATTATTCAATCTATCTTTGTCGGGTCCATCCAGCCATTCTAACCTGAATTTGCACTCAAAACTTTTATGAGAAAAATTAATTTGGGTCTTTATCAGCTGAACATCTTTCTCAATTATCCTAAAATTAGCTTTAATAATCTCCATGCATTTATCCAAAGCAGTTTTATCAAAACCTAGGGCACTATTTAATTCATCCTCCATTTTCTTCTTGAGAGTCTCTTTAATCACTATTACTGTATCCAGCTTATGTTTATCTTTCAATAACAATTTAGGACCTATGACATCCTACACAAAATGTTCAAAATTGCTTATGGCCTAGAACATGTCTTTCTGTGATTGCAAGATTTCATCCTTATATTTTGTCATAAATCTATCTTGAAGTTGATTATATTAGCACACTTGCTAACAAAATTTGGTTCCTCATCCTGAATAATTCCCTCAACATGCAATTCTAATGAACTCATCTTATTTGATTCTTTTAGATGCTTGAGATTTTTCTCATATTGACTTTCTTGAACACTGAGGTTTCTCATAAATGATTTTATCTCCTTTTTCAAATGATAAGATTGTTCATACAATGAGTACCTTGGTCTAAGACCTTATTTGCTTCTTCAAAAAACTAGGATACCCATTAATTAATTGTAGTTGATCTTTTCTTTATTAATTGCAAAGAATGTACTTCTTGTTTTGTCATTAAAATTACATTATCAGAAGGTATTACCTCTTGTTGGGACATAGGCATGATGAGCTCCTTGAGAAAAATATTTCTTTGTTCTGACTGCAGTTTTAGCTCCTATTTGGTTTGTTTGTATTTATCAATCTTGGAGACCATGTATGTACTGCACACCCCAGAGAAGCAATTTCTTCTACCCTTGTCTATTTTCCCAAACTTACCTTGAATATCTTATAATATTCAATAGAACAATCTCTATCATCTTTGTTTACCAAGGGTGTCGCTATCTCTACTATTCCTTCTCCCAATTCATTAATCTAGAAGGTATAAAGGGTTCTTTCTTTCTTTGGAGTTCTCACCTTCTCAACGTAAACTATCATGGCTTGTCAATTTAGTGGCTTAACCACTACCTTTTGTCTCTTCTCCAAGTTTAACATGAGCCATGTGGGGATAACTAGGTCCTCATGAGAAGCTTCATCATCTTATCCTATCAATTCTTTTTCCGTATGCTGATTTTCCTAATCCAAGACTTCTTCATCTTGGGTTCCCTCCTCTTGATGATCTTCCTTTCGAGGAACCTCCTTAACTATTTCCTCTTCCCTAAGGACATTTACCAATGATTCCTCTATATGCTTAGTCTCCTTTTCAATTATTTTTACTTGTTTCTCTTATTCTTTCTAGCTTAAGGCTTCTTCTACCTTATCTTGTACAAGCATTTATTCTTCTCGTTGCAGTTGCTTTGGAGGGTTATGTCCTAACAAGCTAAGGTATAGTTAATCTTGATCTATTTCTTCATGTAAATCCTCCCTGTAAGTTGTTCCTAGTTATTCTCTTCATCTTTACCCTGTTCTGGAGCTATGGAAGCTTCCTTTTCAATATTCATTTGATCAAATTCCTCCTCCTCTATTGGGGTTTATTTATTAATATCCATTTGTAAAATCTCTTCCTCTATAGTTGCATTTTAGAATAATAGGCCTTGTTGATCCTAAATATCCTCCTCAAGGGTTTCTTTCACTCCTTCCTCAAGGATTTCTTCTTCTTGGCTCTACTCTAGAGGAGGAGTCACATGTGGTTGAAGAGGATCCTCATGCACCTAAATAGTAGGAGAGGGTAGTGGAGTGTGTAGTATTTGTACTTCTTCATCTATAACTTGTTTCACCACTTCTTCTTGTGCTTTTTAACTTCTTTTGATTGTACTATTGGAGAAGATGGATCAGTACTTACATGGTGAGTAGGAGAAGGTGTCCTCTCTAGAGACTTAACTTGTTCCCATGCAGGCTCTTGAATATTTGATAATTTTGCTAATGCCTGGTCAAGGAATTGGTCAAGTGCAACTTGGGTTGGGAGGACTTGCACTAGAGGGACAATACCTAGTCCAGCTACTATCCCTGCATTTGTAGCATCATATGTAACCTTTTCCTTGCACAAGGCTTCTTGCAAGTACTCTAGAGTTATGTCACCCACAACTCCCCTCATCTTCCCTTTACCTATATCTTTCTTACTTTTCTATTAAACCTTAGGATCTGAGGGAGTTGGTTCTTCAACCCTTTTTCTTTTATGTTTCTTCTCCTTCCCTTTTGGTTTTACCTAATTGTGCAATTTTGGCATCCAATCATGAGATGTTGAAATCCAAGATTGTTTTGTTGATTGATTCCACTGATAATTTTTTCTTTAAAGATGAATTTATGCTAGAAAGTGGATCATTATTAGCCCTTTTTAAATCAGAAGTGAGATTTAAAATTTGGTCATCATCTGAGAGCTTTGGAGGGATATCTTCTTTAATTTTAAAAGTTTTTATTTGAAAGGTAGTTAACCTATAGTAGGTCCTTTTTCTTACCTCAAAGTCATCGTTGCGATTGGCCCAAAAATCTTGTACATAAATGACTCACGATCACCCACAGTGCCTAATAAGGTTGATAGACCTTGAAGTTCATGGCTTCTAACTCCTCATCAGTTGCCTTTGTAGAATTAATAGAAGAATATGAATAAAATCTAAAATAAAAAGGGTATTGCACACTTGGCTTATGCTTTTCTTGTAATTTTAGATGTACTTGGAGGATTTTCCTAGAAAACTCCAACAAAATTACCTTATCACTATAGTATCTAGGTGGGAGGTAGGGTGCTTTGTTAAACCTAGATACTCTGATGTATGTGGTCCTTGGGAACTTGATGAACGACTGACCCCATCCCTTTATGAGTGTCATTGCCTCAACTGACATATGCACATTAATGTCTCCTATCAAATTTCTAATAATGGTGAAGAGGAAGGCCTCGTTAACCCTTTTTACATATGCACATTAATGTATCCTATCATATTTCTAATAATGGTGAAGAGGAAGGCATCACTAACCCTTTTATAGTGCTTTTGGATTGTTCTCAGTTTCAATTAGGGATAGAAATCCCATACCTTGTTCTGCTTTGCAGCTTCCCACATGACTCCTTTGTTACCCAGACTAGGGAAGTGAGAATGTTTGGCTAGAAGATACATGGTGTAAGAAGCCATGGTTAACTTCTTATCATTAATGATAGTGGTCAATTGGGCATGTATTTTGTCACTTACAATTTGCGCCTAGTCAAAGAATTATTCTTTCCTAAGAATCACATTGATATATTAGAAAATCCAATGTTGGTAGAGCCCTGCATCAATTTTTTCCATAGCTCTATTCAACAAAGTGATCATGTCCCCAATCTATGCTTGTAAGTATGATCTGGTTAAATTCTTGGGGATCTTGGCAACTAATTTCCTCTCCTTGAGGAGCCAATATCTATTCAACTATTTGCAATTATCCACCTGCTGGTCTTCAAAATTAGTTTGGGATTGTGTCTTCATCAACATTACTGCCTTTGCATGATGTGGAAGATCAAAGGTTAACTTGATCATGGGAAGAGTGATATCCAAACTTATTATTCCTTATGCATCATATGACCTCCTGTCCACTAGATGATAAGCTTGATAACAAGCTAAAATTGGTTTTGGAAATTGTACTTCCATTGGAAAACTTGCTACATGGGCTAGTCCTAGTCCAACTAGGATTTTTGCCCTAGGTGTAGGTGCATTTCAAAAGATGTCTTGGTGAAATTGCTCAGGGATCACATCGCCTAAGTCTATATTTGTTATGTTTTGAAGAGTTGAGGTAATCTTTGATGCCCTTGGAGCTCCCTTGGACTCATACTTCATGGTTGTAGGTAATTTATCCAACTTTTTAGTCATTTATATGTGCCTAAAATACCAATAAAATCTATTAGATTTGTGAAATTTTGAGTGTTGTAGTGTCTTTTAGGTTATTGGGTTCTGGGAGGACACATGGATTTGGAACCGAGTGCTCAAGTGCCAAGAAAACCTGGGATTCCAAAGTGTTCTAGTTGTTGGAAGAGGTTAGAAAATTGGAGGGATTGTTGACATTTGGATTAGGTGCAAAAGTGCTTGGTGACCCCAGATTTGTGGAGTTCAGGAGAATATTAAGTCTTGAGAATCAGGGATCTGAGAGAATCATAGACACCAAGACCATGGTATCACATTAGCAAGACTCAAGAAACTGGGAGGATCGAGGACAATAGGACAAAGTGCAAACATTCCACTGGAACCTGAAAGTCTGACAAAATTTATTTACTCTAAATGGCAGGCAACCTTGAAAGTGGGGGATAAGGGTATACTCCACCCAACACACTCACAACAAAAAATGAACACAATCAACTTTATAAACATACAAATTCATGGAAACTTCACGTTATTGAATAAGAAACTGCTTCACAAAAATGTTCACAAAATGCATACAAAGGGCATTCTAACTGAATGTACACACCCAAGGGTCTTGTGACCTCTTGTTATAGAAACATGGGCTATCTTAAAATAGAAATATCAGACTTATAGAGTCTTAGCAATTTACAAGAACAAAATAATCAAACTTTATGTCAAAGAACCTGCAATTTGGAGCCCAAAAATACATTTCTGGAGCTTCAAAAGGGTACTATTTTCCTCCCTTTGAGTTTTCCATGAACTATAGCTAAAAAATATCTTTAATGTATTTCTTCTATCTACATTCCACTCTCTTGGTTGTTCAAACTTTTATTTCCCACTTTTTCCTCCATTTCACTACTTCGAAACTACTAAAAATAAGCCATCAATACACATGGGCACCACCTTGCGTAACTTCCACCATTTAATTATTTTTCCTACATTCTTTGGGAAGTGTAACTCCCATTTAGGCACCTCAATGAATCCAACTATCCTTTTTTACTATTAGGAAAATAATCAAATTTTAAAATTGAAAAATTAGATATCACAACTTCCGGGAGCCATAACTTTTGATCTGGGTACCCAATTGACAAACTATTTGATGTGTTGAAAAGGTCATGAAGATATATATCCAACCATAACCTATGGTGCTAGTTAGAGAAATTCTAGACATATTTTTGGAGCCAAAAAATGGCCTTTAGATGCCCCAAACTTGACTTTGAAACATTTTTAGGTTTCTCAAAAACTACAGACTTTAATATATTTACACCCAGACATTACCTTGGGTTGAAACTCACCTAGAATGTTCATTTGGAAATTTTGTAACTTTCAAGAAAGTTTTGGGCCCATACATGGTCAAATGCAAGCTTTCTAAAAATAGAAACCCTGATAATTTTAACCTTACTAGAAACTTTGGATGTTCTAAATCATTCTCCAAGAAATTTAAAAGGAAATAAGCTTCATGGGTACATATGTAAACACAAAATTAAAAGGAAATAAAACCAAAACATTTTTTTGTTGATGCAAGATTGCTCTTACACCTCTAGATGCTCCTACATCAATAGGGGACCTAAGGATCTTTGGACAAATGTCCAACATCCTTGATAAAACTCAGATTCCACACTTAGCTTAAAATACTTAGTTTATTTTGTTGGGTTTCTAGGATTTGGTAGGACCTTAGGACAAAACTACAATGGATGTGGGGTCTGAGAAACCAAAAGGATAAGGAACATTTGGATCAAATTCCAAGGTGCATGAAAATTTTGAAAGCCCAAGTCTATTAAGTTTAACTCCATATGGGTGGGATTTCAGAATCTGAAAGGATCTAAGGACCTCAGACTATTTTAAAAAGGTTTTGTGGCATGACACAAACTTGGAAAAGGATTTTCAAGGAAATCTAAGGAAAAAACTACCTAACTCTAATAGGAAATTCAAACCTAACCTTAGTTGAAAAACTTAACCTAGTAAAATTAAAGAAAGCCCTAGGTCATGATTCAAAAAAAAATTTGGATAAGGGGAACAAACACCAAATGAAAAAATAGAAAATACAAGATAAGAAACATAAGGATTCAAGAAGTAAATCTAAAGAAACAATGAAATGAAGAAATCAAAACACAAAGGAACCAACCTAGAAATTGTGGAGGCTGAAAATGAACATTTTATCTCATGACTCTTTTAATCTCTAGGCACAATATTCTTCACAAATCACACAAATCCAAGAATAAATACGAGTGTTTGATAACAAAGAGTGTTGGGTTGCACTCTTGAGCTTAAAATTTCAAATTTTGGAATGTAAAATGTGAAGAGGAAAATGAAAATTGATTATATAGGGTCTCGTTCAATGCATACGTACACCATAAATACTTCCAATGTTGTAGAAAATAGAAGTCCAGAAGGACCAAGGGCATTAGAACATAGTTTCGAGGTGCATGAGTTCTTTGTAACTTTGAAAGTTTAACAAAAAGAAAAAGAAAACAAAGGATCAAGTGGAAAGAGGAACCCAAAAGGGACATGGAACAAAGTTCCAAAGTCCTGAAAACTGTCAGAAGTCCAAACCTTCAAAAAAATAAGGTGGGGTAGGAACTTCGATAGGACCCAGTATCTTGGGGTTTTGGAAAACTTCAACACTTTAAATAAAAGCTTGAAAACAAAAGGCAAATTCCTAAAACTAAAGAAAAATCAAAATCAAAGATCCTAAAAGTGATAAAAAATGCAAAAACACTCAAGGATCAAAAGAAAACAAAGAAATAGAAAAAACAAAAGGGGGTCCCCATTTACTAAGAAAAAAATATGGGGTGTGTATGCAAGGCATAACAAATGACAACTCTACTAAGAAAATGCTATCAAGTATTTTAAGATATAAAGCCTTTCATATTTTTAGAATCCACAGTTTGAATTTGTTAAAAATAATCAATAAAAATACAAACTATATAAAAGAAATGGTCATCACAAAGCTCTTGGAACAAAACCAAAACATACAAGTGTGTGTAATTGACTCATTCCCTTCTAGAAGTGTCACTAAAATCATAATGAACTCAAGTTTTCCCCAAGCTACATGGTTATAGTTACATTTTGTACATGATTCCCATGAATGGGTTTTCATCATGGTACTTGTCCAAGGAACCATAGGAATGGTTTTCACCATAGGATGATTTTTTTTCTTTACATTTGACTTTTTTCTCCTTTTTTGTTTCTCTTTTGAACTGATTGAATGATATTGATAACCTAATATTTATAAGGTATAACCAATCTATTTCCATCTGATATTGATTGACTTGGATGCTCTTTCCTTCATATGTCAATAGTAACCTGCCTGGAATGATTGATGTGTTAGGTCCTAGTGCTTATGTGCACTCCATTTAGTATTATTGTGATCCTTGCTGATAACAGAGTTAGCCTTATCTAAATGCTTACATCTTGATAGGGTACCATCATAAACCTTATGGGAAATTGGATTTAGAATGTATGGTTGCTAGGAATTTGGAGTGTGATTATGGATTATGTATGGGGATGTGATATGCAAAATTAAGTGGATAAAGGTTACAAGATTTAGATGAATAGTTTGAAGAATTAGGTTTGGCTTGATGATTCTTGACTTTCTATACCTAGGACAATGGATTATGTTATTTGGATCATGGATTTGGATGATAACTAGGACCACCATTAGTATAGCTTATGTGCTTAAAGATTGATAGAGATTCATTGTATGACATGTATCTTTTAGGCGTAACTTGATGTTGTGAGTAGCTGCTTGATCTAGATATTATATTTCACTAAATTGGATAAGTCCACTTTTCTTGGACTATATTTCCTTTATGTAGTTTCCCTTGATTTTTCAATGTATGCATCTTTGATTTGGATTTTATGCTTCAGATGCTTTATAATTTGGTTGGTTCAATTTGACAAATCTAAAAGGTGGAAGGCAAAGTTGAATGATAGTGATAAAGGAAGTGGAAGAAAGATAGGTATTGGAAGTGGAATGAGGGGGGTGAAGAACTATAAATGGTTCCTACCTTGATGTTCCTATGAGATAAAGTTGCCTCAATTACCATTGAAATATCACTAACACCATTCGATTGTTTGGAAAAATTGTATCTAATGCTTTGACTATAACTATTGTAGATTGGGAAGGACTCTTAAATACTCTACTGATGAAAAGGCCCAATCCTTCTCCTTGATAAATTCATGCTCTCAGAAATCTTGTATATATGTTTTTATCCTAAAGGTGTGTGTCTAAGAACTACTATAATTTGCTATTGTTCTTTTTGTAAGAAAATCTTATCTTGGTGAACTAGATAGTATGCTTGTTCCTCCCATTATATATTGTGTCATGCTATGACCATTTGAAAGCTTAGTGGTCCTCTACTCAAGGATATGGCTAAGTGAATATTTGAGCAATAATCATAAACCACAGTGATCCTCTTGAAAGAAATGTAAACTTTACATTTTTCACTTAGGGAAAAGAGTACTACATCTGATTTAATCTAGCTTTTGGAATTATTAAGATGTGATAAATGATAATAGATTTTCAGTAGTATCCCGTAAACTCTATAATGGCTAAATCCTTTATAGAATTTAGTGTTCTAAATCTTTTAATGAATGAAAGTAAACTAAAGTCTCAAAATAAATGGTGGGTTGGATAAAGAATACTTAATAGCACACTCTTAGTAAAAGTTGATGTCTAATACTACTTGCATATAAAGTGAATCTTGTACTCATAAAATGAGGAAATACCTCTTGAAAACAAAAGAAAAAGCCCAATAAAGAAAATTAGAAAAAAATGACAAAACAAGAAAACAAGGAAAATAGAAACCTATTTTAACTATAATACACATGGTTGTCATATTACCATTAAGGACTGAAGTAATGTTTGAGATACTGACAATTTAAAAGTAATGGAATAGGATCTCCATTCAAAGAACTAATCTTAAAGGTATTTTATCCTAGAATATCATATATTTGCATATCTACCTAGCCAAAGTTTCTCAATTTTTTTATGATCTCCCTTCTTCTCTTTGGTTTTATCTCAAAAAAAAACTTAGTCTGATATTGTTGAATCTTTTACTTTAGATATTTTATCAGATCACTATTTGACTACTACCTGATGTTTTACAAAATGTTGCAGGGCAACATCTCTCTTCTCATCAAGACTCAAAAGATTAAAAATCCTATCAAGACTCAAAAGATTAAAAATCCTAGCCTTAACCTTGTCTTCATTTTCAATATAGTTTCTCACAAATTTGAGGACCACAATCTATAGGTTTATAGGGAAAAAAGATTTAAACCATAGAATAGATGATAGGGTGAATTTCCTAATGAAGGTTTGACTATAGTTCTATCTACCCATAAGGTAAACTTTAGTTGGGTATGCAAGTCTTTAGGGTTTCTTTCTAGAAATTTCTTAATAATGTCAAGCAAATTTTTGTTAGTCAATTTAGCAACTTCATTACCTTGAGGATAATAATTGGAATAAAATTTTAAAATCACCTTATGCTCAAAATACCATTGCATTAATTGCACATAATAAAAAGCAGGGTCATTGGCACATACTAGAGTGAAGGACATGCCAAACCTTGTAATGGTACATTCTTCTAAGAATTTGATGACAACCTCTGTGGTGTAGTTGTTACATGGTTGAGATTCTATGTAGTGAGTGCAATAGTCTGTTGTTGTCAATCTGAACTTGTGACCCATAGAAGAATTTTGGTTAATAACACTAATAAAATCCAAGTCCAATTGGGTAAATGGTCTTACTTCATATACAGGATGTAGTGGAATTGCAATATTCCTTTCTCATTAGGCAACAATTTGACAAATATGACATTTCCTCATGTGTTGATGAGCATCTCTAAAATATGAGGCCAATATTATCTTGCTCTAAAAATTTGATGTGCAGTAGAATCTCCAAAACCATGCCCTATACGATACTTACCATGAAATTCTAAAAAAATTGGGTTTGACTCAAGCTGATCCAGGCATCTCAAATATGTCCCCTCATAATTCTTCCTATGTAAAGCTCCGCCTTTAATCATGTAATTGGAGCTTTTTAGCCTCAATGCCCTTCTTTGTGTGGAATTCAATTTTTTTGGACATCTGTTGTTTAAGAGAAAATATACTATATCCTTATACTAATCATCTTTCATGATAGAACCAACTGTATATTGCTGGTAGCTAATTTGTGGATACAAATCAGCCATAGATCGAGAGAGTCCTTGTCCTCTGACAAGTTTCATAGGCTAAATTTCTAGGTCAAACTACTATAGAATATCCATCCACTTTCCTCTTCTTTCTCCTAGTTCACTTTGCATAAAAAATGATTTAATAGCCTGATCTAGAATAATGGTAAACGTCTTACTTCTCAAGATGCAATGTCAAAATTTATTGACTACTCTTACTAATGGAAAATCTTTCTTATCAATGTAGGGATACCTAAATTCTACATTTTTAAAAGGAGAACTCAATAAGGCTATAGGTATTTCATCTCCAACTTCCTTCTTCTATGTTAAGGCAGCTGCACAAGAATGTTCATATGCAAAAGAATATATGAAAAATTGTTGTGTATAATTTGGACTGATTAAGACATGGGCTTCAAAGATGGATTGTTTAATCTGAGTGAAGGATGACTTAGCTTCATTACTCCATTCAATTTTGACATCTTTTTTCATCATATCATTTAAATCTTTAACCATCTCAACAAAACTAGTAATGAATTTTTTGACAAAATTGATTTTGCCAAAGAAAGATTTAATCTATTTTTTAGTACTAGGCATTGGCAACTTCAAAATTGATTCTAATCTTTCGAGATCTATGGGAATTCCCTTTTCTCAAATTACATACTCTAGTAATTTTCCTTCATTTACTAAAAAAATGTATTTCTTTGGATTCAAAGATATACCATATTGTTTGTATCTTTGAATTATTTTTTGTAAATTTGTTTCATGATCACGTTTGTTCTTAGAAAAACTATCCAATCATAGATATAAATGATAATGCATTTTCATACCAAATCTATGAAGGCTATGTCCATAGCTTTTTGAAAGGTTTTCCTTATATTTATTAGACCAAAAGACATCCTCCTGTAAGTGAAAATTCCCCATTTTGTTGTGAAAGAAGTCTTCATTCTATCTTCATATTTGAGAAGAACTTGATTGTAGCCAGAATATCCATCTAAGAAGGACATCATTTGAGACCCATTGACTATTTAAAGTACTTCATCTAAGGAGGTAATGGATAATTATCCATCTATGATGCTCTATTCAGATTTCTTAAATCAACATAGAGTCTTAAATCTCCTTTTTTATTTCTTACTAGAACTAGGTTAGCCACCCATGTGGAATACCTAATAAGGAAGATAATTTTTTCTCTAACAATTTTTGGACTTCTTCAAAAATTAGTGGTTCTGAAAGAGTATGTACAGGCCATTTTTTTTTCCAAAGGGTTTGATATTTGGCTTTAGAGGAATGGTATGAGTAATAATTAAAGTATCTAAAGTCTTAAGGTCTTCATATCTATAGGCTATCACCTCCCTATAATATTTCAAAGCTCTAATTATATCCTCTCTTTTTGAGGTTACTTGCTTTTATTATGAAGATATTTCTTATCTCATTATTCTTTCCCAAATTGTAAGACTCATATTTTCTTCCCTCTAAATTAGAAGGTATGATTTGTTTTACACGAAGTTCTAAATCAAAAATTCTCTCTAATTCTACCATTCCTTTTGGGATATTATTTGTTCTCAAATTGATAACCCCTTCATCATCTTCCTTGAAAGGATCTCTATCTGATTCATCAACAATCTATCCTTCAAAAACCTAAGTGTTAGTGATAAATTCTAGAATATGTTGATCATCTTGAAATACTTGGAGATTTCTTGTGTTGTCTGGAACTCTTGGATTTGGCACTAATTCTACTAAGAATATTCACAACCATGATTGAGTCATGGGTTCTAAGGCACTAGCTGCAACAACCAATGCATCTAAGATATGGTTTTTTCTCTTATGAATTAACTTAATGTCAAATGCATCAAAATCTTTGATTAGGCTCCAAACTTTATTTCTATATGCAGCTATCCTTTTGTCATGACAAGCATACCAAGTCCTCACTTGTTTGACCAGTAGTTTTGAATCTCCTAGTACGTGTCAAACATAGCACCTTTTTGATGAGAAATAATTCTCCCCTTATTAAAGCTTCATACTTAGCCAGATTATTAGTGTAGTTTACTGCAATCTATATGAAGCGAAGTAGGAACTACATTTAGGACTAACCAATTCTACCCTATCCTTACTACCTTGTTTAGATTTTGAACCATATAATCTAAGTGTCCATATTTGATGATCTTGAAGGCTTTTATTTTTATTAGTAGTCTTTTGATCAAGTACTTGTAAACTAAGCACATCTTCTAATAATATTGTTATGTCAAGTATTCCATCTTTGGGAATTTCTTCAGAGTATTCAATTTCTTTGACCTACACTATCAAATATTCATTTGAGTCATTCAAATCTACGTACAATCTATCCCAAAGTGTTTCTGAAAGTATAGGTGAACCATTCTCTTGTACCAATGTGACATTACAGTGTATTTGAGAAAATTCAGGTTGTAGTTGATTTGTTTCTTCTACATTCCAAGTCTAGTTTTCCAAAATTCTAGACATTTTTATTTTGATCATGTCTTCCTCATAAATGGCATGTTCTGAATCACAAGAATCTTCAGTGGCAGCGATGTAATATGATTTAGAAAATTATGACTCTAGGATAATAGAGTTAACTTCTTGAATGACATTCAAACATAATCCACATGAAAGTTTAGAGTGATTTTGATGATGGATCCTACTCCAATTATGAAGTAGTAAATCCATAATACATACCTCTTTTCCTAGAATGTTCTTATCTGAAATTAGCCTTCATACAAATCCTTGAAATCTATGATCAAAGGGGAAATCACTTGAGGTTCCAATCCCCTCATATGATATTTCAGGTCTTTTCTTAGTAGGAGTCTCTAGATACACAAAAGTTGTTAAGATCTCATCCACCTTGTATACTCCTAGCTCAACCTCTATTTATGAAACTTCATTTGGATGATTGTATTCAATTATCATGTGTTTAAGTCTTGGCTCACTTTCTATCCTTATTTGATTATGATTTCATTTCCAAGGAAGCCATAAATGTGAGAAGTTAGTGGTAAAATACCCATCCAAAATCTTAGACCAATCCCTTGTTAGAAACATTCCATATACCTCTAGAATATCTACTATCTAAATATCAATGTGTTCTTATATGTAGGGATTAGATACCAATTGAATTTGGACATATTTTAGTTCTCCTACCACATTGAATTTTGTCTTGTCCAACTAAATCACTTTCTTTTGTGTTTTAGTAGGTGTCATTCCTAGTTTCTTACAGATTGGATTAGGCATGACATTTCATGATGCTCCAGAGTCTACTAGACAATTATGTAGATTTTTGCCAAAAATTCCAACACTAAGCAAGAAAGGAGGCAAATCAAATTTCCTTCTATACATAGTAGTGTAAGCCTTAGTGCTAGCCACTACTTTCACTTTATCTTTATGTGTGCCTAGTTTATCTAAGAAAATAATTAATGCTTCTCTTTGATTTGGGAAATTTTGCAAGACATAAAAAATGGACCTATTAGATTTGGTTTTCTTCAGATCTTCTATTATATCATAGATTATATCCATTTGGGCATGAGCTTTAGTGAGTATGACTAGATTTGATCTACCTTGTCCCTCTGTATGACCCTTAGGAGCAATAGATTATTATTCACATTAGGATCTGGAGGGGTTGGCCCATTGCTAGGTGGAATTGAAGTCATAAAAGGACCATTGTTCCTATTTCTAGAAAAGTAATTATTCTTAGCTTGTTGAACAACTTGACCATCATGGACTTTTGGGGTAGGATCATTTTCTACTTTAAAAGGAAATATGTAAGTGTCCAATATCATAGTTGACCTTATATTAACCCCATAATGTAAAGGAGGTAAATCAAATTTCCTTCTATACATAGTGGTGTAAGCCTCAGTGGTAGCCACTACTTTCACTTTATCTTTATGTGTGCCTAGTTTATCTAAGAATCTAATTAATACTTCTCTTTGATTTGGGAAATTTTGTAAGACATAAAAAATGGACATATTAGATTTGGTTTTCTTCAGATCTTCTATTATATCATAGATTATATCCATTTGGGCATGAGCTTTAGTGAGTATGACTAGATTTGATCTACCTTGTCCCTCTGTATGACCCTTAGGAGCAATAGATTATTGTTGGCATTAGGATCTAGAGGGGTTGGCCTATTGCTAGGTGGAATTGAAGTCATAAAAGGACCTTTGTTCCTATTTCTAGAAAAGTAATTATTCTTAGCTTGTTGAAAAACTTGACCATCATGGACTTTTGGGGTACGATCATTGTCTACTTCAAAAGGAAATATGTAAGTGTCCAATATCATAGTTGAGCTTATATTATCCCCATTACTAGTGGAAGAGTTATAAGAAGTTTATGAATCGGCATGAGCAATTCTAGCCATTTTTTCCATTTGTGGGTTGTTCAACTCTAAGTGTGTAGTTGTGCATCATGCAGTCTACACTAGTTTGACATGAGGTTTAATTCCGCTATGTTGACCTTGTTGGAAAAAATTGAAGATCCTTAGTTTCCATCATTCTAACCATTATTTTCATTGGTTACTCTGCCATTTGGCCAAGTGTTCCATTGTTTGTTGAAAGGCCTCTGATTATATCCTCTATTTTGATTCTAGAAATTGCCTCAAGATTCTGATAGTTATTCTAGTTTTGGCTATGAGGAGGATTGATTTTGAACTACGTGAGTTCATTGGTAACTTGGGACAGGGTCTTCTTTCATGCCTCTATTTTTGATGATAGATGTGTAGCCTATTCTATGGACAAATGGGTTCCACTAGAAGAATTCATCTAAATAATTGATTGTACATTGACCAAAGATGTCTAATTTGAGGCCATCTTCTCAAAAAAATAATTTCCATTAGATGATGCAAGAACAACAAGATTATTTTGGAGAGGTCTCACCCAAGTTAGCATTGGTTTAGGGTTAGCCTAATTGATAGGTTGTTGTATAGATAGATGGGTAGACACTCTTGGTATAGGATTTAATAGTGGCATATTATTTATCAGAGCATGATTTATTGTTGGAAGTTGATTTATCATCCCTAGAGGACCTAGATAATGTAAGGTGCATGTTATTCCTCTAGGGGTTGGACCTATCTCATGTTATAACTTAACCACTTCATTGTGAGATTTATCTAATGTGTCTAAGTCATCTTGGGTTCTTCTCAAGAACAAACTAGTCAAAGGATCTATGGCTCTCAAATAAACTTGTATAGCCACATCCTTAGCTACTTCATATGGGGCTTTAAATATTTTGAACAATTTATGGAACCTAGTATTAAACATGTTTAATGGTTCACTAGGTTCTTTTTTGTATGTTGCAAATTGGTGGTATAGGATAGCTAGATCAATGTAAATTCTAAATTGGTTGATAAAATCTTTTTCTAATTCTTCCTATCTAGTGATGGATTGAGCAAGCAAGATTAAGTACTATCTATAAGCGAAATCTCCCAAAGAGTAGGGGAACATCCTACGGACTACATCTTGATGTTAAATGTTGACTCTAATAGCAATATCTTTAAAGGCTTGTATACTACACTTTTTCTTTCTCCATAAATAAATTTAGGGAAAATTTTCTTTGGGTTCTTAGGTATCTCATGGAGACTAACTTAAAGAGCATGTAGATGTGAATTCTTTTCTACGAAGAATACCATTGGAGCTGTTGGAATAGGTAAAATAATATCAAGAGTAGGGCTAACTATAGTTTACGACTCTGGTGTAGAGGTAGTTGGTTGTTCTATGGATTTTCCTCTATCACTTCTTGGTCTTCTATTTATGTAGAGGCACATGGATAGGTAGAGGTCTTCACAAATAGAAAAGGTTTTCATTACACTCTAAAACCCAAATTCAAAGGTCAACTTACAAAAGTGGGAACAACAATTAGTGGCTCTAAAATCTTCATGGAAAGGCTTATTTGGCATGCCATGGGACCCATCCAAACCATTGACAAAGGTAGAACAAACTTGGTTTTAATACTTCCTTCTTTAGGCCTCTAAATCCCTTGTAGCCCTCCAAACAGAGACAATCAGTAATATCTTTTGACTTAGGCCTACTAACTCAAATCTTAGACAATATAGAGATACCCATTTTGACTCCCCATGACATATTTCAAAATGGGTATGGGTTGTTTTGGATAGTATGGTCCAACCTATAACCCCTCCTAGTGACCTAGAGTCTGAATTAGGCCTATTTTGTGAAGTAACATCCCTTTCAGAGACTCACAAAACTCAACCAATGAATTGACCATATCAATCCCATTCCCAAACCAAGACTTTTCTAGTTTTTGAACTCCTACAATCAATTGTTCCCTCAAATGCATCTATGGCTCCTCAAATTAGCTTAATACATGGACATATTAAGCCTTCTCCATCAAATCATACAACTGCCAACTCCCTCTCCTATGTAAACACCCAAATAAATTGAAATACAAATGGACACATCCATCCCACTAGTCTTATGGCCCTGACAGATAGTGGGATGGTCAATTTTCCATCATTTGAAGCAAACCCTAGATTAGGTTTTTATAGGATGGTTTTTGGTAAAAACCTTATATCTCCCTACAATAGAAATGTCAAAACACCAAACTAACTTCAAATGAAAGACAACTCCATGCTTTAACCAACCAAATCAAAAGAAAGTGGAAACAACCTTGTACCTTTGCACAATATGGACTGTAACAGTGTAGAAGTTCAGGAAAATAAGGTTTCAATGAGTAGTCCAACGAAAATGGCTATAACTTGCTTTCAAATCAGTGTCAAAGCCTTAAACTAACCTTTAATGAAAGTTACTTCATCACTTCATGCCTTCCACAAACTTAGAAGTTGTGACAGTTCCATACAGGAATATGGTATGGTCTGTTCTTTCAGAAAATGTAGAAAAAAAATAGTAAACAACAGAGAATTAGTTTCTTATTGCATTGAAAACTTCTTCACCCCTTACAATGATCCTATCCAAGGTGATTTGAACCTACAAACACCTTGACAAATTCCTTAGAGATATTTTTTGGTCAATGGGAAGGTCCATAACTACTCTTCACCCATCGAACTGCCCTGTTCAGTTTTAAAACTGCAACTAATTACAAGTTTTATCATAGGCATTGGTGATTATGAGGCTTGACAATGCCTTCAAACACCTTTACAATGTTATTAAGCTTGTGATAAGGTTTATTAATCCTTGGTACATGCCAAAAGGCTTATAATGCATGACAATGTATGACTGCCTCTTACATGCCTTAGAACAAATATGGCTACCTATTACACCTTATGACTGCTCCATCATAACATGACAAGACATGTTTTCAAACATGGTCCTTATTACAAGCATGAGAGTGGTCTTCCAAGACCTTATTACAACACGAACAACATGGAACAAACAAAAACAATAATGGATCTTCATGATCCTCTTGGTGCGCTTGCACCATACTCCCAGGGTTGAAAGAGAACTCAAGTCCCTTGAGGAATTAGATCAGCAACTCTGTCACTATTCTTCAAGATCTCTTCTTCACTCATCCAAGTGGTATATTCAATGGGGAATCCACTCTATTTGACAAGGAAGTATTTGTATGTCTTCTTTCTAGTCTTTTTGATGACCTTGGTATCAAGAATGCATTCCAACTTCAATGGTTGATTGGGTGGAAGACCCTGTTAGACTTAGGGCACACAATTGAGAGGGGGGGTGAATCAGTTGTACAAAAATTACTCTAATTTACACACTTAAATCTTCTTGGTGATCAGCAGTATATTAAACATGAAACATAATGCATTCAAATCAAAAGCAGAAACTCATCAACACATAAGACACCAAGATTTTGACATGGAAAACCTGGTTAAGGGAAAAACCACAGGGTGATTAACCCAAGAATGTATTCTCTATTAGAAGAATAGAAAGAACAAATGGCACATGCCAATTAGGGCTCACTATCCAAGCACACTGCTCACAAGAGGCTCACTGCCTACAAGAGACACACTGTCTACAAAGAAATAAGTATCACATACATCAACTGGAGAATAGCATCTTCACCATGCTTGAATCAGTTCCATTAAACCCCCAAAACTTCTACTCTTCCTTTCACTCTCTTCTTCGCTACCACACTCTCATCTGCAAAAGACACACTTTGGAATGACTTCACAATCCCTTATTTATACAAGGCATCGACTTAGGAACAATCATCTAAGTTAGCAAACACCTACAAGAACATCCGCAAGACGTGTAATACATCCGGTCGGCCAGTCTCAGGAAGAACACCAATATCTAGTGGTTATTCTTCAAATGCAAACTTTAACTTCAATGCGGACCACCAACATGAACTGGATATGATCCAAATATCACCTCAACCTTTCCTGAATCACCAAGAACATCCGCACTTCATCTGCTTACTGGAATTCTTCTCTGCTTCATCTGGAACTTCAAGAACACAGTTTGTCATCACTGTCACAAAGGAATAGGATCTTCTAGACCTTCAAACCATGAACCAATCTAGTTGACACTTCACAGGGATGTCCTCAACACTCCCTCAAATCTACAAAATGGGATAATGCATTTCTAGATCTCACCGAACCTATCTGTGACACTCTGTCACCTCTGAACACCTGCCAGAACTGGTTCTACTGGAGTGACCATAACTTCTTTAGATCTTTATGCGGACCTCTAAAAACTTGACTAGAGTATCTCAAGACTTATATCTACAAACTCTTTAAATCGCATCCTCTAATCCTCAACTTATTGTGGACTTTTACCTTCTTGTCATCATTGTTCTTCATTGATCCTAATTAAGACTAATTTTCTCAATATCCTCAGCACACAGCTCATCCAATCCTTCTCATTAATGCAACATGAGTATGTTGACATCAATGACAACACCGGTTAGGCCCATACTTGCAACAATCTCCCCCTTTGTCATTAATGGCAACATATGATGTGAAAAACCACCAAGACAAGAACTTCTCCTTACTATCACAACTCCCCCTATCAGCAACAACTATTCACAAGTCTTCTCTTCTTTTACTGCTCCCCCTTTGATTATCAACCACTTATTTTTCACATGTCTTCTCTCCCCCTTTGACATCAATGGCAAAGGGCTCATACTTGCAACTCTAATACTTCAGATTCATACCTGCTGCTCCCCCTGAGTAGCAGCTCCCATCAATCCGGATCACAAGATATGACTGTGATATCCTCCAGACTAATGCACCTCAGTGCACCTTAGTTCATCATCGGAGGGGCAATAAGCCCTAACTTCTCCCTGAGATATTCAAAAGAGTCCTTGGGAAGAGGTTTAGTAAAGATATCTACAATCTGATCCTTGGAGGGCACAACTCCAGTCTTACTTCATCCTTGTTCACTTGCTCTCTCAGAAAGTGAAACTTGATAGATATATGCTTAGTCTTAGAATGCAACACCGGATTCTTAGAAATATTTATTGTGCTCGAATTATCACAGAAGATTGTGATAGGCTCCTAATACTCTACTTTAATATCTCTTAGCATCTACTTCATCCACAAAACTTGAGTGCAACTACCTGCTGCTACAATGTATTCTGCTTCAGTTGTAGACAGAGATATTGCCTCTTGTTTCTTGCTTAGCCAAGAAGCCAATCTTTTTCCCAAAAAGAATGCTCCACCACTGGTACTCTTCCGGTCATCCACATCTCCTACCCAATCTGCATCTATATATGCATGAAGAGAGAAATCATGATCTCTAGGATACCACAACCCATACTCAACTGTCCCTTTTAGATATCTAAAAATCCTCTTGATTGCCAGACATTAGATTCTCTAGGATCAGCCTGGAATCTAGCCACAAGACCAACAACTTGCATTATATTTGGTCTAGTTTGAGTGAGATACAACAATCCTCCAATCATTGATCTGTACTTTGTCTGGTCTACTTTAGGAGAGTCATCATCTTTACTCAACTTACATCCGGTTGCCATGGGAGTATTCATTGGCTTTGAATCTTCCATTCCAAATTTTGTCAACAATTCTTTCACATATTTGGTCTGAGAAATAAAGATTCGTTTATTTGTTTGAGTAATTTGCAGACCCAAAAAGAAATTCATTTCACCAAGCATAGACATCTCAAACTCACTTTTCATTTGATTTGCAAAAGTTTTACACATACTATCTCTTCCTCCAAAGATGATATCATCAACAAACACTCTAATAATCAAGATGTTTTCATGATCAATTTTGAAATATAAGTTACTATCAGCAGTACCTTTGTTGAAACCAATCTTCAAAAGATGCTTATCCAATCTTTCATACTAGGCTCTTAGGCTTGCTTCAATCCATACAATGCCTTCTTCAACTTACAAATCATATCACTATGATCAGATAATTGAAATCCATCCAGTTGCTCTATATACACTTCTTCTAAGTCACCATTTAGAAAGGTAGACTTGACATCCATCTGATATACCTTGAAATCCTTGAAGGCAGCAAAGGCAAGAAACAATCAGATTGCTTCAATTCTTGCCACCGGAGCAAAAATTTCTTCAAAATCAATTCCTTCTATTTGAGAGTAGCCTTTGCAGACCAATCTGGCTTTTATTTCTAATTACTTCACCAACTTCATTTAGTTTGTTCCGGAAGACCCATTTGGTTCCAATCACATTCTTATTTCTAGGTTTGGAAACAAGATCCCAAGTGTGATTTTTCTCTATTTACACCAACTCTTCCTCCATTGCTTTAGTCCAGTTTTCCTTATTGCAAGCTTCATTCACTATTTTAGGTTCAATCTTAGAGATCAAACAGTATTCTTCTGAATCTTGAGCAATTCTCCTTCTTGTTAGAACTCCTTTGCTTTTATCACCTATGATCTGATCTTCAGAGTGGTTCAGTCTTACATACCTGGGAACTTTGGGAGTTTCCTGCACTTCTAATTCTTGATTAGGCTCATTATGATTCATCTCTTCTCCCTAAATTACTAGATCCATTTGATTCTAAGTATTAGAATGAGTTTGGGCTCCTTGAGTCAGAACACCATTATGATCATCTTCATCATATTCATAAAACCTTGAAGGTTTTTCAATTCCTTCAGCAACCTTCACATTTGTACTTTCTATCATCTTTCTTAGTCTCTTATTGTAACACCGGTATGCTTTTCTTTGAGTGGAGTAACCCAAGAAAATTCCTTCATCACTTCTAGCATCAAACTTGCCTAGATCATCTTTTTTGATGTAAAATTTGCTGCCAAACACTCTGAAATACCTTACAGTAGGAGTGATGCCAAACCAAAGTTCATAAGGAGTCTTACCAGTATTGCTTCTGATTTGAACTTGATTGAGAGTATATACTACAGTGCTGACATCTTCTCTCCAATAGATATGAGGAACATTGGCTTCCATCATCATGGTCCTAGAAGATTCTTGTATGGTCTGGTTCTTTCTTTGAACTACTCCATTCTGCTATGGAGTCCTAGGGGCAGACACTATCTCTTTATTCCATGTTTCTCACAAAACTCTATGAACTCACCGGATGTGAATTCTCCACTTCTATCAGACCTTAGACATTTCAACTTCAATCTGGGTTCATTCACTACCATAGCCTTGAATATTTTGAATTTCTCAAAAGCTTCTGATTTCTCTTTCAGAAAAGTTACCCACATCATCCGGGAATAGTCATCTATTAGCAGCATGAAGTATCTATCACCTTGAATACTCTTGGTTCTTGCCGGACCACAAAGATCAGTGTGAACTAAGTCCAATAATCTGGTAGAAGACAGTTCCTTGCTTTCGAATGTGACTCAGCTCAGCTTACCCAACTGACATTCCTTACACAAGCTGTTAGTAGGTTTCACCAATTTTGGAAGATCTCTTATAGCCTGGGTATTGCTTATCTTGATGATATTATCAAAATTCACATGACACATCCTTCTATGCCATAACCAACTCTGATCAACTTGAACAAATAAGCAGCTTTTACCAATACCAACCAAGTGGAAGATATTACCTTTAGTTTGAACATCGGATGCAGTCTCTATTTTGGAACTTTCAAAGATTTTGCATTTTCCATCCTTGAATCAGAGATCATAGCCTTTGTCCACCAACTATCCAACATTGAGAAGATTGTGCTTCAAACCTTCAACATACAATACATTACCAGTTTTGTTTCTTCCATCAAAAGAAATAGTTCCTCTTCCTTTGATTCTACCAACAGAATTATCACCAAACTTCACCACTCCTCCTTCATACCTTTCCAAATCTATGAACTTATTTTTGTCACCTATCGTATGGTGAGAGCAACCATTGTCAATGACCCAATCATCCTTTTCTTCAACTTGGGCAGCCAGAGCTCTTTCTACAACTTTATGATTGATAGATATAGAGAATATTGGTTCTTCTTCCTTGATGGCAATGAACACCCATTCACTTCCGGATTTGTTTCTTGTCTCTGATTCATCATCTGTTACTCCTTCATTATCATCTTCTTCATGAACATAGTAACAATTCTTTTGGAACCTTGATCTGTTAGGATTTGGCTTTGAAAATCTTTCTAGACATCTTGAGGCAAAATGACTAATCTTATTGTAGTTAAAACATTTAAAAGGCAATTTTCCTTCACACTTACCGGATCCTCTTAGTAGTCTCTTTGCAATGAGGGCTTCAAGTTGAGCAGTTTCTACTTCTTCTTCTTCCAGGTCTTTTCTTGCTTTCTCATACCATGATAGTTTCCTTAATGAGTTCTCTCCCAGATCAAATCTTTGTTTACCTTTCACAGAGGCACTGGCTTTGAATGCAGATTCAGTCTTGGGGGGATCATCTCCAAACTCGGTCATTTCAAATGCAGCTAGTTTGCCAGCCGATTGGTCTCTTGTGATAGTTGTATGGGCTCTGAATTCATCAATGGTAGCAACCTTGATTTTGTAAGAGGTGGGAAGGGATCTGAGGATTTTGCCAATAATCTCATTTTCATCCAAGACTCCACCAACATTTCTGATTCCACAAACCAACTCATTTACTCTTGGCATAAAAGTAGTAATATTTTCATCATCTCTCATCTTCAGTCTTTCAAATTTCCCTTTTAGACTCTGTAACCTTGCACATTTAACATACTAGTCTCCTCCATGCAGAAGTTCCAGTTTATTCCAAATCTCAAAAGTAGTTCGTAGGTCAATAACATTTGAGAGCTCTGAGTCAGATAATGCACTTAGAAGAGCCTCTTTGGTCTGCAGATTGTTTTCACCATCTGTGATTTCATTTAGGGTTGTTAGACCACCCTGTGGAGGTACATACACTTTTGTAACCATGGACCAGTACACCATTCCCATACACTGCAAGTGACATTTCATGTGACCTTTCCAAAGAGCAAAGTTGGTTCCATCAAACTTCAAACTGTCCTTCTTGTAAGATGACATCCTGGATCTCCTCAAGCAGTTAAGCTCCTTTTAGAGGTACTTGGCTCTGATACCAATTGTTAGACTTAGGGCACACAACTGAGAGGAGGGTGAATAAGTTGTGTAAAACTTACTCCAATTTACACACTTAAATCTTCTTGGTGATCAACAGTATATTAAACATGAAACATAATACATTCAAATCAAAAGCAGAAACTCATCAACACATAAGACACCAAGATTTTGACGTGGAAAACCTAGTTAAGGGAAAAACCACAAGGTGATTAACCCAAGAATGTATTCTCTGTTAGAAGAATAGAAAGAACAAATGGCACATGCCAATTAGGGCTCATTACCTAAGCACACTGCTCACAAGAGGCTCATTGCCTACAAGAGACACTGTCTACAAAGAAATAATTATCACATACATGAACTTGAGAATAGCATCTTCACCATGCTTGAATCAGTTCCATTAAAGCCCAAAAATTTATGCTCTGCCTTTCGCTCTCTTCTTCGCTACCACACTCTCATCTCCACAAGACACAATTTGGAATGACTTCACAATCCCTTATTTATACAAGGCATCGACTTAGGAACAATCATCTAAGTCAGCAAACACCTACAAGAACATCTGCAAGACGTGTAATACATCTAGTCAGCCAGTCTCAGGAAGAACATCAATATCCGGTGGTTATTCTTCAAATGTGAACAATAACTTCAATGCGGACCACCAACATGAACTGGACATGATCCAAAGATCACCACAACCTTTCCTGAATCATCAAGAACATCCGCACTTCATCTGCTTACTAGAATTCTTCTCTCCTTCATCTAGAACTTCGAGAACACAGTCTGTCATCACTATCACAAATGAATAGGCTCTTCTGGACCTTCAAACCACAAACCAATCTGGTTGACACTTCACAGGGACATTCTCAACACTCCCTCAAATCCGCAAAATGGGATAATGCATTTTCGGATCTCACCGGACCTATCTGTGACACTCTATCACCTATGAACACCTACCGGAACCAGTTCTACTTGAGCGACCATAACTTCTTCAGATCTTTATGTGGACCTCTAAAAACTTGACTAGAGTATCTCAAGACTTATATCTACAAACCCTTTAAACCACATCCTCTGAACCTCAACCTATTGTGGACTTTTACCTTCTTGTCATCACTGTTCTTCACTATTCCTTAATTAGACTAATTTTCTCAATATCCTCAGCACACAGCTCATCTAATCCTTCTCATTAATGCAACATGAGTATGTTGACATTAATGACAACACCGGTTAGGCCTATACTTGCAATAGACCCTTGACCCATTCTTCATCTCTTGCTGCTGTCATATCTACCTTTGAATCTGTATTATGATCACCTTTGGAAGGAAACAAGTTTGAAACATTAAAGATAGGAGATATGGTCAAGCCTTGAGGAAGCTTAATCTCATAGGCATTGGACCCAAACTTGTGCACAATCTGGCATGATCCTATCTTCTTCATGAGGAGTTTGGTTGGCTGTCCTTTTGGAAGTCTCTCCTTTTTCAAATGTGCCATGACTAAATTCCCAACCTTATATGGCACATCTCTCCTTCTCTCATTGGATTTCTCCTTGTACTTCTCATTGTTCCTTTGAAGAGTTTCTCTTACATTATCATGGATGTCCTTCATGGCCAATGCAAAGTCTTCACCTTGAGCACTCTTCCTCTCTGATCCATGGAGATCTCTTAATTCAAGAATACCTCTTGGGTGAACACCATAGACAACCTCAAATGGACTCCTTCCTATGATTCTATTGGTGGAATAATTGTAAGGAAACTCAGCTTGAGGGATGATCATATCCCATGCCTCTCCATGCTGCTTTGTAAGACATCTAAGGAGATTTCCCAAAGGCCTGTTCACTACCTCAGTTTGGCCATCAGTCTAAGGGCGATAGACTGAAGTGAATGACAACTGAGTGCCCAAGTTCTTCTACAAAGTATGCCAAAAGTGGCCTACAAACTTTAGATTCCTATCAGTCACAATGTTAAGAGGCAAACCATGGATTCTAACAATTTATTTGAAGAACAAACCAGCAATGTGTGAAGCATCATTAGTGCATTTACATGGCAAGAAATGAGCCATCTTACTAAATCTATCCACCACCACAAATATGTTATCAAAACCTCTTTCAGTCCTAGGAAGACCCAAGATAAAATCCGTGCTAATACTTTCCCATGGCCTATTAGGAATAGGAAGTGGCTAATATAGACTAGCATTAGATGAAGTACCCTTTGCCCTTTGACAAATACTACAACATTCAACAAATTTTCTGATATCTGATTGTATTTTAGTCCAAAAGTAAAACCTCTTCACCTAATCCAATGTTTTATCTAGCCCAAAGTGACCTCCTAGTCTACCACAATGTTTTCCCTTTATAATGTTCTCCCTCATGGAACACCTAGGAGCACATAATTGGCTGCCTTTGAACAATAACCCCTACTGCAACAAAAACTCAGAAAATTTAGAATGATAAGAGTCTGAAAACTATGAACAAACTTCATGTACCTCCTTCAAATCTTCATCATCCTAATACATATGTTTGAGAGCATCAACCCCTACACTTTGCAATTAAATTTCTTGAACCATACACACCCTTCTACTCAATGCATCTGCCACTTTGTTGGCCTGCTCCTTCTTATGTTTGATTGAAAAAGTATATTCTTGGAGTTGTTCAACCCATTTCATATGCCTATGGTTGAGTTTCTCTTGTGAATTCAGAGAACAAAGTGCATGGTTGTTAGTATAAATAATAAAATCTTTAGGCAAAAGATAATGCCTCCATTTTTTCAAAGCTTACACCATTACATACAATTCCAAGTCATAAGTAGAGTACTTTCTCTTAGCATCATTTAATTTTTCACTAAAGAAAGCAACTGGCCTGCCTTCTTGACTTAGGAAAGCCCCTATAGCAAGGTTACTAGCATTACATTCCACCACAAACAACTTGGTAAAGTTGGGTAAAACAAGAATGGGCTGTTGTGCTACTTTGTCTTTCAAAATTTCAAAAGAATCGTTGGCTGCCTTGGTCCAAGAAAACTTACATCTCTGCTCCCCTTTGATGGTATCCAAAATTGGTGCACAAATATGACTAAAACCTCATATGAACTTCCTATAAAATGTTGCCAAAACATGAAAACTTTTTACATAACTTGCTATTTTTGGAGTTGGCCATTAAAAAATGGCCTCTAACTTTGCTGGATCCATCTTCAAACTACCTTGGGAAATGACAAAACCAAGATAGGTGAGTTCTTCCTTCATGAAGACACTCTTTTCCACATTGATCATCAATTGTTCATCATGTAACTTCTTCAAAACCTAATCCAAATGTTGCAAATGCTCTTCCTTAGTCCTACTGAAAACAAGAATGTCATCCAAGTATACAACAACAAATTTGCCAATGAAATCCTTCAACACTTCATTCATGAGACACATAAAAGTACTTGGGGCATTAGATAAACCAAATGGAATCACCAACCACTTATAAAGACCCTCATTTGTTTTGAATGTTGTCTTCCATTCATCCCCTTGCTTTATCCTAATCCGATGATACCCACTCTTAAGATCAATCTTAGAAAAGTATCTAGCCCCTCCCAAATAGTCAATTAGGTCCTCAATCCTTGGCACAGGGAACCTATATCTTATAGTAATCTTGTTAATGGATCTAGAATCCATACACAACCTCCATTTACCATCCTTTTTAGGGGCTAGGACTATTGGGACAGTACATGGGCTAAGGCTCCCTCTTACCAGTCCATTATCCAATAATTATTGCACTTGCTTGGCAATCTCTTCATTTTGGGAAGGTGTCATCTTGTAGGCTGCTTTGTTTGGCAAAGTAGATCCTGGTATGAAGTCAATTTGATAGCTTATGTCCCTAATAGGTGGCAACTCATTAGGCATTTCTTCTACCATAATCCCCTTATACCCCTAACAATTGCTGCACCTCCTTAGGAACCTCCTCCTTACTAGGATCATACAAATTAGGACTTTTTTTAGGCTTTAAAATTAGAGCATACCCTTGGGTTCCTTCCTCCTTAAGGGTGTCTAGAGACTCTTTACCACTCATAATCATGACACTTAACCCAACACTTTTCTCTACATTCTCATCAGGTAATGGATCTATTCTATACTTCCTACCATTCTTGGTTATGATGAAATAATTAGTTTTACCATCATGTTGGGATTGAACATCATATTGCCATGGGCATCCTAATAGAAAATGCCAAGCATCCATGGGAATTATATCACACAAACTCTTTTCCTTATATTCCCCTATCACAAATTCTACCCATGATTGTTCATCTACCAAAACTTGTTGCCCCTTATTCAACCATGATACTTTATAAGGACTAACATGAGGAAGTATTTTCAATTTCAACTTGTCTACCATTTAAACAAAAACCAAATTTTTAGTTGAGCCTAAATCAACAATTACCTTGCTAATCTTACCATAGGCCTTGCATGTTGTCCTAAACAATGTCTTCGTTTGAGGGGGTTCTTGTGTTTGAGGCACCTTAGCATGGTTCTCCTCATCATCAAAGTTTCTCCTTTATGGACTGGGGCTGCACTTCCAATTGGTGAGTTAACACTTTGGCAATCTTCCTCTTTGATCAATTAGTTCCTTCTCTCTCCTCCATGAGAGCTTGAGGATTGCTTTTTAGGACATTTGAAGGTTGGATGTCCCACTTGGTTGCAATTGTAGCACCTTCCTATGAAGACATTAGGACCTCTCCCTGGTCCATCAAATCTACCCCTTCCATTGGGCCTTATTCCTGTAAAGCCTCCTCTAGAACCTGATTCTCCAATTTGTTCATGGGAACTAGATTCCCCTTCACTCCTTTGGGACTGATTTCTACCTCAAAAACTGCCCCTACCTCTAAATTTTTGCCACCTATTCCTCTATTTTGCTGCTCACCTTTCCTCTTCAACTTCTCTTCAGCCCTTAATGCCACTTGAAAGCATTTATCCATGGTTTCCAGGGTTAATAGACTAATTTCATCTTGGATATTAAACCTCAAACCATTTAAATACCTTTCCACTTTACCTTTTCATCTTCCATGTATCCACAACGAAGAGAGCACTTGTGAAACTCCTCGGTGTAGGTGGCCACATCCAAATCTATTTGCTTGAGATTTTGCATCTTCTTGTAGATTTGCAACTCATAGTCTGATGGAAGGAATTGGGACCTGATCCTCTCAAATATTCTATTCCATGAAGATATCATGCTCTTTCCATTCTTTACCCTCTCACCTTGGGTGTAATTCCACCATGTAAGGGAAACACCTTTGAGTTTAGTTTTTGCAAAATTCACCCTTTTGTTCTCAGGAACTTCTTTGTATTCAAAGTAGTTGTTTAGGGCATTAATCCACTCCATGACTTCATCAGCATTCATCTTGCCACTAAACATGGGAATATCCATCCGAGCCTCTGAAGAATCTTTGCCAATTGTCTTGATGGCTTCAAGGAAATGTTTTTGATCTACAGGTACCTCTACATCTTCTTGATCTTCTTCTTCCACCTCTTTTTCTTCTTCTTCATCAAAACCCTCATCTATCCTCTTGCCTATCCTCAATGCCTTCAACTCTACTTGGAGTGCTTCCTTAACTCCACTTTTGAACTTTTCTTCCATCTCCTTGAACTTCTTAACCACCTCAGTGGTCATCCCCTTTGGAGGCATATTGCTAGCCTCTCCTTCACTCTCCTATGCTAATATACACCAATCCTTACACAACCAACAACATAACCTTTTATGGCTTTGATACCACTATGATGTAGAGGCACTTGGATAGGTAGAGGTCTTCACAAATAGATAAGGTTTTCATTACACTCTAAAACCCAAATTCAAAGGTCAACTTGTAAAAGTGCGAAGAATAGTTAGTGGCTCTAAAATCTTCATGGAAAGGTTGATTTGGCATGCCATAGGACCCATCCAAACCATTGGAAGAGGTAGAACAAACTTGGTTTTAATATTTCCTTGTTTAGGCCTCTAAATCCCTTGTAGCCCTCCAAACAGAGACAATCAGAAATATCTTTTGACTCAGGCCTGCTAACTCAAATCTTAGACAATCTAGAGATACCCATTTGGACTCCCCATGACATATTTCAAAATGGGTATGCATTGTTTTGGACAGTATGGTCCAACCTATAACCCCTCCTAGTGACCTAGAGCCCTAATTAGGCCTATTTTGTGAAGCAAACACCATTTCAGACACTCAAAGAACTCAACCAATCAATTAGACATGTCAATCCCATGCCCAAACCAATACTTTTCTAGTTTTTGAACTCCTACAATTAATTGTTCCCTCAAATGCATCTATGGCTCCTCAAGTTGGCTTAATACATGGACATATTAAGCCTTCTTCATCAAATCTTGCAACTGCCAACTCCCTCTCCTCTGCAAACACCCAAATCAATTTAAATGCAAATGGACACATCCATCCCACTAGTCTTATGGCCCTGAGAGATAGTGGAATGGTCAATTTTCTATCGTTTGAAGTGAACCCTAGATTAGGTTTTGATAGGATAGTTTTTGGTAAAAACCTTATATCTCCCTACAATAGAAATGTTAAAACACCAAACTAACTTCAAATGAAAGACAACTCCATGCCTTAACCAACCAAATCAAGAGAAAGTGGAAACAACCTTGTACCTTTGCACAATATGGACTGTAACAACGTAGAAGTTTAGGAAAATAGGGTTTCAATAAGCAGTCCAAGGAAAATGGGTATAACTTGCTTTTAGATCAGTGTCAAATCCTCAAACTAACCTTGAATGAAATTTAGTTCATCATTCCACACCTTCCACAAACTTATAAGTCATGACAGTTCCGTATAAGAAGATGGTGCAGTCTGTTCTTTTAGAAAATGAAGAAAAAAATACTAAACAACAGAGAATTAGTTTCTTATTGCATTGAAAACTTCTTCACCCCTTACAATGATCCTATCCAAGGATATTTTAACCTACAAGCACCTCGACAAACTCCTTAGAGATAGTTTTTGGTCAATTGGAAGGTCCATAACTACTCTTCACCCATCGAACTGCCCTGTTCAGTTTTAAAACTGCAACTAATTACAAGTTTTATCATAGTCATCAGTGATTATGAGGCTTGACAATGCTTTCAAACACCTTTACAATGTTATTAATCTTTTGAAAGGGTCTATTACTCCTTGGTACATGCCAAAAGGCTTATAATGCATGACAATGTATGACTGCCTCTTACATGCCTTAGAACAAATATGACTGCCTATTACACCTTATGACTACTCCATCATAACATGACAAGAGATCTTTTTGGACATGGTCCTTATTACAAGCATGAGAGTGGTCTTCCAAGACCTTATTACAACATGAACAACATGGAACACACAAAAACAATCATGGATCTTCTTTATCCTCTTGGTGCTCCTACACCATCTATGGTGGTTTAATTCTAGAAACTCCCCTTTATTAGGTGTAGATCTTAGTATCCTTTTAAATATTTTAGGGGAGAAAGATTTAATATGTTCTAGTTTGATTTAATATTCCAAGAGGCCCTCCTTCTAGCACTAGTTTTCTTGATGGTCAAATCGACACATGCAAAATAGGTATAGTGAAGATCACCTTATCACTACTAAAAAGATAATTGATCCTAAAATCAATTACCTCTAAGGTCTTGGGAGTTGGATCACAACCTTATTGTGCAAACTTAATGGTTAATGTGGTTGTTTGTTCAAAGGGCCTGGTATAACTAAATCAATCTATATTATGCTTAATCTAAATCCTACTCTATTGATTTGTAAAAATAGAACAAAAGATTTAAGGTCATCCAAGAAATATAATGAGTGCTTTCAACAATCAAGATCTTTAATAATGAAAACTTGAGAAAATAAAATTAATTGTAGTGTTTAGATCAGTTTGCAACTCTATCATTCACATCACAAGTGCAAGATTCTAAGGAATTTGAATGAGAAGCAGGGATAAATACATACAACCATTGTATATCACACGCATGTTTATATATATCAAATCCACAACTCATTCACATAAGATTTATCATCAACATCTAATATTTCATCAAATAATTAATTACTAAAGATAATGAGTTTAGACACTACACCATGCATGAATACATAAATTTGAAGTACGAACCATTTGATTGATTTTGATAAAAGCAGCTATAATCCTAGAAAAATGCTACACTAGAACTTGGTTCTCTCCTTCAAATATCTGCTATCTACTGAATGATAAAAAAACTAAACCTAACTTATGCAATTCTAACTAAGATGCAAAATCTTCAAAAAACTTCTCAGATCCTTTTACAAGATAGGCATGAGCTTTTTAAAGAGTCAAGAAAATCAAATGGTTAAGTTTAGAATTGGAGTTGACTATCTTGAAATACTCATGTAATGTTCCATATTTTTCTTCACACATGCAAACTAGGAAAACTTGGAGAATACTTTTAAAAATTTGGATTATAGTCATGCATATATTCTAACAAGTACATGAAAAGATATAACTCACTCAAAATTGGGAACCACTTTATAATTACAGTGGGACCATTTTACAATGCCTTCAAAGAACAAATTAAATCAATAGTAGTCATTCTAGAAATAGTTGTGAAACCTCTATTTTGGAATTCTAAGTGAAGAAGTGCCTTTGGTGCCTTGTCATTGCTTTTATCCTTCAAGATTTTCTGGGAATTTATTCAATCTATCTTTTTCAGGTCCATCCAGCCATTCTAACCTGAATTTACACTACTCAAAACTTTTATGGGAAAAATTTATGTGGGTCTAAACATCAGTTGAACATATTTCACAATTAGCTTGAAATTAGCTTTTATCTCCATGCATTTATCCAAATTAGTTTTATTAAAATTTGGAGCACTATTTAATTCATCCTTCATTTCCTTCTTGAAGGTCTCTTAAATCATTGTCACTATATCCAGCTTATGTTTATCTTTTAGTAACAATTTAGGACATATGACATCTTACACAAAATCTTGAAAATTGCTTAAGGTCTGAATCTTGCAATCACAGAAGGACATGTTCAAGGAAAATGTTGCTGACAAAATTTGGTTCCTCATCTTGAAGAATGCACTCAACCTGCAATTTTGATGAACTCATCTTATTCAATTCTTTTAGATGCCTTAGATTTTTCTCATATTTGATTTCTTCATCCATGATGTTACTCATATATGAATATATCTCCTTTTCCAAATGATAAGCTTGCTCATACAATGAGTAGCTTTGGTCTAAGACCTTATTTTCTTCTTCCAAAAACTAGGATACCCATTGATCAATTGCACTTGATATTTTCTCTATTAATTGCAAAGAATCTACTTCTTGTTTTCTCATCAAAATTGGAGTATTAGAAGGTATTACCTCTTGTTGGGACACAGGGGTGATGATCTCCTTGAGGAAAATCTTCATTTGTTCTAACAACAGTTTTAGTTCCTCTTTTGTTTTTTTGTGTTTGTTTATCCTAAAGTCCATTGTATCTACTGCAAACCCTAGAGAAGCGATTTCTTTTGCCCTTGTCTATTTGCCCAAACTCACCTTAGATGTCTGATAATCTTTGATATAAATATTTTTGTCATCTTTGTCTACCAAGGGTGCAGCTATCTCCATTGTTCTTTTCCCTAATTCATTAGTCTAAGTGATAGAAGGGGTACTTTCTTTCTTTGGAGTTCTCCCATTCTTTACCTGAACTGTCATGGCATGTAAATTTAGTATCTTAATCACTAAATTTTGTCTCTTCTCCATTTTTAACTTGATCCATGTGGGGATAACTAGGTCCTCATGAGAAGCTTGACCATCCTATTTTGTCAATTCATTTTCCTTATGTTTCTCTTCCTGAACCAAGACTTCTTCATCTTGGGTTTTTTCATCTTGATGATCTTTGCTTTGAAGAACCTCCTTAACTATTTCTTCTTCCCTAGAGACATTTACCAATGATTCTTCTATATGCTCAGTCTCCTTTTCAATTATTTTTACTAGTTTCTCTTGTTATTTATGGCTTAAGACTTCTTCCTTATCTACAAGCATTTGTTCTTCTTGCTATAGTTTCTCTATAGGGATGTTTCCTGACGAGCTAAAATGAGGTTGATATTGATCTATTTATTCATTTAAATCTTCCCCTCTAAGTTGTTCCTAGATATTCTCTTCATCTTGACCTTATTTTGGAGCTATGGAAGATTTCTTTTCAATATTCATTCGACCAACTTTCTCCTCCTTTGTTGGGGTTTCTTTATTAATTTCTATTTGTAAAATCTCTTCCTCTATAGTTTCATTTTCAAATAATAGGCCTTGTTGATTCTGAATATCCCCTTCAAGGGTTTCTCTCGCTCCTTCTTTCTCAAATATTTCTTCTTCTTGGCTCTACACTAGAGGAGGAGTACCATGTGGTTGAGGAGGATCTTCATGCACCTCAATAGTAGGAGAGGGTGGTTGAGTGTGCATTATTTGTACTTCTTCATCTAGAACTTGTTTCACTACCTCTTCTTGTGCTTTTCTTACTACTTTTGATTGTGACGGTGGAGGAGATAAATCAGTACTTAGATGTTAAGCAAGAGAAGTTGTCCTCTCTAGAGACTTAACTTGCTCTCTTGCATGCTCTTGAATATATAATTGTTGTGCTGATGCTTAGTCAAAGAATTGGTCAAGTGCAACTCAGGTTGGGAGGACTTACACTAGATGGGTGGAACCTAGTCTAGCTACTACCCTTGTTTTTGTTGCATCATAAGTAACCATTGCTTTGCACAAGGCTTCCTGCAACTACTTTGGAGTTATGTCACCCACAACTTCCCTCATCTTCCCTTTACCTATATCTTTCTTCCTTCTCTTGTAAACCTTAGGATTTAAGGGAGTTGGTTCTTCAACTCTTTTTCTTTTATCTGTCTTCTCCTTTTTGGTTTTACCTAATTGTTCAATTTTGGCATCCAACCATGAGAGGCTAAAATACAAGACTATGTTGCTGATTGATTCCACTGGTATAAGTTTTCCTTTAAAGACCAATTGATGGTAGGAAGTGGATCATTAGATCAATCCTCATTAAATTATAAGTGGGATTTAAAATTTGGCCATCATTTGATAACTCTGGAGGAATATCGTCTTTAATTTTAAAAGATTTTATCTGAAAGGTAGTTAACCTATAGTAGCTCCATTTTCTTACCTAAAATTCATCCTTGCAATTGGCCTAGAAATATTATAAATCCATATCATGATCATCCACAATGCCTAATAGTTTCTTGATTCTACCATTGGGATCAAAAGTACATCTAGGTTGATAGACCGTGAAGTTCATGGCTTATAAATATTCACCAGTCACCTTTGTAGAATTAAGAGAAGAACATGATTAAAATCCCAAATCAAAAGGGTAATGTATAATTGGCTTACATGCTTTTCTTGTAATATTATATTTACTTGGAGTGTTTTCCTAGAAAATTCCAACAAAATTACCTTATCACTGTAGTATCTAGGTAGGAGGTAGGGTTCTTTGTTCAACCTAGATACTCTAACATATGTGCTCATTGGGAACTAGATGAACCACTATTCTTATCCCTATATGAGTTCCATTGCCTCGAGTCGCATTTGGGCATTGATGTTGTTGAACACTTAGAATACTAAGATGGAGGGGTGAATCAGTATTCTCTAAAACCACTTTAGCATTTAAACATTCATTCCACACACCACATTTAAATTATAGTAAGAAAGAAAAGAATGAATTCAAGCACATAACACATGAACACCATATTTTTACGTGGATGACCCAAAAAGGGAAAAACACGGTGAGGATTAGCTCACACACACACAAACACACACACACACACACATGAATAACAATATCGATTACAATTAGGCTCACTGCTAAAAGGACTCACTATCCATAATAGAGAATGCTCACTGCAGGTGGCTCACTACCTAAGGACTCATTTTCTTGAATAGAAAGAGATAGAAGAGAAGATGGCTCACTACAAAAAATGAACTACTAATAATGTATCTAACTTATGCTGGAGATATAGTTCAACTAAAGCTCAAAATACTGACTTTGTACACTTCATCTTCACCATGACTTCAACTAATATTTCTTTATATTAGATTACACTTATACATACTCACTTCACACCTTTTCTCAACACACACCTTCATACAAGAATTCAATCTTGTATATATATTGCACTAAAGAAAAACATCAATTAGGTTGGCACAATATATGTACCATGTGACTTCTTGTCCCGTTGGCCCAAAACACAATCCAATATGCTTTGTGGATAGAACCAAAGCATGTGGCACATTCATATAGGTCAAAGAAACCTATAATTACTCCCATGACATTATTTCAAACATGTCTTAGCTCCGCACAACCTCAACAGCTTCAGGTCAGCCCAACTGGTGAAGCAACAATAGCATGAACTAACTATTAGTTCATAATTCAACACGCAGACCACCAAAATGCTTACCTTTTGAATCATAGATACCTCTAACATCCATAACCTCTTCCTCAAAATTGCATTCCAAGATATTCATCTATGGTGGAATGCAGAGCATTCCAATCTATCACGGGCACTATCATTACAAAGTTTGGTACTTTGTCAACATTATCTTTCACTCCAGAGGACTTCAAAACCTAAATCTTTGGATTTAGACTCCCTTGGTATGCACCATAATTACCTTACAACCACAAAGGAAAACTCTTTATAGCAGAGAAATGCATATTGAAATATAGTGACCATCTCGTAGGTTCTAGTCAATAAATGCCTTAGGGAAATCTTCAACATATTATACCTGACTGCAGAGCACCAAAATGAAGACATAACGTGCTTGGATGTATTCTTCATCATACTACAATGACTAGCTTGTTCAGTTCAATACTTAGGGTATCATACTTAACCAGACCAACACAACTCTACCTATATACCTTACTGAACCTCTCTGGACCAACATCACTATATCATACTTAACTAGACCAACACAACTATGCCTGTATACCTTACTAAACCTCTCCGGACCAACACCACTATTTCTTTACCCTATGTGGCCATCAACGATAACACTACTTACTACCATGCACATCATTCTCTTCATCATCATGCTTATGTTGCCAACAATCTCCCCATTTGTCATTGATGGCAAGATAGCTAAAAGTTCTCCCCATTTGTCATCAATGACAAAGGAAATAGAAGTCAAAAAATCTCCCACTATCTCAAAACATACTCCCCCTGACTATTTCCTTTGTCATTGATGACAAATGGGGATACACCAAAATATCAAAAATTGTTTTTCTTCTATTCTTTGACATACATACAGGAAATCAAAATATGAAACTTACTGGTTAGTGGGAAAAATATCCTTATAAATGTTCTTGAGTTGTTTTACAGCAGAGTCCCAATTTACCTTGGTAGAGTTGAGTGTTTGTATTTGCCCATTAATCTACAAGAGAAAATTCTTTTCATTACCAACTAATGTTGGAGTAGATGTCATCCTTCCAATGTTATCTGCTTCCCTTAATAATCCTATTAGTGTAGCCATTTTAAAGCTAACTACCTCTCTTAGCTGACTCATCTGATCTTTGATTGATTCTCTTTGACTCTATAATTTATTTATGATAGAATGAGTCTTTTCTATTTCCTCCCTTAGATTTTCATTATTATCCTTCAAGGGATCATAAGTTTTGGAGATGTTTATTATTTGTGTTTCTAGGCCATCAATCGTATCTCTTATTTCCTTTGTAGATGTAGGCCATGATAGAAAAAATTGATACATCACATTTGCATCACTCAGAGCATTTTGAATACTCTTTACACTCACTTCCAATAAGCTATGTGCCTTGGAGCACTTTGCTGATAAGTCTATCAGTCTCTTATTGCTTATTTCTTTCATTACATTCTTTTCAACTGCCTTTTCTAAGGACTCAAAATGACTGTAAACTGACTCCATTAGTTGCTTCACTTGTTGTGCATGAGTTAGAGAAGCATCTCTCTTGACATCTGGTAACATCTTCTCAAAAAATTTCATTGCTTCTTCTAGAAGCTCATTACCCTCAACATGAGATTGAAGTATCTCCTCTTGGGCAGTGGCCTAAAAGATAGTACCTAGTTGCAACTTCTTGTACCTAGTTGCAACTTCTTGAGAGGAGAGATATTGGACAAATTAATTTGTCCATCCACAGATGGCCACTGAAACAACTGTGGTGAGGCCATAGTCTTGACTTGTCTCCGTTGGGCCAAAAATTTTCTGATGGAGTCTACATGAGAGACTCCAGAACATTCACCTTCTATATTCTTTTTATCTTGTTTTGAAACATATACCATGTGGGAGCCAGGGATCTCTGGAGGACAACTTTCCTCATATTTCTCTTTATCTACTTTGTTTTCTAGAGGAGAAGAGACATTAGTACCTTATGCTTGTTCATTTTCACTCTATTCTCCTTTCTCTTCTGGAATCTCCTTCATCTCTTCAACATTTTCTACATTTTCTAGAGGTGAATTCACAACATTCTAATCTTCTGCATCAGTGTACTCAGGAGGAGATGGTACATTTTGTTCTGTCAAGTTATCTTGTTCTATGCTTGTTGCTGCAATCTCTTCACTTTTCTCCAGGATGTCATCAACCTTTTCTCTTCCCCTTGAAGAATATTCTTCTATTACATCAATTTTCATCTACTTCAAAATATCTGCAGTTATTCTTAAGGTCTCCTTTTCCATCCTCTTTATTTCATCTTCATTATTTGACATCAAAGTATTCAATCTTCTCTTTGTTCTAAATTCTTTGGCTAGCCTATGAATAGCCTTATTCTTCTCTTGTCTAGAAATTGTTGGACAAACTTTTTCAATTGCCTTATTTCTTATCTCAAAATCTCTATTCATGGGCTTTGTCTCTTCTCTTGGTTCGAACACTATCAAAACTATCAAGCAACTTATCAACAATTTCAATTAGAGAAACATTAAAGGCATCCATGTACCTGAAAATTGATGTTTCAATGATTTCTTGGTCATTTGAAGATACTTCATCATACATATCAACTACTTCTTTTAGATTTTCATATTTTGTTATGGCATTGATGGTTGATTCAAGTTGTAGAGGAGGAAGACTTGATTTCTCTGAGTCTTTTGTCTTATCGTTGCCCTTCTTAGAATCCTCTCCTTTTTTGATAGAATCACTTCCTCTTTTCTTCTTTCCCTTTCCTTTCCCCTTAGAGAGCTATACTTCTTCATCAGTTTTCTCTTCTCTCCTTTTGAAGATGTATCCTTCTTTTTCCTTCTCTTCTACTTCCTCATCTTCTATAATAATGTCAATTTTTTCTCTTTTAATACTTGTCTCTTCTCCAAAGACTTGAGACTCCCTTTTCTTCTTCCAGACCAACTATGGTCCATCCTCTTCCTCTTCTTCTTCCTCATTAGTGTTGTGACTAATGTATTTCTCTCTTGTGGCTTTTCCTTTTACCCATCACTTCTTGGAATGTTGTGGTTGCATAGATGCACTGGATGCTTCATTCTTCTTTGTACATGTTGTAGGCATGGCTCTAGAGGATTTTGGAGTAGCATCACATGAGATGGAGGTCCTAATGGACCTTCCTATGGTTACTGACTCTTTTGGAGTAGTAGATACATCTTTGGATTTCTTTATAGTGCTTATAGGTGACATCATTTCCTCAACCTTAGTTCTCATCTCTTTAACCTTTTCTCTTATTTTTTCCTCCTTGTGCTTCAATTGTAGTTCAGTGAATCTTTCTTCATAAGTTCCAAACCTTTCTACAAAGTTGTCTTTTGGTTTACTGATCATTAGGTTTGTAATACCTACAATGATAACTTTTGCTACTTCATACCCCATCTCCAGACTCCAGATAGTTTTGGGTTCCATAGCTTCCATATAACATTCATCTTTGCTGACCATGAAAATGATATCATTCTTATACTTTTCTACCACCTTCTTAGGGATTCTTTCCCTTGCTTGCATGTTCTTCTGTAAAGTTTTGAAGAAGCCCCATAAACTAGTTATCTGGGCTTCTAAGTTCCCCAATCTTCTCAAATGATCTCTAATCTATACTGCCACTGGAATGTGACCAATCCACACTATATTCTTGGTTCTAGGAATCTCTTTGAGAAAGTAAAATAACAGACATATAATTAGGGAACCATATTGGAGAGGATACTAAGAATCTTTTGTTTTCTATAGATTCTCTAGTAAATATTGTTTTAGCAACTCACATATATCAAAATCTTTATTCTATTTCATCATTTGGTATGTAGTGTGTATAGCAGTTGCAAACATAGAGTTTTCTCTATTTGTGAAGAATATCTTATACCCAATCACCATTGATGCATATCTTACTACAGGATCCTCAATGTCATTAACAGTAAGGGCACATTTGTCAAACTTAGCTTTGGTGAGCTTAATGACCACATCATTTTTCATAGATTTTAATGTTGGCACTATTCTGGAGGAACATAACCCTGTTACAACCCTAATAGCCTCTTTGTTGATCATGTGTGGCAAATCCAACCACTTGAATTTTTTGTGGATATGAATCAACACATATTTAATCCATGCATCCTCATAGAACATGGGGAAGTTGTTCCACACATCTAGCTTCTTCTCTGTTAAACCATTGTATTCATGTTTCAACTTAAAATCATCATCAGTTACATCATTTACCCATGGTTGTCCCAAGTTCACATGATTATTGATGTTACTTGACACAAATTTCATCATCTCAATAAAATTTAGATAAATGCAAGATAAAACAATACAATATAAATTACCTTTTAGCCAAACTTTATCGAATACCTTGAATGATGAATTATGCACGCAAGATGGTTGTAGATTGATTTGATGTTGATTTACTCACTTCTACAACATGACGATTGGATGAAAAAGGATAGAAGAAGATAGAAAATAGATAGATGATTGGAAGAAGATTTTGGCAAAGTAAGCATATCGAACTCAATGCATATGAAATGGCTTATGAGAAGCCATATTTATAAACTTTTTGAGAAGGAAGGGAAGAAGATTTGATAAGAATTGGATTTGATTTGATTTTTGCTTTATTAGACAAAAGAGGAAATAAAGCAAGATAAAATAAGATTTAAAAAGATATAAAGAGATTTGATTTTTTTTGCTTTAAAGGAAATAAATCCTAAAAAGATGAGAGGAATAATAGATGAAATATCTAATTAAATAAATTAATTAGATATGCATGATTTGCAATTTTAGAAAGAAAGCAAGAGGATTTTTATTAGGACTTTATTAATTAAATAAATATTTAATTTATTTAATTAATTTGGATTGTGGTGAGGGATGATGTGGAAGATAGATAAATGACTAATTAAATAATTAAAAATAACTATTTAATTAGAGGGGATTAATGGTCATGAATAATTAAATAAATAATTAAAATTTATTTAATTATAGAAGATGGGATTATGGATAGAAAGGGAATAAATGAAAATTAGCTAAGTAAATAAGATTTATTTAACTAATTAGGTGAATGATATGGGTACCTAGGGCAAGACATACTAATGACAAGGTGTTGGATATTTTTAGGTGTCTTCAATTATATTATTCTATTTTTGTGTGGATATACATCCTCACATCTTTTGTATGCAGGACACCATATGAAATATCTAAAAAGGCACCACCAGATCTGTTTTGATATATTTGAAGGGATGTTTGTTAAACTTAAGGTGAGGTTTGTCTATTACTTATACAACTTGTGGAGTGAACATATTCAAAGTACTATATAAAATCTTAGGGCGAGATGGAAATTTGTAAATACCTTTTGATTGATAACGGTTAGGGTTTTACTTGCACCACCACTTGATCACTTCAAATGCACTGCATAGCTCTTAGTTTTGTCTTTTCTTCTTAGAAATTTGTTTGCTAATGATCTTTGTTTATGCGAGATAGCTTATAAACCCCTTTTTGCAAAAACCTAGTTTGCATTCAATGCACCATTTGATAAAGCTATCAAAGCTTCTACTGTAATTCAAAGTCACCTTCAATTTCTCCGCAATCTTTCACAATAAGATTATTTCTATCAGGATCTTCTCCAATAGATAAAATATGTTGATCTACATCACATATCCTCGTGCTGAAACATCAGCACCATTTCTCTAGAAGGGGATAAAAGATTTCCATTAAAGCTCCCCCTAAGCCAAAGCTCTCAACTTAGTTTCTGAAGGAAATGTCTGCACTAGATACTGGCACAGCCTCATCATTCACCTTATTTTCTTTGTTCTTTTTCTAGACCTTTTCCATTTCTTTCTTTATTTCTACCAGATCCACATTCTTTACTAGATCACTCTTTTTTACCAGATCAACCTTTACATTCTTGTTTCTGCAAAACTTAGCAATGTGACCAAATTTGTTGCATTCATAACATCTGACATTTTGAACAAGCTTACTTCCATTCATTCTGGATCTACATTGATTAGGCTTATGCCTAAATCCATTGCATGTATAACACTAACCATTTAAAGATGAACCCATCATGCCTTTATTTTAACCATTCATCATCTGATTTCCATATTCACTAGCCCTATGACCAATTCATTGACATGTAAAACATTGACTAGAGAATGATTGAATGTTTTGATTCATCCTGCTTCTACATTGCATAGCCTTATGTCCAAATTTATTGCAAGAGTAACAATAGCTAGAGTACCTTTGTGTAGTTGGTTGTCTGATAAGTGGCCTCTTGAAGTTTTCCTTCTGATTCCAGACCTGTCTGTTACCACCCTCCTTAACTGCAACCTGCTTTTGGTAATTATTCTTCTTTCCAACATTGTTTGAAGTCTGATTTGTCTTTGAAATTTCACCCTTTTCAAATCCTAATCCTTCTTTTTCCTTAGGAGCCTTTTGATTTGCAATCATTTCATCAAGTAGTATGGAGCTCTTCTTGAATTTGTCTTCTTGAACTTTTTCCTTTTCAAGTTTTGTCTTTACGACCATCATTTCTTGTTCAAGCCTTGAGCATTCTTCAGATTTGCCTTTCATTTTTTCATTTAGACGTTCTTTAATTCTTTTTCCTTCCTCAACTTGTATTTTCAAGATGGTATTTGATTGATTGATCTATTCATTTACTTCCTTGTACCTTTGTTTGAATTTCTTGTTTTTCTCCCTCAACTTTTTGATGCATTCATCTACCTCCTTAATGTTTTCTTCTAGAACTTGTTCTTGCATTTAACTTTTTATAGATCTTCAAGGCCTGATTTAAGTTCTCCATTCATGTCAACTATGTAGTCTTCTTCAGTAAATTCAACAACAGGGATTTCTTTTGGAAGGATAGGATATTTCATAGGTGCCATGTGTTCACACCTCAAGATCTTCCTTAAGTGGTTAAGCTTCTTCCAAGGAACCAGGCTCTGATACAAATTTTTGAACACCCAAAATACTGAGAGGGAGCTGAATTAGTATTCTCTAAAACCACTTAAGCATTTAAACATTCATTCCATAGACCACATATACATTGGAGTAAGAAAGAAAAGCATGAATTCAAGCACATAACACATGAACACCAAATTTTTACGTGGAAAACCCAAAAAGGGAAAAACCACAGTGAATATTATCTCACATATATATGAATAACAATACCGATTATAATTAGGCTCATTGCCAAAAGGACTCACTGTCCATAATAGAGAATGCTCACTACAGGTGGCTCACTACCTATGGACAAACTGTCTTGAATAGAAAGAGATAGAAGAAAGGATGGCCCACTAACAAAAATGAACTGCTAATAATGCATCTAACTTATGCTGGAGATATAGTTCCACTGAAGCTCAAAATACTAACTTTGCACACTTCATCTTCACCACAACTTCAACTAATCTTTCTTTACATTAGATTTCTCTTACACATACTCATTTCACACCTTCTCTCAACACACACACCTTCAAACAAGAATTCAATCTTGTATATATACCACACTAAAGAAAAACATCAATTAGGTTGGCACAATATATGTATCGTGTGACTTCTTGTCCTGTCGTCCCAAAACATAATCCAATATGCTTTACGGAGAGAACCAAAGCATGTGGCACATTCATATAGGTCGGCACCACCTATAATTACTCCCATGACATTATTTCATACATGTATTAGATCTGCACAACCTCAACACCTTCAGGTCAACCCAACTGGTGAAGCAACAATAGCATGAACTAACTATTAGTTAAGAATTCAATATGCGGACCACCAAAATACTTACCATTTGAATCATACACACCTCTGACATCCATAACCTCTTCCTCAAAACCGCATGGCAAGATATTCATTTGCAGTAGAATGCAGAGCATTCCAATCTGTCACTGGCACTGTCATCACAAAGTCCGGTACTTTGTCAACATTATCTTTCACTTTGAAGGACTTCAAAACTTGAATTTTTGGATTTAGACTCCCTTGGTACGCACCATCATTACCTTATGATCGCAGAGAAAAGCTCTTTATAGTGGAGAAATGTGGACTGAAATACAATGACCCTGTCTTAGGTTCTAGTCATTAAATGCCTTAGGCAAATCTTTGACATATTATACTTAACTATGGAACACCAAAACGAAGACATATCATGCTTGGATGTATTCTTCATCATACTACACTTAGTATCTTCTTTGAATCAATACTTAGGGTATCATACTTAACTAGACCAACACAACTGTGTCTGTATACCTTATTGAACCTCTCCGAACCAACACCACTATGTCATACGTAACCAGACCAACACAACTGTGCATGTATACCTTACTAAACCTCTCCAGACCAACACCACTATGTCTTTACCCTATGTTGTCATTAATGACAACACTGCTTACTGTCATGCACATCATTCTCTTTATCATCATGCTTATGTTGCCAACAAATGTCTCCTGTTAATTTCTTACAATGGTGAAGAGGAAGGCATCATTAACCCTTTTATAATGCTTTTCAGCTATTCTCAGTTTCAATTGGGGATAAAAATCCCATGCCTTGTTCTTCCCTATAGCTTCTCCCATGACTCCTTTATTAACCATACTAGGGAAGTGAGCATGTTTGGATAGCATATATATGATGTAAGAAGTCATGGTGAACTTCGTATCATTAATGACAATAGTTAATTGGGAATGTAGTTTGTCACTTACAATTTGTGCCCAATCAAAAAATTGTTCATTCTTAAGAATTACATTGATATATTGGAGCATCCAATGTTGGTAGAGCATTGTATTAGTTTTTCCCATGGATCTATTTAAAAAAGTGATCATGTCCCCAATCTCTTCTTGGAAGTATGATTTGGGTAAATTTTTGGGGATCTTGGCAACTAATTTTCTCTTCTTAAGGACCCAATATCTATTTAGGTGTTTTGAATTATCCACTAGGTGGCCTTCAAGAGTAGTTTGGGATTGTGTCTCTATCAACATTACCACCTCTACATGATGTGGAAGATCAAAGGTTAACCTAATCATGGAGGGATTGATATCTAAAATTATGTTTCCCTATCCATCAGATGACCTCCTTTCCACTAGATGATAAGCTTGAGCACAATCAAATTAAGTTCTAGACATTGTACTACCATTGGGAAACCTACTATGTGGGCCAGTCCTGATCCAGCTAGGATTGCTACCCTAGGTGTAGGTGCATTTGAAAAGATGTCTTGGTGAAAGTGCTCTAGGCTCACATGGCCTATGTCTATATCTGTTATGTTTTGAAGAGCTAAGGAAATAGTTGATGAAGTTGGTGTTGGCAATTTGGCTGAGCTTGATGATTGAAGGTGTTTTCATTGATGGCAACAAGAAAAGGAACAAGGTTGGAAGAGAGATTTTGGTCTGGTGAAGAAGACTTAGTCATTTTGGCTAAGTGTTGGTAGTGTATAGAGACAACAACAAAGAGACAATGTTTGGATTGGCATTGGTCCGCAGTTGAAGAACTAATCATGCAGTTCTGGTATGTTGTTTGTAGTCCTTACAAGATCTTATATCTAAGATTTCAGCTTTTGATATGTATCGGAAACATATCTTCAAGTACCCTAAGTCTGGCACTATAGAGAATAGAGGTGATCAGAACAGAACACTCATTTGTTTTGGTCCTCATTGCTTCGGTGTTAGATATTTTGTTATGTAGTTTTGAGGTGTTGTAAACACTTGTATGAATTATCTAAATCTAGATTTTCAAAGTCTGAAGTCTACCGGAGTGATAATTTTGAGCTATAGAATATCGCTACTTGGCTTGATAGTGTTTGATTGTGATAGGGTATGAGTTTTGTTGGTCCGCACTTTGTTGCAGATTGATATTATGCTCTATGGTTCTAAAGGAAATCTTGGGAATGTATGAAGAGTCTTTAATGTGATTTTGAGTAGATTTTGTGCTTTACAGTGAAAGTTGTAGTTTGATAGATAGACTGAGTTAGTAACAGTCTATGTTTGAGGTTGACATGATAGTTTGATCTAAGTATGGTAAGTTCTATTGATTGGAACTTTATTCTAATGGATTCTATAGTTGCATCTAACATATGAGAAGGTGTTTAAAATGTTATTTGGGTCCACCATGTATCTTGGTGAGTGTATTTGGCCAACAAGCTACAAGTTTATTAACTATATGCTTCATCTAAGTATGTTGACCTAATTTGAAGATTCTAAGCATTGTGAATATATATATATATATATATATATATATATATATATATATATATATATATATATATATATATATATATATATATATATATATATATATATATATATATATATATATATATATATATATATAAGATCCAAATTGATGTTTGACGGAGTGAATGTGAGAATATGAAGGTGTGTCTGTGACATGCGAAAGATTGTGATTTTGTGAAGGTGACAAGTGCAGAAGAAGAGAGATCGTATTTTCATGTAAGAATAGGGTAGTGAAATAGAGCAGTCAGAAATGAAGAGTTTTGAGAGTGTTTATATGCTTCATTCAATCTATAACCATGCATGTGTAGATACAATCAGAGAAGTTCAACCTAGTAGTGAGCCATCCTTCTTTCCTTCTCTCTTTCTCTAGGCAATGAGCCTGTCTTGGTAGTGAGCCTTTCTTGCAGTGAGCACTTCTTTGGGCAGTGAGTCCTTTTTGGGTAGTGATCCCTAAGGTAGTGAGCCTCTTTTGTAATTTGGTATTGATATTACATAATTATTGTGAGCTAACACTCACTGTCATTTTTCCTAGTTTTGGGTTTTCCACATAAAAATCTTGGTGCTCATGTGTGATGTTTTGCGGTTGCTTCTTCTGTGTTTAATTTGTTTTGTTGTTATTGGTGGCAAATGGACTACTAGTTTAATTAGTAAAAGGTTTAATAGAATAATGATTCACCCCCCTCTTAGTATTTTGGGTGTTGAACAATTGGTATCAGAGCCTGGTTCCTTGGAAGAAGTCTAACAACTTGAGGAAAATCTTGGAGATTGAACACATGGAAGGTAAAAAGTATTCTACTCCTCCTAAAGAAATTGATTCAATTGAAACTACAGTAGAAGATTACATGCTTGTTAGTGAAGAAGAACTCAAGCCTACCCTTGAAGATCTTGAAAAGGTTGAAATAGAAAACACGGATATGAAAGATAATGTCAAGGAAATAGATGAGTGCATCAAAAAATTGAGGGAACAAGTCAAGAGGTTCAAAGAAAAATATAAGGAGGTTAGTGAACAATTGATATTAGCAAATTAAACCTTGAATGGTCTGAACGTGGAAGTTGTAAAAAGAGCAAAAGCAGAAGAGGACCTAAATCAGTTAGTGAAAAGCAAATTTGAAGACTATAGAAAGCTTGAACAAGAAGTTGTGAATCTGAAAGATGATCTGAAACAAACATGGATTAAGGATGATAAATTCAGAGTGAGTGTAATGCAAACAATGACTCCTCTTGACCACAATTACTCACACAATTCACCAAGTCGCAACTCAATTTCAAAACATAACAATTTAACATATAGATTGCAATAAGAAATTCAATTCAATTTTATTCAATTCAGATAACAAAATAAGTCTACAACACAATTATTTACATCCATGGACTTTAATGGCCTCTCTCTACCACTTGCAATCAAATCTATCCTCTCTAGTCTATCTAAGCTTCTTGTTTGTTCTCTAGTAGCAGTTATCTTCTGGTTTTTCTTTTTCTTTTTATCTATCTTTTCTCCCTAGCTGCTCCACACTCTCCTACTCAGCAATGCCTCTCTCTATCTTTTCACTATCTGTGACCCCCCTTTCTCTTTCTATGGCACATCCTCTTTTTCTTATTCTCCCTGGGTGGCATTCCATATCCTTTATATTTCCCCTTCCAAGGATGCACTCCACTCTTAATTAATGCAATCTTTGTCTTTTTAAAATTGATTATGAAAAGATCAAAGTATTAATCATTTCCAACATACGAACCATCACCCAAAAAGAATCTCCTTTAATATTTATTTTGTATAACATTGTTTTATGTTCCCATACGAGTTAATGAAAAGTAGTTATAATTTTATCTTAAATCATAGTTAAAACTTCATGCCCCTAGGCCCTGCCACATTGGATGGAATAATAAGTAGTAGAATTGATCTATAACAAAATTAGTTGCTAATTCAAATGATCCCGTTCCTCTTGGGAACTCATCCAACTTTATGTTCTCAGTCCCTGTGTCTTGGACTTTGAAAACAAGCTTGTTTAGTCGACCACCTTTTGACAACAATGGAAACTTATGAAGATGGAAGATCACATCATCAACCTCCACTATCAAGTCACTTTGTAACTTTGTTGCCACACACTATGTTGTAATCTTTAGTTCCTCAAATGTAAACTACCTTGTAATTTTCCCTAAGTACAACATATTTTACCTCTTGATTCTGTCTTGAAACATCCCAGGAATATCACCAAGCAGTGCGGTGAATGGTTGCCATAACCCTCGAGATTTCTCCACCTTTGTTTGTATTTCCCTTGATGATGCAACAATTACCTTTGTAATCTTTGGAATGCTCTTTATATTTCCCATCTCCTTTCTTACAATTTAAGTAGAAATCATTTGTAAACCAAATGAAGGTTGATCACAAACAATACTAATCAATAATCAATCAACAAGGATGAAAACTGACTATTGAAATTTTTTTTCCCTAGGTACTTGAAATGTTACAAAAACTTGCCATGATGATGATGTTTACAATACCAAACTCTTTGCCAAGCCATTCTGAATGAAACCCCACAAATCTCAAGATTTTAAAGTTTCACCAATTTACCAGTGTAAGTTGCAAAACAAATATTTCTCAAAAACTAGAAAGAATCAAATCACAAAATCTTTGACATCAATTCCAAAATGTATTCTACACTCTACCTATAAGAGGGTTTACAACCAAACCTTTCAGATTTACCAGAACAATTGTTTTTTGTGAAACTAGCTTATTACGCTCCAAAACTGACAACTGACGAAAACTCAATTTTGTCCAATCTGGTCAATCCACCTATACTCCAAGGTTGATGAATGCCACCAAAGTCATATGCAAATAAAAAATGAATAAAACAAACTAATTTTTTTTTGGTTGATGTGGGATAGCTGGTTCACCCGAGATGCCCCTGCATCAGACACACCAGGTAGAAAATTTGTGAGCACAGGCTCACAAAGTGGAGTTGAGTAGTTGAACTACCCTTTTAAGTTGTAACCAACCTATAGCAAACTCCATCACTAGGAAAATGTGGTCATGATGATTTTTTTTCTTCCTCTTTTTTGAGCACCAAGCCGGAGTAAGCATCATCCTCCTTCTGCAACTCCATTCACCACTCCTCTCTCCTCTCATGGATTCACATCCACCATATACTGTCCTCCTCCATCAAATGCTCTCTACTCTCCCCTCCTCCTTTGTGAGATCCAACCCACCAAAAACTAACCACCTCCACCAAAATCCACCTACCTCATCCTTCACAATCTCTATAAGAGAATATGTAGCATCTATAGCATACTTTTGTTCTCTGTTCCTCTCTTCTTCTACCCTTTTATCTAAAAACAAAATATCATTATCATAAAACAAATTTACCTTAGCTACAACATCAATTTCTACTGTAACTTCTTTCACATCCTCGTTAGCTACAACTTTTTGTTCTTCTCCTTTCATTACAACAATGAGTTTCGACATCCACTCTTCTTTAATCACCAATATTTGTGCTAACAAATCATCATCTTTTCCATGTTTTGCTACTGCAACCCCTTCATATTCTATCATTGTATCTTCATCCAATTCCTTCTCACTGTCCACCTCTTTATCTTTAACTATTGTTGCACACAAATTTTCATCTTCCTCATCATGCTTGACAAATTTATCACGCTGCCAAAATTTCAATCGATCTAATCTCATGTTTATATCAGCCATCATTGCCAAAATCTTCCTCTCTTAATATTGTCTCCAACCCTCCCATATCACATGCTTCTTCCTCATTAATATCCCCATCTTATCTCATCTCAATCTACTACTGCAATCTTCCACAACCCACATCACACTTTCAATCTATTCGTGACTTCCTAGCTCTCACTTGCTCATGACTCCTCTCTACCTGCAACAATCTCTTGAGCTCTTCACAACCACCTTCTCTCCCCCGTGTCCTAGTGTGGACTGCCTTACACTCAGTGCTTTATCCACATGCTCAAGATCACTAGATCTAATACCATTTAATGTAGACAATGACTCCTCTTGACCATAATTACTCACACAATTCACCAAGTCACAACTCAATTTCAAAACACAATAATTTAACATACAAATTGCAACAAGAAATTCAATTCCATTTTATTCAATTCAAATAACAAAATAAGTTTGTAACAAAAATATTTACATCCATGGCCTTCAATGGCCTCTCTCTACCACTTGCAATCAAATCTATTCTCTCTGGTCTATCTAAGATTCATGTTTGTTCTCTGGTAGCGGTTATCTTCTGGGTTTTCTTTTTTTTTAATCTATCTTTTCTCCCTGGCCACTCCACACTCTCCTACTCAACAATGCCTCTCTCTATCTTTTCACTATATGTGGACCCCCCTTCTCTTTCTATGACATGTCCTCTTTTTCTTATTCTCCTTGGGTGGCCTTCCATATCCTTTATATTTCCCCTTCCAAGGATGCACTCCACTCTTAATTAATGTAATCTTTGTCTTTTTAAAATAGATTATGAAAAGATCAAAGTCTTAATCATTTCTGGCATAGGAACCATCACCCACAAAGAATCTTCTTTAGTATTTATTGTGTATAACATCATTTTATACTCCCATACGAGTCAATGGAAAATAGTTTTAATTTAATTTTAAATCTGAGTTAAAACTTCATGCCCCTAGGCCTCGCCACATTGGATGGAATGATAAGTAGTGGAATTGATCTGTAACAAAATTAAATGTGAATTCAAATGATCCCATTCCTCATGGGAACTTGTCCAACTTTATGTGCTCAGTCCCCGTGTCTTGGACTTCAAACACAAGCTTGTTCAGTCGACCACCTTTTGACAACAATAGAAACTTATGAAGATCCAAAAGATCACATCATCAACCTCCACTATCAAGTCACTTTGTAAGTTTGTTTCCACACACTACATTGTAATCTTTAGTTCCTCAAATGTAAACCACCTTGTAATTTTCCCTAAGTACAACATATTTTACCTCTTGATTCCATCTTGAAACATCCCAGGAATATCACCAAGCAGTGCAGTGAATGGTTGCCATAACCCTCGAGAGTTCTTTGCCTTTGTTTATATTACCCTTGATGATGCAACCATGACCTTTGTAATCTTTGGAATACTCTTTACATTTCTTACCCTGTTTCTTACAATTCAAGTAGAAATCATTCACAAGCCAAATTAAGGTAGATCACAAACAATACTAATTGACAATCGACCAACGAGACTAAAAATTGACTATTAACAAAACTTTTCACCAGTTGCTCAAAATCTCACAAAAACTTTCCATGATGATGATGTCGACAATGCCAAACTCTCTGGCAAGCCATTCTAAATGAAACCCCATGAAACTCAAGATTTTAAAGTTTCACTAATTTACTAGCGTAAGTCTCAAAACAAATGTTTCTCCAAAACCAGAAAGAATCAAATCACAAAATCTTTGGCATCAATTCAAAAATGTCTTCTACACTTTGTCTATAAGAGGGTTTGCAACAAAACCTCTCAAATTCACTAGAACAATTATTTTTGTGAAACCAACTTATTATGCTCCAAAATTGACAACTGGCAAAAACTTAATTTTGTCCAATCTAGTCAGTCCACCTGTAGTCCAAGGCTGAGGAAAGCCACCAAAGTCATATGCAAATAAAAATGAATAAAATTAACTAAATTTTTTTTGGTTGATGCGAGATAGCTGGTTCACCCAGGATGCTCCTACATTAGAGTGTTGTCCAACTTGATAGAATACTTGCAAGTTAGAAGAGTCCCGATGATCAAGAAGGATTGGGATTTGAGAAAGGTGAAAGTTCTAAAGCTAGTCAAGAAAAGAATGCTGAGATTAGGAAGGAGAAAGGCAAACAGATCCAGAATCAAAGGAACAGACCTAGAAGACCACTAGTCAGGCAACCAAATGCTCAAAGGTACCCTTCTTTCAATGGTTATTGTAATGCATGCAATAAGTTTGGTCATAAGGCTACTCAATGTAGGAGCAGAGTGAATCAAAATGTTCCATCATTTTCTGGTTAGTGCTTTACTTGCAATAAAGTAGGTCATAAAAATAATGAATACAAAAGTCAGATAAGGAATGGTTACAACAATGGAAGGAATGCTCAAACTTTCAAAGGTAAAACTACTTTATATGCAAGAAATTTGGTCATAAAGCTACTAAATGCAAAGGTCAGATAAGGAACAACTATAATAATAGAAGGAATGCCTAATCTTTCAATGGGAATTGCTTTGCATGCAATAGATTTAGACATAAGGATAACCAATGTAGATCAAGGATGAATGGAAGGAACAATGGTCAGAGAAATGTTGTATGCTTCAATTGCAATAGGCCTGGACATGTTGAAAAATTCTATAGAAGCATGAATATGAAGAAGGATAATCAGGCAGAGATGAAGAAACTAGTACAAAAGGTAGATCTAGGAGAAATCAAGAAGGAGATGAACAAGATTTGGGTTAAGAAGGAAGTATGTGAATTCAAGAATGAGTTTACACTAGACTCTGGTGCAAGTACTTTCTTTAGGAAGTAAATTGGGAGCTCTAGATCAGTGGGAGCCTAAAGGAAAAATCTTGTTCCCCTAGCCAGAAAAGTGGTGCTGACATTCAGCATAAAGGTATAAGCTAGAAAACAAGATAACAGAGCTTTTGAAGAAGATTCTAGCGGAAAAGAATCTAATGCGGTGGATTAAGGAGTAATTTAGATTGACTATAGATGGCAGAGTAAGAGTTTGACAACTTTTTGAATCAACATTTATGATGATTAGGTTTTCATGAAAAAGGGTTCAAAGGGAATTCATTTGAAAGGAAATCACATTGCATTCAAACCCTCAAGTGTCTAAGCAAATCTGAGAAGGGAAGCTAAGGCGAATACAAGTATTCAGTGATTGGTGTGAAGAAACCGTAACCAGAAACAAAAGGCATTTACAGTTCTCTCTCTCTTGAAAATTTTCTATGTTGAGTCGGTAAGGATGTCTTGTCCTCAAGTAGTAGAGATTACCGAGAGGCCCCAACCCAAATTCAAGAAACACCCATTCAAATCCCTAGAAACTGATCCAGATAGTGTATTTTCTGAGGTTCCACAAGGGGTTATGCACACTGAAGACAGTAGGCCATATATACACACAAAATTGGAAGAATACGATCATATGAAGTTAGGGAAAATATACTTGGATGAGTTGACAAATGATCATTTTGAATTGAAAGAAGAATATAGTGCTATGCATGAGAATAATTTGGATACCTGGTTGGATTTTCCAGTATTCTCAGATGATGCTTGGGTTAGGTATGTTTTGAGAAGGATTCATGATGAGTTCTTTTGGCTTGATGTGCCTTTTATGATAAGAAAGGATGTCATTAAGGCAGTCACTAGCATGTGTTCCACTAGAATAGTTCTGATATTAAAATTTGTGAAGAATAACACTATGATGCAATTGCCCAGTGCCAAGTTTGACAAAAGGACACTAACAGTGAATGATATTGAAAATCCAATAGTAAGGTTTGCCTCAATGGTGATTGGTTATAAGGTCTACTTCTCCAATAGGGAGAATTCAGTCTCTGAAACTACTATACACATAGCATATGAAATGGTAAAGAATAATGCAGACTATGACCTATGTGAGTTGCTCTAGCAATAATTGTTGGAGAATCTGAAAAGGACAAAAGACACAAAATACCCTCTCAAGTATCAAACTCTAATCATTTGCCTATTCTTCTATTTTCTGAAGGAGTTACCAAGTACGGACAATATTGGTTGTCTTGATCACTCACCAGTAGCAGTAAAAATTATAAATCATCTCTAGAGTTTAGGAAATGTTGATAAACCAAATGCAATATTATGGGGTTATTTTAAGAATTTCCAAAAGAAAATGTAGGCTAGGGCTAGGATCCCTGAAAAAAGTTGTAAAGAACTATGAAAAGGACATTGTATTTATGGTGGACAAAGATAAATGCCTTATGGAGGTTGTAGAACCCATAACTGTGTGGGTCCCACCCATGGGATATGAAGCCACAAGGGACATCCTAACTGGTTTGGCAGACTTGATGTTGAGCAAACCAGAAGATCCTAATGAGGAAAGATTTGGAACATTTGAAGAATTATCTATCAAAGTCCATTTGGAACTGAAACAACCTGAAATCAAGAGGAATGCAAGAAAGTGGGCAATTAAGTTTGTTAAAAGCAAAGGATTTACAGATGAACAAATAAATGAAGAAAAAGCCAAGGCAAAGACATTCAAGGATGTAAGTTCTCTGAAAATACAAACATCAAAAGCTCTATAGAAGAAAGAAGAAAAATCTGAGAAAGAAAAATCTACCTCCATCTCTAGAAGGAGAACAAGAGCCTCCTCCATTGCATCAACTACCTCTTAAGAGCTCTGGAACACTCCATGCTATAGAGGCTGAGAAAGAAAAGACAATGCCTACAGATATTGAAGAGCAAGTGCCACAGAAGAAGTTGAAAGAGAAGAAGAAAAGAAAGAAAGCAAAGGTGATGAAGAGAGCATATGTAAGCCTTGCAGTTGGAGAAGAAGAAGAAGAAAGGAGAGAAGACTAAGACTAAAGGAAATGAAGAAACTATATCCTTGGAAGCCACAGTCAATGTAATAGCTCAGCATGGGAATTTGAAGCCGATTGCTAGTATATATGATCTGATAGTTCAGATGCAAATAAGGTGATACTTGAAATAGCTATTGTAAGATTTTTGGTTATGTTTAGTAAAGCATTGATTAAAGTTATAAATGATTTACTAGATATTTTACGTAGCATCATGACAACAAGAAAAGAAGTAGCTATGGCAAAAGATGCTGAGTTAAAGGAATATGTTCTATTAAAACTATGCCCAAATATTACTAGCGAAGAGAAGGTCAAAGTCACTAAGATACTTAGTGAAATGTTTAGAACAAAGAGAATCATCAACATTCTAATGTCTGGTGATACTAAAAATCTGGTTAAGGAGACTATGGAGATAACACTAAATGTGTTACATGAGCTACAAATCCCAACTATTGCCAACACTAATGAAGAGGAGTAGAATGTTGATGCTGATAATGCAGTTCCAGAAATAAATATGGAACATAACATGGAAAAAAGTACAGTTACTCCTCTAGTGGGCACAAGGAATGAAGAGGAAGTGAATACAAAACAAACTGGGGATCAAAGTGGAATAGTTCCTCTGGTAATTTGTCAACAAGTTGAATAAATAAAAGAGATTGTGGAAGAAAAGAACTCTGAAGAAGCAAAAATGGCACCTAAAGAAAATGTCCCTGAGGACCAAGGTGAACAAAGAGAAGAAGCTAATGAGCAAATGGTAGATAACTTTGCTCTAGAAACAAATGATGACAGATAAGAACCAGCTCCAAAAAGAGGGAAATGAATAAGAGGTTACTCATGAAGAATCACCAAAGAGACAAGATGCTGAGATGTCTCATGTTGAAGATAAGAGAGACACTGCTATAATGGATAGAGTTGATTCTTTGAGAGAATTTCTGGAGAAACAAAAGGAAACTCAGATTTTGTTTGCCCCTAAGTTGTTGCAAGGGCCAATAAACTTGGCAACAATGTCTCCTTTGCAAATGTTAAAGCTAGGATCAAAATTTCAAGCTATTGCACAAGAAGAGATTCTAAAGTCTCACATGGAGGACAGTGAGCTAATAGGAGATGCATCAACAATTTTTGAAAAGATTGTGCATGGTTTGAAGAGAGACACATCCTTGGTTCCTACCGCACAGTTGGAGAAGCTTATTGAATCAGTCAACTCTCATTTTGACTCCCTTGAACAAGCAACAGAGAAGAAGGTAAGGGCATCGATTGACAACAAAAGGATAGTGGAGCTAAATAACAAAGTTTATTAAGATAAAAAATTTTTAGAAAAGAGTATAGAATACACTTAGAATGCTATCGAAGAAGCCAGTCAAATTATCGATTTCGTCTTACATGGCCTGAAAAGACTAAGGACATAAAGGAGAAAATAGATGGATGGGAAGCTCAAATAATGAATATCTCAAGAAGCTATGATCCGGTGAGGGATGCTATTGGCAATTAGAGAGCAGAAGTTGAGACTATTCACTCTGTCATTCATAAGTTGTAGACCCAGAAGGAAGTCATTAAACACAAAATGACCCAGCTTTAGGAGATAGTAAGTTTCAAGATTGGTTCTACTACTACACTTGTAGTCGATGCACACAAGATGACGCAAAATATTGAGGCCCCTACTACTACTAAAAAAGGAGAAGAACTGGTGTCTCTAATCAATGGTAACATACAAGTTTTGAGGCATGCTAAGGACAGATGGGATAAATATGTAGTACATTTGAAGAAGATCTACAAAGATATTCTCCCAGAAAAAAAGTAAGCAATTTAATTTCATTTGTATATATGCAAATAGTATAAACAATTTTGAATTTTTAGTAACCTGTACATATTTTTGTATCATACACCTTTTCCATTGATGTCAAAGGGGGAGAATGGAGCAGTGTGAAAAGAATAAGGGGGAGTAGTATAACAATTTTTCACATGAAGTGTTGCCATCAATGCCAAAGGGGGAGATTGTTGGAAATTTGGTTGAGCTTGATAATTGAAGGTGTTATGATTGATGGCAACAAGAAAAGGAACAAGGTTGGAAGAGAGATTTTGGTCTGGTGAAGGAGACTTAGTCATATTGGCTAAGTGTTGGCAGTGTACAGAGACATCAACAAAGAGACAATGTTTGGATTGGCATTGGTCTACAGTTGAAGACCTAATCATGTGGTTCTAGTATGTTGTTTGTAGTCCTTACAAGATCTTATATCTAGGATTTCAGCTTTTTATATATACTAGAAGCATATCTTCAAGTAGCCTAAGTTTGACATTACAGAAAATAGAGGTAATCAGAATAGAACACTCATTTGTTTTGGTCTGCATTCCTTCGGTGTCAGATATTTTGTTATGTGGTTTTGAGGTGTTGTAAAAACTTGTATGAATTGTCTAAATCTAGAGTTTTAGAGTCTAAAGTCCACTGGAGTGACAATTTTGAGCTACTGAATATCGCTACTTGGCTTGACAGTGTTTAACTATGACAAGGTCTAAGTTCTGTTGGTCTGCACTTTACCGTAGATTGATGTTATGCTCTACGGTTCTAAAGGAAATCTTGGGAATGTATGAAGAGTCTTTAATGTGATTTTGAGAAGATTTTGTGGTCCACAGTGAAAGTTGTAGTCTGATAGATAGACTGAGTTAGTAACAGTCTATGTTTGAGGTTGACACAATAGTTTGATCTATGTACAATAAGTTCTATTGATTATAACTTTATTCTAATGGATTTTATAGTTGGAACTAACATATGAGAAGGTGTTTCAAATGTTATTTCAGTCCGTCATGTATCTTGGTGAGTGGATTTGGCTGACAAGCTACAATTTTATTAATTATGTGCTTCATCTAAGTGGGTTGACCTAGTGAAGATTCTAAGCATTGCAAATATATATATGAGATCCAAATCAATGTTTGAAGGAGAGAATGCATGAATATGAATGTGTGTGTGTGTGACATGCGAAAGATTGTGATTTTGTGAAGGTGACAAGTATAGAAGAAGAGAGTTCTTATTTTCAAGTAAGAATAGGACAACAAAACAGAGTAGTTGGAAATGAAGAGTTTTGAGATAGTGTTCCTATACTTCATTTGAGCTATAACCATGCATGTGTAGATGCAATCATAGTAGTTCAACCTGGTAGTGAACCATCATTCTTTCCTTCTCTTTTTCTCTAGGTAGTGAGCATGTCTTGGCAATGATCCTTTCTTGCAGTGAGCACTTCCTTGGATAGTGAGCCCTAAGGAAGTGATCCTCTTTTGTAATTTGGTATTGATATTACATAATTACTGTGAGCAAACACTCACCGTGTTTTTTCTTAGTTTTGGGTTTTCCATGTAAAAATCTTGGAGTTCATGTGTGATGCTTTGTGGTTGCTTCTTCTATGTTTAATTTTCTTTGTTGTTATTGGTGGAAAATGGACTACTAGTTTAATAAGTAAAAGGTTTAATAGAATACTGATTCACCCCCCCTCTTAGTATTCTAGGTGTTTAATAGTTGGAGCTCCCTTGTACTTGTGCTTCATGGTTGCAAGCAATTTATCCAACTTTTCAATCATTTATGTGCCTGAAATACAAAGAAAATATTCTATTAGTGTATTTATACCAACTAAATCCATTAGATTTGTGAAATTTTGAGTGTTCTGGTGTGTCTTTCAGGTTATCAATTTCTAGGACAACATAGGTATTTGGAACTAAGTGCTCAAGTGCCAAGAAAACCTAGGATTCCAAAGTGTTTTAGTTGTTAGCAAAGGTTAGGAAATAGGAGGGATCACCGACATTTGGATATGGTGCAAAAGTGCTTGGTGACCCCAGAGTTCCAAAGTCTAGTAGAATATTAAGTCTTAGGAACTGAGGATCTAGGACTCAAGAAACTGGGAGGATCAAGGATAAGAGGACAAAGTGTGAATGTTCCATTGGAACCCAAAAGTTTGACAAAAGTTATTTACTCTAAATGGTGGGAAACCTAGAAAGTAGGGGACTTAAGGATCTCCAGACAAATGTCCAACATCCTTGGTAAAACATAAATTTTTCACTTATCTTAATATTTAGTTTACATTGTCAATTTTCTATGATCTAGTAGGATCTTAGGATAAAAATGCCAATGGATGTGGGGTCCTAGAAACTAGAAGAACAAGGAATATTTAGATCAACTTCTAAGGTGCATGATAATTTTGAAACCCCAAGTCTATTGTTTTTAACTCCATACGGCCGCTAGGATTTTGAAATCCAAAGGGATCTAAGGACCTAGGATTGTTTTAAAAATGTTCTGTGGCATGATGCAAACCCAAACAAGGATTTTAAAGGAAATCTAAGGAAAAAACTACCTAACCCTAGCTGACAAACTAAACCTAGAAAATCAAAGCCCTAGGTCATGATTTCAAATTGAATCTAGATAAGGAGAACAAAAATCTTATAAAAAAATAAAAGAAAATGTAAGAAACACAAGGATTTAAGAAGAAAATCCAAAGAAATAATGAAAGGAAGAAATAAAAACACAAAGGAACCAATTTGGAAATCACGAAGGATAAAGGCCGAAAAAAATAGCTAATCCCATGACTCTTTTAATCTTCAGGCACAAGATTCTTCACAAATTGCACAAATCTGACAATAAATCCAAGTGTTTGATAAGAAAGGGTGCTAGGTTGCACTCTTGAGCTCAAAATTTAAAATTTTGGAATGCAAAATGTGAAGTCAAAAATGGAAATTAATTATATAGGGGATCATTCAATGGATACATGTGCCATAAATAATTTTAGTGTCATGAGAATTGAGAGTCTAGAAGAACCAAGGACATTGGAACTTAATTATGTCGTGCTCAAGTTTTCTAGAACTTCAAAAGTCTAGTAAAAATAAAAATAAAATAAAGGAACAAGTGGAAAGTTGAACCCAAAAGGGACTTGAAACAAAGTTCTAACGTTTGGATAACTTCAAAAAGTCTAAACTTCTAGAAAAATAAGGTGGGGTAGGAACTTTGATAGGACTTGGGATCCCGAGGTTTTGGAAAACCTTGGCACTTTAAGAAAAATATTGAAAACAAAAGACAAAGTCCTAAAACCAAAGAAAAATCAAAATCAAAGATTCTAAAAGTGATTAAAAATGAAAAAAACACTCAAGGATCAAAATAAAACAATAAATAGAGAAGATAACAAAAGGGGTGTCCCCATTTTCTAAGCAAAAAAAATGGGGCATGTATGTAGGGCATAACATTTACTTTATGTCTTCTTTCCTTGTTATGGTCTTCCCTAGGATCTTAATGACATGTGTTAAACCACACAACCTTTTGTATCTTGTGTGCTATATTCTTAACCATCTATGTAGTACCATAATAACCTTTGTGGCATATGTGGAGGGTTAGAATGATCAATGTATGCCTCATGCTTATCCTTCTAGCCTACATTTAAAATCTCTACTATTGGTACTTTGTAAAGCTACTGGTTCATGTTCATGGTAGCCTAGTTAAATATGGTTGAATCCTTTATCTTTATCCTTGTGCTTTTGATATATTTAAATTTTGGCTGGCTATAAGTGGTCACCAATCACTTAAGTGAAGCTCCTTCATCTACGTGATGACTGACTACCAACTATTGGTGATAATTCTTTTGAAAAGTTGCTTGTCATATGATGGTGACATGATAAGGATTTGTAGGGGCATATGGGATTTTAGGCACCATGTTCTTGGTTGGAGAAGGTAGTTGGGAATTAATGTAAATAGGACAAAGCATAGGTTTATTTACTAAGTATCTAAGAAAAATTCAATCCCATTAGGTATGGGCTATCTAGCAGGCATTCATGTGGAACCAAAAACTAAGGGGATTTGACTACTACATGTGGTTCACTTGTAGTTCCGGAGATGATTTCCTTAAAAATCAAGGGGGATTTTTCTTGAATTGTGTTGTTTTGTAATGTAATATTAGTTATATATGATCAATGTATATAGGTGTGAAAATTATTCTCCTTGAGTTGATTGAATGTACCATTTGTTTGTACATAATTCATTTCTACAATAGAGTGTTGGCATTATGTGTGTCATACACCTTGTAAGTACTAATTTTTGAATTAGTTAATTATTTATTAATTTCTATGTTTTCATGAAATGGGATGTCCCACTTTATTCCTTGGCCATTGTGCCATGTGTAATAAATATTTACTTTAGTATTTATGTGTGTAAATAAGTTTATACAAGAATATATTGCCATGAACGATGTGTAAGAGCATCTATGAGAAAGATAGTTGTTATAATGTTTAAGAGCATGATTAAAAGGGAGGTTGCAAAATGAACTAGGAATCCTGACCCACTTATGATGGATGTTATGAAATTTCATGAAGCATCTTTCTAAAGAAGGTAAATGACAAATAATGGAGTGCAAATTGTATGGATTTTTATGGTGTTTTAGGATCTTGTTTGGGCCCTCATGAGTCTATATTCTCATGGCTTGAGATGGAGACATTAGAGAGGTTTTTTTGTAGGGTTATGTTGTCAATTTCCTACTAGAGGAAGAGGATGTTGATCTCCATAGAGGAAAGAACCTAATATTATATTATATTGTGATAGGTTTACTATTTCTAAATAATAGATTGGTTCAATGCTTTGAAGACTCAATTTTACTTGAAAGGGTTTTCCTAAGGTATACCTGTGTCATTCTCTTTCTTGTTTTTACTTTCCCCTCTATCTATCTTTCTTTCTTTTCCAAGTCTTATTTACATTCTAGAATGTTGCTGAAATTTTTATAGATTTGATTATTACAATAATCTCCTTAAAGGGTTAATGTGGAAATGCATATAATGCTTAATGATTATATTTAATCTAGTTTAGTTAATAAGAGGTTTGTGGGTACTTTTCCTAACAATTGGTATAGCAAAGGTGGTTTTATGGTTTGCATGTGGTTGCATGTAAGTTACTTGTACTTACATATTGTTTTCATGTACTTGCATGTTCTTACATGTGATGGATCTATTGGTAGGGTGCAGGATAGTTAATAGAACCTACCACAAGTCACCATAAGTGAAATGTGGAGGGAAAGTCTAACATGAATGATAGTAATTAGGGTGTTTTGTAAGGGACATGTCCCTATCACATCACACTGTATAAAGTGATGTAATGATATGTAGCAAGAAAGTAAGAATAGGATAAGAAGAGATAGAAAGTGGATGTATAGAGCAAAGACTTACACATGTCTTTTGTAAATGATATTAATATGAATATATATGGAGATATAAGGATTTTAACTAATATATCATGTGTCTATTGATGTGAATGACCTGTTATGGATGATATGATATTACAACATAGTGTTGTTCTTTATTTTTGTTCTCTATTGTTCTATCATTGTCACGTCTGGTGTATAAACTAACTTTAGAGACTTGACTCAGGCTTAAGTCTCTGGACTGCATCTTGTCATTTCTTGCCAACATTTGGTTCCATTGCTGGGACCATAGATAGAGTAGTGAAGAATAAATAGGATGAACAAGTAAAAGCAAAGTGTGGAATAGAAAGAAAAGTTAGAAAGATAAAATGAAAAGTGACGGGAAATTTTTTATGATCTGTGGTAAACACTCTTAGGTCCTACCTTTATGAGAGGGGGGTAGGCACTTAAGGGATGACAAATGGAAAGGTGGAGGGATCTTAAAAGATCACTAAAAAGATGTAACCATTCAGAAAAAGCCAACCATGGGATACCAAAGGATTAATGTAAGACCATATATAAAACAACCATGGAAAAAGGAGATAATACGAAATTAAGAGAAATTAGTGAAACTATACAAATAGGCATGAACATGAACATGGAGGAAAAGAAGCTAAAAAAAACTCAAGAAAGACAAGAAAAATACCATAGAAGGATGGAGAAGGTAGAACAATTAGGGAAAGAACACACCAGGGAGGTTATAGTAGAAAAAGAAGCTGAAATTAATCGCTACAATGAGGGTGTTGCTGAGTACACCATTGCAATTGCAACCAGACAATTAAATTTAACAAATTTAGAGGAAGGAGAGGAGTGCACAATAGGGCCTTCCACATATCTAATAAAGATTGATACACACAAAAATCTAGGAGAAATAACACCACATATTGATAAGGCTAAAGAGCTTCTTAAAAATATGGAAGGAAGAAATACTGTATATGGGGCTTCAAAAAAAACATGGGATGAAGAATACACTAGAAATCTAACCCTACCACAATTGGAAAGAACACCACATATTCAACTAGATTTTACTAATAGTCTGATTCGAATAGATGAAAAATGGGAACCATTCTTGAACCTTATACTGAATCTCCAGCCTTTAAACTTTGATGAAACATACCTGGAAGAACTAGTAAATAGAATCATAAGAAGAATAAAGGAGAGAGAATGAGATGTTGTATCTGATCTAGACATGAATTCCTTATTAACCATGTAAGTGAAATAAGAAAAGGCAATGAAGCGACACCTTTAACAAACAACATGTCCTTAACTAACGAAAGGATATATCTAAAAATAAAAAGGAATTTCAAAGAGGTGCAACCCCCAAACCAAGAGTCATCCCCTATGCCCTATAAAGCTAGAAGAATTTTAGTACAAAATAACAAGGAAGTAGATAGACAAAGACAAGAAGAATTTAGCAGAGTATACAAGATTGTGAAGAACTGTTAGGTAGAGAATACTTTGACATACAATTGAAAAGAGATAAAGGAAGGGAAGGGAAACCATTACTACAAAGGACAAATAAGAAACTACAAAAGGACATAAAACAAACAAACCACAAAGAGGGAAAAATACAAGAAAAACCAAAAATGGACTCACCCATCAAATTACCAGTGTTTGACAAGGACACCTTTGAAACAATAGAGCATTTATTCATTTTGGGATCAACATGGCAAAGGAAGAATGTAACACAAGGCTAAACCAATCTATTTGATTTTGTAGGAACCCTAAGAAAAGAAGCCTTGAATTGGTATAGAAAGAATTTCCTTAATCATGACAAAACATGGGATGAATTAAAGAAGGAATAATTCCTACAAAAATTTGAATCCCTAGAGATCCCTATAGAAGGGGTAAGTAAAATACAAGACCTAGTCCAAAAAGAGTGAATCTATTAAAGATTTTGATAAAATATTTAAGAAAATATCTTGCAAATTGGAAGAACCATTCATAGAAAAACAAAGAATTGAATTGTTTATTTTGAGGATTAAGTCCTGATATTCGAACACCCCTAGATGGGAAAAATTTTAATTCCTATTCAGAACTGGTAGCCCTGGAATGCTACCTATAGGTACAAACCTAGAAAAGGAATGACAAGACTAATGGAAATATGGAGATGAAAAAGCTCATATTGGAGCTAGAATGGTTGAAATTGAAACAAAAAATCCTTGCAAGGAAGGCAGATAGTATGCATAAATAATGACCTATTATATGGTGCTCATACTGTACAAGAGGACACCTAAGAAGTAAATTCCTAATGATGAAAGGAAATAAAAAGCTACTTCTTTAAAGGTAGAATTGTTATGTTGTAAAATGTACCTGTAGGACTTTTACCTCCTAAGTTTAAATCTCAGGTCCCTTAATTTTGATCATGCATGTTAGAAATGAATCCCAAACAAAAATGCCCTAAAATGCAAGACAAATGGGACTTAGGGGACACCTATGAGCTTAACCTTGACCCAAAATAGGTCCCTGGACAAGGGCGCCCATGCCCTGCCCTATTTTGGCGGGGTCCCAAATTTGAATGTCGGCAAAGTTACCGTTAAAGGTGTTCCTTGTCGACATCTTAAGTTTGAATTACAAAATATTAGTGGGAATGCATATATAATCATGTTTATGACTTCATTTACAAACTAGAAGATGATTTTGATTTCAAGATGAACTTATGATCATAAAGCATTCAAGGCATTCATTGTGTTGTGTTTGTTATTACAGATTTGGCTTCATTTTCTCATGTTGTGAAAGATCTTCATCTACTTGAGAGATAAACCTTCGAGGTGATATCTATTTGTGCTTTAATCAATCATTTATCAATTTGTTTTTACCTCTGTCTTGCAAGGACATGAAATCTCTATCTAACAATAGTGTTGGAAGGATTGAATTCCATTCTAGGGCTTGATCAAAGCAAGATCCTAAACATCACAACTCCCAACCCCTCTCCTTGTGATTGCAGGTGATAGGTGTCAGATCTTGTGAAGAGGATTTGCAAAGGACTATTAAAGAGTGTAAGGAATTGTGATATAGAGAAAAAGCAAGGAAATAGCTCAAGAAGGACTTGGGTACCTTCTCTTTTTCCCCTCAATTTCATGACAAAGAATTTTTTAAGTGGTTGCAGTCAATAGCAGAAAAGATCTAGAAGCCCTTAGAAAAAGTAGCACCTTGGTCTTGGGTGCCTGCTCTTTAGCCCCTAACCTTTTTGTATTCCAAAACTTGAAATCTGGTATGTATCTAATCCATATTTAGTCTATCTCTGTGCGAGCATTTATCAGGTTTTGTCAATTTGTTTACAATTTTGCATAATTAGGGTTTTAAGCTTAATCAGACTAAAATCAACACATTAATCAATAAATTCCAAATTTCCCTATCATTCCAAGTGACAACAAACCTGTAGCTGAGTCCTCTTGTAGAATTTGTGATTCAACTCGGTTACATGTCCTTGAATGTATTGAGTGAAAGGAGGATCTAGCTAAACCATTCATCAATCCCATTCAACCCTCTTTTCACTCTTTACATTTTGGTGAGCCCATATTTTTATTGAAATTTGCACCTTGCTGAGTGTTGTACATCAGATTTGCATTCATTCATTTCATTGTTATCATCATACATTTGAAAATATTGCATAAAAAAATTGAAAATTTTGAAAAATCAAGCATCCTAGGCTTGCATTTAGACATAGTTTACACTATTTTCATTGCATTTCATCAAAATCATTTAAATCTCTAATATTTACATCATATCTATTATAAATTACAGCATTACATCATTACACAAACATTTATGTTGCATTTTCATGCTTCATTTGCTAGGGTTGTTTGAAATTGTGCATTTTTCGTATAACCTAGTCTTTGCAAAAAGCTAGGGTTTGTGGTTAAAATCTTGTTTCATATTTTACTACTTCTTTGAACACCCTTTCAAATCTGATTTTAGGTTTTAGTGTTTCATCATAGTGTGTTTTTTGCGTTCACATCTAAATTTTTGCATTTACACATTGTGTATTTCAACAACTATACCTTCCTCCTAGGGTTTATTCTATTAGTTTGTGAATTGAGTGTTGTATGCTTTTGCATGAGTCTTATAACCTGCTACCCTAATAGAAATATCCATTTAAGGAGAAGTCTTAGATTAATGGGTTCTACTGCTCCTAAAACCAACGGTGTTCCTACACCTAAAAATCCATTGAACACCTACTTTACAAGAGGAGAAACACAAACTTTGCAAGATATCATTCCTTCTATACCTAGAATGGAAGAATAAATATTTCATGATGTTGAGGATCCTATTGATGTGATAACACATGTGCCTGATGAGAAAATAAACAAACTTGATAGGGAATTAGCTAATTTTCAAGCATTTATTGAAAAAGAAAGGATAGCGGAAGAAAATATACCTGTGGTTCATAACATAAGACAATTGGTAAAAGAAGGACAAGATGGTGTTAACATGCTTTGAGGCTTAGTACATATAATGCATCATAATGTTATACCTATGACTGAATATTCAAATGTTATTAATAATATGTCATCACCAACTCATATACAAGTATCGGCACCTATACCGACTATTGGTATGTTTACTTTTACATCATCAATTCTCACTACTAATACACATACTTGTAGTAATGCTACCACTAGTATTGGGGTATCAAATGGCATTAATTCATAGAATTACAAGGTTGTGGTATTCAACTATCAAAACCAACCACCTAGAGTGACTTCTTTTATGAATAATCACTCTCAACCACCTTTCACCTACAACTATTCTCAACCAACTTCCACTCACAGTTACTCTCAACCACTATTCGTAACCACTCACAATCAATCACCTCAAAATTTCATGACCATGGCTTCCAATTCTCAAACTGCATCTCCTAATGATGCTCTCCTAAACCAAGTTTTTCAAGGCATGACCTCTTTACAACAAAAGGTGAAAATCTTGACAAATTCTTCCCAATCTAATTTACCAACATACCATGCTTGAAATCCTCTATCTTTTACAATCTTAAGAACTCCTATGCCTGACAAGTTTGAAAATCCTCGCTTTGGAAAATATGATTGAAAAGGTGATCCTAATACTCATGTGGTAGCATTCATGGCTATGCATAGTGCCTTCTTCTTTGAAAAGGACTTGTTAGTGAAACTCTTCCTACGATCTCTCAAAGACACTGCTTTGGAATGGTTTGGCTCTTTACCTCCGAATTCAATACACTCTTTCTCTTAGCTAGTTGATCAATTCTTACAACATTTTCAAGCAAACATTGGACCTCAAGTCTCATTGATTGATTTAGTTCACTGCAAACAAGGTCTGAAAGAGAAGTTAACTGAGTTTATTAGTAGGTATCAAGCTCTTTATGCACAAATTCAATACCAGATGAATGATGAGGATGTTCAGAATGTGTTTATTACAAATCTACAACCTAACATCCAAGATAAGATCATCTTGATGAAATACAACTCTTTTCAACATTTATGCATAGCTCTTCATGATTATCATCTTTCATCTAGTCAGTATGAGAATCAAAACTCATTGGCTCAAGGTGATCAAGCTCAAACTAGAACATCTCAAAACAAATTCAAGAGGAACAACAAGAACTTTATTAAGATAAATGGGAAAAATTCAAACAATTTTTCACAATTGTCCGCTATCATTAATCTAAACAAGGCACCTTTTCAGTATCGACAATGGCAAAGACAATTCACTCTGATATCTAACTCTCTACATGTAAGGCATAATTGAAGTCTAATTATTAATTATGATATTTTATTTTAAAATAATTATTTAAATAATTTAATATTGAATATGAAAGAAATTCATGAATTGTTATTATATGTTTTTCTAATTACATATTTTATAGAGATTCTTTTATGCAAGGAAGGGCAGTTATGCATTTTCAAGAAGAAAATTTTAGAAATTAATATTTATTTACAGTTTCAAGTTAGTGGAGCTAATTTTACACTTGTTTATGAAATTATGATATAAGTTATAAAGAGATTACAATTTAGTAATAAGGTCTTGATATGGTTTAGTTAATTGATTTAAATTAATTATGCTTGTGTGTTGTGGGGAATAAGAGCTCCTTTATCATTATTTTTGGTAAAATTAAGACCATAGGTCAATCACCTATGGGTAGGGTACTTGTTTATACATAAAAATTATGTTTTAGAGTTGTATTAATGCATTTTTAGTACACAAGAAAATAAGTGACGAGTTTGGTAGATGAAGAGTCATATTCTCTTGAAGAGTCTTCAAGCATCCAAGTCAGGAAGAAAAAGAAATAAAACGAAATCCCAAGAATCACATTTTCTTGAAAAGAAATGGACGCCACAAGCAAGAGGGGAAAAAAAGAGAAGAGCCCAAGTTTATTGCTGATTATTGTAGGTCAAGGGAACATCTATAACTGATGGTGAAGATAATTTTTCAAAGGAATTACATCTATTTTGATAAGGCAAAGAAAGCATATATCCACGGTGACTTGTTAGGTGAAAAATATCTGAATTTTATGAGGAGGATAATAGAATCCCAGATCGAAGAAAAGAGGTGCATAACTAAATAAGATAGAAGCTTTCACATTAAGGAATCTTAGAATCTCTCTTCATAGGCATTTGGAGGTATTCTTCATTAATAAAATACTTGAGGTATTTCCTTGAAAACTCACCATTATTTATGTTAATATTTTTCTAAAAATTTTCAAGAAAACTTGTTCTCTCATGAAATTTATCTATTCATAGGAATTATTTTATAAAAAGGTTTCTAGGTTTTGAGAATCATGTTTTCATCTTTTCGACACATCTTACAGTTTTAAATTTTATTAAGTATTAAGAAAGTTATTGTACTTTTAGTACTATTGTAACCCTGCTAAAACCCTGTTGTAAACCCTATTGATGTTTTATAAATTTCTCTCTGCATGGAAAAGGGATTGTAAAATAGTTTCTAGGTTATGAGAATATTTATTTAAGCTTTCTGGAAAATTTTACAGTTTTCTATTTGGTTAAGTATTTTGAAAGTTATCGCATTTTTATTACTATTGTAGAAGAAATTGAAAATCTAGGGTTTTGTTGGTAGTTTACTTTGTTGGAAATGAATTATTTTCATTACATAATTGTGTTAGATGAATTTGCATATTTTATTTCCTAGAATGGGTATGATTATATAATATTTCATATATTTAATTCCATGCAAAAAAATTAGATTGAATCAAGTATATTCTTGTAGTGCAAAAAGGTCAATTAAACCCTTATGTTGATTAGTTTATAAGAACAATTGTTAGATCAGACATATATATTGCATAGTTATTTGAATGTCAAAATTAAATAAAAATAACAAATCTTTTATCTTTTATTATTTCTATCATTCATTATAATTTAGGGAATACTTTTGAGTAATCAAATCATTCTCAATTTAAAATCAAGTTTGGCTTAAATCTAGATTTGAAGGAAAGGGATGATTGCAGTAAACACTACCTCCTCATCTTATATAAGTTTTCTAATTTTTTTATGGGTTTTATTCCCTTTATTCTTACCTTTCCAAAACATCTTTAATTTTAGAATTATACTAAAATATGAAAGTTATGACAGATTTACGATTGGGTGGTTTTTTTATGTACAAGACTTTTCTTCTGAAATGATATACTTACTATACTAGTTTGTGTTTTATTGTATAACTTATTCTACCAGTATAATTTGATTGGATGTTGTTTATGTTTTGAGATTATAAAGCTTCTATTGCATACGATAACCCAAGTTATAAATTGTATGATACCATTTTGTGTTTGGAAGTTCAAAGTCCTGAACTACAAAGTCTCTATGCTATGTGTATGTAGGCAAGGGCATCATGAGCCCCTGAGACATTAGGTCAGCCCCTTAGGGCTTTAGTCTCTTTATTTGTACAAATTGATATCTCTTTTGTATATTTAATGATTTTGTAGAATTAACGTTTATATTTAGTGTGCAGAATGCTAGAGCTAAGAAAATATTTTTCCACCTTGAGAAAAGATGATCATATGGTTCTTATTGCAATTGATTGCAATTGCATGAGGGATGTTTAAATCTATGAAAGTTACCATTTTTTATGTATGATATTAAAATTATGTATAATCAAAATTTGTATCATAACATGTTAGAACAAGTGAATATTCTCCTATCATCATGCTATATTTTAATTATTTATGTTTAACTTTTAATTCATTGTTGTTTACTGATATTTTCTTGAGTGGGCATTACATAGGTATCAAAGCACCAGGTTGCAACACTTGGGAGCTTTGGGGTTAAAAAAATTTAGAGTGGCTCAGATTCTTATTAAGATGTGTAATCGAATCTTCATGGTATTGGGGTGGTTGTGAGCTTACTAGATTTTCAGAAGTCAAAGAAGAAAATAATGATGAAAGAGTGGAAGGTTGAAAGGATAACGAGCTAATCCAGGCATGAATAGACAAGGTATGACATCTAATATTATTTATGTTTTGATATGATCAAATAGAAATGTTTATTAATGAAAGATTTGATTTGTTTGAGGAAATGAATTGTGATTGTCTCTTTGGGTATTTGAATATATTTTGGTGATAATATTCTGAATGAGATGGCTGAAAAGGAGAATGAGTGTGGGAGAAATGGGGTTTGATAATGTGAATTTTGGGAGTTATGAATTACTAGAGTTTTGTTTTTAAGGGAGTTTTCTGATATAATATGGGAGTATATGTTATGTAAAGGGAGTTGTTGACCATGGGAATTCTTTTATAAATAATTGTATTTGTTCATGGGAGTTTATGTGTTATATGGGAGTTGATGTTGTATAAGAGAGTTTTTGTTGTGTTATGGAAATTATTGTTTATGGGAGATATTGTTGTTATTATGGGAGATACTCTTGTGTTAAGGGAGTTACTATTTTATGGGAGCTATTGTGTGTGTTACAATGATATAAAGGGAGCTATGTGGTGAATTGGGAGCTATGATAAGGGAGTTTTCTAAATTGTGATTATTTCTGTTATAAATTTTATTGGAAAGAATAATTTTAATGATTATTGTTACTAAATTATGTTCACACCTAATTTAGCAAGGCCTAAACATCAGTTGTTTAGAGGGGGTACAATATATTTTTGCTTATGCAAAATCATCCAGTCAATGTCTGATCTCTTGACAAAAAAGAAGTGCAAAATCACTTATCAAGATCATGTAACAACTCAAGCTAAGATGTTGCATCATCCTGGTAAGGGGAATTATCTATAGTCAAGAAAACAGACATTCAAAGAATGAAGAGAATTGATGTATTTCATGTTTTAGTTGATGATTATTCATTATTCTTTAGTGCAAGTAAAAGAGGTATTTATAAACTGTCAAATTATACATCATGTTTTATACATATGTTTCAAAGAAAGAGCAATTTTTTTTATGCTATGTATTTGATTCATAAAGTGAAATATACATAAGCCATTGCATAGAATGAGATAGATGATTGTATTTAAAAGAATGTATAAAAGTGTCCCACACAAGCCGTGGGAGTAGCTGAAGTGCAACATAAAAGTAAATTTTACTTTTGAAGAACAAGAAATGCATAGGAAAAGTAGAGGGACCCATCATTGCTTGTGAATGATGAATCCTGAGGTTGAGTTGGTCTCCATCTCCCTCCATCTAGCGAGCTCCAGGACACATGTAAAAAAGTTTTGTTAGAAGCTCTAGGTTCCAAAACTTTTTATACATATAACCCAGTCAAACAAAAAGTACCATCCACTTTTATGTAGTAGCAATAATAAGTAATCAGATATCAACATAAGAGAAGTCATAATGAGCAGATACAAGTGCCATATCAAAAAAGAGATAAATCCATGTAAGTAACCCCACATCATGAATCAAAGGTACATTTTATATCTAACATGTGTGTTTCTTGTGTAGGTATAGGTAAATATTTATTGCAGATTTTATTCAAGCATGTGGAGAAAAATGTGGCTCCCACAAGGGTAGAGCATAGCATGCTTCCTTCTTTATTCATCTAAAAAGGATATCAGATCAAGACCAACATTATAACCATATCATGTAGCCTTTCAAACAAAGAAATCAATGAAAAGATTATGATAGAAAGCAACTTTCATCAGTACAAATGCTTACATGGATAGGACAACACTCTTGTGCTGATAAAAAAATAAAGTAGTGACTGATTTGATGAGATTTCATTGTGTCATCAAGAGAAATAGAAGATACAACCATATCATAAAGTGGGCAGCATCCAAGAATAGGTAAGTTTCCACCTTTTGTTTTGAATGAAGTGTAAAATTGTTGTTTGGATATATGAAGAACCGTACATCTATACTAGAAAGGAGTTAAAAGCATGTGGAATAGTCATGGAGCTCATTGTATCATCAAGAGAAATAGAACGTACAGTCATCATTCCAAGGGATGCATCAAATGTGGAACATTATGCATACCATTCATACAAGATCAAAAGGTGTAGTTAAGATGGTGAAGCAGTAGATGCATATAGCCTCTGGTCTTTCATCAAGTCAAAACCATAAAGCATATGGACAGGTCAAACAAAGAGTAAAAGAATGAAACAACAGAGGCACTATATTTTATTCATTTATAGTCAATACACATAATATATGCTAACTCATTCTATAGTCATATACCTTATGTTTAGAAGACCAAGAAAAAAGAATGGACCAACAGAGGTCACAATACATTACTCAGTGAGTAGGGTTTCGTGTTCCAGATTTCTTAGTAAACAAATGACAATGGCATATCAAGTACAGGAGGAGTAGAACTTTTACCTTACTCAGTTTTATACCTTTTTCTACCAATAGTCATGATATAACGAAAGAACCAAAGCATTTAAAGAGGAACACCAAATGCTACAGTCAAGATCTTCCACAAAAAACCTTTATAACCTTTTATAAAAATGGAAGCAAAAAATGATACCACAATGCAGTTTCAAACTAGGGTTTTCCATACATGATCAAAGAAAAAAATGGATGATGCAGTCTCAAGTGGAAGGAGTAGAGATCCCCTTTCTTTTGATAGAGGAGGAAGAAATGTAGTTTGTTCACAAACCCTATTAGGGTTTTCTATAAAATCATCACCTCTTACAGGAAAATATAGAAAAGAGCACAAAAATAAATGATTAGTTTCTTTCTTTATCTCTTTTCTTACTATAGAGGATGCTTTTTAGTAACAGACAGAAGAGAAAAATGGAGACATGGTTCTTTGCTTACAAACCCTAAGAGGGTGTACAGATGATTAAAACCGTTTCCATTTTTTCAAATAGGTACATGCTTTTATCAAACAACCGTGGTGAGTATTAGAGGAATCAAGGCATTCAATAAAAAAATGAGCAAGCTACTATTACCATTTCTTATGAGCTTCTTATAAAACCCTCATAATCTCTACACCATGGAGGTTTAAAACATAAGGAGAAAAGTTTTACAAAGCAAGATGCAAAAGAGTATGATGAAAACCAGTGCAACAAACCTTCTTTTTTCCCTTTCTCTTATGCCAAAATAGAAAAAAAGTGGAGCATGTATATAGAAGTAAATGAGAAGCTTCCCTTTCATTGTGCTAAACTATAAAGAAACCAAAATGTTGCGGCTACAAGAGCAACAAGTAGCATGTATTTTACCATTTTCTTGCAAAAAATGCAAGGATATCAAAAAGAGAGAACTTACCCAAGCATATGGCATTGAAAATAGTAGATGAACAATAGTTTTAACCCCATGGATGCCTTCAGAAATAGTAGAAATCCTCGACCATGGCGGTGGGTGTAGAGGAGCATCAACAAAAGAAGTAAAAGAAAATGATGAAGTTTTTAGGTTTTATTTTCTTTTCATCGAAATCCCTAGCTTGACCTTGAGCTCTTTTTGATTATTTTGTTTTATTTAGAAATCACTGATATCCAATGCTTGCCCATGGTCAACAACTTTGAGTGTCATCATGCCTAGTCCTCAAGTGAAGGAAACTTGTGGGGTGAAGAATGTGATTATTGTTTTCCTCAAAGTCAATGAAATTATAATGCAAAGGTGAGGATAATGCATATGATGAACATATGGTGTTTTGAATAAAACTTAAGGCAATATAATGCAATATGCAAAAAGGGAGTCACAAGGATGCAATAAGATATATAACCAATGCAATGTTGCATGATGACTATATTTTTTGACCTATGTATAGAAGGGATGCTAATGATGTATGATGTAATTATGCAAGGAGGTGTGATCATGTTTGCATGGGAGTCATAAGGTATGTTTACTTTGAGTTATTGGATGTGTGTTGGTAAGATTGCCATAATGCATGGGAGATATAAGGAGTTTATCATTATTTTGCATGATTTGGGAATAAATATATAAATGTAAAAAATAATAATAAAGTAATGCATTTATAAATTGCTTTATTATTTGTCACAAAATTGTATGAGTCAAAAAGTAGACAAATTTATAATAAATACTAAAGTAAATCATGTTGATTACTTTATTATTTATTTACATTGCTTTACTCATGCTCAAGTTATGCAAAATTAGGAGATAGAGTTAACTAAGCTGATTTGGAGTTCGTTGCATGTTTTTTAGTCAAAATTGGAAGAGTTTGGTCCACCACTTGGTCAAATTAATAGAGAGGGGTAGTTTGGAGCTATTTTAGCTCAAATTGGATCAGTTATAACCTTTATTTTTAGGGATTTTCATGCTTGCTCATGAATCAGTTTTGGAAATATTATTTTTAGAGGCAGTTGACTATAGTTGAGCTTTCTAGGTCTTTTTGGAGAGCAGATTATATATTGTGAGAAAAACTTATGTTTTTTGGAGTTCTTTCCTTTTTTCTCTATTGTGCATTGTATAGAGAAAGAGTGTTTGTAACTCAACTTTTGTAGATTTATAGATTACAACAGGTTACAGGTTTTATTCTGTCTTTTTTATGCAAGTATTCCTTTGTTTTTCAGTAGAATCAAGTGTCTACCTTCTCATTTGTGTTGTCTTTATGAATGATTTGATGAGATTTTATTGTGTTTAATATCAGAACCTTTAAAATCATTGTCTCCTTTGTACTTGCATGTATTGAATAATAGTAAAAATCATAGGTCTTAGGTTGTGCAATTGGATTAGTTTTTCTTTCATGCTGTGAGAACCCTATTTTCCTCCAAGAAGAAAGTTATTTCCAGCCTCACTTAGAAACATTTTTGTGATCATAATGCCAAAGTGAATTGTGTGGATAGATTTTCTAAGATTTATTGTGAGTTAGAGTTGTTGTTTTCCATCAAATTAGGTGCATCACCATACATTTTAAGTTACAATTTTAGTGTTTTTAGTAGGTCTTTTCAACCCTTTTCCTGCAAAGTTATTAACCCATTTGAAAATTATAAGGGAACCAGCCCATAATCTGGAGGTTCAAGCTCACCATAGTGTTGATAACTAAGAGGGGGGGTGAATCAGTTATCTTAATTAACTTAACTTTCTATTCTTCTTTGATAACTAGTACAACATCTAAACAAATAAGCATCCATAATCATGAAAGCAGAAACAAAGTCAATTCACATAACATGATGATTTTGATGTGGAAAACCGTATTAAGGGAAAAACCATGGGGTGACTAACCCAAGAAAGTATTTTTTGTTAGAAGAATAGAAATACAAAAATGGCACTTACCAATTAGGGCTCACTGCCCGAGCATAGTGCTCACAAGAGGCTCATTGCCTACAAGAGACTCACTATCTACAAGATACAAAGAAAGTAACAAGATACTTGAACTAATGAGAAGCATCCACATATGCTGAGGTTCAATTCTGGTTAGGCTCAGTACACTAATCTATTGCACTTCATTCTTCCTCTTCTTTGGTGTTGCTATCATGTCACATACCGGACCTGTATTACTGATGTTACTCTACTCCTTTGCTTTCCTTCACACTCAACAACACACCACACACACCTTTGCATCTAAATCCATCTAGTATATATATCTGCACCAATGATTTCAACACCTTTCTAGTCAACATTTAGAATAGTTGATATTTTCCCAAACTCTAATCTATCAGCTAAATCCTTGCTTATCAAGTGATGTGTATCAAAGAGATGCTTATAGAAGTCATCAATCATGTTGACCAATCATGAATGATACCTCAAGAAACTTGATCATCATCAATAACTCATCCGGATTAAGGTCTGATGCTCTGTTGGTCAGTTCTTCCTCTATCAACTATGCCAAACAGGAACCCAACACTTAGGTGCTCATATCTCTTCACTCTTTCATCACCAGAGGCTCAATCTCTGGAATGTATTAGTTAAGGTACACCTCCTAACTTCCCCAAGTCCGCACTTTACTGAGATACTTCCTCTAAGAGATTTGGACCTGACTGTCAAACCTTGCTACATGCTCTATTCTTGCTTACTGGACCACAACACTCTTCAATCTGACTTTAGGTATAGGCACACCATGTCCTGCGGATGGGTGGGATGAACTTTGTTGCCATCAATGACAACACTCATGAAGCTACACTGTGTCTCTTGCCAACAATCTCACCCTTTGGCATTGATGGCAACACTTAGTGAAAAATGACTAAGTGTCACACTGCACTCCCCCTTGGTTGATTCTTTGTTCTAATGTACACTTTATCAAAGCTCCCCCTTAGCTAGATTCCACATTTTTCACTACTCCTCACTCCCCATTTCACATCAATGGCAAAGGGTAGAATCTGCATACCAAAATTTTCAAAAATCAATCTATACATATCCGCATAAGTATATATACAAGTTGTTCTTACATTTACCTAAGTATATCTGCAAAAGTATTCTTCAACTATACAACTTCTGTCGCCCAACTCTGCTTCATCCTGTCCAAAATTGAGATGTGACCACTCAACAGGAATGCAAAAGCTTCTACCCTTTTTAGATCTGTCGGATCACTGGTCAGGGCTGTTGTCTGAGCATCAGTTAGGGCTTTATGCATAGCCTCTAACTTAGGGATAATGATCCCTCTAAGTTCACTTAACCTGTTTATTCTATTTTTCTTCTCCTTCTCAAGCTTCTTTATTTCATTTGTGACTGTAATAGTCAGACACTCTTGATTGATTGTGGAAGAGGAGAGAGGATCAAATCTTTGAGATAAACTTAACAGTTTATCATCTTGCTCTTTTTCTTTCTTCTCAATATCTTTAGTTACTTTAGGCCAGGATAAAAAAAATTTATATATGTCTCCACCATCTTTAAGAGCATTTTCTAAGCTCTTTATTCCAATATCCATAACTCTCCTATCATTTGTTATTAGACCCTGCACTTCAGAGAATCTTTTTCCTAAAAAATCCTTCCGGACCTTTTCTTCTGCTGACTTTTCTAAGGATTCAAAATGTGTATGAACATAATTTACAAGAGACTTTCGATTATCGGATGTGGAGGCCAAAGAGTCCTTTTGGAAGGATGGCATGATCTTCTCCAATACACCGGATGCAATTTCTCTTAGCTCACAGTCCTCTATGTGAGACTTCAAAAGTTTTTCTTTTGCCTTTGCATGGGCAAAGGATGCTATCTTCATAGTCTGAACTGGGGAGAGGGAATCAAAATTGAATGGTCCTTGAAGTAGCTCTGATTCATCTAATTCCATCATTTCTTTTGTCAAAAAGTCTTTGACTGCTTCTGCAGTATCTCTTGCTAGAGACAGAGTTTTCTTCCCTTGTGCAGCCTCAACACTATCACTTGTGGTCTTCTCTACTTGACCTTCTTTTCTTCCCTTCACCTCTTCTTCTTGACTGATTTTTTCTTCTATTCTTTCTTCTCATTTAGATCTGGAGTCTGCAGCGGAAATTGGATGATAGATGTTTGCTTCTTTGTGGACTTCCTCTTTCGGAGCAAAGGAATCTAAGTCCTTAGCTCTCTTCACTTGTCTCCTTTGCCCCTTCTGCCACTGTCTCAGTAGATTCTCCTTTGTCATCCATGACAGAGGGTTCATCACCTAAATCCTCTATTATAGGAATATTGAATCTTTTATAGGCATTCCAAAAGATTTCTTTTGTTTCTTTTGCCACTTTGTCAGTTTCTCCAAGCATAAGCTGATTCATTCTAGCTTTGCTCTAGAACTCATCCTTGCAATCTTTGAAGATCATATTGATTTGTTTCGGAGTGATTGAAGGATAGAGCTGAATAGCTATTTGTTCCTAGATCTCAAGGTCCTTTGCCTTAGCATTGTTCTTCCTTATTTCTAGTTCCTTTTCTAGGTTCTTAGGAATTAGAGATATAATTTCAATAAATGCCTTATTATAGATATTTAGATACCTGACTATAGCTTCTTCCAAGATCTTCTGGTTAGCTTCATTGTAATCATCATTGGTTTTAGGTTCCCATCCATAGTGACTGATTTGACTATATCATCAATGGATAGAGTGGGCCTTTCAACAAACTCTTCTGCCTCTGCTTCCTTGTTATGACTCGTAGAGGGTTCACCAAATGTTTTCTTTTTCTTCTTCATTTTCTTTACTTCCTCATCTATCTCTATCTCTTCATCATCCTTGAGGCTTGGATATGATCATGTAGCCTTTATCTTTGTTCTCTTTTCTCCTTTACCGGATGATTTTGCTTCCGATTTTGATGTCTTTGAGCTCTTAGCAGTGGTAGGTGCAGAGCTCTTAGAGGATCTGGTTCGGGAGGGGGGTTCTACTGGAGTACTTTCTTTTTCTACCCTTTCCATCTTCTCTCTATTGGCATCAACTGCCTCCTTTGATATTCCATGCCTTTTGGCAAATTCTTCCACTTCTCTTCTCACTTTTCTCTTGATTTTAGGTTATCTTAGTTCAACATGACTTTTTACACTTTGCTCTTGGTAGGTTCCAAACCTTTCTGCCTTAGGATCCCTTGGCTAACTCAACATGTGTTGAACATGTAGTTCTACAGTTTTCTCATCTACATCATACCCCACTGGCATGATCCACACTATTCTTGGCTCTACTGCCTCCATTAGGCATTGATCAGTTTCTACCATAAAGCATACTTTATCCTTATACTTTTCAACTAGAGATTGGGCGATTCTCTCTCTGGCTTGCTTCATATTCTGAAAGTTCTTGAAGTATCCCTAGAGTGCTATGTTTTGTGCCTTGGCATCACCAAGTCCATGCAAATAATCCCTAATTTGTATGGCTACTAGTCTGTCATTTTGCCACATCCAACCACTGGATCTGGGAAGCTCATTCATGTAATAGAAGAACAGACAGATTATCAAGCCACCATATTAGAAAGAGTTCTTCTTGTCCTTCTTTATTTTCTATAGATTCTCTAAAAGTTGGTTTAGAAGGAGCTCATAGAGATCATAGTCAGCATTATTTCTTAACATTTCATAAGCAGTGTAAATTGTTGTTCCGGAGACAGAATTCTCTCTGCTGGAGTGATATATCTTGTAGCCAATTATCATGATAGTAAACTTGATATCTGGATCTGTGATATCCTCAATTGTCATTGCTCTTTTATCAAATTTTCATCTGGTAGCCTCACTTACAATTTGGTTTCTGACAGATTTGAGAGTAGGCATCCCACTGGATGAGTGTAATCTGGTTACCGCCCTAATGGCATCTTTAGTGATCTTAAACGACCTATTCAACCACAAGAAGTTGTCATGCACTCAGCTTAGAATATACTGGACCCATTCATCTTCTACAAAATAGGGGAAATAAATGCACTGTGCAAAATGTTTGTCTCGGATAGCCTTGTACTAAGGTTTGAGTTTCAAATGACTCATCTATTAACTGCTTGTGGTAGATTTCCATTAGCTTGGATTCCCCAAATTCTTCAATGTTCACATGAATGTATGCCCTAACATCTTCTACATACAAAACCCCATGTGGAATGCTAGAAAAGGCGCCTAGGGGATCAACTTCTAGGGATTTGTATGGATGTTTCTTGAATTTGGGATGCGATCTATCAGTGATCTTCACAACATTTGGTGTAGCCATCTTTCAAAAGATTCAGAGAGAGAATTCAATAATAGAAACTACCTTTTACGCTTTTAGGGTTCACAGAATGAGCTAAAAAGATCTTTGGTTGACTTGAATTCTACAGTTGATCCTTGAGAGAGATGAAGCAAACTTGTTTGTAGAGCTCTTATTATCTTTTTCACTAATGCAAATGTACAAATGATGAGAAAATGAACCCTTTTATCTCTGAGAAAACCCTAATTCCACATTGTAATAAATGCACAACTTAAGTCATTCTGGTTGCCTTGTTCTCCTTGTTCTGAGAAAGATCTTTTCTAGATCACTGAGATATACTTAGAGTTATTCTTGGTGATTAATGACAATCTATCTTCCTTTCCCCAAACATTTGATCTATCCGCAGATCAAGATACCTCAAATTTGAATCATACCAGATCTAACTGTGAAAATCTTGTTCTTACCGGATGACTATTAAACCGGATTAATCTCAGATGATTAACCTCTTCAAATTCATTGTAGATCTTTCATATCTTCCCCAAGGGTTATTTAGATGTTTCTCTAAGAGCCCTTTTAGTACGCAACCTTCCATGTGCCAATTTAAGGCACCGATTAACTAGCTAGGGGAAAATATTTTCTTTTGTGACTCCCCCTGAGGCAGAGTTCATCTATTTAGTTTCTAGAGGGAATATCAGCACTAGATTCTGGTGCAGATCCATCCTCAACATTATCGATACTCCTCTTTACCCAAATCTTGTTCATCTCCCTTTGAATTTCATCTGCATTCACTTTTCCTTTTCCTTTGTCTTGGTTTTGATTATGATGTACCAGACCCTTATTGTCCTGAATCTCACTTCTGCAGAATTTGGCAATATGGCTGGATCTATTGCAATTGTAGCAAACAACATTTCTTTACATATTTGACTGATATCCTCTTGATCTACACTGATTAGCCATATGTCCCATTCTATTGAATGCAAAGCATCTTCTATTGAATGAATTGTTCATTTGCATATTTCTACACTCATGAGATTTGTGACCATACCTTTTACAATTGAAACACTGTCCGGAGAAGGATGAATTAGTCTAATTCATTCTTCTTCTGCACTGATTTGTTTTATGACCAAAGTTATTGTAGTTGTGGCAATATCCATTGAAAGATAGATATCTTTGAGCATTTGGTTGCCTTACCGAAGATCTTCTAGGTCTATTCCTTGGATTTCCTGATCTAGAGTTCTTCTGACTGGATCCAGAGCTTTCACCTTTCTCATACCCCAAGCCTTGTTTGTCATCTACCCTCTTCTAGCTTTGAAGAAGAAATTCAAGTTGGGTAGAGCTTATCTTGAATTTCTCTTTGTATTTATTTGCTGTTTGAAGATCCCTTTTAAGAGTGTTAATCTAATTCTCAAGTTGTTCTTCATTATCTCTGGCTTCTTCAAGATTAGATTCTAAATGCCTGATTATTCTATCCATTTGTGGCAGTCTTTTGACTTCTCCTTGAGAGATTGTCTTAGATCATCTTTAGTTTTTATTTGCTCTTCAATTTCTTGGGTGAATTTCATAACTCCTGATTCCATTTCATGTCTTACCATAATGACCTCTTCTAATAACTTTTCACATAACTTAGTTTTCTCCTTCAGATCTTCATTTGTATCATTGGCTTCACCTTGACTTGCTAATTGATGAAGTAGTTCCTTTCTCTTTTTAATAGAGATACTTAGTTTCTCTTTTAGTTCATTTATGAAATCATCAGCCTGTTTGAGTCTTTCCTTCAAGTTGTTGACTTCGGAGTGAGATTTCTCAAGATCATCTAGGGTAGACTGAAGTTGTTCCCTCATACCATACATATCCATTGAGATTCCTAGATCTTCCTCAAGTTGTTAGGCTTTGTTTGGAGGAACTTGGCTCTGATACCAATTGTTGATAACTGAGACGGGGGGTGAATTAGTTATCTTAATTAACTTAACTTTTTGTTCTTCTTTGATAACTAGTGTAGCATCAAAACAAATAAGCATCCATAATCATGAAAATAGAAACAAAGTCAATTCACATAACACAATGATTTTGACATGGAAAACTCTGTTAAGGGAAAAACCATGGAATGACTAACCCAAGAAAGTATTCTCTGTTAGAAGAATAGAAATACAAAAATGGCACTTGCCAATTAAGGCTCACTGCCTGAGCACACTACTCACAAGAGGCTCACTGTCTACAAGAGACTCATTATCTTTTTGATGTGGAAAACTCTGTTAAGGGAAAAACCACGGAGTGACTAACCCAAGAAAGTATTCTGTATTAGAAGAATAGAAATACAAAAATGGCACTTGCCACTTAAGGCTCACTACTCGAGCACACTGCTCACAAGAGGTTCACTATCTACAAGAGACTCATTGTCTACAAGATACAAAGAAAGTAACAAGATACTTGAACTGATGAGAAGCATCCACATGTGCTAAGGTTCAGTTCTAGTTAGGCTCAATACACTGATCTACTGCACTTCATTCTTCCTCTTCTTTGGTGTTGCTGTCCTATCACATACCAGACCTGTATTATTGTTGTTACTCTAGTCCTCTACTTTCCTTCACACTCAAAAACACACCACATAGACCTTCACATCCAAATCCATCCAGTATATATATCTACACCAATGATTTCAACATCTTTCTAGTCGGCATCCAGAATAGTCAAAATTTTCCCAAACTCTGATCTGCCAGCTGAATCCTTGCTTATTAAGTGATGCATATCAAAGAGATGCTTATAGAAGTCATCAATCATGTCAGCCAATCATGAATGATACCTCAAGAAACTTGATCATCATCAATAACTCATCCGGATTAAGGTCTGATGCTCTGTTGGTCAGTTCTTCCTCTGTCAACTCTGTCAAATAGGAACCCAACACTTAGGTGCTCATATCTCTTCACTCTTTCATCACTGGAGGCTCAATCTCTGGAATGTATCATTCAAGGTACACCTCCTAACTTCCCCAAGTCTATACTTTATTGAGATACTTCCTCTGAGAGATCCGGACCTGACTGTCAGACCTTGCTACATGCTCTATTCTTGCTTACTAGACCACAACACTCTTCAATCTGACTTTCGGTATAGGCACACCATGTCCTACAAATGGGTGGGATGAACTTTGTTGCCATTAGTGACAACACTCATGAATCTACACTATGGTTCTTGCCAACACATAGGTCACCCATAGCTTGAGTTTGATCCCATGTTACTGTTATCACCCAGATTTGCACCCTTGCATATAGTTGTGAAACCTCTGCAAACTGGAATAACATGGGAATGATCTCTAAGTGTGGGACTTTGCTAAATGAAATCAAACCTCTGGAGAAGGCCGGCTTCTTGGTCTAGTTATCACCTAAAACTACTAAATGTTGAGGGGAAAAGGGAGAGGAAATGCTTGTAATGGGAATGAAATAGAATACTTGAAAAAAAAAGGGTGATGCACCAAACAGATTAAGAGAGACTTCCACAACACTGAGAAAATGCACAGTATAATCAGATATAGCAAGTAAACATACACATGTTAGATGTTTCTAGCAGACGTAAGGAGCAATATGGTTGAGAGAAATAGAATGTTCACAGACAACCTCATGCAGATTCACATAGAACTATAAAATTTAGCAAAGGAGGTAAAATAACTTGCATATATCCGATGAAAAGGCAAGGTTACAGTACATGAAAACTCTGTTTGGAGACAGAAAAGCCTCTATGCTAAAAAGTTCCAACCCTATTTACATCATGTGAATGCATATATATAGCATTCCAAAACTAACCTAAGTTGGTTACAACAAATGCTCCAAGAGCTGTCACCAAAAATATCTCCATCGATGACTATCCAGCTGCATCAGTTATGGCATCAAAAACTGGAACTCGACAGATGGGAAGATATTTAGGGCCTTTAATGCAAGTAGCTTACTCATCGTCAACCTGAAAACAGGTGGTAAAGAAATATCCTTCACCATCAATACGAGTTGCCTCATCATGGTGCAGCAATGAATGCTAGAAATATCTTCATCTGCTCAATATAGTCGCTGGAAAGTTCACTGCCCAAAACACACCACTCCAGATCTAAAAAATGGAAAGTGACAAAAACTCCTAAAAAAACATGCCAAATGAAAGAGGGGACAAAAATATGCAACTTTACCTTTTACAGCATGTCAAAATTTGCCAAGTCGGAGGAGATACAGGCGGACAAAGTTTCAGTCAACCGCATGTATATACTACTTTGCATCTATGTGTATATCGCTTGCATTTTCCACCTGAATCGGCATTCAAAAAACCCTTCTCTACAACTCCTTCTGTTTATACATGGCGCTTTACATATCAGGCCTTGCACATCCCTTTGTATTTCAAAATTGTATATGCATACAATTTCCCTTGTATGTGCACAAGCCCCACTTCTTGCATGTTGGTTTGTATCTGATCTTGCATATGAAAATGTACAAGTGAACATACAAGTATAAATACATACAAAGCGCTTGTGCCTTGGTGGAGCCCACCATTTGTATCTCCTCTTCTGCATATGCAAACATACAAGCTGCGGACTCCAAAATGACCCTCAGCTCCATTTCATTGTTCTGTCGGGTCTAGCTTGTATCACTCTCCTTGGTACATCTCTTTGTATGTCTAAACATACAAAACACTTATACATACAAGCCATAGATTTAGCACTGCATTTGACCAAACTGTACATGTCTTTGAAATCTAGCCTGCATCCTTACCATTGTATATTTCATTATATATGCAAAATATACAAACATCATATACATGCAAGCCACGGATTCCAAACCTTTTACGGAGTAGACTGGAAACACTTTTGAAATCCGGCTTGTATATGCTCCTTGTATATGCAAACTTGCAATGTGCATATACATACAAATGGTGGTCCCCACCCCTTTTGAAATCGCCCAGCATATATCTTTGTATCTGCTCCTTTGTATGTCTAAACATACAAATGTCTTTTATACAAAGTGGACCCCAAAATAATATATAACAAATTGAAACTTCTATTCGGGTCCGGGTTGTATACTTTTCTTTGTATATCGGATTGTATGTACGAACATACAATCTGATATACATTCCATTGTAGCTCACTTGAAAGTAGAAGACATACAAAACACTTTGTATATACACGGGCCCCACTTCCCATATGCTCTGCCTCTGCACTGTAGCAAATGTATATCGGCACTTTTGTATGTCAAATATACAAACACAAATATACAAACCTTCTCAGATACAAACAGGGAACCTCGATGGAATATACCCACAATGTATAGTTTTCATTGTATATAGTTGCTTGTATGTGCGAACATACAAAGCAATATACAAGCCCTTAACATGCAAGCACGGAATATTCTGGGGAATCTTCGATGTATTTTTACCTTGCACATTGCCCTTTGCACATCCAACGAATGTATATTTGCTTGTATGCTGAAAATACAAAGGCAAATATACAAACCTCCCTAATATACAAATAGAGAATCTTTGAGGAATATGCGATGAATGTACATTATACCTTGTATGTTTGCACCTTCCCTTGTATATTGCCAATATACAAACTGAGAATATTCCCGGGGACCTGAGAAAGATTCCCCTTTTGCATATACACTTCTTAAGCCTGATATACATGCAGAAAGGCATATAACCTACTTTTTTCCACTTTTTCTTAGGCCGATAGGGATTTTGCAAGCCTGCCAATGAACATTTGAATTGTATGTTGACCAAAAACTTTGACCATGAATAACTTCTTTATTTGGCTAAATTTCAGGGTGGTGTAAAAAGCAAACCTGCCTAAATTTTCAAGCTCTTTCCAATGGTAAGGTTTTTAGGCAAGGGTTTTTGGGAAATTTGGCACCTTAAGTTTTATAGGAACATTTTCCAAAGGATTTTCAAGGAAAAGTACCAGGTGAACTATTTAGCTCTGGACAGGGGAAAATGGGTCAATAGTTACACATGATTACTGATCTTCACAGCTTTGCATAATGTGTATAATCCTGCATGATAACAATTATATTATGATAATCTTTTATGGAGCTCCATGTGGTTTGAGACCACCACATTCCCCTCCTCCCCTTAGGTGGCTCATTTGAAGTCATGTGGTGAATTGTGATGTAAAGTCTTATGAAAATTTTTGAAATTTTATTTGGTTAATTTCTTGTCTTAATGGAGCCAACAGTTCTAAAATTTCTTTAAGATATTTGTTTGATTGTTCTTTTTCCTCAAGGACTACTTTATTAAGGTTTTAGTTTGAATTAATTTTTTTTTCTCTATCTAAATTGTTTTTATATAAAATTTTATTTATTAATTGATTTGAAAATTTATTCATTGGAAACTTCTTCATTTTGAGGCTTTATCAATGTTTATTGTTACTAGCTTGAGTAAAATAATGTGAATTGTGTAGATTGCCATACCTAAGAGATGTCCCTGGCAGGTTGTATAGGGGAGTACATGGCCTAGGGAATGTATATTGCGAAATTGTGTAAGATCTATTCTATGGCATTATGGTTCTATTTGGCACTAATCATCCCAATTCTATTGAAAGTATACATGATGTATAGAGCTGATATATGTGATGTTTAAATGTTAAGAGTTGTTATAAAAGAATATGGTGTAATGAATGTGATTTTTAGTAATATATATAGATGATATAAACATGTTTCTAGGATAAGTAATAATGATATTACATAATTTCAAAGGAAAGTATGGTATTTTCTGGAATAATGGAATTGTTGTAAGTAGCTAGAGGAAGAAAAGAAAGATATTTGGGAAAGTTTCATGGGCTAAGCCTAATCTCGACAGCCAAGGTAAGAAAATCAAATGTATTTCTATTTTATATGAACTTTATGATTAAGATGAATGTATGCAAATGAATATTGGAAGAAATATGTTCTATTATTGTTTGTATATTTAATTTGGGAAGATTGATGAACTTTTATTTGAGTAATATTATGTTGTTCAGAATTGGTGTTGTGATGGAGGCTATTACTGGGATTTGATGATGTGTGAAATGATAACATATATTTTGGGAGTTGATTGTTCTTGGGAGTTTTTGGGAGAATATTATTTTATGCTATTGTGGGAGATTATTGTTTAATGGAGTTTTGAGAGAATATTGTTTTATGAGATTTTGGGAGATTATTGCTTCTGGGAGTTGTTGCTAAAGGGAGATTTTGGGAGATGTTGATAAATGGAGATAATGGGAGGTTTGTTATGGGAGATTGATGCTTATGGGAGTTATTATTTTTATTCAGAAATAAAGTGAGATAGATTTATGAATTAGATTCTTGAAAATGGAATTGTTTTCTATTTAATTTGTTGCACATCAAGAAAATGCTTCTCTCTAATTTCTCAAGGGTGGATTCGATTGGTCGAATCCTATGGTTGGGTGGAGAGAAAATGTTGATTGTTATTAACTTTGTGGTTGCTGATCAAGAGAGCTAATATGGGTTGATACAATTTTTTGTATGCAAATCTATAAACTAAATCTATTCTTGTGATAAGAAGATTAGTATGGATGAGTGAATCTGGATTTCTCTATATTTTCCTCATTTGGTGGTGTAGGTTTCAGGTTTTGTACTGTTGCATGATGGCAAAAAGAATATCTAGTTGACTTAGTAAATCTTTTGATGAAAACTAACTTTTGTTGGAAGTGTGAAGTCAGGAAATATTCATTTCTCTTGATGACTTCCAAGAGGAAGTCCATTCTTAGGGGGGAAGAATGTAAGGCATATCTGAAGTTTAATTATTAATTATGATATTTTATTTCAAAATAATTATTTAAATATTTTAATATTGATTATGAAATAAATTCATGTATTCTTATTATATATTTTTCTAATTACATATTTTATAGAGATTCTTTTATGCAAGGAAGGGCTGTTATGCATTTTCAAGAAGAAAATTTTAGAAATTAATATTTATTTATAGTTTCAAGTTAATGGAGCTAATTTTAGATTTGTTTATGAAACTATGATATAAGTTATAAAGAGATTAGAATTTAGCAATCAGGTCTTGATATGGTTTAGTTAATTGATTTAAATTAATTATTCTTGTGTGTTGTGGGGAATAAGAGCTCTTTTATCATTATTTTTGGTAAAATTAAGACCATAGGTCAATCACCTATGTGTAGGGTACTTGTTTATTCATAAAAAATATGTTTTAGAGTTGTTTTAATGCATTTTTAGTGCACAACAAAATAAGTGACGAGTTTGGTAGATGAAGAGTCATATTCTCTTGAAAAGTGTTTGTGCATCCAAGTCAGGAAGAAAAAGAAATAAAAGGAAAACTCAAGAATCACATTTTCTTGAAAAGAAATGGATGCCACAAGCAAGAGGGGAAAAACAAGAGAAGAGCACAAGTTTATTCCCAATTATTGTAGATCAGAAAACATTAGTAGCTGATGGTGAAGGTAATTCTTCAAAGGAATTACATCCATTTCGATGAGACAAAGAAAGTGTACATCCATGGTGACTTGTTATGTCAAAAATCTCTGAATTTTATGAGGAGGATAATAGAATCCCAGATTGAAGAAAAGAGGTGCATAACTAAATAAGATGGAAGCTTTCACATTAAGGAATCTTAGAATCTTTCTTCACATGCATTTGGAGATATTCTTCATTAATAAAATCCTTGAGGTATTTCCTTGAAAACTCACCATTATTTATGTTAATATTTTTCTGAATTTTTTCAAGGAAACTTGTTGTTGTCTCATGAAATTTATCTGTTCATAGGATTTATTTTATAAAAAGGTTTCTAGGTTTTGAGAATCATGTTTTTAACTTTCTGAAACATCTTATGGTTTTAAATTTTATTAAGTATTAAGAAAGTTATTGTAAATTTAGTACTGATGTAACCCTGCTAAAACCCTGCCATAAACCTTGTTGATGTTTTATAAATGTATCTCTACATGGTAAAGGGATTGTAAAATAGTTTTTGAGTTATGAGAATATTTATTTAATCTTTCTAGAACATTTTATGGTTTTATATTTGGTTAAGTATTTTGAAATTTATCACATTTTTATTACTGCTTTAGAAGAAATTGAAAGTCTAGGGTTTTGTTGGTAGTTTGCTTTGTTGGAAATGAATTATTTTCATTACATAAGTGTGTTAGATGAATTTGCATAGTTTCTTTCCTAGAATGGGTATGATTATATAATCTTCCATATATTTAGTTTCATGCACAAAAATTAGATTGAATCAAGTATATTCTTGTAGTGCAAAAAGGTCAATTAAACCCTTATGTTGATTAGTTTATAAGAACAATTGTTAGATCAGACATAATATATTGCATAGTTATTCGAATTTCAAAATTAAAGTAAAATAATAGATCTTTTATCTTTTATTATTTCTGTCATTCATTATAATTTAGGGAATACTTTTGAGTAATCAAATCATTCTGGATTTATGATCAAGTTTGGGTTAAATTTAGATTTGAGGGAAAGGGATGATTGCAGTAAACACTACCTCCTCATCTTACAAAATTTTTCTAATTGTTTTCTAGGTTTTATTCCCTCTATTCTTTCCTTTCCAAAACATCTTGAATTTTAGAATTCCACTAAGAAATAAGAAAGTTATGACATATTTACTATTGGGTGGTTTTTTTTATGTACAAGACTTGTCTTCCAAAATGATGTGCTTATTGTATTGTCTTGTGTTTTATTATATAACTTATTGTACAAGTATGATTTGATTCAATGTTGTTTATTTTGTGAGATTATAAAACATCTATTGCATATGATAACCCAAGTTATAAATTATATGATACCATTTTGTGTTTGCAAGTTTAAAGTCCCAAACTATGAAGTCTTTGCACTATGCGTACATAGGCAAGGCCATCATGAGCTCCCGAGACATTAGATCGGCCCCTTAGGGATTTAGTCTCATTATTTGTACAAATTGATATCTCTTTTGTATATTTAATGATTTTGTGGAATTAGTGTTTATATTTACTATGCAGATTCTAGTCTGATAATCGTGCAGAATGTTAGAGCTAAGAAAATATTTTTCCACCTTGAGAAAAGATGATCATATGGTTCTTATTGTAATTGATTATAATTGCATAATGGATGTTTAAATCTATGAAAGTTACCATTTTCAATGTATGATATTAAACTTATGTATAATCAAAATCTGTATCATAACATGTTAGAACAAGTGAATATTCTCCTATCATCGTACTATATTTTCATTATTTCTAATTAACTTTTAATTCATTATTATTTACTGATATTTTTTTAAGTGGTCATTACACTACATTATATTATGAATCAAGCTGTGAGTAATAATATCTTGAAGTTTCCTTTAATTAAACCATTGGATAGTAATATAATGAAAGGACCTCACTTTGATGCTAATGCTTTCTATCATTATCATTGGCAATAAGGGCATAATACTGAATGATGTATGCATCTTAAACATGGAATTCAAGACCACATCAACTTGAATATGATACAAGTAACTGGTGTGAATGAAAATGGAAATAAGTCAGTTGTACCTCTGAATCAAAATTTACAAATCTTTACTAATCCATTTCCTAGGCATAGTGACAACAATATGGTAGAGTAAAATACAATAGAACAAGAAGATGACTATCTCGATTATAATGAAATAGTTGGTATGATAGAAGTGGACAAGGACAAGATCAAAGAATCACCACGTCCATGAGGAAAAGGTATTTATACTGAGGTTCCTCCACTATTATCCCTTCAAGGATCTTAACCAAGATGCACAAGATTTACAATTGAACAACCACAACAAGATATTATGATACAAGGAAAGGATGCCATGGTGAAAGATACCCCATTCCGCTGTAAAAAGATTAACAAGAGATCAAAAGACCAAAAAAGAACAAGGCGGTTATCATTAGTGGGAAATAGTAATGATTCCCCTCCTCACAAGCAACAAAAGATTTCAAATACATAGAGATTTGAGGAACAAACACCACTTGATCATCCTAGAAATACAAATCAAACAAATACAAACTACTTAAACTTTTTACAGAACTTGATGGAGCACCTCGCTAAGATGCTCACAAGTTCAAGCACTTCTTAGCAACAGGTAAGTATTTCTAACCCTGGTGGTCACTTAGGTTGTAGCATAGTTTGCTCATTTATGTGGCCTCCCCTCTTGTGTTTTATTCCTCATGATGTGTTATATGTGTTGTTTAGGCCTCCTTGGATGACCCTTGATACTCTTGTAAGGTCAAGGATACCAAGAGATAGCCTCTGTTGTAATCATTCTTCTATTTTGCTTCTCCTCTATTTTTATTGTTGTGTGTCGTGCCTTAGGGGCATAGCATTACAATTGATGACATGGGAGCATCCTCCTACATGATTTTTCCTAAGGTACTTATTCTCCTCTCTCATTTTATTGTTTACCTTCTTTTAGTGATTCTATCTAGTCAACAGATGATGAAAACAAACAACTAACTAATATGGATTGCGTGTCCCTTCAGCAAGCAAAGCAAAAATGGACCTAGTACATACATGAAGATGGGGTTGATTTATATATCCAATGCTTGTCTAGTAGAATCACTCCATGTGCTATTTGATGTTGTCTTATATTTCTAACAAATCATAACAATGCATCTACTCTGTGCACTTTGATTATCTTGTATCTCACCTTGTTGTTACACTCAATTCTGAGATGCTTGTAGTATAAGCCTAATGACTATACTCTGATTCAAACCTGTATGTGTAGCCATGGTTTCTTTGATGTGATTCATGCATAGCTTTCATGTTTTTCTTTGGTTATTATCTTTGAATAATATTTGTAACCTCTATTGTTATCTTATCAAATCAATGTGTTTGTGGGAACATTCAACAATCATGAGCACATGTCACCTTGGGGGCATGGGCTTTGTGAAAGCTCTTGTTTCCTTGAGTGTTTTCTCTCTACCTTAATGTGATTGATATTAGTACATGACATCAACCACCTTAAGGTGGGGGCATATATAAGGTAATCAGTCTGATGATTTTGGTACTAACGAAGCATGTTTGTAAGCCCTTTGTAGAGGCAAGATGTTGTATCTCTAGTGCAAGTGCACATCTTTATCCATATTGCAATCAAAGAAAGCCCTCTGCGGAGGTAGGATAATGTATCTCTTGAGCTAGTGCATATTATTTTATTCAAAATCCCTCTACAGAGGTGGGGATGGTGTATCTCTTGATCTAGTGCACATCTTTTTATTTCAAAAGTCCTTTGTAGAGGCAAGGTTGGATCTTGAGACTATCCTCCCTTAAGCGTGTCTTTGGTGGTTGTTGTGGCATAAGCCCAGCCATCAGGAGTGTCTACAATATGTTTTAGATGGTGGGACTTAGCAATAAGCTCCTTCCATTGCCTCATTTGCCATGTTTAAGATGTATAGTATGTCTCTGGCATGCTAGACAACCCTCGTGTCTTCCGTGTGTTTTCCCCCTTGCGTAGTCTAAAGGGTGTGGCAATGAGTCTCCCCTACACTTGGGTTTTATATGGCATGTTTTCCCCCTCATGTAGTGTAAAGGGTGTGGTGATGAGTCTCTCCTATGCTTGGCTTTTGTAAGGCATGTTTTCCCCCTTGCGTAGTGTAAAGGGTGTGGTGATGAGTCTCCCCTACACTTGGATTTTGTATGGAATTTTTCCCCCTCACACAGTGTAAAGGGTGTGGTGATGAGTCTCCCCTATGCTTGGGTTTTATATGTCATGTTTTCTCCCCTTGGTGTAGTGTAAAGGGTGTGGCGATGAGTCTCCGCTACATTCTTGAGTTTTGTGTTGCAATTCTTATTTCCATGCATTTATATATATGAAAATGAAAATGTTATACCACTGTATTCATCATGTCTTGCATGACTCTGCTCATGTATTCATCATGTTTTATGTGTATTTAATACTATCTTCTCCATGTCTTTCTCTCTTCTTAATGTCTTCATTATGTCTTGCGTGTCTGTGATGTGCTTTCTAAGCTTTCCTGAGACTGGGGGCTAGAAATAGTTCCTAAATATTTGTGTATGCCTTAGCTTCTTGTGCTTGGTGTGTTTGATGTGTTTTTTACCATACTTTAATGCATGTAAGGGTCATAAGATCATACATACATTAAAGTGGGGGCTAAATGTGATGTCATAAAATGTCCCCCTAGGACTTTTACCTCCTAAGTTTAGCTCCTGGGTCCCTTAATTTTCATCATGCATGTTAGAAATGAATCCCAGAGAAAAATGCCCTAAAACCCATGACAAATGGGACTTAGGGGACACCTCTGAGCTTAACCCTGACCCAAAATAGGTCCCTAGACAAGGGTGCTTGCGCCCTTACTCTGCCCTATTTTAGTGGGGTCCCAAATTTGAATGCCAGCAAAGTTATCGTTAAAGGTGTTCCTTGTTAAGATCTTAAGTTTTAATTATGAAATATTAGTGGGAATGCATATATGTTCATGTTTAGGACTTCATTTGCAAACTAGAAGATGATTTTGATTTCAAGTCAAACTTATGATCATAAAGCATTCAAGGCATTGATTGTGTTGCAGAGTAGAATTGTGTTGTTGTGTTTGTTATTATAGATTTAGCTTCATCTTCTCATGTTGTGAAATATCTTTATCTACTTGAGAGCTACACCTCTGAGGTGATATCTGTTTGTGTGCTTCAATCAATCATTTATCAATTTTTTTTACCTCTGTCCTACAAGGACATGCACTCTCTATCTAACAATGGTGTTGGAAGGCTTGAATGCCATTCTAGGGCTTGACTGAGGCAAGTTCCTAAACACCACAACCCCCAACCCCTCTCCTTGTGATTGTAGGTGACAGGTGTCAAATCTTACAGAGGGGAGTTGTAGAGGACTGTTGTAGAGTGTAAGGAATCAAGATCTAGAGAAAAAGGTATGAAATAGCTCAAGAAGGGCTTGGGCACCCTCTCATTTTCCCCTTAGTTTCATGACACGGAGAATCTCTGATGTGGTTGCAGTTAGTAGTGGAAAAGTTTTTGAAGTCCTCAGAAAAAGAAGTACCTTGGGCTTGGGTGCCTGTTCTTTAGCCCCTGAGTTTTTTGTATTCTGAAACTTGAAATCTGGTATGTATCTAATATGTATTTAGTCTATCTCTTTGTGAGCATTTATTAGGTTTCATCCATTTGTTTATGATTTTGCATAATCAAGGTTTGAAGCTTAATCAGTCTAAAATCAACACATTAGTCAATCAATTCCAAATTTCCCTATCATTCCAAGTGACAACAAACCTGTAGTTGAGTCCTCTTGCAGAACTTGTGATTCAACTTAGTTAGATGTCCTTGAATGTACTAAGTGAAAGGAGGGTCTAGCTAAACCATCCATCAATCCCATTCAACCCTCTTTTCACTCTTTACAAGAACTAAGAACAATACCAAAGAAAGTTCAACACTATTTTTCAACATCTGCATTGACTGGGATGACCATGAAATAGAGGATTGCCCATCACAACTATTTAGATTAAGGGAGGATGATGATGATCATGAGCCATGGTATAATTCCCACTGCAACAACAAAAGAGTTAACTAAGAGATGACCTATATCAAGGTATTGGCTAAGAAACCACTATACATCCAAAATCATGGATATAAAGCTCCTAATTGGCTAAATCAAAGGAATGTCAACACATTGCAAAATACTAACCTTAATCAAATGCCATACATGAACAACTGTAATAATGAGTAGAGAGGCCATGGTAGAGGCAAAAGAAGAAGAGATGATGCAACTTGTTATAAATATGGTAAACAAGGACATTTTGCAAACAAATGTTGGGGAGGATCAGAAGAAATAATGTACGTTTTACAAAAAATCAGAGCATGACTTGTTCAATTACAAAAAAGTACATTAGTATTTGAGAAATGCACCTAACTAGTCTAAAAGTGATGAACTAAAATGGTTCAATTTACAAGAAGGGGTCAGCATAATAAGGAAAATACCAAAAGAAATACTATAGACAGCCAGGAGATGTCACAAGAACATATGTATGAGTCAGATAGTTCATACAATGAAACATCTAAAGAAGAGAACTACCATACTAAAGTAAAATCCAAGAAAAACAACAATAAAACCAAAGCTACTGTAGTAACAAGGCAACAGACAAACATCGCAAGGACAAAAAATAGTAATAGTGAGACATAAGAAGAAGAGGAAGAAGATAACTTCTTCCCCATTAAAAACAAATAAGAAAAAATTGTGAAGCAATCAAAGCAAATAATAATTAAAGAACACCATAAGAAAAATGAACAAAAACATTTATTTTCTGAAGAAGATGTGGTGGCACTAAAATAACTAACAAAGTTAACACAACACAATCTAGTAGACAAATTGAAACAATTTCTCAAATACTGGAGTAAGGACCAAGGACAAAAACCACAAATTAGGAAAATGGCAAAAAATAACCACCAGTGGGAAACCAGACCATTGATGATAAATACATACATAGATCACAAAATATTAAGTAGGTGATGGTAGACATTGGCGCATATATCAACATGCTGCCAAAAAGAATCTTGGAAGAACTAGGAAGGCCAAGACTAGAAGAGACCTCATACAATATTATCTTGGTGGATGGATCAGTTATGAGTACACTAGGGAGTTGGAGAAGAGTAGATGTAAAAATAATGTGAGTGAAGCAATTAATAGACTATGAAGTAGTAGCAATGAAGGAACCTTTTGATTCCTTCAATGCACTACTAGGTCTTCAATGGTTTGTGAATGCAATTGGAGTTGTAGATTCAAGAAAAGAGGAAATCTCTTTTCCTGACAACACTAGAATAGTACATATCCTAATAGGAAGGGACATTGAGGAAGCATATGTGGAGGAAATCAACCTGGAAGATCATAGCGAGGAAGATTAAAAAATCCTCTATTCAATATCCAAACTCACTAAACATGAACTACTAGAGGAACCAAATTTATAAGGGGAAATAGAAGTATAAAGTCATAATTTTAGTACAAAGAGTGAAGAGGTACTAAATGCATGGATGCAAGATGAACTGGAATTATAAACCCAAAGAGTGACAAGATTCCATAGGGTGTTTATGGTCAAAAGGACAGAAGAATCCTTACTACATGATACCACACTTAACAATATAGCACTACAAAACATAGGTGGTAACCTATGAGACCAACTAGAAGACACAACCTCAAAAATAAATCAAGTAAAACACATCACATGAGGAATTGTGCACATAAAACTTCCTAAATTCTCAGGTGTAGGAGATATACACATTTGTAGAATAAAAGTCTATATGAGTAGTGTTACGACACACTAATATGCAATGCCATGAGTTGGTGGAATACACATAAAAACACAATTCACCATTGGCTAGTTCTCAAAATCCTAATAAAAACTAGATATCTACTAGAAGAAGGGGAATATAAGATCATACCAAAATACCAAGGCCAAATACCATCACAGGAGCATCTAGACATATGCATAATGGTTTGGAAGGGCACAAATGAGTACGTCACAAGATTGTATATTCAAATATTCTACTAGACATTATCACCGGTTGCACAAAATTGGTACATAAACAAAGAACATAGAGAAGAAACAAAAGAATGGAATGAACTGTAAGAAGACTTCATACACACATTCTCATTTTATAACCTTGAAAAACATATTTACACCACTTATCAAGATGAAAGAAATAATCTTTAAACCAACTAAAGAAACTAACAAAGAAATACCACAACAAAGCCTTCCACCACCTTAAATGTATGGAATTTGGAAACTCATAGAGTGGATGCACAAAGAAAAAAACTATCTTGAACATAGATGCTACGAAATTCAGCAAAAAGATAATGGGAATAAACTTGACCTAGACATAGAAGTCCAACAAGGAGAGAGGGAAATTGAAATAACAACTAAACCCAAAGAGAAATACTACAATCAATTGGTAAAAAATTGAGAAGAAAACATTGCTAAGGAGGGTGATCCCAAGTTGGCCAAAATAGGAGACTCTTGGGATGATAGAGTAGTAGTGCAAGTTACAGAGATATTATAAGAATTTGAAGACCTATTCAAAAGAACATTCATAGATTTAAAAGGTATAAAAGAAGAATCCAGAGTAATGAAAATACATCTGAAAGAGAGAGTTAAGCCACCTAAGAAAAGACCTTATAGAGTGAGTCCCAAAATGAAGAAAAAGGTCAAACTTGAATTGGATAAAATGATATCAGATAACATAATCAAATTGGTGGAAGATATAGATTGGATAAGTCTTATGGTAGTACAAAATAAGAAAAATTGGGAAGTTAGAATATGCATTGACTTTAGGGAAGAAAATAAAGCATGCATACATGACCCATTCCCTACTCCCTTTACTGAAGAAATATTGGAATCAATTGCAGGAAGGGAGATATATTCATTTACTAATGGGTTTCTTGGTTACCATCAAGTAAATATTAGAGAAGAAGACCATCCAAAAACCACTTTTGCATCTGAATGGGGATCCTTCATGTATACTATTATGCCATTTTTCCTGAAAAATGCACCAACAGTATTTATCCGAATAATGGTAAACACATTTAAGAACTCCATCCATGATTTCTTGGAAGTGTATTTGGATGATTGGATAGTCTATGGACTGGTTAAAGATCATGTGAAAACATTGAGAATGATGCTTAATAGATGTAAGTGTTGGCAAGAGACACTATGTTGCTTCATGAGTGTTATCATTGATGGCAACAAAGTCCATCCCACACATCTGTAGGACATGGTGTGTCTATACCGGAAGTTAGATTGAAGAGTATTTTGGTTCGGTAACCAAGAATAGAGCATGCAGCAAGGTTTGACAATCAGGTTCGGATCTCTCAGAGGAAATATCTCAGTAAAGTACAGACTTGGGGAAGTCAAGAGGAGTACCATGACTAATATATTCTAGAGATTGAGCCTTCGGTGATGTAAGAGTGAAAAGATATGAACACCTAAGTGTTGGGTTCTTGTTTGGCAAAGTAGACTAAGGAAGAACTAACTAACAGAACTTTAGACCTTAATCCGGATGAGATATTGATGGTAATCAAGTTTCTTAATGGATCATTCATGATTGGCTGACATGATTGATGACTTCTATAAGCATCTCCTTGATACACATCACTTGGTAAGTAAGGATTTAGTTGATAGGCCAGAGGTTGGGAAAATATTGAGTATTCTGGATGCCAACTAGAAAGATGTTGAAATCCTTTGTGCAGATATATATATGCCAGATGGATTTTGATGAGAAGGTGTGTGGGGAGTATTGTGAAGTGTGAAGAAAAGCAAAGAATAGTGTGGAAGTAGTAATACATGTCCGATATGTGACAGGACATCAACACCAAAGAATAGGAAGAATGAAGTGCAATAGATCAGTGTATTGAGCCTAACCGGAACTAAACTTCAACATATGTGGATGCTTCTCATCAGTTCAAGTATCTTGTTACTTTCTTTATAACTTGTAGATAGTGAGTCTCTTGTAGGCTGTGAGCTTCTTGTGAGCAGTGTGCTTGGGTAGTGAGCCCTAATTGGTAAGTGCCATTTTGTACTTCTATTCTTTTAATAGAGAATACAATCTTGGGTTAGTCACCCTATGGTTTTTCCCTTAACAGGGTTTTCAACGTCAAAATCATTGTGTTATATGTATTGATTTTGTTTCTACTTTCATGGTTATGGATGCTTATTTGTTTTGATGTTGTACTAGTTATTAAAGAAGAACAGAAAGTTAAATTAATTAAGATAACTGATTCACCCCCCCTCTCATTTATCAACAATTAGTATCAGAGCTAAGTTCCTCCAAACAGAGCCTAACAGCTTGAGGAAGGTCTAGGAATTCCAATGGATATGTATGGTATGAGGGAACAACTTCAGTTTGCCTTGATGATCTTGAGCAATCTCACTCTGAAGTCAATAACTTGAGGGAAAGGCTCAAACAAGCTAATGATTTCATAAATAAACTAAAGGAGAAACTGAGTATCTCTATGAAAAAGAGAAAGGAACTTCTTCATCAATTAGCAAGTCAAAGTGAAGCCAATGATACTAATGAAGATCTGAATGAGAAGAACAAATTATGTGAGAAGCTATTAAAAGAGGTCATTATGGTAAGACATGAAATGGAATCAGGGGTTATGAAATTCACCCAAGAAATTGAAGAGAAAAGAAAGACTGAAGATAATATAAAACAATAGCTCAAGGAGAAATCAGAAGACTACCACAAAATGGATAGAATAATCAAGCATTTGGAATCTGATCTTGAAGAAGCTAGAGATAATGAAGAACAACTTGAGAATTAGATTGACACTCTAAAAAGGGATCTTCAAATAGAAAATGAATACAAAGAGAAATTCAAGATAAGCTCTGCTTAGTTTGAAGTTCTTCTTGAAAGCCAAAAGAGGGTAGATGACAAGCAAGGCTTGGGGTATGAGAAAGGTGAAAGCTCCGGATCCAGTTAGAAGAACTCTAGATCAGGAAATCTAAGGAACAGGCCTAGAAGACCTCTAGTGATGCAGAGGTAAATGCAACAGAAGCTTACAAATGGGAAGGAGGAGTCATTAACACAACCAGCATGTTAAAATCCTAGACATGCAGTATGTAATACCTATCGGCTTAACAGCATCATCATATTTCTTGCTAACACAGACAGCATCATCATATTTCGAAGAGGCATGAAATATCCTCCTGCTAACTACTGTTCACTTCCTTATCGCCTTTCGCCTTTCACCTGTCAGCAGCATCATGATACTCGACTATCAGCAGCATCATCACATTCGGCAAGCGCAAACATCCTCCTGATGTTAACTGTTCATCTTACCGCCAAACTCTATCTTCATCATCATGATGTTCAGCATCATCTTCATCAACAGGATATAAAATATCCAGTTCCTCCCATATATCCTGATGACGACAACTTCAAGCACCTTTCTCTCAATGCTTACGTCACCCCGATATCTGACTACTCAAACAACAGCATCAGGATATGACTTATCCGGTCATATTGAAACATCCTGATGATGTTACCCAAACTTTATGCCGATGACTTACGCCGATGCCAAAACACTTAGCGACAGCAGGATAAACTTGCATAGGGTGATATTCGCAATATCCTGATGATGATGACATCACATGCACCTGATGATGATGTCAATACACCTAATGATGATGTCATCCGGATATAAGATCCTTATATCCTCCGCAGCATGATAATGAAATATCGGGTGATCTTTTCAATATCCTGATGATGATCTTTCCGGTCCTTAGCCAAAAAATGAACTTTCACTTCCGCATACGATAGCGATATGCAGATGATGGATACACACAAAAGATGATCCTGACGATGATATACACACTGAGTATATATCTGACTTATATCATCCTGATGCACTTGAAACATACAATCTTCATCAGCTTCATAACCCGATCCAGATAGCGATATACTCGCAGATGATGATGCGATTCACTCCGTCTGGAAAAGCACATGCAGATTCCTGTATATCCGTCTGCTGCATGCAAATTCACAGAACCGCACAATTTTACAAAGAAAATATGATGATCAGGCCGGATCACCTTCAGATCAAAACTTAACAGTTTATCTTCCTAAATCCTAGCACATGAGGATGCTAGGTTGATTCATAGCATGCTACCAGCTGATCTCCCACACAATGAAATGCATAAACAGAAAACTAAAATACAACCTAAACTAACATGCATGACCATTCCACCGATTCGCAGAATCAACCGGTGGAAGGGTTGAAAGAATCCATCAACTTGTAATCAGAACAGAAATCAAAACATAAACAACTGATAAACCAGATAATGCAATTGATGAGATCTTATTCAGATGAAACACAAATGTCCTGTTTTTACAACAATGTTTCACAATGTCTGGACTGATCTCTGGATTTCACTCAATCACCAGTACAACATAACACAACTACTACTCTCTACTTGACATGATATCAAACCCTAACTGATCTGAGTTATTTATAGCAATATCCTGCGAGTACTACCAACTCGATTCCCAGCGGCTGGGAGCTTCCAAGCGGCTGGGAGAGAACAGCTCATACTACCTGATCACGAACTCTAACTGCCTGCACACTCTCCTAGGCTGATCTAATACATATGCATTGGTCCAATGGACCTTATTACATTATGAAATCAAACATACTAAAAATAGACTAATGTCCTGTCATGCGGACAATATCCTGTCTTGTAGGGGTGCTCCTGCACCATACTCCCCAGAAGAAGAAATCTCAAGTCCACTTGAGATGAGAGTATGAAGATCTGCACCATGTTTCTGGATCTGCTCTTCAGTCATCCATATTGCTTCGGAATTAGGTTTTCCCTTCCAAGAGACTAGATACTCCAAGTACTGTTTGTGCCGGGTCTGTTTGACCACTCTGGTGTCCAGAACCTTCTACAACTGTGGAGGATCATGCTTGGGAATGTTATCATGGACTGTATCCTGTAGGAGTTCCTGATATGCATCTGGATAAGACTTGTATGGAGTTATATCACATACATTGAATATAGGGGACAAACCAAGATCAGGTGGGAGTTGTATCTCATAAGCATTCTGTCCATGCTTGTGCAAGATCTGACATGGTCCAACTTTTCTCTACATGAGTTTAGTATATTTTCCCTTAGGAAGTCTGTCCTTCTTCAAATGAACCCATACCAAATCTCCAACATCAAACTGTACATCCTTCTTCTTTTTATCAGCATATTCCTTATACTTCAAGGTGGTTTGCTGTAGTTGGGTCTTGACTTGATCATGAACCTCTTTGATGGCTTCTGCAAAAGCTTCTCCTTCTGCACTAACAGGGTCTACTGTAGGTAGATCTCTCAATTCCAAAATTCCTCTTGGATGCATACCATAAACTATTTGAAAAGGTGATTTCCTTGTGCTCCTATTGACAGTATCATTATAGGAAAACTCAGCTTGAGATAGAATATTATCCCACTTTTCTCCATGTTGTTTTGTCAAGCATCTAAGCAAATTTCCTAAGGAACGGTTCACTACTTCAGTCTGTCCATCCGTTTGAGGATGATATGCAGAGGAAAAAGACAAATTTGTTCCAAGTTTCCTCCAAAGAGTTCTCCAGAAGTGACCAATAAACTTCACATCCCTATCTGACACTATACTCAATGGCAATCCATGGATTCTGATAATCTCCCTGAAAAATAAATCTGCAATGTATGAAGCATCAGCAGTGGTTTTGCATGGCAAGAAATGTGCCATTTTGCTGAATCTATCCACTACAACAAAAACACTGTCAAACCCTTTCCGTGTCCTTGGTAAACCCAAGACAAAATCCATACTTATGCTTTCCCATGGTCTGGAAGGAATGGGTAAGGGCTGATATAAACCTGCATTAGTCGACCTGCCTTTAGCTTTCTGACATATCACACATGCCTCTACAAACTTTCTGACATCTGATTGTAACTTAGGCTAAAAGTAATGTCTTCAGACAAGATCAAGAGTCTTATCTAGACCAAAATGACCTGCCATAGCTCCACAATGTTTCTCCTTAATGATGTTTAACCTCATAGAACACCTTGGAATACATAACTGTCCACCTTTGAACAACAATCCATCCTGAATCAAAAATTTAGAGAATTCAGCATGATATTTCTCTCCAAAAGAAGTACATACATGATATATCTCTCCAAAATCTTCATCAGTCTCATACATGGTCTTTAGTGAATCAATGCCAACACTTTCTAATTGAATCTAGTTGACTGTTAGAACTCTCCTGCTCAAAGCATCTGCAACTTTATTCTTGACTCCTTTCTTATGCTTCAATGTAAAAGTAAAAGCTTGTAAGGTTTCTACCCATTTCATGTGTCTGTGGTTCAGCTTTTCCTGGCTGTTTATGAAACTCAGAGCCTGGTTATCTATGAATACTATGAATTCCTTTGGCATCAAATAATGTCTCCATTTCTTCAGTGACTGGACTAAAGCATACATTTCCAAATCATATGAGGAATACCTCTTTTTAGCATCATTGAGCTTCTCACTGAAAAATGCAATAGGTCTACCTTCTTGGCTAAGTACTGCTCCAATGGCCATGTGACTGGCATCACATTCCACCTGAAAGATTTTGTTAAAGTCTGGAAGTGCAAGGACTGGCTGTTGTGCCACCTTCTTCTTCAGTGTTTCAAAAGAATCATCTGCTCTTTGAGTCCAAACAAATCTGCACTTCTGTCCTCCTTTGATGGTATCAAGCATGGGTGCACAAATATGACTAAACCCTCTTATAAACTTCGTGTAGAAGGTTGCTAACCCATGGAAACTTCTGACATCATTCATAGTCTTTGGGGTTGGCCAAGACAATATGGCACTTACCTTCTCCTTATCCATTTGTAACTTTCCTTGTGAAATGACAAAACCCAAATATGTGATCTCCTCTTGCATGAACAAACACTTGTCTAAATTTATCATCAGCTGCTCTTCATGTAACCTTTTAAGAACCAAATCTATGTGTCTGAGATGTTCTTCTTTTGTGTTGCTGAAAATCAGAATGTCATCTAGATATACTATGACAAACTTACCAATGAACTCTTTCAAAACCTCATTCATCAACCTCATAAAAGTACTAGGTGCATTAGATAAACCAAAAGGCATAACCTTCCACTCATATAACCCTTCATTAGTTTTGAATGCTATTTTCCATTCATCTCTTGGCCTAATCTTGATCTGATGATATCCACTCTTCAAATCTATTTTTGTAAAATACTTAGCACCTCCCAAACAGTCAAGTAAATCCTCTATCCTAGGGATTGGAAACCTATACCTGATTGTGATCTTGTTAATAGCTCTGGAATCTGTGCAAAGCCTCCAAGTACCTTCCTTCTTTGGTGCTAGTACAGCTGGTACTGCACATGGACTTAAACTGTTCCCAATTAGACCTGAATCCAATAATTCTTCAATTTGTCTAGCTACTTCTGCATTCTGTTCTGGAGTTAGCTTATAGGCTGCTTTGTTTGGAAGTGTTGACCCTGGAATTAAGTCTATGCAGTGACTAATATCTCTGACAGGTGATAGGGATCTTGGCATTCCCTCTAAGATGATACCTTTGTACTTATCCAATAGCTCTTAGATAGCTGGGTCTATAAACCTTTGCTTCTTCTCTTCCTTGACTTCTTGTTGCTGTTCTTTATTCACCCTCATACATGGGATTAGGGCATATGCAACTGCACCTTCTGCTGCTACTTCTTTCATGAACTGTTTACCTTCCATCAGCATTACCTTCACCTCTTTTCCTTTAGATTTCTCCTCCTTCTCTGTTAATGGTAGTAACTTTATAACCTTACCATCTTTAGTGATTGTATAGATGTTTCTAACACCATCATGTTGTGCCTTCAAATCATACTGCCATGGTCTACCAAATAAAAGATTGCAAGCATCCATCTTGGTAATATCAAACAACAACTTATCCTTATATGCTCCAATCTAAAATTCTACCCAAGCCTGCTCTTCTACAGTTGTCTGCTGACCTTGGGTAAGCCATGAGACTTTATATGGGGATGGGTGAGGCAATCTCCTAAGCTTAATCTTTGTCACCATTTCTTCAGACACAAAATTTTTAGTAGAATTAGAATCAATCAAAACTTTACATGCCTTACCTCCTGCTTTGCAAATAGTCCTGAAAAGAGACTTTCTTTGAGGGGATTCTTTGTCAGGTACCTTCATGGTAGTCACTGTTCTTCTCATCATTCGAGACTCTCCACTTTCTGGGTATCCATAATTATCAGGAGCATTCACACTCTGAAAAGCATTAGAGCCTGTCATACTTTGATTATCAGGTTCTTGGATCAGATTTGTTCTCCTTTCTCCTGTTGAGCTTGTGGCCTTTTCTGGACATCTGCTGGCTATATGGCCTTCTTTGTTACAGTTATAACATCTGATGGATCCTCTGCCCTGGGATCTTCCTCTGAAAGGTCTTCTACCTCTAAAGTTTCCTTGCTGACTATAATTTTCCCTCTGGTTCTGACTATTGTTTCCCTTACTATTGTCATGACTGGATTCTCCTTGATATCCATGTCCATGTCCTCTACCTCTAAAAGGACCTCTTCCACCCCTTTGTTGTCTTCCTCTTCCTCTATTGTGTTGTTCTTGTTTTCTCTTTAACTTCTCTTCCACTTTCAATGCCAACTGAAAGCATTTCTGAACTGTATCTGGATTATGCAGACTTAAATCTTCCTGAATGTTGAACCTCAATCCATTAAGGTATCTGGCTACCTTCTCTTCTTCACTTTCCTTTACCTTTGTTTTCATACAAAGTTTCATGAATTCTTCTATATATGAGCTGACATCTAGCTCCTTCTGCTTCAGGTTTTGCTTCCTCTTGTGTAATTGGATACTATAATCCAATGGGACATAAGCTTCCTTTACTAATGCCATCATCTTCTTCCATGTAGCGACTCTACGCTTTCCTTCTTGTACTCTATCATCTTGGACGAAATTCCACCATGTCAAGGCAGCTTCTTTCATTTTTGACTGGGCTATTTTTACCCTCTGTTGTTCTGGTATCTCCTTTGTTTCAAAGAAATTGTTCAAGGAGTCTATCCACTCCATCACTGAATCAGGTTCCATCTTTCCTGTAAACACTGGCAAATCCAGTTTCACATCCATGGTTCTCCTCTCCATGGCCTTGAGGGCATTCAACAGTGGTCTCTGGTCTGCAGGAACGACCTCCTCGCTCCAACTAGGGATCTCTTCTTCTTCCCTATCTTCTTCTCTACTAGAACCTACTCTGCTCCTCAACTTCGCTAACTCATCCTTCAATTCCTGATTCTGAGCCTTCACGGCCTTGCTCTCTGCAATCTGTTTCTTCACCAGAACTGCCAACTCAATGTTGGTCATCCTTGCTGGAATCTCAGATGTTCCTTCGTCACCTGACATCCTGCTATATCCTGATCTTTTCCAGAAGATCCTTCCTTTGCTCTGATACCACTATGATGCAGAGGTAAACGCAACAGAAGCTTACAAATGGGAAGGAGGAGTCATTAACACAACCAGCATGTTAAAATCCTAGACATGCAGTATGTAATACCTATCGGCTTAACAGCATCATCATATTTCTTGCTAACACAGACAGCATCATCATATTTCGAAGAGGCATGAAATATCCTCCTGCTAACTACTGTTCACTTCCTTATCGCCTTTCGCCTTTTGCCTGTCAGCAGCATCATGATACTCGACTATCAGCAGCATCATCACATTCGGCAAGCGCAAACATCCTCCTGATGTTCACTGTTCATCTTACCGCCAAACTCTATCTTCATCATCATGATGTTCAGCATCATCTTCATCAACAGGATATAAAATATCCGGTTCCTCCCATATATCCTGATGATGACAACTTCAAGCACCTTTCCCTCGATGCTTACGTCACCCCGATATCCGACTACTCAAACAACAGCATCAGGATATGACTTATCCGGTCATATTGAAACATCCTGATGATGTTACCCAAACTTTATGCCGATGACTTACGTCGATGCCAAAACACTTAGCGACAGCAGGATAAACTTGCATAGGGTGATATTCGCAATATCCTGATGATGATGACGTCACATGCACCTGATGATGATGTCAATGCACCTGATGATAATGTCATCTGGATATAAGATCCTTATATCCTCCGCAGCATGATAATGAAATATCGAGTGATCTTTTCAATATCCTGATGATGATCTTTCCGGTCCTTAGCCAAAAAATGAACTTTCACTTCCGCATACAATAGCGATATGCGGATGATGGATACACATGAAAGATGATCCTGACGACGATATACACACTGAGTATATATCTGACTTATATCATCTTGATGCACTTGAAACATATAATCTTCATCAGCTTCATAACCCAATCCGGATAGCGATATACTCGCAGATGACGATGCGATTCACTCCGTCTGGAAAAGCACATGCAAATTCACAGAACCGCACAATTTTACAAAGAAAATATGATGATCGGGCCGGATCACCTTCAGATCAAAACTTAATAGTTTATCTTCCTAAATCCTAGCACATGAGGATGCTAGGTTGATTCATAGCATGCTACCAGCTGATCTCCCACACAATGAAATGCATAAACAGAAAACTAAAATACAACCTAAACTAACATGCATGACCATTCCACTGATTCACAAAATCAACCGGTGGAAGGGTTGAAAGAATCCATCAACTTGTAATCAGAACGGAAATCAAAACATAAACAACTGATAAACCAGATAATGCAATTGATGAGATCTTATTCAGATGAAACACAAATGTCCTGTTTTTACAACAATGTTTCACAATGTCTGGACTGATCTCTGGATTTCACTCAATCACCAGTACAACATAACACAACAACTACTCTCTACTTGACATGATATCAAACCCTAACTGATCTGAGTTATTTATAGCAATATCCTGCAAGTACTACCAACTCGATTCCCAGCGGCTGGGAGCTTCCAAGCGGCTGGGAGAGAACAGCTCATACTACCTGATCACGAACTCTAACTACCTGCACACTCTCCTAGGTTGATCTAATACATATGCATTGGTCCAATGGACCTTATTACATTATGAAATCAAACATGCTAAAAATAGACTAATGTCCTATCATGCGGACAATATCCTGTCTTGTAGGGGTGCTCCTGCACCATCTAGTAAGGTAACCAAATGCTCAAATATATCCATCCTTTGATGGATACTGCCACAATTGCAATAACTTTGGTCATAAAGCAAATTAGTGCAGAAGACAAATGAATCAAACTAATGTATCCTTCTCCAGACAGTGTTTTAATTGCAAAAGGTATGGTCACAAATCTCATGAGTGTAGAAATATGCAAATGAATAATTCATTGAATGGTAGATGCTTTTCATGCAATAGAATGGGACATATGGCTAATCAGTGTAGATCAAGAGGATATCAATCAAATATGCAAAGAAATGTTGTTTTCCACAATTGCAATAGATCCGGTCATATTGCCAAATTTTGCAGAAGTAAGAATCAAGACAAAAAGGGTCCGGTGCATCATAATCAAAACCAAGACAAAGGAAAAGGAAAATTGAATATGGATGAAATTCAAAGGGAGATGAACAAGATTTGGGTGAAGAGGAGTACAAAAAATGTTGAGGATGGATCTGTACTAGAATTTGGTGCTGATATTCCTTCTGGAAACTAAATAGATGAGCTATGGCTCAGGGGGAGTCACAAAAGAAAACAAATTCCCCCAGCCAGTCAATTGGTTCCTGAAATTGGCACATGGAAAGTTGTAGATTAAAGGGTTCTCAGAGAAACATCTAAATAGTCCTAGGTAAAGATATGGAAGATCCACATGAACTTTAGAAGAGGTTAATCTTCCAAGTTTATCCAGTTTAACAGTCATCTGGTAAGAACAGGATTTTCATTGTTAGATCCGGTATGATTCAAATTTGAGGTATCTTGATCTATGGGTAAATGGAATAATTGGAGAAAGGTAGATAGATTGCCATTATTCACCGAGAATAACTCTAAGTGCATCTCAGTGATCTGGAAAGAACTCTTAGAAAAAGGAAAACAAAGCAACCAGAACAACTTAAGTTGTGCATTTATTACAATGAGAAATTAGGGTTTGTGCAGAAACATAAGGGTTCTTTTGTTCATCATTTGCACATTTACATTCAAGAAGAAGAGAGAAGGAGCTCTGCAACCAAATTGTCTCAAACCTCTTAAAGATCAACTGCATAAGTTGATTCATCTAGCAATTCGATGCGGCTCATATCGTGAACCCTATAAGTGTAAAAGGTATTTTCTGCTCTTGAAATCTCTCTCTAAATCTTTGAAAGATGGCTACTCTGAATGTTGTGAAGATCACTGATAGGCCGTGCCCAAAATTCAAAAAACATCCCTATAAATACCTAGAAGTTGATCCCCTAGGTGCATTTTCTAGCATTCCGCATGTAGAAGATATTAGGGTTTACATACACGCAAGCATTGAAGAATTTGGGGAATCCAAGATGATGGATATCTACCACAAGGAACTGTTAGATGAATCACTTGAACTTAAACCCTAATACAAGGCCATTTGGGATAAACATTTCAGACAATGCATCAATTTCCCCTGTTTTACAGAAGATGAGTGGGTCCGGTATGTTTTGAGCAGAGTGCATGACAACATCATGTGGTTGAATAGACCATTTAAGATCACAAAAGATGCTATTAGGGTGGTAACCAGTTTGCACTCATCTGGAGGGTTACTTGTTCTCAAATCGGTCAAAAACCAAACTGTGAGTGAGGCTACCAGACCAAAATTTGACAACAAAGCAATGATAATAGAAGATATCATTGATCCAGATATCAAGTTTGCCTCCATGATAATTGGTTACGAGATATATCACTCCAGCAGGGAAAATTCAGTACCCAGAACTGTAATTTACACTGCTTATCATATGCTAAGAGAAAATGCTAACTATGATCTATGTGAGCTTCACTTGAGTCAACTGTTCAAGAATTTGCAAAAAATAAAGACGGATAAAAAGAATTCATTTGAGTATGGTGGCTTGATACTTTGCCTGTTCTTCTATTATATGAATGAGCTACCTAGAACTAGTGGCTGGATATGGTAAAATGACAAACCTGTTGCCATACAAATTAGGGATTATTTGTATGGGCTTGGTGATGCCAAGACACAAAATATAGCTCTGTGGGGTTACTTCAAAAACTTCCAAAGCATGATGCATGCTAGAGAAAGAATCCCCCAATCTTTTGTTGAGAAATACAAGGATTCAGTGTGCCTTATGGTAGACACTGATCAATGCCTAATTGAGGCAGTGGAACCAAGAACAATATGGATCATGCCAATGGGGTATGAGGTTGATGAGAACATCCTAGAACTGCATATCCAACATCTGTTGAGTAAGCCTAAGGACCCTAAGGCAGAAAGGTTTGGAACCTACCAAGAGCTGTGTAAAAGTTCATGTTAAACTTAGATAGCCTGAGATCAAGAGAAAAGTAAGAAGGAAAGTAGAAGAATTCACCTAGAGGCATGGAATATCAAAGGAGGTAGTTGATGCCAACAGAGAAAAGATGGAAAGGGAAGAGAAAGAAAGACAAGAAACAGAAAAAGAAAGTGCCCCGATACAAGCCCCCTCCCAGACTAGATCCTCCAAAAGCTCTACACCAGCCACCTCTAAGAGTCAAAAAGCCTCAAAACTGGAAGTCAAGACTTCCAGAAAGGGAGAGAAGAGAACTAAGACAAAGGCCACAAGGTCTTACATCAGTCAAAAGGATGATGAAGAGACAGAATCAGATGAGGAGGTCGAGAAGATGAAGAAGAAGAAGAAGAAAATATCTGATGAATCCTCTACCGGTCAAGGCAAGGAAGAAAAGGTAGAAGAATTTGTTGAAAAGCCTACTCTCTGCATTGATGATATCATCAAATCAGTCACTGTGGATGGGAACTTGAAACCAATGACTAAATTTTATGATGATTATAATGAAGCTGACCAGAAGATCTTGCAAGATGCCACAGTCAGGTATCTTAACATTTATAATAAAGCATTCATTGAGATCATATCTTTAATTCCTAAAACCCTAGAGAAGGAACTCAAAATAAGGAAGAACAATGCTATCTCTAAGGACCTAGAGATCTAGGAACAGATAGCCATTCAGCTCTACTCTTCCATCACTTCAAAACAAATGACCATGATCTTCAAGGATTGCAAGGATGAGTTCTGGAGCAAAGAAAGAATGAATCAGCTTATGCTTGGAGAGACTGACAAAGTGGCAAAAGAAATAGAAGATATCCTCTAGAATGCTTTTAAAAGATTCAATCTTCCTATTATAGAATACTTAGGTGATGAACCCTCTGCCATGGATAACGAAGGAGAATCTACTGTGAAAAATGTAGAAGAGTCAAAAGACATAGGTGAGGAAAGGACTCAAGACTTGGATTCCTCTACTCTGGAAGAGGAAGTCCCTGAAGAAGTAAACATCTCTCTTCCTGATCCCCCTGCTGACTCCAGAACTGAAGAAGGAGAAAGAAAAGATGAGAAAATTGGTCAAGAAGAAGAAGTCAAGGGAAGAGAAAAAGATCAAACCGAGAGAACCCTAGATGACATCTCTGAGGCCACAGAAGGGAAGAAAACTTTGTCTCTAATAAGAGACACTACAGAAGCAGTCAAAGACTTCCTAACAAAAGAAATGATAGAATTAGATGAACTGGAGCTACTTCAAGGACCATTCAATTTTGATTCCCTCTCCCCAATTTAGACAATGAAGATAGCATCCTTTGCCCAAGTAAAGGCAAAATAAAAACTTCTGAAGTCTCACATGGAAGATTGTGAGTTGATAGAAATTGCATCTGGTGTGTTGGAGAAGATCATGCCATCCTTCCAAAATGATCTTTCGGCCTCTTCATTTAGTAATCTAAAATCTCTTGTTAATTCTGTAAGCACACATTTTGATTCTTTGGAAAAAGCAGTAGAAGAGAAAGTCTGGAAAGAATTTTTGGATAAGAGATTCTCTGAGATACAAGGACTTATAACAAATGATAGGAGAAATTTAGACATTGGGATAAAGAGCTTAGAAAATGCTCTTAAAGATGGTGGAGAAATATATAAATTTTGTTTATCTTGGTCTAAAGTGAAAGAACAAGAGGGTAAACTGTCAAGTTTATGTTAGAACTTTGATCCTCTCACCACATCCATAATAAACCAAGAATGTCAGACCATTGCCATTCTAAATGAACTAAAGAAACTTGAAAAGGAAAGAAAGAATATCATAGGTTAGATGGGTGAAATTAGAGGGATAATTATCCCTAAGTTAGAGGCCATGCACAAGGCCCTAACTAATGCTCAGACCACAACTCGGACCAGTGATCTGATAGATCTAAAGAGGGCAAAAGCTTTTGTATTCCTGTTGAGTGGTCACATCTCAATTTTGGATAGGATGAAGTAGAGTTGGGCAACAGAATTTGTCTAGTTGAAGACAACTTTTGTAGATATACTTTAGTATATGTATGTAGAACATGTATATATGTGTATGCGGCCAAGTATAGATTGTTTTTGGGAAATTTTGGTGTGCGAACCCTGCCCTTTTCCATTGATGTCAAATGGGGAGTAAGAAGCAGTGAAAAATGTGGAATCTAGCTAAGGGGGAGCTCTAGAAAAGTGTACATAAGAACAGAGCATCAGCCAAGGGGGAGTATGCCATAACACTTAGTCATTTTTCACTAAGTGTAGCCATCAATGCCAAAGGGGGAGATTTTTGGCAAGAGATACTGTGTGGCTTCATGAGTATTGTCATTGATGGCAACAAAGTCTATCCCACACATCTATAGGACATGGTGTGTCTATACCAGAAGTCAGATTGAAGATTATTTTGGTCCAGTGACCAAGAACAGAACATGCAACAAGGTTCAACAATCAGGTCCAGATCTCTCAGAAGAAGTATCTAGGTAAAGTGTGGACTTAGGCAAGTCAAGAGGAGTACCATGACTAATATATTCCATAGATTGAGCCTCCGGTGATGTAAGAGTGAAAAGATATGAACACCTAAGTGTTGGGTTCCTATTTGGTAGAGTAGACTGAGGAAGAATTGACCGGCAGAGCTTCAGACCTTAATCCAGATGAGATATTGATGGTAATCAAGTTTCTTAAGGGATCATTCATGATTGGCAGACATGATTGATGACTTCTATAAGCATCTCCTTGATACGCATCACTTGGTAAGAAAGGATTTAGCTGACAGACCAGAGGTTGGGAAAATATTGAGTATTCCAGATGCCGACTAGAAAGATGTTGAATCCTTTGTGCGGATATATATACCAGATGGATTTTGATGAGAAGGTGTGTGTGGAGTATTGTGAAGTGAGAAGAAAAGCAGAGAGCAGTGTGGAAGCAGTAATACAGGTCCGGTATGTGACAAGACAGCAACATCAAAGAAGAGGAAGAACGAAGTCCAATAGATCAGTGTATTGAGTCTAACCGGAACTGAACTTTAGCATATGTGGATGCTTCTCATCAGTTCAAGTATCCTTTTACCTTCTTTATAAATTATAGACAATGAGTCTCTTGTAGGCAATGAGCCTCTTGTGAGCAGTGTGCTCGGGCAATGAGCCCTAATTGGCAAGTGTCATTTTGTACTTCTATTCTTTTAATAGAGAATACTATCTTGGGTTAGTCAGCCCATGGTTTTTCCCTTAATAGGGTTTTCGACATCAAAATCATTGTGTTATTTGTATTGATTTTGTTTCTACTTTCATGGTTATGGATACTTATTTGTTTTGATGTTGCACTAGTTATTAAAAAAGAATAGAAAGCTAAATTAATTAAGATAATTGATTCACCCCCTCTTAGTTATCAATAGTAAGACCTTGCAAATATCTTTAAATTTGAAGAAATCTATGTCTTTGGTACCATTTGATACATTATTAGGTCACATTATATGCATAGAAGGATTAATTGTAGACCTATTGAAAGTTACACTAATAAATATGCTTCCACCACCCAAAATAGCACCAAAAGTTTAAAATTTCTTGGGATACATAGGGTATCACCACAAATTCATCTGAGGATATGTCGCAATAGTAGCGCCCTTATAAGAACTAATTAAGAAGAAATCCAATAGAAACATTTAATGGACTGAACAATGCACTACAACAAAATAGGAAATTAGCACCTAAAATAACGCTAGAATTTAGTGCATTTGAGTTCATGAATTGGACACTTTTGTCGGTGCAAAACTCAATGTCAAACTGCATGTTCTCTTCGGCAATGAATTTTGTGCCAGATTTTGTTTTGGATTTTGTGCCAGAAAAGTAGTGCACGCAATAGTGCCTCCTTTAGCGCCAGGAATAGTGCCTAAATTAGCACCCAATTTGGCTTCCTATTTTGCTTCCATGTCTATGTTGGAACAATGTAGATAACTCAGAGGGGGGGTGAATCAGTTATTTTATAACTTTTCTCTTTCTTTGTTTCTTTTCTTATCTTAACATTTAGTGCTTTATTAAAACATGGAAACAAAGACAACCATAAGAATTGAAAATGAAATCAACACATATCACAATCATTTTTATGTGGAAACCTTGTTAAGGGAAAAACCATGGGGTGACTAACCCAATATTGTATTCTCTGTTAAAAGAAGGAGTACAAATTTGGCACTTGCCAATTAGGACTCACTGCCTGAGCACATTGCTCACAAGAGGTTCACTACCTACAAGAGACTCACTATATACAAATGCTTATGGATTGTACTAATGAGTTTCAACTGATTAACAACATCCACATATGCAAGAGTTCATTTCCAGTTAGCCTTAGTATACTGATCTAGCACATTTCATTCTTCCTCGATGTAGTATCTCTCCTTTGTCACATTCCTAGCTTGGAGTACTATCTTTTCACTTTCTTCTACTCTTCTTCACACTTCCTTTGTTCACATATTCATCACACACACTTACATGCTAGAATCCATCGGGTATATATATCCACATCAAGGATTTTAATCAACTTTCTAGTCGGCAACAAGAACACTCAAGATATTTTCAAGTTATTAATCTGTCGGCTGAATCCATGCTTGATTTGTGATGCATATCAAAAGATTAAGCATATAAGTCATTAATCATGTTGGCTAACAATGTATAATCCCACAAATTGCTTGATCAACACCTTTTACTCATCTGAATTGAAGTCTAAGACTCTATCGGTCAGTTCTTCCTCTGTCTGCTCTACCTGACTAGAACTGAACACTCAGATGTGCATATCCTTTTCATGCTTTATCACCAGAGGGTAAATATCTGGAATACAATAGTAATGATACCCCTCTTGACTTGTCCAAGTCTACAACTTACTGAGTTACACCATTTGAGAGATCCGGACCTGATTATCGGATCATGTTGCATACTTTATTCTTGTCTACCAGACCACCTTGACTTCAATCTGACTTCTAGTAAGAGTGAATTACTAACTGTGGATGTCCAAGATACACTTTATTTCCATTAATGACAACACTTAAGTGACCTAGTAGTGTCTCTTGCCAACAATCTCCCCCTTTGGCATTGATGGCAACACTTAGTGAAAAATGACTAAGTGTTACAACAACTCCCCCTTTGCATATGCTCCAACTATACTGGTACTCTTTTAATGTGGGATTCTACATTTTTCATTGCTCTTCACTCCCCCTTTGATATCAATTGCAAAGGGTGGGATCCGTAAACCAAAATTATGCAAACAGTTACTACATAAGGCTGCATATGTACATACAATTCATAAGATAAACTTACATATACTTGAGTATGTCTGCAAAAGTAGTCTTCAGCTATACAAAATTTGTGGCCTAGCTCCTCTTCATCCTATCCAAAATGGAGATGTGACCACTCAACAAAAATGCATATGCTTCTGCCCTTCTTAAATCTGCTAGCTCACTAGTTCAGGCTGTGGTCTAAGCATTTATCAAGGCCTCATGCATTGCCTCTAACTTAGGGATAATTATCCCTCTAAGTTCACCCATTATGTTCATTATGTTCTTCTTTTCTTTGCCCACTTTCTTTATTTTGTTTATGATAACAATAGCCTGGCATTCTTGATTCATTAGAGAGGAAGAAAGGGGGTCAAAATTCTAAACTATGCTTGACCGTTTTTCTTCTTGTTCTTTCACTTTCTCCTCAAGGTCTTTTGTCACTCTAGGCCAGGTCAGACAAAATTTGAATAAGTCCTCACCATCTTTGAGAGCATTTTCAAGGCTCTTTATTCCAATGTCTAGGGTCCTCCTATTATTAGCAATAAGCCCTTGCACCTCAGTGAATCTTTTCCCCAAAAACTCTTTCCATACCTTTATTTTTGCTGATTTCTCTAAAGATTCAAAATAAGTGTCAACATAATTGACTAAGTTTTTCAGATTACTGGATGGTGAGGCCAAAGGATCCTTTCGATAGGTTGGCATAATCTTTTCCAATATCCTAGATGTACTCTCCAATAGCTCACAATCCGCCATATGTGATTTCAAAAGTTTCTCTTTAGCCTTGGCTTGGGCAAATGATGCAATCTTCATCATCTGTACTGGAGAGAGAGTGTCTAGATTTAGGGGCCCTTGAAACAACTCCGGTTCATCTAATTCCACCACCTCTTTGTTTAGGAATTTTTGTACTATCTCTGCAGTGTCTCTTGGAGATTCAGGGTTCTTCCCTTTAGAAATATCAAGACTATCTAGTTTGGATGTGTCATCACAAACCTTTTCTACGTTTTCTTTTTCTTTAGCTTTATCCTCTTTTTCTTGCATCTCATTCTCTTCTCTTTTTCTTTCCCCTTTAGCTTTAGTGTTTGGAATGTTTGTCTTGGTAGATGTGGGATTCAGAGGAGTGATATTGCTAGTGTTTGTTGTTTTATAAACTTCCTCTACCAGAATAGAGGAGTCTAAGTCCTCAAACTTCTCTTCATCTATTTTCTTTAATCCTTCGACATCCTTGTCAGAAAATTCTTCATTAATTACATTTAATCCTTCAACATCCATGGTAGACAGTTCTTCATCCGTTTCCTCTACAATAGGAAGATTGAATCTCTTCAAGGTATTCTAGAGGATTTCTTTTTTTTCATTTGCTACTTGGTTAGTTTCTTCAAGCATGAGTTTATTCATTCTTCCCTTGCTCTGGAATTCATCCTTACAATCCTTTAACACAATGTTCATCTATTTTGGAGTGATGGAAGGACATAGCTAAATTGTTATCTTCTCTGAGATCTCTAAGTCTTTTGCCTTTGCATTCTTCTTTCTCAGCTCAAGTACCTTTTCTAGGCTCTTAGGAATCAATGAAATAATTTCATTGAAGGCTTTATTGTAGATGTTCAAATACCTAATAGTAGCCTCTTCAAGTAATCTCTTATCAGTATCATTGTAGTCATCATAAAATTATGTCATTGACTGCAGGTTTCCATCTATAGTGATGCCTTTGATGATGTCATCAATTCATAAAGTGGGTTTTTCAACAAATTACTTTCTTTTCTTTTCTTGATTTATGTTACTAGAGGACTTCTAGGATGTTCTTTGCTTCTTTACTTTCCTGATTTCCTCATTTGATTTAGTCTCTTCATCATCCTTTCATCTCATATAGGTTCTTGAGGCTTTGGTCTTCATTCTCTTTTGACCTTTACCAGATGGCTTGACTTCTAGTTTGGTAGCCTTTGAGATTTTAGGAGTGACAGGTGCCGATCTCTTGGAAGATCTAGTCCCGGAGGAGGCTTGCACCAGAACATTTTATTTCTTTGCTTCTTGTCTCTCTTTCTCTGCCTTCTCCATTTTCTCTCTATTTGCATCTATTGGCTCTTTTGATATGCCAAATCTTTTGGTAACTTCTTCAACTTCCTTTCTTACTTTTCTCTTCATCTCAGGCTGCCCTAACTTAACATGTATTTTTATGCTTAGCTCTTCAAAGGTGCCAAACCTTTCTACTTCAGTATCTTTAGGTTGACTTAGTAAGTGTTGAACATGTATCTCTAAAATATTTCATCGACCTCATATCCCATGGGCATTATCCACATAGTTCTTGGTTCAACTGCCTCCATTAGGCATTGATCAGTATCAACTACGAAGTAGACCGTGTCTTTGTATTTCTCAACTATTGACTGTGGTATTCTTTCTCTAGCTTGCATCATGGTCTAGAAGTTCTTAAAGTAACCCCAGTGAGTAGAGTTTTGGGCTTGTACATCACCAAGTCCATACATGTAGTCTCTGATTTGAATTGCAACTAGTTTATCATTTTGCCAAACCCAACCCTTTGATCTAGGCAACTCATTAATGTAGTAGAAAAATAGACATAGTATTAGACTGCCATATTTGAAAGAGTTTTTCTTGTCTTTCTTGATCTTCAGTAAGTTTTCCATTAGTTGACTTAGTAGAACTTCACACAGATCATAATTTGCATCTTTCTTCAGCATTTGATATGCAGCATAGATTACTATACCAAACACAGAGTTTTCCCTACTTGAGTGATAGATTTTTTATCCAATTATCATTGAAGCAAATTTGACATCTAGATCTATGATGTCATCTATGGTCATTGCTTTCATGTCAAATTTTGATCCTGTGGCTTCAGTTACTGTTTGGTTCTTCACAGATTTGAGTGTGGGTAACCCACTAATTGAATGTAGTCCGGTCACAACCCTGATGGCATCTTTGGTTATCTTAAATGGCCTCATTAGCCACATAAAATTATCATGTATCCTACTTAGGACATACCTAACCCATTCGTCTTCTGCAAAAGACAGAAAATGTATGTAATGTTTGAAATGTTTGTCACTTAAGCCTTTGAATTTAGGTCTGAGTTCAAAATTCTCATCCATTAATTGATTTTGATAGATATCTATCAGTTTTGAGTCTCCAAAATCTTTGATGTTTGCATGGATATGAACCCTAATGTCTTCTACATGCAAGACTCCATGCGGAATACTCAAAAATGCACTTAAGGGATCAACTTCTAGAGATTTGTAAGGGTGTTTCTTGAGTTTTGGTCTTAGCCTATCAGAAATATTGACAACCATTGGAGTAGCCATTTTGCAAGAGATCCAAAGAGAGTTTTCAGAAGGGAAGTACCTTTTCACGTTTTAGGGTTTGGAGTAGAAACTGGAGCGATTCTCTAGTTGAATTCGATCTTCAGTTGAACTTAAGAGAATTGTAGGGTCTTCTTTGCAGAGCTCCTCTTTTCTTCTTCTTCGGGAGTGTAAGTGTGTAAGTAATGAGTGAAAAACTCCTTTTATCCTTTAGTAAACCCTAATTTCCTTTTGTAATAAATGCACAACTTAAGTCATCCAATCAGCCTGTATTTAAGAGAGATTTTCTTGAATCACTGCGTGGATCTTAAAATCATTGCCTATGAGGGTTGACAACATATCTTCACCCTTTTCAAACATCGCATAGGTCTGCAGATTAAATTATTTCAATTTTGGATCATACCGGATCTATCTGTGAAATTTTTCTTTATCAGATAGCTACTGATATAGGATCTCCTCATAACTTACTCAAATCTACATGCGGATTTGTGAAATTTTGACTGGATGACTTTCAAGTGAATCTTCTCAAACCCTTTAAACCACAACCTCTTATTCTAAATCAATCTGCTGAATTCAGGCAGTCACTAGCTGGCTGGGGGAAAAGGATCTTCTTTGTAGCTCCCCCTTAGCAAAGCTTACCTTTTAATTTCTAGAAGGAATATCAGCATCAGATTCTGGTGCGGATCCATCCCCAGTATTTACTATACTCTTATTTACCCAAATCTTGCTCATCTCCTTTTGAACTTCATTCGCATTCACTTTACTTTTGCCCTTATCTTGTTTCTGATCATGTTCCACTAGACCTTTTCTATCTTGATTTCTACTTCTGCAGAATTTGGCAATATGACCGGATCTATCACAATTGTAACATACAACATTTCTTTGCTTATTTGATTGATCTACATTGATTAGCCATATGTCCCATTCTATTGCATGTAAAGCATCTACCATTGAATGAATTATTTATTTGCATATTTCTACATTCGTGAGATTTGTGACCATACCTTTTGCAATTAAAACATTTTCTGGAGAAGGATGGATGATTCTGATTCATTCTCCTCCTGCACTAAGTTGCTTTATAACCAAAATTGTTGCAATTGAAGTAGTATCCATTGAAAGATGGATATCTTTGGGCATTTGGTTGCCTTACTAGAGGTCTTCTAGGACTATTTCTTTAATTTCTTGATCCAGATTTCTTATGACTGGATCCAGAGATTTTGCCTTTCTCATATCCTAAGCCACGTTTATCATCTATCCTCTTTTGGCTTTCAAGAAGAACTTCAAAATGGGTTGAGCTTATCTTGAATTTTTCTTTGTATTTTTTTGCAGATTGAAGATCTTGTTTGAGAGAACCAATCTGGTTCTCAAGTTGTTCTTCATTGTATCTGGCTTCCTGAAGATTAGATTCAAGATGTCTGATTATTCTATCCTTTTTGTGGTATTCCTCTATTTTCTCCTTGAGAGATTGTTTCAGGTTATCTTCAGTCTTTCTTTTCTCTTCAATTTCTTGGGTGAATTTCATAACTCCTGATTCCATTTCATGTCTCATCATAATGACTTTTTTTGAAATTTTTTCACATAGCTTGGTTTTTTCATTCAAATCCTCATTAGTATTATTAGCTTCATTCTATTTTCTAGTTTCTGAAGTAATTCCTTTCTCTTTTTCATAGAAATACTGAGTTTCTCTTTCAGCTCATTGGTGAAATCATCAGCTTCCCTGAGTTACTCTCTCAAATTATTTACCTCAGAGTGAGATTGCTCAAGATCATCTAGGGCAAACTGTAGTTGTTCTTTCATACCATATTCATCCATTGAGATTCCTGAATCTTCCTCAAGATGTTAGACTTTTCAGAGAAACTTGGCTCTGATACCAATTGTTGGAACAATGTAGATAATTGAGGGGGGGGTGAATCAGTTATTTTATAACTTTTCTCTTTCTTGCTTTCTTTTCTTATCTTAACATTTAGTGCTTTATTAAAACATGGAAGCAAAGATAACCATAAGAACTGAAAATGAAATCAACACATAACACAATGATTTTTACTTGGAAACCCTATTAAGGGAAAAACCACAGGGTGACTAACCCAAGATTGTATTCTCTGTTAAAAGAATAAGGAGTACAAATTTGGCACTTGCCAATTAGGGCTCATTGCCCAAGCACACTGCTCATAAGAGGCCCACTGCGTACAAGAGACTCACTGTCTACAAATGCTTATGGATTGTACTAATGAGTTTGAATTGATGAATAACATTCACATATGCAAGAGTTTAGTTCTGGTTAGGCTCAGTATACTAATCTAGCACATTTCATTCTTCCTCGGTGTAGTATCTCTCCTTTGTCACATTCCTGGCTTAGAGTACTATCTTTTCACTTCCTTCTACTCTTCTTCGCACTTCCTTTGTTCACATATTCATCACACACACTTACATGTTAGAATCCATTGGGTATATATATCTGCATCAAGGATTTTCATCAACTTTCTAGTTAGCAACAAGAACACTCAAGATATTTGCAAGTTATTGATCTTTCAGTTGAATCCATGCTTGATTTGTGATGCGTATCAAAAGCTTAACAATAGAAGTCATTAATCATGTCAACCAACAATGTATAATCCCACAAATTTCTTGATCAACACCTTTTACTCATTCGAATTGAAGTCTGATACTCTGTCGGTCAGTTCTTCCTCTATCTGCTCTGCCTAACTGGAACCCAACACTTAGATGCTCATATCTTTTTCATGCTTTATCACTGGAGGATAAATCTCTAGAATACAATAGTAATGATACCCCTCTTGACTTGTCCATGTTCACAACTTACTGAGTTACACCATCTGAGAGATCTAGACCTGATTATCAAATCATGTTGCATACTCTGTTCTTGTCTACTGGACCACCTTGACTTCAATCTGACTTCTGGTAAGAGTGAGTTACTAACTGCACATGTCTAGGATACACTTTGTTGGCATCAATGACAACACTTAGGTGACCTAGTAGTGTCTCTTGCTAACAGTCTACTCCCATTTTTGCTTCTAGTTTTACTCCTAGTTGTGCTTCCTATTTTGCTTCTAGTATGGCGTCGAAAATAGCTTCTTTTTTGGCTTCCTAATTGAGGCCAAGTTTTGTTTCCATTATGATGTCCTTTGTTACTCCTAGTTTTGCTTCCATTATGACATCCTTTATTGCTTCTAGTTTGGCTTCCAATTTTGCTTCTAGTTTTGCTTCTTGTGTTGCTTCCAGGTTTGCTTCTAGTTTTGCTTCTGGTTTTGCTTCCAATTTTGCTTCCATTTTTGCTTCTAGTTTTGCTTCCAATTTTGCTTCGGGTTTTTCTTCTAGATTTGCTTCTAATTTTTCTTTCGATATAAGATCATTTGTTGCATCTAGCTTTGCTTCCATTTTTACGTCTTTGTTCCAAAAAAGGTGAGTGGGCCAATATTACTTTCTAACCACCCCATCTTTCACCTTATAACCTAGCTTAACCTGATACTTCCTAGTTTTTGAGCATCTCCATCTTATTCTATCCTCTTTGCAAGACAAGATCATAGACTTGTTTGATAGAATACTCTCTAACTCACTGATTTGCACTCCATCCACCTGAAGACCCCTAAAGCATTTGAAATATTTTATAGGATAACATTTATAAAGAATTTTTAGGAAAATGGACATCCATACAAATTAACATCATTATACTTATTAAATCTCCATCAAAATAAAATCTACAACAATATCTAGTATATATAAAATAACAAGATAATTATTATAACATGATCATCATTGATAATTAAAACAAGTGAGTCAAATATCTATAATTTAATTTAATTTGACAACATCCATCCTGAGAAGTAAATTAAAATCATCATACGTAATAAATATCCATCCAAAAATCATCAACCACTTTCAATATATATAAATTGACAAGTTAATATTGATAAGATCATCATCATATATAACTAAAACAAGTGAAAACTAAATATGCCAGTAGATCAATAACATGTCAAAATGATACATGTCCAACAGTTGACATAAGTCAAAATGATATATGTACAAATGATATAAGTAAAAATGATAAATTATGTAACTCAAAATGATGCAAGTCAAGATGATACATGTCCAAATGATATAAGTCAAAATGATACATGTCAAAATGACACAACTCAATAATATGGTATTGTAGGCCATGAAAATGATACATATGATAGTAACCATGGAAAGAGACATCATAATGATATATCAACAATCCATGATGCAGTCTATATGATCATGAATGTCACTAGCTACTACCAGCAACTGCCTCATCATCATCATCACCATCATGATCATCATTGTCATCACCATCATCGTCATCAGCCTTGGTGTCTTCTGTATATGCATCATCATCATCCTCTGCCATGTGATCTCTACCAGAACCAACATATTCTGGATCTATATCATGAGGATCATCTTGCTCTTTTGGCAAACCCATTTTCTACAAAAAAATATTTAAAATGAAAAGTTATTATTTATTTCATGCAATAATTTATTTTTTTGTTATATATCTAATATTAAAACATATGAAATGAAACCATAATCATATTACATCATATCAAAGTGCACATACTATAATAAAATTTCAAAAAAGTTACAGCTAATATGTCATTCCAATGATGCAAAACATGCAACAATTCTAATAAACGTTAGTAAAGATCATAAAAAAAATTGTTATACAATTTAACTATCAACTGTAAATTCTATTACATAACCTTAAGTGCCACAAATTGCTTGGTCCATGTATGTTCTTTTTCACTATTAATTTAATAACCTACATTAGACAGAAACATTAAAGAGTTTTTAAGTAGCAGTTGATTAAATTCTCTTACATGTCATTAAGGAATGCACATATTTTTTTCAATAATTATTTATTTTAAGGTTCATGAGTAACCTTAAGATAAAGGTCTATTTTTTCTGAAAAAAAATGAAGTTAGCAATATCGCTTTATCCAGCCGATTTTAGAAAGAAAAAATGTTAGCTCTATTCTCGCTCATAGGTCTTCAATGTTAGTGGGAATAGGGTAAATTTGGGAATTTAGAAAGAAAGATAAAGTTTAGGGTGTCTTCAAGATAGCCAGCATGGGCAAGGAGGTCAACCATGTACACATAATGATCAACTGTAGGTGTAATGCAATAAGGGTTACAAATGTGATTGAAGTATGCACAACTCTCATCCACTAAACCTGCATGACTGCATGCACCTAGAATACAAGAAAAGCTCACAATGTTAGGATATGTTACAGAGTGCTTAATTAATTCAAAGATTTGACAACGTCCTTGCAAAATCCATTTTGTACATATCCTGCAATCATTACATTCCATGAGATGACATCTCTTTGAGGAATTCTGTCAAATAGTTTACATTTTTTGTCTATGATTCCATATTTTGTATACATGTCTATGAGAGAATTTCAAACTATTATATCTCAGAAGAATCCCCCTACCATTATGCTTTGAAGGATGTCCATACCCTATTCCAAAACTCCTATTTGGGCATGAGCAGGGAGGATGCTAGCAAAGGTTGCAGAATTTGGATTTACAGCTGACAATTGCATTTGCTTGAAAGTTTCTAAAGCCTATTCAACAAATATATTTTGTGCAATCTTGCAATCATTGCATTCCATGAGATGAGATCTCTTTGAGGCATTCTATCAAATAGTTTACGTTCCTTGTCTATGCTTCTACATTTTTCATATATGTCTATTAGATCATTTCCAACTATAATATCTAACAAAAATCTGCCTTCTATTATGCCTTGATGGATGTCCATACCCTGTTCCAAAGCTTACCATTTTGATACAGGTAGAGAGGATGCTGGCAAAGGTTGTGGAATCTAGATTTACACCGACCAATTTCATTTGCATGAAAGTTTCTAAAGCCTTTTCAACAAATCCATTTTGTGCATATCATGCAATCATTACAGTCTATTAGACCACATTTCTTTTAGGGATTTTGCAAAATAGTTCACATGCCTTGTCTATGCTTCCACATACATCTCTCTCTATATATGTATATTCAATTTCATTTTCTTGAAATTTTTTAATGCCTTATCAACATATCCATTTTGTGCATATCGTGCAATCATTGCAGTCCATGAGACCACATTTCTTTGAGGGATGTAATATATTTAATGCACACAACTCAGTATAAATTAACCTAGATTGGTGGTATTTAAGAACCCCTTGAAAGGATTGTCATTATGTTGCTAGGAGATATGTTATCATAGGTTAACCCATGGAAAACCTGTGTAAAGGATTTAAAACAACAAGCTTCAACTGTGAAAATGCATCTAAGATGAATGTGTAGATCTAGATTCCTTTTAATTAATGGCATAGTGTTGTCCTCAAAATTAGCTGCGCTCATTTTGTAGGATGACCCCTATGAAACTTGTTCGTTCCGTAGCCTACACTCTAAGCTCACAAATCAAGGTGAGTCATCTCGTCCTTGTGCGTAATCCATTTGCTCCTAAGTATCTATTCAAGTATCTTCTCGTTTTGATTTCTTAAAATTCACGCAAGTTGTTAAACTAGTTTTCGCAGTTTTAAGGAGTTAGCAAAATTTTTGTTAACATGTAGGGGTGGAAAATTTTTCCACTGATGCATGTTTCAGTCTTTGAGTCATGCAAGGGTAGAAAAAATCACCACCCATGCATATTATTTGTCTGTGTTGTGTACAAGCGGCAAATTTTACCGCCATTGCACATCTATTTGCTTTTATAGTTTCCCATGCATGAGCAATATTTTTTGCCGCTCATGCATGTATTTGTTTTGTGTTGTTTGATCCAAGTGCATGAGTGGCACTTTTTACCACTGATGTATTTTTGTTTTGGTTTTGTAAGTTTTGCATGAGTGGCAAAATTTGTCGCTCATGCCTTTGTTTCTTTTTTTGAGGTATTCCCTAGGTGTAGGGGCAACGAAAATCACCGCTCCTACACGAAAATCTTTAGCAGTGAAGTTACCTTGTGCAAGCGGTAAAATTCAATGCTCTAACATCCCATGTTCTTCCTTCATACGCGCAAGTGGTAAAAATCACCGTTCCAACACTTCAATATTTGCTCAAGCTTGTTCAATGCACAAGCGGTAAAATTTATCACTCTTACACATGGAGCCCAGAAATACCCCTCAAATGTAAGGGTGGAAAAAATCACCACCTGAGCATGAAACATAGTTTTACCTCCCACATGCAGGATCGGGCCTTTTTTCCAATCTGACATGAGATACAATCCCTTCCTAAATGTAAGGACGACAAATTTTGCCACCCGTGCATCACTATTCAGAAATTTTATAACTCTGGAGAATTCTCTAAAAAGCTATCCTGATCCCGCTTTCCTCCATTTTTTCAAGCCGCTTGCTCTTTAGCCCTTTCAAGCTCACGCCTGTGATCATGATCGCTAACATGCAGTTTCCCAAAATTACTAGTATTTCCCCTAACTACAAGATCATGAACTTTTGTTACAATTTCTCTTGAAAAGTTGCTGAGGTCATCATGCCATCTGAAGGAGTCTATCTTTCAAATGACTGGCCCATCTCCTAAGAAAGCCAAAGTAATGAAGCACAAGATAGTAGGTGTCTTATAATAGGAGCATGCACATGACAGTAAAGAAGGATGTTGAAATCCATTACTCATGGAGATAGATGATTCAATTCATAGTCAAGAGAATGAGAATAATGTGTTGTGCCACTTGTAGTCAAGGAGGAGTAGTTGTGTTTAGAAATGAGTAATCATGTATGGATAGTGCAATAGACATTGGAGAATGAATAGCAGTGATAATGGAAGTGGCACACAAAGATGTTGAGTCATCAAACCTAGCAAGTTACTCTTGAATTGGGTTCGTGGATGGATCATCATGAAGATGTGTACAGATTACAGGGAATGGGAGTTGATGAAAGCCATCATGCCTTAGAATATTTTTGTAGTTTCATATGTACTTTTCATTTAGTTTTAGACACTTTTACATGTACTTTTCTCATATGTAATTACATGTAAAAACATAGGAAGTCCCAAGTCAATAAGGACTCCTATTTTTGAATAAGTCAAAGTAGTTAGGTTTTTCCTAAATTTTGTCAAGGCCTCTCCCTATAAATAAAGAGGGCCTTCATTGTAATTTTTATATTTAATCTTATGCAACAAAGTGCTTCCCAAATTGTGACTCAACTTTGAGACTTTGTGTTCAAATTGTAAAATCAATTCCAATCAATAAATAAGGCAAGTTTTGATATCAAACTTTGTGTTGAATCAAAATTGTATGAGTGAGGATGTACATATGGTATTTTTGCTGATTTCTCTTGTTGATTGATTGGATAAAGTGGTGCTTGGTTATCATGATTAGAGGGTATTCAAGATAAGTTATATAAACTTTGTGTTCTATTATTTCCTTGAATATATGTGTGTTGAAAGCGTTTCTCGGTGGAGGATTATAAATACTTTGAGCTTGTAGTTGTTCACTTTGTATATGAATCATGTTGAGAACTTGTAGACTTTGTGCTATGATTTTCAATCACATTCGCATGGATCAGTGGTGTTGTTAGTTGATAGAATTTGTGATCCAACTGGTGAAATGGTTACTTTTAAAATCTTTTTGGGGATAATTTGAAGATTTTGCACTTGAGATTATTCACTTGGTTCGTGAATCTTTTCGTTAAGTAAGTTGAAAGACTTTGTGGTTCAACTTACAAGAGTATTGTTGATTATTGTTTAAGTGTAGAAATATTGTTGAATATTACCGTGCAACATTGTAAACATCTTTTTCCAAAAGGAGAGAAAAGGATGAATGTAACACATGCCCAACGCTAGTATTTAGTGTAAATAAGTTTGTAATAGTTAAAAGGGAACATCCCCTTACTGAGAGGAGAGATTTATCTCATCACACTGTAGTTGATATAACCATTTTTCTATTAGTTAGCTAAATGACAAAATATTCACCCAACACATAGGAAACTACAAGGAACGTCAATTCTTATCCACACATTATAAGATACAAAGAAATTGAATACAATTTGAAATCATTCATGAGAGAATTTGTGTATAAATTCTATTCTTCTTTATTGAATTTTGTGCATAAGTCTTTGTGAAGGATTTCATGATTGGAAGTGGCACTTGCAACTAAACATCTAAGAAAAATCCAATTCCAATTATGCCTTGATGGATGTCCATATCCTCATCCAAATCTTCAATTTGTACACAAGCAAGGATGATGCTATCAAAGGTTGAGGAGTTGGGCTTTACAATCGCTAGTTGGAAATCTGACGTGGTACACATTATTATAATGTAAGCCTTATTTTCAGATTGCTTCATTTACCATCATCAATTATCTCCACAAGAACATTGTCCCTGTTTAAAATGATGGAAAGGTTTCACATCTCACAAAAATTTCTCTTGTGACAATCTTGGAGATAAATTTTGTTGCGGTGTGGCAATTAGCACATACTTGAAGGTTCTTAACAACTCTAATAGTTGTTCCATGGGGTATGTTTAACAAACCAAATATAATTTCCAACTTTTTACCATGGTGGTAGAGAAATAATTCTTTTCCCCATTCGTCCACAGCATTAAGTAAATCCTTGAATCTGGAAAATACCTTGTTGCCTTCATCTTCCAAGCCAATTTCTCCAACTTTGCATGGGTCTCGTTTGTCTATGGATGTGATCTATCTCCTACACAAAAAGCATGTACCATTTTGTGCCCTTCAATCCAACTGCATTCAGGGATTTTTTAATTCCTCTATCTTTCATCAATCTCCTTACCTCACCACACCTGCCCACTTCTGGATAGATGTTTGAAAGAAGAACATAAGTTGTATAGAATTTTTAGGATCCAAATCAAAAATCAATGTTTCTATAAATACTCCTAAGCCTATATTTATATGTGATCTATAGACACTAAGAAAACACATCCATACAACTAGTACAGATTTAACAGGTATCTCAATGATAAAGTTTAGGGTGTCTTCAAGATAGCCAACATGGGCAAGGAGGTCAACCATGCACACATAATGACCAACTGTATGTGTAATGCAATAAGGGTTACAAATGTGATTGAAGTATGTACAACTATCATCCACTAAACCTGCATGGCTACATACACCTAGAATATAAGCAAAGCTTACAATGTTAGGATATGTTCCAAAGTGCTTAATTAATTCAAATATTTTGAGAGCATCCTTGCAACATTCATTTTGTGCATATCCTACAATCATTGCATTCCATGAGATGACATCTCTTTGTGGAATTCTACCAAACAGTTCACATTTTTTGTCTATGATTCCATATTTTGCATACATGTCTATGAGAGCATTTCAAACTATAATATCTCACAAGAATCCCCCTACCATTATGCCATTGGTTAAAATAGGAATGACTTTGCATTTATTTTCTTTGATGTTTCTAGCTTTACACCAACCAATTGCATTTGCTTTAAAATTTCTAAAGCCTTTTCAACAAATCCATTCTGTGCTTATCCTACAATTATTGCAGTCCATGAGACCACATTTCTTTGAGGCATTCTATCAAACAGTTCATGTGCCTTGTCTATGCTTCCACATTTTGCATACATGTCTAACAAGGTAGTGACATGATATAATTTAATGATAACTGTTAGTATTTACTGAAGTCCTAAGATGTAACCTTGTATTGTTATAATGGATGTGGCTGTATAGTAGTGTATATGTTCTTTGTAGTGTTTTGATCAAGTATGAATCTACTGTATATGGCTTGAATAGTGTTTATAGTTAATTTGATTATGAACACTTGCTAAAAGATGTGTAAATCATTGTAGCAATCAAGCTAACAAGAGTGAACTTTATGATATTACATAAAGGGTGAATAAGACCTTGTCTTTACTGTAAGACATAAAGTTAGACATTGATTTGATAAACTTGAGTTTAAATACTTTGGGATACAAGATCTTATAACAATAAGATCTTGAATGACCTTTAATGGTCACCAAATATTGGTATTGTTAGTCTAGGTAGTTAACCTTGTCATGAGAACTACAGAGTTAAAAATATCCCTTAAAATACTTTCATCTAAATGGTTTTAAAAACTCAAACCATAGGTTACTACATCTTAAATCAAATGTACATAAATCTAACTTTTGTGAAAGATACACTATTTTTGCAATAGGGGCAGATTGATGAATCATAATTGGATAGGTAGTTGGAAGCAAGGCATGACTTGAAGTGTTGGGGATTTAAGTTTGTTGGAGTAACACTTAAAACAAAGAAAAGGATCCAAGGTTGCATGAAGGGTCAAGACATGACCTATAGCAACTAAATTTCCATAATTGATCAAGTAACACTTAATGCAATACGAAGGAACTAACAATGTATGGAAGGCATGTCATGACTTCATACAATAGGATGTTCAATTCTGATGAAGTCACACTTGATGCAATGGAAAGAACATGTTAGTATCAACAAATCATAATATGTCTTACTACTGCTTGAAATTAATACTTATTAACACTTGCGTAATGAAGGGCTCATGATGACATCAAATGACATTGGATTTATGCATGTTTGATGTACCCAGTCAAGTGACACTTGACACTATGCAAGGTGTTGTGATTAGCCAAATACACTTGGCTATGCATTGAAAGAGGGTTCGTCAAGTAACACTTGATGCCTACATGAATTTCATTTGAACAAGTTACACTTGATAAATGTGTAACTCGGATGCAATAAGTTAGTTAACTGGACCTATGGCTCAAGAATGTGTCGTGTCACACAAATCAAGGTCAATTCTAACAATATTCAAGGTTACACACAAGCCTCCACAAAAGTAGTATTTGGATGAATATGCTTTCTAACAACAAATAGAGTACAACTGTAACTGTTTGTCTCAAGTATCACTCTATAACCTCTTCAAATATTATTGAAAGTCACGAGAAATGCAAATTGACAAGTATCACTCTATAAGCTCATGTAAGGGAGCAAAGAATTGGTCATAAATGTGCTCATATTTGGATGAATATTTGTGCTCCCATTGGTCCTAGCAATAAACATGGACAAAATGACATGGGATGTTCCATTTCCAATTCACTCCCAAAGAATTTATTAGCTGCACAAATAATATAACACAAGTAAGAGGTTGTATAGAATTTTGGCTTTGTTCCCACTAGAGGAGACTCAACTCTCATTATTTCATTGCACAAATTGAGTGAAAAAACAACTACCTAGTTTAAATTGGCCCTTCTTTAAGCAACATATGTAGCAATGAGACTTAGGATTCTTGAAAATGAGAAGCATCCTTCTCCCCATACAACCTGCTAACTAGGGCCACTGTGTTTTTTACTAAACCCTTGAGGCTGATGGAAGGGTACCATTTAGTGTTCCTAGAAGTTAATTGTCTAACTCCTCCTCTTACGCCAATTTCCTTGTATGATGAACTAGATGATTGGGATGACCATATTGAATATGTAATTGAAGACTTTTGTGCTTGTGTAGTGTTGCAAATGTACACTCCATGGGGACAAAACTTGTAGATCTTAGTGTTAATCAGGATATAGGCACAATTTGTTTAATTGTTGGTCATGTAAATGTGAGTTTTCAGCTACCACAAGTGTACTCTTAAGGATAGTCTCTCTAAGGAAAGCATGGATGTAAGAGTCGAACTTGAGATACATGATCTTGACTTTCTTCTTGGTATACCTAAAGTTTCTAATCTCTTTGTTAATGAGCTAGATGTCAATTTGAACCAAGGATGTGTTTCCAACATTTGTGATGATCTTTGCATTCATGAGGATGATAAGCTTAGCCCTCAAGATTTTCTTGAGCTTGGTATGAGCATGTTGTGGTTTGAGAATGTTAGTCATTATAAGAGATCCAATTTTGATTCATGTGAGGAATGCCTTGCACTTGAGAATGTTTTCTCTGATTGAGAATTGAGTGAAGCTTTACAAGAAAGTGAGGAAGAGAAATAATTTTAGTGTTCTTATTTGTAGCATTGGTTATCACTCAATAGAGGGTGATGAAGATTGTTCAATTGAGGGGCAAGTAGAAGAAATTTGTTCTTCTTTTAATTTGCCCCATGTTCTATATTCTTGAGCAAATGTTTTGAACTAGTATTTGGATTAGGGTTTTCCTTCTTTTCCATATGAGTTTTAAGCCTTTGTTTTTGGTCTTGACTCATATGGAGATGTAGGTACAAAATATGACTGTGGACATGAGATTGCAAGATTTTTGTCTTTCTATGAGCCTTGGTTTGTTTGTTGATTTAGCTAATCGTTATGTACATGGTCCTGCCATATGTACTAAAGACAAATCTAATAGTAAGGTGGAGCAAGCATATTGTTCACATTGCCCATGGTTGTATAGTTATAGTTATTCTCATGTGTTATTGTAGGATAATATGATCTACCCTATTTTATAGCTACTCTTCAATCACATTACTAGTCTATTCATGTGCAATTCATTTGAAAATTTTGTCTTTGATAGAGGGAAGTTTATGGATCAATTTTCCTTGTGGTCACAGGCCATGAGTTGGTATGCTAGCCTTGTCTTGCATTGATTTTCTATAATGGCACAATTTATGCAGTTTCTCTCTGCTATATGTCTATGTTACATGTGAGTTTCCCTTCTTTGTTTTGTCATTGTGTATCTATGTTTTATTCATGTGTATACTTTCGTATGCATTTTTTTGTTTTACTATGGTCATTCCCCACTCCATTTATTTTTTGATCTGCCACCTACAGTTCATGGATTCTTGTAGTGTCAACAAGAGATCCTCATCCCCAACTAGAGCCTATGTTAGCACTATCTTTAGTTCTCCATCTCATGCACACTTAAATTTGTATGATTGTTTTCCACTTGTCACCAAATGGCAATGGTAGACCCAATCTTCTACCTATATGCCAATGTGCTTCTTATAGTGGCCTAATGACAAGTTTCATGTGGCACTTGTTTGAAGAACATGGTGGTTCCTAGGCATGTGTGGCCCAATCGATATGTGACACATTACCCTTGGTGGGACCTAATGTCTTGGTATCCTCCCTTGACTATTCAACATATATCCTCCAAGCTTCTTGTGTATGTGTGGCTTATTCTAAGTTGTTAATTCATAGTGCATCACTCCAACATGATCTAAACTATTGGTTCAAAACCAAACTTATATGATTTAACTCGATGTACCTACACAATTCATTTTCAATTACCTATGCAAAACATTTGTCTCTTCATAGATGATTTTCAAAGGTGATGGGGATTTTAATCACACAAGTGGCCATAATTGGTGGGTGATTTCAATATGATCCTTGTGTGATGGTTCAAGGACTCATTTTGGTTTTCTATTATATGTACTAGAGTGTTTCAGTGTCCATTCCTTGCTAACTATGCTTGGTGGTGGTTGCAGAGAGATTAATGCCCAATATGGCTGTTATGGTTGTCTTTGCTCATGTCTTAGCCTTCATTATGTGGTTCCACTCTAGATATTAATGTTGGCTAAGATCCCAATGTGAGATTATGGTGTGCAGGTCCTTTGAACTTGTTCATGATGGCATTCTTTCCCTCTTTTTGTTAGAGTCAACTATTTTAGGGAATCCCTTTGGATTGTGTTGTGATATGTAATTCTTTGCAATTTTGATTTTGAATTGGTATTGTAAATGCTTTTATGTTCCAAATGTTGACACTTGGATTGATCTTGTAGCCTTAGAGCTACCCTTAGTGGCATATATGTATAACTTTTCTATACTAAGGGGGTTGGTTGTTTTTGGGCTATGCCTTGCTGTAGAGTCGTTCTCTATTTTGATCATGTATGTTCTAGGGCATCAACTAATGTACATCAAGCCTAGTTTATTCATGTCAACATATGCTATAGGTCAAGGGAAGATGCTAGATTGTAGAGTTTCTTCATAACACAAGTGTCTTCATGTGTGTCTAGGTGAATTTAGGGCATTGGTATGTCGTACTTGTTCCTAAGGCAATATTTTCTTGCTTGGTGTTGTATTAGTTAGTTGATGCATGCAACAATTGCAAAACATTGTCAAAGTGTATTTGATTCTAATCTTTCTAATGCAATATATGAGCTCATTTTGTTTATTCATGGATTACTAAAGTATGTTTTGCTATGTATTCTTTTGGTTATAAAAATAAATATTTTTGTTCAATCATTGACCCTAGATTATGATTGATGAATGCATTTCTAGTTCCTATATTCTATCCTTCACATGTGTTTGTATGTGAGGCTTGATGCTTCACTCATTTATCCAACTAATCAAGGCATCAGTCTACTACTTCTTGTCCACCACCACCACATTTAAACAACAAAAAAACATCTTTTCACTTATGTTCTAGTGCACTTGCAAGTATAAATAATTTACTAAAGAAATAAGTGTCCAAATGGGATTATTAAATAGAAAGCATTTGAAGAAGAAGCATTAATGACATTTAGAAGGTAAGAGCAAGGAAACAATTTTTCAAACCCAAGCAAACCACTAGTGGAAAAAGTAGAACTAAAGCATCAAGAGATAAATGTGGTGGAATGGTAGCAAGAACTCAGGGAACATCAAGAAAAGTTATAAGGGGTAATGGTCTAATAGAGCTACCATCAACTAGTATAAGTTTGGATGTTCAGGCATTGAATCAGCCATACTCTTCATTTAGGATGACGCATCCTGATCACCTGGTAACAAAATCTTCTTCTCCTATTGTCTTTTCACATACTATAAGTGATATGGTAAAGATGATGTAAACTTAGTTTGTGATTACGTGCTCTCCAAAACCAACCCTAGTCAATGAAAGGCAATGAAGAGACAAGAAATTTGATGATTTAAGGTGTGCAAGTCACAAATAAATTTGTTGATATAATTTGGACCTCCTCTCTTCCTAGGTACTTAGTTCTCATTGTTCACCTATGTTATGAGATTGTTGTCACATGTGCTATGTAGCATGAACACTCAATAAGAACAATAAGAGGAAAATGGGGAACTAATGATTTTGTCTATGATATCTACATGGAATATAAGGAAAATTCTAGGAATTTCCCTTGGAACCAGTTATGCCAATATTGGGATCAAATTAGGGACCATGCCATATTCATGCAAAACCTAGATGTTAATAGGCCTAGTAGACAACTTGAACAAAATCAAATGGAGTTAGCACAATTCAACAGGGAGGTTGGCATGCATGTTTGTAGTATGGTAGCAAATGAATATCTTAACCAAAGAGTGGGCAATGAATGGTGTGTGAACCAGAAACCACCAAATCTTGAATGGTGCAACCAATGAACAATGATCTTTGAAAACCTTGACTTTGTTGTGTATGGCATGAGCTACGACCTTCAAAGCAACAAGAAATAGGACACCACCTTCTGGAAGCTTTGAATGACTATCAAATGTAATGGGATTTGAATGTGTGACTACCACAAATGAACCAAAGATTGGAGATGCTTAAAGCCACATCTGGTGAACTTCAAAAAGTATACAGAAGCAATGTGAAGAATTACTTCTCAAACAAAACAATGAGAAGGCTACATCAAGGATCTGTCCAAAATAAGGGCAAACACAAAAAACCCTCATTGAAATGAAGATGAGATTTCTACATGCCAAATGCTCAATCTCCAACAAACACAAAATGAACACCAATAACTATGAAAGTTTTGTTTTGTGTTTTTTTGTTGTGAGGTGGGAATTTTTAATTTTTTGTTTTTGATTCATTAGTCGACACTATAGTCGACATAGTTAAAGCCAACTTTAGTGCTGACTTTTAACCCAAAATGTAATCTCTTTGGGGTGCTAAAGGCAGCACAAAGTGCACCTAATTTAATGCCTATCTGTGTTAGATAAATGTCACATGGTAGATGATGGTGTCAGGATGAGTGAGGATTGTTGTGGCAATGTTATGGTCAAATGTGTTATGAAAATGAGGTGGCATGGGTTATGGGCTATCAATGTTGGGAAAGTTTTAGGGAGGATGTAATGAAGGAAGGGATGTGTGTCATGGTATGATGTCTTAAGGAATGGGAAGAAAGGATGGTGATTCATAAGACAATATGAAGAATGATGGTAGAGTGAATTGGCATTGTGGTAATTGTAGCATGTCATGGGGTGAATCATGCGTTAATACAAGTTGTGGAGTGAGAAAGAGGTGGTATGGGTATGGTTGAATGGAGGAATGAGGTGATTTAATTGGTGATGACCTAGGTGAAGTGATGGGTAAGGTGTCTTATGTGGGATTGCTAGAAAGTGTGATTGGTAATGGTGGGGATAGCTAAATGTCATCTTCCAAGGGTTCAAAGGTGAGGAAAGTGTAAGATGGGGATATGGGATAATCTATGGTTTAATGATTATTCAAGGGAGACTCCTTAAAATGATTATCAATGATGGTGTCGATAGGGAATGTAGGTGTGGGAATGTGAGCTATGACATTAGGATTGCATTAGATGAATAATGGAAAGTAGGGGCACATGTCTAGTGATGTAAGGAGCCACATGATCAAATGATGTTTGGGGAAGGGCTTTTATTAGAAAGTAAGGATTTGGGTGAGGGTCTAGGGTTTGGTGGAGAAGAATTTATGGAAAATTTAGCTTGGTCATTAAAATTGACATGAATAGAAGAAGTACAAGACAAAATAAATGGTAGGCTCAAAATAGGATAACTAGGACTATGATGATGAAGATGGAAAGAAAAGTCAACAAGAATAGTATGATATAGGGATAGGATTATAAAATAAGAGTACTACAACTAGAAAGAGGAAAGTGAGGACATAATGCAAAGTTAACATGGAGTGAACTCTTTTGGAAGGACAAGCATGGACTTTAAGAAGATTGAACTAGTTGGATCCATTAGGCTTACCAAATGAAAGAACCTTAAAGGTTAACCTTAATTAGGTAAGGTTATTTTTTAGTGTGGTTGTTTGTGAAAGAACGTGTAAATTAATGTTACCTAAGGATAAATCTAACTATACTAACATTTTAATAACCATGAGAGCTAGGACTAACAATTAGACTAAAAACTTGACAGACAATACAACTTGGACACATGTAGGACTTGGAAAATGGAAAAGAATTAGTATTAAATGTGGAAAAAAATAAAAAAGTGGTATTAGTTGCACCTATGTAGAGAAGTGGTCTTTATGAAAGATTCTTAAAATTATGCTCTATGTCTATATTTGTGAAGTTTGGAGGTGATTGGACCTAAAGGATATGACCACCATATGCAAAATAGCCTACCTAATGGGTATGTGCATGGAGAGAGAGAGAGAGAGAGAGAGAGAGAGAGAGAGAGAGAGAGAGAGAGAGAGAGAGATGTATATATATATTACACATTATGAATTTTCTTGATGACAAGCTCTGAATCATGAAATTATATACCTTCTTCACCTTCATTATGGCTAACTAAAGTCCATGAATCAACACTTCATACTGAGCCACATTATGTGAACATGTAAATTGCAGCTAATAAGCTACCAAATAAGACCTACCATTGGGATTGACCAACTCTACACTAGCTCCACACCCTTGCTTAGATTTGGAACCATCAAATATGAAAGTACATAAGCATTGATCCTCAACTCTTTTATGCACTTTATTTTATTTCTTCTGCATTAAGTCTTCATTATTTAATTCCAATGTGTATACTCCTAATTCTTGTTGTGCATACACTATCTCATTGGTAGAATTATACTTTTGGATTATCTTATTAAGTCACAAATCACTCTCAATCTGAATCTAATTAGCAAATCAACACCCTAACAACCAGGTATGCAAAATATTTTAGCCATGGAACCATTAACACTCTTTAACCAATCCCTAATCAAAAGAATTCCATTTGTATTCAGGATGTCCACTACTTGAATATCAGAAGTTTGTTGGATCCTTGGGTTTGAAGCTAGCTGGATAGGAATAGTTTTCAATTCTCCAACTATGTTGGAATGCCACTGATCAAATTGCACAACCTTCTTTCTAGTCTTCATTGGGGTTAGTCAAGTCCTTTTACAAATAAAAAATGGCATGATATTCCTAGATACACCTAAATCAACAAGGAAATTATGTAAGTTTGTTTTGTAAATCCTTATTGAAAGAAAGAATGGAGGATTTTCTAATTTCTCCTTATACATTGAAACATTTGTTCTAGTGACTTTATTTTGTTCATTAAGAGTTAATGTAGAAAAATATTTAACAAGAAAATAATGTTATCCACTAAGGTGCATTGAATCAAACATTGACATATTAACCTTTGTGCACTTAACATCTTCAAATATATTATATCTTGATTTATCTAAATCTAAAGACATTTCCCCTCCTAAAGGATCATGAGTATTATTAGATAAAGATGCTCCCTCATGCCCTTAGGTGGATGGGGATTATTACTCACATTGGGATCTAAAGGAGTGTGAGTGTTGTGTGGAGGAATTGATGAATTAAATGGATTCTTAGAATTACTCCACAAAAGATATGAATTTCCTTTGATGATCTGTTTAGGTACATTAATTTCCTTGATGGGGAATCTCAAACACTTGTAGTGTCATAGCAATCCCCAAACTTTGATTAATGTTTGATGAATTCTTGGGAGTGGATACAACTTCCATGTTGTTGATTTCTTTCTATACAAGTTTAAGTGAAATAGAAATTTAAGATAATTTACTTGCCCACATGGTTAATAGTGTCATTTATTCTACACTAGCTAGGAAGTGCTTGATCTACCAAATTTATTATGTTCACTTGACTGGTGTTTGGTTTTTCATCAATAGGCATCAACACATTACCATTATTTGGTCTAGTATTTTATAGCCTATTAGGTCTTTGTAAGTTGTATGTTCTTCCTTGACCACTTCTACTCATAGTTAAATCTAGAAATATCTATTATTGGAGTGAGATCATCTCATTAGCCAACTTCTTAATTAAGATTTTGAGATCTATATTATTTCTTATTTTTTGAGACTACCCTTACTATGATATAGACACACTAGGAGAGGGCATTAATCCAATATTAAGAAAAGCAAGAGCAATTTGTGAGTTGTTCACACTAGAAGCTAGGTTGATAGTATTGTTAGTTGCCATGTTAGTAAGAAAAGATGGTCCAATTTATAAATTTCCCAATGAGAAATTCTGATTGCTTACCTTATTTCTGAGAGTAGGGATGTTGAGTTGGATAGGATTGAATTGTTAAGAATTGAAATTTGAGTTTTATGGATTACTATAAATCACATTTGCATAAAATGTAGGAACTTGATGTTGATTACCCGCTTGAGAGTATGCTTGACCCATTAGCATCATACCCACTTGTTGATTTGTTTGATAAATATTAGGCACAAGGTTAAACAATGGGGTGTCTTGCATCAAATCTTTATTAATCAATGGTATTTTATTATTCATGGTTGGTTGTTTGAACAAAGGTAATGGAGAAGGATTATAATTTTGAGGTGTCATATCTTGCACTACCTTGAAAGCCCATGTATACAACTAAGAAAGCATAAGAGGGTTATTTTGAGGTACATGATCTAGAATGTGTTTCCTCACAAACATAGAAGTTAATGGATTAAGTTCTTTCATTTATATGACTTCATGACCATAGGTTCAATAATATCATAGGGAGGCTCCAGTCTCTTATAAATCTTATGAAATCTCACGTTAAATTAACTTACTAGCTCATTGGGCTTCCTACAAGCAATGGAAAGATTATGATAAAGAACAATTGGATCAATTGGAATACTTAAATTATTGAGAAAAGAAGTTTCCAAGTGAGCTCAGTCTCCAATAGATACATTTGGAAGTCCCAAATGACAACCACATATTTCTTCATCCAAAGTGTATGGAAAAATATGGTAAGACCCATCCTCGTGATTGATTGAACATCTTATAATAGCATCTTTGAATGCTCTAATATGTTCTACTATATGAGATCCTCCATGCACATACTTCATAAAAAGCTTCTCTAGATTCTTTGGTAAATCATGGAGATCACCTTGAAAATTTAAAGGGAAATTCCTTCCTCCCAACCATGCATGTCTTGCCATTGTTGGTGGTTGACTAATATTTTGAGTAGGTATAATAGATATAACAACCAAATTTGTTCTAGAATTTGAATATTCTACTAACATTGAAGGTACAACAATTGTAGATATTGTAGGAGTTGAAGGCACTCCAATAGATGGTAAAGGTACTCCAATAGGTAGCAAAGTTGTAGCAATAGATGAAAATGTTGAAAATAACAAAGAAGATGAAACTATTGATCTTGATGGGCTAGTATTAAGTGGTGTTGAAGGTGATAAGATATCTTGCAAGTCATGGGGTTGAAGGACTTGCCTTAGTTGAACTTACCATCAATTTCACCTTGTTTTCTCTTGTCCTTTTATTATTAGGTAGTTCATGTCACTCTAAATTTGCACCTAACTTTGTCTGAGTATTCTATCCCTTAGACTCTAGTTTTTAGCACTTCTTCTAGTGCTAGTTCTATTGATACATGTTTTAGCATGCCAACAAGTTGGAACATCAATAGTTCCCCTAGTTTAAATTTACAAAACCACAAGAATCTTCTTTTTAATCAATTCCTCAAACAAAAGACTCGAAATACCTTAGAAAGGAAGCTTCAAGCTATCCTATTCAAGGGGTTCTAGTGAAGTCTTTAGAGTTTCCAAATTTAGAAGGAAAAATCCAAAGATTTGAGACAAAGTTCACTATAATCCAAATCTCCAATTTTAAGGACAAATTCCAATAACATTAATGCACAAAACGTTTCTGTTATCACCCATATTTGCACCCTTGCCGCAGTTGTAAAACTTTAGCAATCTAGAGTAACATGGGAATGATCTCAAAGTGTGGGACCTTGCAAAATGAGATTAGACCTCCAAAGAAGGCCGGCTTCCTTGACTGGATATCACCTAAATCTACTAAATCTTCAGAGGAAAAGGGAGAAGGAATGCTTTTTGAATGAAAGATGAAAAATAGGAAAAATGAAAGTAAGGGTGATGCACCAGATTGATTAAAAGAAACTTTCATAGAACTGAGAAAATGTGCAAAATAACCAGACACAGCAAGTAGACATACACAGATTCAAATGATTTTTTGTAGTAGAGGTAAGAAACAAGAAGGTTGAAAGGAATAGAATGTTCACAGACAACCATATGCAAGTTCACACTAAATTAGAAAATTAGTAAAAAGAGGTAAAATGACTTGCATGTATTCAATAATAAGGCACATAAGGCACAGTTATAGTAGAAGAAAGCTCTATTTGAAAATAGAAAGCTTGAAAGCCAAAAATTTTCAACCCTATTTACATCTCATTCCTATGCTCATATAGCATTCCAAAAATGCCCTAAGTTAGTTACAAAAATTTGCTCTATGAGCTATATCAGAAAAATATCTCTGAGGGGACATCCAACTGCAAGGAGTTATGGCATAAAATATCTAGAAGAGGGGTAGATGGAAGATATTTTTAATCTTCAATGCAAGCTGCTACATCATCAATTTGCACCCATGAATCGATGGAAGATATTTGGGCATTGAATGCGAGGAGCTTCCATGTCTACCTGTAGCAATGAATAAAACAAATATCTACATCCTTCTCAAAAAAATGGTTGTTGCAACGTCCCATAGCCAAAACATGCAAATCCAGATCCAAAAATGAAAGTGAAAAAAAACCCCTAAAAAGCCCACCAAATGAAAGTGGAGGCAAAAACATGTAGTTTTGCCTTTTGAATCATGTCAAAATTTGCCAGGACATGGAAGGTACAGGCGGTCAAAGTTGTGGTCAAACTGCACTTGTATATTGCCTTGCATATTTGTGCTTGTATATCGCTATATTTTACACTTGCATATACAAGTGCTCATGCATTTAACTGTTGGATCCACCTATGTATTTCTGTGATTTCCCTCCTTTTGCATATTCAAATTGCCTTGCATATACAAATGTATGTGCCCCTTGTATATGATTTTAAATCTCCCTTCGCATATACCTTTGCCTTTAAAATGGCCTTTTGCATCTGCTACTCCTACCATGTGGCACCGCTTGATTCACCACCAAGCTGAACTAAGAAGCTTCTCTAATCAACTGTATCTTCTTCCTTGTATCTCTTCTTTGCATATTGCACTGTATATACAAACATACAATCGCAAAAATACAATATTGCGGACTTAACGCTGAATGTGCCAAATTTGATTTTTGAGTTAGGTCCAGCATGCATATTCCCTTTGTATATTTGCCTTGTATATCACATATACAATTGCAATATACAAGCCAAACATACAAACAATTACATCTCATGTACAACTATTGCTTTTGAGCTTTGTTTATGATCTTTGCATGTATGACTTGTATATTACTAACATACAAAGTGGACATACAAACAAGGATGTATACAAGGTATCTGCCTTTATAGACCAGATTGCATATTTTATCAGGTCCAAGCCTTGTATCTCTAGAATGCATATCGCATGTAGAAGGAATTCTACATACAACTCGCAGACCCCAAAATGACTATCAGCCGAATTTGATTCCCAGTTCGGTCCAGACCTTGTATGTCTCTTTTTGTATCTATCTTTTGTATATCACATATACAATGCGAAATATACAAACAAAAATGAATGAATTCCCTGTACATTGTAAAACCTCATTTCGGCATATACATGTAACCTTTGTATATTGCATTGTATATTCAGGTTGTATGTTCAAAGATACAATCACATATGCAATTGGTGGGCCCCATACCTTGCATCTTTTCACACTTGTATATTTTGCGATATACATTCTCCTTTGTATGTTGTCCCTTGTATGCACGGTTGTACATTTGCCAATGTACAAATGCGAACATACATTCTCCCTTGCATATTTTCTTTATACATTGGCCTATGCATGTTATCCTTTGTATGTGTGATTGTATATACAAAGATACAATCGCATATACAAGCCATTGTTGCATCCTGCAGATGTACATTTGACCTTGTATCTCTGACTTGTATGTCATCGATGTATCCTTGTATCCTTTTTCTTTCATGTGGTCTTTGTATATTTGATTGTATGTATGTTGGCCATTGGAAAGAGTTAGGACATAGCTTCCGATGAACATCCTCACGCCGATGAACCCTTTATACATTGACCCTTGCATGTTTGCCGATATACATTCTCTCTTGCATGCATCCTATCGATGTATATTGCATTGTTCATCCACTCTTGTATGTATGACTTGCATCTTTACTTTGCATCTTTGTCATTGTATATTGCACTTGTATATATGAACATACAAAGGTGAATGTATATGCAAATATACATTGAAAAATGCATACACAATTACTAAACATGAAACTAAGAAATCCCTACAATAGAAAATACTTGAAGCTAAAAGATTTCTGGGTTTTTCTGGGTTTTCTGTAAAAATTCTCAAGGTGAGATTTTTAGGATATTTTGCAAGAAATATCATGAGTATTTGAAGGATTTAAGCCTTTTAGGGTCATTTTCTAAAGGATTTTCAAGGAAAATACAAGGTGAACTATTTACTCTACACAGAGGAAAAATAGGTCAACAATTTGGTGACTTCTATGGGATGTTTGCCTCCTAAACAATTAGACCAGTGGCCTTAAGCATCCATTGGGCATGGAGTCATATGGAGACTAAGAATATATCTTGACAGACAATTCTGACTTTAGTAACTCAGCATATTGGCAATGAAGAACACTTGGAAGATCAAACCAAGACAAAAATGCTGAAGGTAGCCCTTCCAACTATGCAAGACAGCACTTAGGGAAAACAAAAAAGGATCTAAACTATTGTGCAGCAACACTTATTGAAAGCAAGAAATCTAATCTACTACTTAACAAGGTAAGTCATACCTCAAAACACTTCTTCAAGTGTATCCCATTGATTGGGATAGGTAGATTTTCTCCATCCATATTTGATAACTAAAATGCATTATGCTCCTTGCATTCAGTAATGATAAATGGGCCACTCCACATGTTGTCAAACTTGGAGTGCTTTCTTGGCCTACTTTTCAATTCATCCCATTTGAGCACCATATCACCCTCCCTAAAGATTATGGGAGTGGCCTTCTGATTAGTATTTCTTTTGGTCTAAAGCTAATGATACTCCATAGTTTTCATAGCCTTATCTCTGATTTCTTCAAGCTCCATAAGCTAAGCATATCTGACAGCCATGGGGTCCTCTTCTTCAAACATCTCCAGCTGATTCATGATATCAACTGTTGGTAGCTCCACAGATATAGGCAATCTTGCCTCTTTCCCATAAACTAGCATATATGGGGAGTTCCCAATAGACCTCTTGGGAGTTATTCTGTTTTCCCATAAAGCATATTTCATATTGGTGTGCCAGGTCCTCTGGTTGTCCTCCATTGATCTTTTAATGATCCTTATGAGATTCTTATTTGTAGATTCAGCCAAACCATTACCCTGTGGGTAATAATTTGATGAAGTATTCAAATAGATCCCATTCTTAACAGCCTAGTCAGTAATCTTTAGTCCAACAAAGGCTAAAGCATTGTCTGAGATAATTGACTCAGGCAACCCAAATCTGGATATCAAATCTTGGTAAAAATTCAAAACAGTGTTTTCATTGGATTCCTTCAGAGCCACTGCTTCAGTCCACCTTGTGAAATAGTCTGTATCTATAAGTATCCACTTGTGGCCTACACTTAATGGTGGGTTAATGGGACCTACAAAATCAATGCCCCATCTCATGAAGGGCTGTTCTACTTGAATTAGTTGCAGAGGTAAAGCTGGCAACCTTTCTTTGCCTACAAAAATGGCACATTTTACACATTTTCTAGCCCATGCATGGGCATCCTTAAATAGGCTGGGCTAGTAATATCCATCTCTCATTATTTTCCAAGAAGTAGTCTTTGGGGAAAAATGACCCCCTGCTATTCCATCACGAAACTCATGCAGCACCTTGTCAGTCTGATCATTATCAATGCATCTTAACAATACACCATTAAAATCTTTTCTGAAAAGGATGCCATTTATTAAAACATATGGAATGGATTACAGTCTAAAATACCTTCTCTTGGTTCTATCTAAACCTACTGAACATTTGCTAGTTTGCAAAAATTTAGTCATGTTATTAACCCAACTTGTGCCCATTTCTGTTGTGTCATCTTGATGTGCATCTACAATGGTCAGAAGTACCTCCTCTTCTTTTTTTATTTCATTCTTGGAACTGGTAGCAAGATGTTCACTGAGTCCTCTACCTCTGACCAACCTTGTTATCTTGATATCCACGTCATATTCCATGACTTTAGTGATCCAACTAGCCCTTTTCTCATTCATGTCCTTACCTAACAAAAACTCCTTCATGCTAGGGTGAGCCACCATCAAATGTATCTTGTTATTAGAAACAAGATGTTGAAACTTCTTGGGGCTCCTTACCACTACAAAGACATGTTTTTCGACGAAGCTATACCTCTGCTCATACTCCTCTAGCCCTTGACTAAAGAAAGCAATTGGCTATTCAAAGCCGTCACTCTGTTGTTGTACCAGAATTGTAGATATTGTATCTAGACTGCAATAAGCATACAAGATAAAATCTTTGGAGAAAATAGGGTTTACCAGATTTGGTGTAGCCGATAATGCCTCCTTTATGGACTCAAATCTAAGTTTGGCCTCTTTTATCCAACTGAAAACTATACTCTTCTTCAACATAGACGTCAAAGGCTTCAATAGATTTGTAATGTTGGATATAAATCTTCGTAGAAAATTAATTCTTCCAATAAAACTTTGTAGTCCCTTCTTGTGATTGGGTAAAGGTAGTTCTAGAATAGCTCTTACCCTTTTAGCGTTGATGGTAATGTCATCCTTCGACACAACGTGCCCTAACAGCTTGCCTTCATGCACAACAAAAATGCATTTCTTGGGATTGAGAGATATCCCAAATTCTTTGCATCTCTCAAATACCTGCCTCAGGTGGGATAAATGTTTAGACACATCCTTGGAAAAAATTATTATGTCATCAAGGTACACCAGCACCAGTTTATATAGCAAACCCTTAAAAGCCTTATCCATAGCTCTCTGAAAAGTAGAACAAGTATTTGACAGACCAAAAGGCATTCTCTTGTAGGCCATGGTGCCCCATTTGGTAGTAAATGTGGTTTTAAATTGATCTTCCTCCTTGACTAACACTTGATTATAGCCAGAATATCCGTCAAGCAAGGTGAATCTTTCAGAACCAGCCATTACTTGCAGAATTTGTTCCATTAAGGGAAGCGGGTAGTGGTCTTTTAGGGAGGCTCTATTGAGGTCTCTGAAGTCAACACACATCCTAATCTCTCCATCCTTTTTTCGCACAGGGACAAGGCTGGAGACCCAAGAAGTATGCTTGATCAGGAAAATGATCTTTCCCTCGATCAGCTTGGTTAACTCCTTAATCATCAAAGGCTCAATTTTTAGATTTAAAGGCCTTTGCTTCTACCTCACAGGTTTTATAATTGGTTCTAACTCTATAGTATGCTGGGAAATATGAGGGTCAAACCCTTTTAGGTCTGAATAATCCCAAACAAACACATCTTCAAACTCTTGACAAAGAGAAACAAAAGCCCTCCTATCCTCAAGCGAATAGATTTTACCAATTTTAAGAAGCTTACCCTTAAAATATCTAGCTCCTCGTAATATTCCTCTTTGACTTGTATGATAGTTTTACTCTTCTTTAGCTGATCATCTGTCCCAAAAATGGATTCCAAGGTTACCAATCCTTTGGGAAGCTTGTTTGTCCTTAACTGAATAAATTGACCATCCTCATATTGTTGTTTGAGTTTATCCTGATTCATCATAGAAAACTCATCCTCCTCTAACAAGAAACACAAAATCTGCTCATCACTCTCAAAAACCTGCCAACGAATATTATTATCAGGGATAGAGGGCCTATCAACTATTTTCACATGAGACTACACCTTTTCTCTTTGAATATCACTGGGGATGTCAAACTAAGCCCCAATTGCAGCTAACCTATCAGCATGATAGTTCTGATTTCTTGGAATAGAGATCAGATTGAAGGCATCAAACTCTTCAATCATGTCCCATACCCTATGCTTGTAGCATTTCAGAGTATCATTCTTCATAACATGTAGCCCTCTCACCTGATTTACAATGAGTTCATTGTCACCATAGACCTACAAACAGCCAATTTTCCTCTTTCTTGCCCATTGCAAACCTTGAATCAACCCTTCATATTCAGCAGTGTTATTTATACATGAGAAGGAAAAATGGAAAGAAGAATAATACCTTTCACCTTGTGGAGACACAAGCATTGCACCACCACTAGATCCATTTCTATTCATAGAGCTATCAAAGTATATTTTCCATACCTCATTTTGTTGTTCTATTCGTTGTTCTACATTTTTAACTAGATTTGGAATTTCTGTTTTAGGCTCATGGAGTATGTAAACCCCCATACTAGCTTCTTGAATGTGCCCCTCAGGATCATCTACAACATTTTCTAAGGCCTACTCCCTTAATAGCACTTCTAGTATACTTTCAGCTTGCAATTCTTGAGCAACAATAAGCTCAGGATCATCAGAAATAAAGCAATTTGCATTAACAACACTTGGTGTGTAAGGCTCTATGTGATGTTTGGCAAGTAATTCAGATTTTAGGGTCACTTTGGTGTAGTATCTGGTCCTAAAAAACATGTGGGACCAGTCCAAGGATAAATATCCTCCTATTTTGGTTGTGAATTCTCTTGATAAACACATGGAAAAATAGGGAGGCAAATCTATGATCAACACCTCCTAAAAAATGGAAACATTTGGGCAAGTGTGCAGAGTGAGACCTAGTTCTTTGATCACACCTGCAGTATTAATAGTTGTACCATCTAGTTGGAGTACACCTTTCACTAGGGGCTAGTATTTCAATCCTAGTTGGTCTGCAATCTGTTTTGGCATTACAAAATTGCTTGCACCACTATCTACCATATAGTTATGTACTAACTTGTCTCCAATTATTAATGACACATAAAATGGGAGTGGTTTAGCACTTTTGTTTGGCTGTTTGCTATTATCCTAGGATGAATTGGTAAGGACAACCCTAGTTGGGTCAACAATTGTATCATTAGACACTTTTAAATCAGATAAGGTAGATTGCAACATCCCCTTTTGGCCTGGGATGGCTAGGGAATCCCACATAGACATTGTCACATTCATCTTTTTCATATTTTCAATGATATTGAAAGGTGGAGTCACACTTACCTTCTGACGTGACTTTGTAGCAACAACATCAACCTATAAATGAGGCATTTCCCTTGCTATTGCTAAGTATTTCTTTGTAAAATATGGGGAATATGGGATGTAGAAGCATCAGCATGTCCTTTTCCTTTGTTTGCTGCTTGATCTTCCTCATAACCCCTCTTTTTAGCTCTTGTATTCACTGTGACTGAGGCATCATCTCTATTTACACCATAAAATTCACCTTCCTACCAATTTATGAAGGTAGAATCATTTTGAGGTTGATCCTATTGTTGAACAGCACCATCATGAGGTGTATTTGGCTGTGAGGCTGTAAAATTTTGCACCATTAGTGCTTGATTTATCACCCCATTTGAGCAAGTTGCCTGACTGTGTGGCTGATTGCATGGAAAACACCATTCATATTCCACAACAAGGTTATTCTGAATAGGAACAATGTCCCTAACTGCATTAATGGGTGCCAAATTGTAAGGCTGAAAAGGCCTTTGGTTGACATTCTGTCTGGGACCATGATAATTGCCTTAATATGATGGCCTATTAGCTTGGTATGGCTAGTTTTACCCTTGGTTGAGTTGCTGATAAGGCTGTCTATTATAGGACTACTATTTTTTTATGTTTACTAACTCATTCCCAAAAGTTTGTAGAATATTCTCTATTTTTTGTTGGTTGTTTTTATCTCTTTTAACTCTTGAGATGAGCTAGAAACAGTAGGTTCAGAATTGGTAGTATTTGGCAATGTTGCTATAGCAGGGCAAGGGGCAAAATATGGGATGGGCAAAGGCATTGAAGCTTGAATCTTAGGAAAAATGGGCACTGGTGGTCTAGGTGCTATTTTTCTAGCCTGAATCAGGTTATTCTCTAGTTTAATAGCTATTTCATATGCATCAAGTAAACTAGTACCTCCTAATGATTGTATCATCACTGAAATATCACTATTTAGGGCTTTCAAAAAATACAAGAATGCATATTCCAATGGAGGCCTGACCATGGTAGGAATTCTCTCATGTCTTCTAGAATCTGAAGTTGAAATCCATCATTTGCTCCTGGGGAGCCCTCTTTATTGTAGTCATCTATTCAACCAATGACAAGTTGTCTGATTTATCTTGAAATTGCTTGTTTAATTTATCACCTAGATCATCCCAGGTTCCTATAGTCTACACTGGTAAACTCCTGAACCATTGTAATGCCTTCCCTTTAAAAAAGGCAGCCAACAACCTGATGGTAATGTTTTCTTGGGTTACATGATGAACACCACATAGAGAAGCTACATCTCTAATGTGCTCAATTGGGGTAGTTTGATTCTCCCCTATGAAATAGGGTAGACTCTTCAAAGATGCCATGGGTATAACATCATGCACTATCAAATTCAATGGGCTACCCCATCAAAAGCCACAAATGGCTGATTCCTTGCCATTTGAGTAGCAAGAGGTAGGATTGCTTGAGCTAGTACAGGGACTATAGGTGTTACGGGTTTGAAACTTGGAGGATTTGATTGTATCCTTTTGGAAACTGGAGTCCTTCCTACAGCTCTCCCCTGTCTTCTAGGTGGTGACAGCTGCAAGTAATCAAATGAACTTGAACTCTAAGTTTGAATCTTTCTCACAAAATGTAACAGCAGAACTGATCTACTTGTCTTTCCTCAATATGAGTCGCCAGATATGCAAATTTTAACCTCTTACAGGTTTGAAAATCATTGGCTATACATCAAAACCATCAATAAAAGATAATATTTGATTATTTTCTCTAACTCTCAAGTAGAGTCCCACCGGGCATGCCAAAAACTGTTATCACCCAGATTTGCACCCTTACTACAGTTGTAAAACTTTAACAATCTGGAGTAACATGGGAATGATCTCAAAGTGTGGGACCTTGCGAAATGAGATTAGACCTCCAAAGAAGGTTGGCTTCCTTGACTGGATATCACCTAAAACTACTAAATCTTTCAAGGAAAAGTGAGAAGAAATGCTTTTTGAATGAAAGATGAAAAATAGGAAAACTGAAAGTAAGGGTGATGCACCAAACTAATTAAAAGAAATTTTCATAGAACTGAAAAAATGTTCAAAATAACTAGACACAACAAGTAGACATACATAGATTGAAATGATTTTTTGTAGCAAAGGTGAGAAACAAGAAGGTTGAAAGGAACAAAATGTTCACAGACAGCCATATGCAAGTTCACACTAAACTAGAAAATTAGTAAAAAGAGGTAAAATGACTTGCATGTATTCAATAATAAGGCACAGTTACAATAGCAGAAAGCTCTATTTGAAAACAGAAAGCTTGAAAGCCAAAAATTTCCAACCCTATTTACATCTCATTCCTATGCTCATATAGCATTCCAAAAATGCCCTAAGTCGGTTACAAAAATTCACTCTATGAGCTATATCAGAAAAATATCTCTAAGGGGACATCCAACTGTAAGGAGTTATGGCATAAAATATCTGGAAGAGGGCCAGATGGGAGATATTTTTAACCTTCAATACAAGTTGTTGCATCATCAATCTACACCCATGAATCAGTGGAAGATATTTGGGCATTGAATGCGAGAAGCTTCCATGTCTACCTACAACAATGAATGCAACAAATATCTACATCCTGCTCAAAAAAATGGTTTCTGCAATATCCTGTAGCCAAAACATGCAAATCTAGATCCAAAACTGAAAGTGAAAAAAAAACCTTGAAAAGCCCGCCAAATGAAAGAGGAGGTAAAAAAATGCAGTTTTGCCTTTTGAATCATGTTAAAATTCACCAGGACGTGGAAGATATAGGCGGTCAAAGTTGTGGTCAAACTGCACTTGTATATCACCTTGTATATCTGTGCTTGTGTATCGCTGTATTTTACACTTGCATTTACAAGTGCTCATGCATTTAACTGTTGGATCCACCTATGTATTTATGCGATTTACCTCCTTTTGCATATTCAAATTGCCTTGCATATACAAATTTATGTGCCCCTTGTCTATGCTTTTAAATCTCCCTTCGCATATACCTTTACCTTTGAAACAGCCTTTTGCATATGCCGCTCGTACCATGTGACACTGCTTGATTCGCCGCTGAGCTGAACTAAGAAGCATCATTGATCAACTGCATCTTCTTCCTTATATCTTTTCTTTGCATATCGCATTGTATATACAAACATACAATCACAAAAATACAATATCGTGGACTTAATGCTGAATGTGCCAAATATGATTTCTGGGTCGAGTCTGGCTTGCATATTCCCTTTGTATATTTGCCTTATATATCGCATGTACAATCATAATATACAAGCCAAACATACAAACAATTACATCTCATGTACAACTGTTGCTTTTAAGCTTTGTTTATGATCTTTGCATGTATGACTTGTATATTACTAACATACAAAGCGGACATAGAAACAAGGATGCATACAAGGTATCTACCTTTTTAGACCAGATTGCATATTTTATCGGGTCTGGGCCTTGTATCTCTAGAATGCATATTGCATATACAAGGACTTCTAGATACAACTTGCTGACCCCAAAATGACTATCAACCATATTTGATTCCTACTCAGGTCCGGACCTTGTATGTCTTTTTTGTATCTATCTTTTGTATATCGCATATACAATGCGAAATATACATCCAAAAATGCATGTATTCCCTGTACATTGTAAAACCTCATTTCTGCATATACATGTAACCTTTGTATATCGCATTGTATATGTAGATTGTATGTTCAAAGATACAATCGTATATGCAATCTGTGGGCCCCATACTTTGCATCTTTTCACACTTGTATATTTTGCGATATACATTCTCCTTTGTATGATGTCCCTTGTATGCGCGGTTGTACATTTGCCAATGTACAAATGCGAACATACATTCTCCCTTGCATATTTTCTTTGTGCATTGGCCTATGCATGTTATCCTTTGTATGTGTGATTGTATATACAAAGATACAATCGCATATACAAGCCACTATTGCATCCTGCCAATGTACATTTGACCTTGTATCTCTGACTTGTATGTCATTGATGTATCCTTGTATCCTTTTTCTTGCATGTGGTCTTTGTATATTTGATTGTATGTATGTCAGCCATTGGAAAGAGTTAGGACTTATCTGCCGATGAACCCTTTATACATTGACCCTTGCATGTCTACCGATATACATTCTCTCTTGCATGCATCCTGCCGATGTCCATTGCACTGTTCATCCACTCTTGTATGTATGACTTGCATCTTTACTATTTATCTTTGTCATTGTATATTGCACTTGTATATAGGAACATATAATGGCGAATGTATATGCAAATATACATTGAAAAATGCATACACAATTACTAAACATGAAACTAAGAAATCCCTGCGATAGAAAATACTTGAAGCTAAAAGATTGCTGGGTTTTTCTGGGTTTTCTGCAAAGATTCTCAAGGTGATATTTTTAGGATTTTTTGCAAGGCACGGCATGAGTATTTGAAGGATTTAAGCCTTTTAGGGTTATTTTCTAAAGGATTTTCAAGGAAAATACAAGGTGAACTATTTACTCTGCACATAGGAAAAATAGGTCAATAGTTTCCACAATCAAATAATAGCCATATTTTAAAATATAAGCAATTTATCTCCTTAAAATTTTGTAAGAAAGCTAATTATCAAAAGGTAATATTAAAAGTCACAATGCAATAATTCAAGAATGCTAAGCTTTACTTCCTTAAATTGGTGAAAAAATAATTTTAAGAGCTTTTATAATTCAATTTGCACAAAACCCATTAAAAAAATATGAAAATCTATACCACTCATTCAACATGCATGAAACTTTGAATATTTTTTAATATGAATGCATAATAAAATACCCCTTTATGAAAACCCTAAGATAACAAAGAAAATGTAAGGAAGGACATATGCACAAAGTTGTGGGACAAAAAAGTCTCCACTCTGGCTTTTTGGTCCTATGCAATAGAAAACGTGAGAGCATTATAATGTGCTCGCATTATATGTTTCATAAAGTTTTAAAAAAAAGAAAAATAGAAACTCCTATGGCCATTCTACATTTTTGCAAGCGAAAATCAGTCACAAGAGCATGAGCACTTTGGAGGAAGGAGAAATCAAGAAAGTTCTAAGTGTAATCGATGTTTTCACCATGCCACCTCAGTAATCCTACTCCTGAAAATGACATGAAGGAAATCTAGAGGGTGTAGCAGTCAAAGAAGGTAGAGTTTGATTGATTTTTGTGAGTTTGGAAAGAAATTTTTATTTTTGCAATGTTTGATTGTTTTTTATGTTGAATTTCCAGTCAATGAGGCACCATAGAACACTAATCCAATAGAGGAGGCTAAAAACAATCCCTAAAACCCTCAAAATCCCCCACCTTCATGCCCTCACAATGAAAGAGACACACAGGAAAACTATTTAGGGTAAACTGAAGAAAACAAAAAACATCTTCAAACCCTAATTGAAAGTTTAAATAGTCCAAGTGCAAGCATTGATCATAGGAGAGTGCTTGCCAAGTCATTAGAGGTGATTGTTTCTCACATTGAATCAGTGACAAACCAAATCACTGAATGGAATGACTATAGGGAGAGGTGTTGGCAATATTATGCCAATAAATTGTCTTACGAACAAGTGTAGGACCAAAAAATTACAAAATCTACATTATGTTCACAATTTTTCAATCCTAAAACTGGCCAAACATTAGAATAGACTTGCAAACGCTTCTCGATTCATTGGTGTAGGAAGAAAGATATATCCCAAAACATTTGGGATAGATGATACATGGTGTTTGACCAGTGTCCATGTAACAACAATGAGGTGCCACAATATTTCTTGAAAAAACTCTATTATGAGTTCATCCTCTAGAAGATTCCTAATTATTTTGATATTTGAGAGTTCTAGGGCAGAGGTGGTGGCTCTGCCCAAGATAGAGAGGGGGCACAGTGAGACCAAAACCATGTACCTAGACCTCTGATGAGGTCAACACATGTGTCACTCCCTTCTACTTTGAAGGAGAGTGTTGAGGTGGAGACACTATATTCATTGAGTTCTCCCATGCAATCTCTAACACAGTACGGTGATGATCTCACCTAGGTCGATGAGGGTGAAAGAAGAAGGTGTCATTTGTCCCCACATCTTTGTAGTTCATGTGGGAACTTGTGCAATTATGGGATGCGGGACTCTTGGCAGGATGTTGCGATGCAGGGGCAGGAACCAGTGATGGACACATCCATATTGGATGATCTTGTTCTCACAGATGATGTCTTAGAGTGTAAATCTATTATTAACTCCCAAGTAATTTTTTACAAGGTTCATCTTGATTTAATATATTTGTATTTGAAATTTGTAATTAATTTTATATGACTATCTATATTATAAGTCAAAATTAATGTATGTAATTGTCTGCACAATGAAATTCTAGGGTCAATATCTTCATCCTGCCTCTGTTAGATATCCAATGGTGGGTTATGAGAGGAGGTCGAGTTAATGGATATGTAATTTATCACATGATCATAAATATAGTACATATATCAATGGTAATCTTATTTAGTGACAATTTGATAATTTGAACAACGAGCTTCACCAACACCTCCACAATTTCCTTGTCCCCTAGATGTAAAACCACTTTTATGGAGCTAAATTTAACCATTTGTAATCATTATGAATTTAAATAATGTTATGTATCTATTTTGGTCAAATAACCTTGAAATCTATTTTTAGATACAGAGACTCCTCCTCATCTTCGTGAGTCAGTGGAGGCAGGCATTGTTATAACTTTGTTATCTTAAAATCCTTTGACAGAGGTATGAGCTAGGAACATGTAAATGTCATTTTTTATTTCTTGTTTTGTCTCATGTCATTTTATGTACATAAATGATATTTATGTTTAATCAATTTTACTTCTTGATGCTTCTCATAGGAGGTCACAACTCCAACTCATCTAGCTACAAATGAAGAGAGAGAAAAGATGATTGAGAGGGATCATCAACTAGTGGTACATGATCAATTACATATTTGATGTTATATATTTCATGTTTTCTATATTAATGTGCATATTGTTTGATTCTATTTACAGGTGGAGTTGCAAAAATCTCTATCGAAGAGGTCTAGTTAATGGGAGAGAGAGGATGAGTCACTGATTAACTCTCCATCTTCATGGCCAAGCAAGGGCAGTACGTTATTTCAAAGCAGTTCATAGGAAACTAGATTTTGGGACATTTTTTGTATGCCTAGATGGCTTTGTATACATACTTTTGTATGTTACTGATGTATATATTTGTATATGTCTGTATGTCTTTGTTTGTACATACCTATATGGCTTTATATTTAGACTAGATGTTATGTTCATGAGAAATTATGTATATGATAGTTTACATTAAATATTTAATCTGATGATCAATTATAGTTATAGGAATTTGGTTTTACATGTGCCAATTGCATTTTCTTAAAAGTTTATAAATCATTTTCAAATAATCCATTTTGTGCATATCTTGCAATCATTGCATTCCATGAGACTGTGTATTTCTTTGAGGCATCATGTCAAATAGTTCACATGCCTTGTTTATGCTTCCACACTTTGCATACATGTCTACAAGGGCAGATGGAAATACAACATGTGACACAATTCCTATATCCTTTATGTTTTGATGACTATCCACACCCTGTTCCCCAAATCCCATTTTGGCATAGGAAAGGAGGATGTTGGATAAGGTTCTACAATTTGGTTTTATGCGTGCCAATTGCATTTGCTTGAAAGTTTCTAAAGCCTTATGAAAAATCCATTTTGTGCATATCTTGTAATCATTGCATTCCATGAGACAACATTTATTTGAGGCATCATATCAAACAAATCATGTGTCTTGTATATGCTTCCACACTTTGCATACATGTCTCACAAGGTAGTTGCAATTACAACATTTGCCAAAATTCCTATATCCTTTATACTTTGATGGATGTCATTACCGTGTTCCAAAGATACCATTTTTTGGATAGGCAAGGATTTGGCTAAGGTTTTCAAATTTGGATTTACACCTGCCAATTGCATTTTCTTGAAAGTTTCTAAAGCCTTATCAAAAAATCTATTTTGTTCATATCTTGCAATCATTGCATTGCATGAGATGGCATTTCATTGAAGCATCATGCCAAATAGTTCATGTGCCTTGTCTATGCTTCCACTCTTCATACATGTCTTTGAGGGCAGTTGCAACTACAACATCTAACAAAATTCCCATATCTTTTATGCTTTGATGGATGTCCATACCATGTTCCAAAGAACCCATTTTGGCATAGGCAAGGAGGATACTGGCTAAGGTTGTGGAATTTAGATTTACACCCGCCAATTGTATTTTCTTGAAATTTTATAAAGCCTTTGTTGCAAGTATGGACCTAACCAGTGTTGTAATTGATGTCAACATACTCTTGTTGCATTGATGAAAAGGATTGGATGAGCTGAGTCCTAAGGATATTGAGAAAATTAGTCCTAATAAAAAATAGAGAAGAACAGTGAAGATAGTAAGGTAAAAGTCCAAGATAAGATGAGTTTCAAAGGATGTGGTTTAAAGGGTTTGTAGATATGTGTCTTAAGGTGATCTAATAAAGATTTCAGAGGTCCACATGAAGATCTGAAGAAGTTGTGGCCATTCAAGTAAAACTAATTCTGGCAGGTGTTTAGAGGTGACAGAGTGACACAAATTGGTCCGGTGAGATCCAAAAATGAATTATCCTATTCTGTAGATTTGAGGGAGTGTTGAGGAAGTCTTTGTAAAGTATCAACTCAATTGGTTCATGGTTTGAATATTCACAAGCATCTATTCCTTTGTGACAGTGATGACAGACTGTGTTCTTGAGGTTCCAGATGAAGGAGAGAAGGATTTCAATATGCAGATGAAGTGTGGATGTTCTTGGTGATTCAAGCAAGCTTATGGAGGTCTTTGGATCATGTCTAGTTAGTGTTGGTGGTCCACATTGGAGTTTAAGCTCACATCTGAAGAAATACTTCTGAATGAAGGTGTTCTTCCTCAGACTGGCCGACCGGATGAGTTACACATCTTGTGGATGTTCTTGTAGATGTTTGCCGACTTAGATGATTATTCCTAGGTCGATGCCTTGTATAAATAAGGAGTTCCAAAGTCATTTCAAAGTAATTCAGGTGGATATGTGAGTGTGGTAGCGAGAAGCAGAGAAAAAGGTAGAGCAAAAGTATTAGGCTTAAATAACTGATTTAAGCATAGTGAAGATGCTATTATCTAGTTCATGTATGTAATACTTATTACTTTGTAGACAGTGTGTCTCTTGTAGGCAGTGAGCCTCTCATGAGCAGTGTGCTCGGGTAGTGAGCACTAATTGGCATGTGCCATTTTTGTTCTTTCTATTCTTCTAACAGAGAATACAATCTTTGGTTAATCACCCTGTGGTTTTTCCCTTAACTGGGTTTTCCACATCAAAATCTTGGTGTCTCATGTGTTAATGTGTTTCTACTCTTGATTCATTGCATTGTGTTTCCATGATTAATTTCTTATTATGCTGCTAAATTACAAAGTGGAGTTAAGTGTTTAATTGGAAGAAAAGTTTTGTACAACTGAATCACCCCCACTCTTAGTCGTCTACCCTAAGTCTAACAATTGGTATCAGATCCAAGTTCGTCTAAAAGAAGCTTAACCACTTGAGGAGATCCAGGATGTCATCCTACAAGAAGGATAGTTTGAAGTTTGATGGAACCAATTTTAATCTTTGGAAAAGTCGTATGAAATGTCACTTGCAATGTACATAAATTGCGTACTAGAACATGGCTTCAACGAAGTATACTCCTCCACAGGGTGGTTCGAAAGCCCCAAATGAAATCACAGATGCTGAAAACAATCTACGGACTATAGAAGCTCTTCTAAGTGCATTATCTGATTTAGATCTTTCAAATGTTGTTGATCTACCAACTACTTTTGAGATTTGGGAAAAAATGGAACTTCTGCATGAAGGAGACAAGTATGTCAAATGTGCAAGGTTACAAAGTTTGAAAGGAAAATTTGAAAATCTGAAGATGAGAGAAGATGAAAATATCACTACTTCTATACAAAGAGTAAATGAGCTTGTTTGTGGAATTATAAATGCTAGTGGAGTCTTGGATAAGGATGAGATTGTTGGTAAAATTCTTAGATCCCTTCCTGCTTCTTATAAAATCAAGGCTGCTGCCATTGAAGAATTCAGAGCCCATACAACTGTCACAAGAGATCAATTGCTGGTAAATTGGCTGCAATTGAAATGACCAAGTTTGGAGATACCCCTACTAAGACTGAATCTGCATTCAAATCCAGTGCCTCTGTAAAAGGTAAACAAAGGTTTGATCCGGGAGAGAACTCTTCAAGGAAACTATCATGGTATGAAAAAGCAAGAAAAGACCTAGAAGAAGAAGAAGCAGAAACTGCTCATCTTGAAGCCCTTATAGCAAAAAGACTACCAAGAGGATCTGGTAAGTATGAAGGGAAATTGCCTTTTAAGTGTTTTAATTGCAATAAGATTGGTCATTTTGCCTCAAGGTGTCCGGAAAGATTTTCAAGGCAAAATCCTAACAAGCCAAGGTTCCAAAAGAACTGTTACTATGTACATGAAGATGATGATAATGAAGGAGTAACAAATGATGAATCAAAGACAGGAAACCAATCTAGAAATAAATGGGTGTTCATTGCCATCAAGGAAGAAGATCCAATGTCCTCTGTATCTGTCAATCATAAGACTGTGGAAAGAGCTCTAGCTGCCCAAGTTGAAGAGAAGGATGATTGGGTCATTGATAGTGGATGCTCTCACCATATGACAGGTGACAAAAACAAGTTCATAGATTTGGAGAGGTATGAAGGAGGAGTGGTAAAGTTTGGTGATAATTCTACTGGTAGAATCATAGGTAGAGGAACTATTTCTTTTGATGGAAGGAACAAAACTAGTAATGTACTGTATGTTGAAGGTTTGAAGCACAATCTTCTCAGTGTTGGATAGTTGGTAGACAAAGGCTATGATCTCTGATTCAAGAATAGAAAATGCAAGATCTTTGAAAGTTCTAGAATAGAGATTGCATCTGGTACTCAAACAAAAGGTAATATCTTCCATTTGGTTGGTATTGGTAAAAGTTACTTATTTGTTCAAGTTGATTAGAGTTGGTTATGGTTGTTAGCTTCTATTGCACCAAAAGATCGACCTTTTAATGCTCGATACAACCACTTGAATTAACAAGCACGGGAGGCAATTAAGCCCTTGTCACAAACCACTGTAGGGCAGTGCTGAATAAGGAGACTATGGCTCACACCTTGCAACAATCCCCCCAGTGCAAGCACGGGGTTTGAACCCATGACCTTGGCTCTAATACCAATTGTTAGTTGTTGTTGCACCAAAAGATCAACCTTTTAATGCCTAATACAACCACTTGACTTAACAAGCACGAGAGGCGATTAATCCCTTGTCGCAAACCACCGCAGCACAGTGCTGAACAAGGAGACCAAGGGTCACACCTTGCAACAATGGCATAGGAGGATGTGTCATGTGAATTTTGATAATATCATCAAGATAAGAAACACTCAGGCTGTAAGAGATCTTCCAAAACTGGTGAAACCTACTAATAGCTTGTGCAAAGAATGTCAGTTGGGTAAGCTAAGTAGAGTCACATTCAAGAGTAAGGAACTATCCTCTACCAGATTATTGGACTTAATTCATACTAATTTTTGTGGTCCGACAAGAATCAGGAGTGTACAAGGTGATAGATACTTCATGCTACTAATTGATGACTATTCTCGGATGATGTGGGTAACTTTTCTGAAAGAGAAATCAGATGCTCTTGAGAAATTCAAAATATTCAAGGCTGTGGTAGAGAATGAAATTGGATTAAAATTGAGATGTCTAAGGTCTGATAGAGGTGGAGAATTCACATCCGGTGAGTTCATAGAATTCTGTGAGAAGCATGGAATAAAGAGATAGTTGTCTTCTCCTAGGACTCCACATTAGAATGGAGTAGTGGAAAGAAAGAACCAGACCATCTAGGAAGCATCTAGGACCATGATGATGGAAGAAAATGTTCCTCAGATCTATTGGAGAGAAGTTGTCAGCATTGCAGTCTATACTCTCAATCGAGTTCAAATCAGAAGCAATACCGGTAAGACTCCTTATGAACTTTGGTTTGGCATTACTCCTACTATAAGGTATTTCAGAGTCTTTGGTAGCAAATGTTACATCAAAAGAGATGAAGATCTAGGCAAGTTTGATGCTAGAAGTGATGAAGGAATATTCTTGGGTTACTCTACTCAAAGAAAAGCATACTAGTGTTATAACAAGAGACCGAGAAAGATTATAGAAAGTACAAATGTGAAGGTTGATGAAGGAATTGAAAAACCCTCAAGGTTTTATGAATATGATGAAGATGATCAGAATGGTGTTCTGATTCAAGGAGCCCAAGCCTCTTCTAGAATTTAGATTCAAACTTATCCAGTAAATCAGGAAGAAGAGATGAGTCTTAATGAGCCTGATCAAGAATCAGAAGTGCAAGAAATTCCCAAAGTTTCCAGGTATGAAAGACTAAACCACTCTGAAAATCAGATCATAGGTGATAAAAGCAAAGGTGTACAAACAAGAAGGAGAATTGCAAAAGATTCAGATGAGTATTGTTTGTTTTCAAAGATTGAACCTAAGACAGTGAATGAAGCTTGCAATGATGAAAACTGGACCAAAGCAATGGAGAAAGAGCTGATGTAAATTGAGAAAAATCACACTTGGGATCTTGTTCCCAGACCTAGAAACAAGAATGTGATTGGAACAAAATGGGTTTTCCAGAACAAACTAAATGAATTTGGTGAAGTAATCAGAAATAAAGCCAAATTGGTCTGTAAGGGTTACTCTCAAATAGAAGGAGTTAATTTTGAAGAAACTTTTGCTCTGGTGGCAAGAATTGAAGCAGCCACATTATTTCTTGCTTTTGCTACCTTTAAGGATTTCAAAGTGTATCAGATGGATGTCAAGTCTGCCTTCCTGAATGGTAATTTGGAAGAAGTGTACATTGAGTAACCGGATGGATTTCAATTGTTTGATCATGGTGATATGGTCTGCAAGTTGAAGAAAGCTCTGTATGGACTAAAGCAAGCCCAAAGATCCTAGTATGAAAGATTGGATAAGCATCTTTTGAAGATTGGTTTCAACAAAGGTACTGCTGACAGTAATTTGTATTTCAAAATTAATCACGAAAACATCTTGATTGTTGAAGTTTTTGTTGATGATATCATTTTTGGACGAAGAGATAGTATGTGTAAAACTTTTGCAAATCAAATGAAAAGTGAATTTGAAATGTCCATGCTTGGGGAAATGAATTTCTTCTTGGGTCTACAAATCATTCAAACAAAGAAAGGAATCTTCATTTCTCAGACCAAATATGTGAAAGAATTGTTGAAAAACTTTGGAATGGAAGACTCAAAACCAATGAATACTCCCATGGCAACCAGATGTAAATTGGACGAAGATGATGACTCTCCTAAGGCTGATCAGAAAAGGTACAAGTTAATGATTGGTGGATTGTTGTATCTCACTCAAACTAGACCAATCATTATGAATGTTGTGGGTCTTGTTGCTAGATTTTAAGCTAATCCTAGAGAATCTCTTGTCATGGTAATCAAGAGGATATTTAGATATCTAAAAGGAACAGTTCAGTATGGATTGTGGTATTCCAGAGATCATGATTTCTCTCTTCATGCATATACAAATGTGGATTGGATAGGAGATGTGGATGACTAGAAGAGAACTAGTGGTGGAGCATTCTTTTTGGGGAAGAGGTTGGTTTCTTGGCTGAGCAAGAAACAAAAGGCAATATCTCTGTCCACTGCAGAAGGAGAATACATTGCAGCAGCAGGTAGTTGCACTCAAGTTTTGTGGATGAAGCAAATGCTAAAAGACATAAGAGTAGAGTATGAGGAGCCTATTACAATTTTCTGTCATAATTCAAGTGCAATAAATATATCTAAAAATCTGATGTTGCATTCAAAAACTAAGCATATATCTATCAAGTTCCACTTTCTGAGAGAGCAAGTGAACAAGAATGAAGTCAGATTGGAGTTTGTGCCTTTCAAGGATTAGATTGTAGATATCTTTACTAAACCTCTACCTAAGGACTCTTTTGAGTATCTTAGGGAGAAGTTAGGGGTTATTGCCCATTTGGTGATGAACTAAGGTGCATTGATGTGCATCAATCCGGTGGATATCATAGTCATATCTTGTGGTCTGGATTGATGATAGGGAGCTACCACTCACGGGGGTAGCTAGTATGATTCTAAAGAGTTGGAGTTGCAAGTATGAGCCCTTTGCCATTGATGTCAAAAGGGGAGAGAAGACATGTGAAAAACAAGTGGTTGATGATCAAAGGGGGAGCAGTAAAGGAAGAGAAGACATGTGAATGGTTGTTGCTAATAGGGGGAGTTGTGTCAGTAAAGAAAAGTTCTTGTCTTGATGGTCAAAATAGTTTTTCACATCATATGTTTCCATTAATGAAAAAGGGGGAGATTGTTACAAGTATGGGCCTAACCATTTTTGTCACTAATGTCAACATACTCCTGCATTGATGAAAAGGATTGGATGAGCTGAGTGCTGAGGATATTGAGAAAATTAGTCCTAATAAAAAATAGAGAAGAACAGTGAAGACAGTAAGGTAAAAGTCCAAGATAAGATGAGGATCAAAGGATGTGGTTTAAAGGGTTTGTAGATATGTGTCTTAAGGTGATCTAGTAAAGATTTCAGAGGTCTACATGAAGATATGAAGAAGTTGTGACTGTTCAAGTAAAACTAGTTCTGGCAGGTGTTCAGAGGTGACAGAGTGACATAGATTGGTCCGGTGAGATCCAGAAATGAATTATCCTATTCTATGGATTTGAGGGAGTGTTGAGGAAGTCTTTGTAAAGTATCAACTCAATTGGTTGATGGTTTGAAGATCTGCAAGCATCTATTCCTTTGTGACAGTGATGATAGACTATGTTCTTGAGGTTCCAGATGAAGGAGAGAAGGATTTTAGTATGCAGATGAAGTGTGGATGTTCTTGGTGATTCAGGCAAGCTTGTGGAGGTCTTTGGATTGTGTCTAGTTAGTGTTGGTGGTCCACATTGGAGTTTAAGCTTACATCTGAAGAAATACTTCTGGATGAAGGTGTTCTTCCTTAGACTGGCCGACCGGATGAGTTACACATCTTGTGGATGTTCTTGTAGATGTTTTCTGACTTAGATGATTATTCCTAAGTCAATGCCTTATATAAATAAGGAGTTACAAAGTCATTTCAAAGTAATTTTGGTGGAGATGTGAGTGTGGTAGTGAGAAGGAGAGTAAAAGGCAGAGTAGAAGTATTGGGCTTAAATGGAACTGATTCAAGCATAGTGAAGATGCTATTCTCTAGTTCATGTATGTAATACTTATTACTTTGTAGACAGTGTGTCTCTTGTAGGCAATGAGCCTCTTGTGAGCAGTGTGCTTAGGTAGTGAACCCTAATTGGCATGTGTCATTTTTGTTCTTTCTATTCTTCTAACAATGAATACAATCTTGGGTTAATCACCCCCTGGTTTTTCCCTTAAATGGGTTTACCACGTCAAAATCTTGGTCTCTCATGTGTTAATGTGTTTCTACTCTTGATTCATTGCATTGTGTTTCCATGATTAATTTATTATTATTCTACTAAATTACAAAGTGGAGTTAAGTGTTTAATTGGAAGAAAAGTTTTGTACAACTGATTGACCCCCCCTCTCAGTTGTCTGTGCTAAATCTAATAGCCTTATGAAAAAAATCTATTTTATGCATATATTGCAATCATTGCATTCCATGAGATGGCATTTCATTGAGGTATCATGTCGCATAGTTTATGTACCTTGTCTATGCTTCCACACTTTGCATACATGTCTACCAGGGTAGTTGCAACTACAAGATCTGACAAAATTCCCATATCCTTTAGGCTTTGATGGATGTCCATACCATGTTCCAAAGATTCCATTTTTGCATATGAAAGGAGGATGTTGGCTAAGATTGTGGAATTTGGCTTTACACCTCTTAATTGCATTTTCTTGAAAGTTTCTAAAACCTTATTAACAAATCCATTTTGTGCATATCTTGCAATTATTGCATTCCATGAGATTGCATCTCTTTGAGGTGTTCTATCAAACAGCTCATGTGCCTTGTCTATGCTTCCACACTTTGCATACATGTCTACTAGGGTAGTTGCAACTATAAAAGATCTGACAAAATTCCCAATCCTTTATGCTTTGATGGATGTCCATATCATATTCTAAAGATACCATTTTGGCATAGGTAGGGAGGATGTTGGTTAAGGTTGTGGAATTTAGATTTACACATGCCAATCATATTTTCTTGAAAGTTTCTAAATTCTTATCAACAAATTCATTTTGTGCATATCTTGCAATTAGTGCATTCCATGAAATGGCATCTCTTTAAAGTGTTCTATCAAACAATTCACATGCCTTGTCTATGCTTCGACACTTTGCATATATGTCTACTAGGGCAGTTGCAACTACATCTAAAAAAATTCCCATATCCTTTATGATTTGAATTGTAAGGTTAGTGAGAGGAATAATTAAATTCCACCCACGAATATAATAAAAGTCATAGGGATGAAGTGTGTGCATGGGAGCTCTGTACAGTCTCGCGGCCTATAGCAGGTCATGGTCTGCATGTGTTTTTTCTCTATTGCATGCATATTTTGGTTGCAGTTCAGGCTCTTTGGGGTTGTTTTCAGCAAGGGGTGGGGTTTTTTTAGCTTTCAGGTTTTTTTTTTCTTAAGTGTGTACATTGTTCAGTGCAGGAATAGGGCGCGAGGGCTTGAGGGGAGTTTCTAATGGCAAGGTCTATGCCTTTGTGTGAGATGTTAGGGGATGCTATTATGGCAGAGGTTGGTGATGGGTATCCTCATCCATCCTCACCTGATGTTGGGGTTTTTAGCACTAGTGCTTTGAAATTGCACAAGATAAATGGCTTCTTGGAAAGAGCTCAAGTTCATCCAAAGCTAGTGATTCAAACAGAGGTGGTAGCCAAGGACCTAGAGTATTATATAAAACATGCTTTAATCTGCAAATTTATGGGATTGAGGGTTTTGATACCTTTTCTGGAACCCTAGATTTGTAGGTCATGGAATCCAAGAGGTGATTTTGAAATCTTGCTAGTTGCGAATAACTTCTTTTTGTTGTTTTTTTCATGTATCTCTAATCATAACAAGGCTTTTGAGGGAGGGTCCTACTTTTATAATCAAGTTGGCCTTTTCATGAAGCCTTGGCATGTAGGCTTTAGCTTGGTGGAGGAGCTACCTTCAAAGGTGCCATTATGGGTTCATTTTCCTTGATTGCTGTTGGAATGTTGGAGACAGGATATTTCGCAATCAATTGCATTGCTGCTAGGGAAGCCTATTGGCCCATCTCAGCAAACTCTAGAGAAGCTAATTTTTTCCTATTCCTGGGTTTGTGTGGAGAATGATTTGAGCCAGCCTTTGCCAGATTCTATTGATCTGACTATTGGGTCTAGCTCCTGGGCTCAACAATTAGACTATCAGACTTTCCCTTTCAAGTGTCGACTCTACCATGAGTATGGCCATCTTTAAAGGAGGTGCCCTCATGCCTCGAGTGCTGGTGGTTTAGATAATGTGAAGGTGCCATCTAATCCAAGGACAGAAAAGGGTAAAGCACCCATGTAGGGGGTGGTACCGGATAAAGATGTCTTTGTGCTAGTTAATGCATGAAACAAGAATCAGGGTCAGAAGAGGACTCTTCAAGATCGTCAAGAGGAGGAGACTTTTAACAAGTTTGAGGCTTTGGATGAATTAATCCATGAGGAGGGGGTTTCTTCTAACATGTATGTTGAAGCTTCTCCTTTAGTTGATCATAATTCTAAGTCTTGGCCTGTCACTACCTTGGTCCTAGTTCCTATGGGGGCTTCAAGGGTGGTGATGGATTCAGTTGCTCCTCCCCCTGATGCTGGGTTTGGGGACTCTTGTGGTTTGGTGGAAACCCCCCTGGCATCTTCGGATGAAAGGGTGAGTTTAGCTAGTGGATTGGGTTTGGAAGACTCTGGTATTAAAAAAGCCCTCTTTTCTTCTCCTACTCTAGGTCTATAGGAAAAATCCCTGAAAAAGTGTGCTCTTGATAAGCCCTAGAAGGTGGAGCAGAAGAAGGATCAAGAGAAAGTTAAGATGGGTGGAGAGACATTGGTGGAATCTGAGTTAGTGAAGACATTGGATACTCACTTCTCTCACCCTTCATGATGATTGTGTTATCATGGAATGTAAGGGGTGTGAATAGCATCCCTAGACAAAAGGCTACTCGGGACTTGGCTATTGCTCATTCTCTGGATGTGGTTTTCCTCTAGGAGACAACATTATCTATGGATGGTATGATGCAGTGTGTTTCTAAGATTTGGAACAAAGGGTTTTACTAGTGTGTGGGTGCGTAAGGCAGCTCAGGGGGTCTTGCTTGCCTTTGGGATCCTTGGCAAATTTCTCCTATTTGGTGGATCTCTAGTAGATTTTCCAATTCTCTGGTTGTAATTAGTTTGGAGATGGGGGAACGAATTCTTCTTTCTAACATTTATGCTCCAACAGATGTCCCCAGTAAGACTCTCTTGTGGTCTCATATCAATGTTCTGAGATCGTTGGATCCTTTCCTCTCTTAGATTATGGTAGGTGACTTCAATGCAATTGCCTCTCTCGAGGAGAAAAGGGTGTGCCTCATTTGGACCCCTCTTCTAATCTTCTAAGGGATAATTTGGCTCATCTCCAACTTGTGCATATCAAACCTTTGAATGGCATGTTTACTTGGAATAATAGGAGGCTTGGGGATGATGCCATTTCTGAAAGGTTAGATAGGTTTCTTGTTTCCTATTTTTGGGTGGGTGACAAGTGGCTATCAAGTTTTGAAATTTTAGATTGGCGAGGATCAGACCATTGGCCGATCAAGTTCTCTGACTATTTGGCCGGTTGTCCTAAGAAACAAACTTTTATATTTTAGCTTATGTGGCTCAAGGAGGAGAGTCTTCTTGACATGGTTTCTAGATGGTGGACTGAAGGACAACCTGCTTTTGGTAGAACTATGTACTCATTTTTGAAGAGGCTTCAATATGTGAAGTATAAATTGAAACATTCGAATAAATATTAGTTTGGCAACATGTTTTAGTGGAAAAGGGTTGCCCAAGAGCTCTTGGATTCTATTACTAGGCAGATTCAGGATTAGGGTCTGGATGCGAATTTAAGTAGGCTTGAGGTTAGTGCGGTTAAAGACCTTGAGGAATGGGAGTTTCGTGAGGAATTGTTTTTGAAATAGAAGGCTCATGTTAATTGGATTCAAGAAGCGGACATGAAAACTTCCTTCTTTCATAAATCGGTGAAGGCCTTAAGACAAGGTAACTTTATCTCTTCTCTCTGCTCTCCTAAGGGTTCTATTCTTTCTTCCTCTTCAGGGATATCTAGTGAGACGGTTCATTTTTTCTCTGTTCTCTTTTCATAAGATACCCCGCCTACTAGTGAGGAGGAGGCTTCTATCCTGGCTTGTCTTCCCTCTCTAGTGACTATGGATATGAATGCTTCTCTTCTTAAACCTATTGCTTGGAAGGAGTTGGAGGATGTGGTGTTTCAGTTCAAAAAAGGGAAGGCTCCTAGTCCTGATGGGTTCCCGGCTGAGTTCTTTTATGAATTTTGGGAAGTCATCAACCTTGATCTATTGGAGGTGGTGCAGGAGTCTTTTAGGAATAAGAAAATGTTGTGAGCCATGAATGTTACATTTCTTTCTCTTATCCCAAAATGTGAGGGTGCTGATTCTCTAGATCTTTTTCGACCAATTACTTTGTTTAATGTGGTGTATAAAATAATTACAAAGCTAATTGTTGAATGTTTGAAGCCATGTCTAGATAAGTTGATCTTGGAGGAACAAGGGGGCTTTGTTGCGAGTAGACATATTTTGAATGGAGTAGTTATTGCAGCTGAGACTATTCACTCTATGGCCTCTTCTAAGAAAAAGGCTATGTTTATAAAGTTAGACATGGCTAAAGCTTATGACAGAGTTAACTGGGGCTTTTTGATCAAAATTCTCAGAGCCTTCAAGTTTAACTGTGAGTGGATTGATTAGGTCATGAGCTGTGTGAGGACTTCCTCAATTTTTGTTCTCATAAATGGGGAGTCTTTGGATCTGTTTGGTACTTCTAGAGGTCTTCGACAGGGGGACCCCTTATCCCCATATTTGTTCATCTTGATGGCTAAAGGATTGGGGAGATTCATTAAGTCTCATGTTATGGATGGGCTCTTTTAGGGATAGAAATGGAGCAATTCTCTTCCTCCTCAAACTCATCTTCAGTTTGTGGATGATATGGCTTTGATGGGTGTTGCTAAGGTGGCTGAAGTAGTTGCTTTGCATCAGATTTTGGATTGTTACCTAGCTGCCTCAGGTCAAAGCATTAATGAATGTAAGTCTTGCATTCGTTTCTTTAATACCCCCAGGCTTATCTAGTAGCATATTGCCAAGATCTTAAGCTTTTAGGTGGGGAAAATTCCCTTTATATACCTTGGCATCACTCTGGATGTGCGTCCACTTCCCAAGTGTTTTTGGTAGGATGTGATGGATAAATTTTTTGGGCTTGTTTGTCACTGGACCTATAAATGTTATCTATGGCTGGAAGAGTTACTCTATTGAAGTCCATGGTGCATGCCCTTCCTTTATATAGGTGCTTTGTGTTGACTTCTCCCTTAAGTTTCATCAAAGATTTTGAGGGCCTCTATTGGCAGTTTCTTTGGTTGGGTAATCTCCTTTTGAAGAAGTGGAGCTTAATTAAGTGGGAAGTTGTTTTCTGGCCAAAGTAGGATGGTGGTCTGGGTTTGCGTAGGACAGATTGGAATGGACAGGCTTTGGCTACTAAGCTATACTGGAGATGGTGTTCATATTAGCATCAGTATTGAGCTAGGATCCTTACCTTCAAGTACATTGGGGAGGTGGAGGGCATTGAGGTGCCTCATTTTAGTCTTTTGGGGAGAGGTTCTATGATTTGGGATACTCTCAAGAGGGGGGCAACATTGGTTAAACAAGACCTATTTTGGATCTGTAATAGAGGCTCTGATGCTCTTTTTTGGCATGACTCCTAGGATGGCTTCCCGCCTATCATCTCCTTGCACCCCCACTCGGGGGATTTATGTAGGATTTTTTTTCAAGCTGGTTGGAGTAGAGTGATGGATTTCAAAGCTCCTCAAGCTTTGGGGTAGACTATTGTTTACTAGTGGAAGGATATGCAGGAATGGCCCATGGGTGGATCTTTGGAGGATTGGAGGGAATTGTCCTCCATTTTGGCTGATAGAGTTTGTTGTTCTCTTCTAGAGTGGGATGTGCTGGCTTGGGGTCCAAATCCAAAAGGGAAGTTCACTATTGTTTCAAAGTATCATGTTTTGGACAAACAAGCTTGGGGTAGTGCTAAGGTTCCTTAGTGGAAAAATATTTGGAATAAATTCTCTCGGCCAAAATGTAATTTCTGTTCTTATTTGGTGGTTTATGGTAGGTGTTTGACTTGGGATAACCTCTATAAACGTAGCTTCCAAGGTCCTTCATTATGTATCTTATGCCTAAAAGATGTTGAGACTATTTCACATCTTTTCTTCTAGTGCCCTTTTGCTAGGACTATTTGGATCTTTAGTCGGGGGCCTAAAGTTTGCAGTGCAGGCACCCTTCTTCTTTGGAGGAGTTTTGGTGGAACTTTGGGCCCATTCTGGTGAGGACTTTGTTTTTGCACATAGCATGGCCAATTGGCCCTAGTTTGATTATATGGCACATCTGGTTGGAGCACAACTGTATGGTCTTTCTGGATAAGAAGTTGTTGGTGGGTCAAGTCTGGTCTCACATTCTTGGGGCTTTGTAGTGTTGATAATTGAACTGATTGGGAGCATTAACATATGGTGGAGTTTAGTTCCGGTTAGGCTCTGTATACTGATCTGCTGCACTTCATCTTTCCTCTTCTTTTATCCTACTCTTCTTTCACATACCGAATCTTCCTTTCTGCTTTTATTCGGCTCTACTGCTTTTCTTCACACATCACTTTCCAGAACAACAATTCTCAAAACTAAATCTATCTTGTATATATATCCACACAAGTGATTTCATCACCTTTCTAGTCAGCACCCAGAATAGTCAATATTTTCTATAAACTCTGATCTGTCGGCTAAATCCTTGCTTACCAAGTAATGCGGATCAAGGATATACTTTTGGAAATCATCAATCATGTTGGCCAAACATAATTCATGCCTTCATAACCTTTACCAACATCAATAACACATCCAGAATAATGTCTGATGTTCTGCCAGTTAGTTCTTCCTCTGTTCACACTATCACTTGGGAACTTGACACTCAAGCATTCACATCTCTTTATCCTTTTCACACTGGAGGCTCAAACCTTGGAATATATCAGTCAAGATACTCCTCTTGACTTCCCCAAATCTGCACTTCACTGAGATACTTCTACTGAGAGATCCGGACCTGTCTGTTGGACCTTACTGACTGCTCTGTTCTTGTTTACCGGACCACAACATTCTTCATTCTGACTTCCGGTATAGACATACCATGCATTGTGGATGTGTGGGATAACCTTTGTTGCCATCAATGACAACATTCATGAATCCATATAGTGTCTCTTGCCAACAATCTCCCCCTTTGGCATTGATGGCAACACTTAGTGAAAAATGACAAGTGTTTACACTATGCTCCCCCTTGGCTGATGCTCTATTTTTATATACATTTTTCAGAGCTCCCCCTTAGTTAGATTCCTCATTTTTCACTGCTCTTCACTCCCCCTTTGACATCAATGGCAAAGGGCAGGGTCCGCATATCAAAACTTTCAAAAATTCAACTATACTTAGCCACATAAGTATATACATATGGCAAACTTACATATACTGAAGTATGTCTGCAAAAGTTGTCTTCAATTGAATAAATTCTGTAGCCCAACTTTGCTTCATTCTATCCAAAATTGAAATATGACCACTCAACAGGAACACAAATGCATCTGCCCTTTTTAGATCTATTGGATCATTTGTCTGGGCTGTGATTTGAGCTTCACTTATGGCCTCATGCATGGCCTCTAACTTAGGGATAATGATCCTTCTAAGTTCACCCATCCAGCTAATTATGTTCTTCCTTTCCTTCTCAAAATTCTTTATTGCATTTGTGATTGCAATAGTCTGACACTCTTGATTTGCTATAGAGGTTAAGAGAGGATCAAAACTATGAGACAGACTTAGTAGTTTATCCTCATGTTCTTTTACTTTCTTCTCAATATCTTTGGTCACTGTGGGCCAAGATAAGCAAAATTTGTACATATTTCTGCCATCTTTAAGAGCATTTTCCAAGCTCTTTATCCCAATATCCATAACTTTCCTATCATTTGTTATTAGACCCTGTACTTCAAAGAATCTCTTATCCAAGAACTCCTTCTGGACCTTTTCTTCAGTTGACTTCTCTAGAGAACCAAAATGTGTGCTAACACTGTTGACTAGAGTTTTGAGATTACCGGATGTGGAGGCTGTGGGATCTTTTTGAAATGATGGCATAATCTTTTCAAGCACTCCAGAAGCAGCTTCTATCAACTCATAGTCTTCCATGTGAGACTTCAGGAGTTTTTCTTTAACCTTTGCATTAGCAAATGAAGCTATCTTCATTGTCTGTACCGGAGAAAGAGAATCAAAATTAAATGGTCCTTGTAGAAGCTCCAGTTCATCAATCTCCATTGTTTCTTTGCTCAAGAATTCTTGGACAGTTTTTGCAGTGTCTCTTACCAGAGACAGATTTTTCTTTTCTTCTGCATTCTTACCACTAGCAGTTGTGGTCTTCTCTGTTGAAGTCTTCTCTCCTTCTGCAGCCTTGGTACTATCATCTTCTTTTTCCTTCACTTTTGCATCTTTCTCCTATTTTCTTTCCTCTCCTGTAGATCCAGAGACTGTGGGGGAAACCAGAGGAGAAATGTTAGTCTGTTCAAGGCCCACCTCTTATGTTATTTTGTCAATGGATTCTTCTGCAACACTTGTAGTCGAGGGATCAGAACCCAAGTCCTCTATAATAGGAAGATTAAATCTTTTGAAGGCCTTCTAGAGGATCTCTTCTATGTCCTTGGCTACCTTGTCGGTCTCACCAAGCATAAGTTGATTCATCCTTGCTTTCCTTCTGAACTCATCCTTACAATCTTTGAATACCATAGTCATTGTCTTAGGGTCAATTCAAGGATATAGCTGGATTGCTAACTGTTCCCAGATTTCTAGGTCTTTGGCTTGGGCATTGTTCTTTCTTATTTCTAGTTCCTTCTCCAAGCTTTTGGGGATCAGAGATATAATTTCAATGAATGCTTTGTTGTAGATATTCATATACCTAACTATGGCATCTTGTATTATCTTCTGATCAGCTTCACCATAATCATCATAGAACTCAACCATTGGCTGAAGATTTCCATCCACTGTGACTGATTTGATTATGTCATCAATGTGAAGAGTGGGTTTTTAAAAATATTCCTCTGTCTTTTCTTCTTCCTCCTGTTCGGTAGAGGGTTGGCCAGATGTTTTCTTCTTTTTCTTCATTTTCCTGATTTCTTCATTAGATTCAGTCTCCTCTTCATCCCTTTGACTGGCATAGGCTCTTGTAGCTTTTGTCTTTGTTCTTTTCTCTCTTTTATTGGATGATTGTGCTTCCGGTTCTGATGTCCTTGAGCCTTTGGTAGTGATAGGTGCAGATCTCTTTGATGATCTGGTCCGGGTCAAAGGTTTTGCTAGAGCACTTTCTTCATTTTTCTTTTCTGCCTTCTTCTTCTCTTCCTCAGCCCTTTCCATCTTTTTCCTGTGGGCATTAAGTGCCTCCTTTGAGATGTCAAGGCCTTGGGCAACATTATCTACTTCTTTTCTCACCTTCCTCTTGATCTCAGGTTATCTGAGTTCCACATCAATCTTTACACTCAGCTCCTCAAAGGTTCCAAACCTCTCTGCCTTTGGATCCATTGGCTAACTTAGTATGTGTTGAACATGCAGCTCCATAATTTGTTCATCAACTTCATACCCCATGGGCATGATCCATACAGTTCTTGGTTCTATTGCCTCCATTAGGCACTGATCAGTCTCTACCATAAAACATACTATGTCTTTGTATTTCTCAACAAGAGACTGGGGAATCCTTTCTCTTGCTTGCATCATGTTCTCAAAATTCTTGAAATATCCCCACAGGGCTGTATTTCTTGCTTTAGCATACTCAAGTTCATGCAAGTAATCTCTGATCTAAATTTCTACTGGTTTGTCATTTTGCCATACCCATCCATTTGATCCAGGTAGCTCATTCATGAAGTAGAAAAATAGGCATATTATTAGTCCACCATATTTAAAGGAGTTTTGCTTGTCCTTTTTGATCTTCTGTATGTTTTCCATTAATTGGCTCAAGAGGAGTTCACAAAGATCATATTCTACATTCTTTCTCAGCATCTCATAAGTAGTGTATACTACAGTTCTGGATACTAAATTTTCCCTACTAGAATGATATATCTTGTATCCTATTATCATAGATGCATACTTGATATCTAGGTAGTAATATCTTCAATGGTCATTGCCCTCTTATCAAATTTTGATCCGGTGGCCTCTGTTACAATGTTGTTTTTGACAGATTTGAGGACAGGAATTCCCCTGAAGGAGTGTAAACTAGTTACTGCCCTAATTACTTCCTTGGTGTTTTTGTAGGGTCTGTTAAGCCATAGAAAGTTGTCATGTACCCTACTCAACACATACCAGACCCATTCATTTTCTTCAAAGTAGGGGAAATGAATGAACTGATCAAAATGTTTCTCCTAAATGCTCTTATATTCTGGTTTAAGCTCAAAAGCATCATCTATCAATTGTTTGTGATAGATATCTCTTAGTTTGAATTCCCCAAACTCTTCAACATTTGCGTGTATGTAAACCCTAATATCTTTTGTGTGCAAAACACCATGCAGAACACTAGAGAAGGCTCCTAGGGGATCTACCTCCAAGGATTTGTATGGATTCTTCTTAAATATGGGGAGAGGTCTATTAGAAATCTTTACTATATTCAGAGTAGCCATCATCAAAGAATCTTACTGAGAGATATCAAGAACGAGGAATACCTTTTACGCTATTTAGGGCACACACGATGAAATCCGGATTGAGCTGTATGAAGAATTGTCTTGATCTTTGGGAGAGGTAGTTGCAGAGCTCCTTTTCTCTTTTCTTTGAATGTGAGTGTACAAATGATGGGTGAATGAACTCTTTTATTTCTGAGAAGCCCTAAATTTTCATTCTGCAATAAATGTGCAACCTAACTCCTTCCAGTTTGCCTTGTTTGTCTTATTCAGAGACAAAACCTTTCCAGATCACTGAGACAGATTTTGAAGTTATTCTAGGAGAGTAGTGATAATCCATCTTTCTTTTATTAGTCATTTGATCTATTTGTAGATCAAGACACCATAGTTTGAATCATACCAGACCAAACTTGTAAGGAATCTATTTTTACCAAAAGACTATTTTACCAGATCAATTCTGGTAGGATTAGATTCTTCAAATCTTCTTGCGGATCTCACAAATCTTTACCATACCCCTTTTAGATGTTTCTTGTATGACCCCTTTTGATCCACAGCTCTTTGTGCGCTAGTTCTATCACCAATTGACTAGCTGGGGGAACAAGGTTTTCTTTGTGTCTCCCCCTGAGCTAGAGTTCACCTTTTAATTTTCAGAAGGAATATCAGCACCAGAGTCTGTTGCGGATCCATCCCCTACATTCTCTATACTTTTCTTCACCTAAATCTTGTTCATCTCACTTCGAACTTCATCCACATTTACTTTTTGTTTTCCCTTATCTTGATTCTGATTATAATATACCAGACCTCTTCTATCCTAATTCTTGCTTCTACAGAATTTTGCTATATGACCGGATCTATTGCAAATTTGGCAAACAACATTTCTTTGCATATTTGATTGATATCCTCATGATCTGCATTGATTAGCCATATGACCCTTTCTATTGCATGCAAAGCATCTACCATTGAATGAATTGTTCATTTGCATATTTCTGCATTCATGAGATTTGTGACCATACCTTTTATAGTTGAAGCACTGTCCGAAGAAGGATGTATTAGTTTGATTCATTCTCCTTCTGCACTGATTAGCTTTATGACCAAAGTTATTGCAGCTGTGGTAGTATCCATTGAAGGATGGATATCTTTGAGCATTAGGCTGCCTTACTGGAGGAATTCTCAGTCTATTCCTTGGATTTTCTAATATAAAATTCTTCTTACTAGATCCGAAGCTTTCTCATTTCTCATATCCCAAACCACACTTGTCATCTACCTTCTTTTGGCTTTGAAGAAGAATTTCAAGTTGGGCAGAACTTATCTTGAATTTCTCTTTATATTCATTTGCTATTTGAAGATCCTTTTTGAGAGAGACAATTTGATCCTCAAGTTTTTCTTCATTATCTTTAGCATCTTCAAGATCAGATTCAAGATGTCTGATAATTCTATCCATCTTGTGGCAATCTTCTAATTTCTCCTTGAGAGATTGTCTTAGATTATCTTCAATTTTTCTTTCTCTTCAATCTCTCATGTCTTACCATAATGATTTCTTTTGATAACTTTTCACATAACTGGGTTTTCTCCTTCAGATCTTCATTTGCATCTTTTGCTTCACCTTGACTTGCCAATTGCTAAAGTAGCTCCTTTCTTTTTTTATAGAGAGACTTAATTTATCTTTTAGTTCTCTCATGAAATCATCAGCCTGTTTGAGTCTTTCCTTTAATTCATTGACTTTAGAGTTTGACTGCTCAAGATCATCAAGGGCAATCTTGAGTTGCTCCCTTAAACCATATGCATCCATTTGAATTCCCAGATCTTCCTCAAGCTATTAGACTCTTTTTAGGAGGAACTTGGCTCTGATACCAATTGTTGATAATTGAACTGATTGGGAGCATCAACATATGCTGGAGTTCAGTTCCAGTTAGGCTCTATATAGTGATCTGCTGCACTTCATCTTTCCTCTTCTTTTATGCTACTCTTCTTTCACATACCGAATCTTCCTTTCTACTTTTCTTCACACATCACTTTCCACAACAACACTTCTCAAAACTAAATCTATCTTATATATATCCACAAAAGTGATTTCATCACCTTTCTAGTCGGCACCTGGAATAGTCAATATTTTCCATAAACTCTGATCTGTCGGCTGAATCCTTGCTTACCAAGTAATGCAGATCAAGGATATACTTTTGGAAATCATCAATCATATCGTCCAAACATAATCATGCCTTCATAACCTTTACCAACATCAGTAACACATCCAGAATAATGTCTGATGTTCTGCCAGTCAGTTCTTCCTCTGTTCACACTGTCACTTGGGAACCTGACACTCAAGCATTCACATCTCTTTATCCTTTTCACACTAGAGGCTCAAACCTTGGAATATTTCAGTCAAGATACTCCTCTTGACTTCCCCAAATCTGCACTTCACTGAGATACTTCTACTAAGAGATCTGGACCTGTCTATCAGACCTTACTGACTACTCTATTCTTGTTTACCGGACCACAACATTCTTCATTCTGACTTCCGGTATAGACATACCATGCATTGCAGATGTGTGGGATAACCTTTGTTACCATCAATGATAACATTCATGAATCCATAGTGTCTCTTGCCAACATGTAGGAGACTTTATATGCTAAATGTGATATGTCAGCCCCAGTGGATCCTAGTGATACTAGAGTGATTCATAACTTAGAAGGCCCAAGATTGGGCGGAGCAAGTGTTCTAGAAGGAAGGTTTATAGGGAAGGGCATTAGGTTCCCCCTCCCAATGGAGTCTTGAAAATCAATACTGATGGGTCTACAAGGGGTAACCTTGGGCAGCCTAGCATTGGTGGGGTGGGTAGAGATAGTTCTAGGGAGGTTGTGTTTTTCTTCTCATAATATAGCAGGTTGTACTCTAATAGTCTTATGGAAGCCTTGGCTATTCTCTTAGCTTTGAAGAAGGCATATGCCATTGGCTGGAATAAGATTATCTATGAGTCAGATTCTTAGATGGTGATAGACTTGATAAATAAAAGGCAGTTTGATGATGTTAGTTGGTAGCTTGCAGTGGTGGCTAAGCAAATCACCATTCTTGGAGAATTATTTGATTCTATCACCTTCTCTCATATCCCTTGGGAATGGAATAAGGTGGCTGATGGGTTAGCCAAATGGGCTTTTGAGAAGAATGGGACTTGGTAGGTGGATGATTGGGACAGTTTACCTAGGGATCTTGCTCAAGATTTGGTGGATTTGGTAACGAAGGATGTGAGATGTTGCATGACCACTTCTTGATTGCTTGTTTGTTGTCTCTGGGTCCATTTGGGCCTCTTGCTACTTTTATGCTTTGTACTGCTCTCTTTGATTAATAAAGTTTTTACCCTCTTTTATTAAAAAAAAATTGTATGGTTAGTGAGAATTACAAGCTTGGTGAAGAATATAATATTCATGAGTGTAAATCTTAAAAATTTTGTGGATTTCTTGTTGGGAAGTATACTTGTAACTTGAATTGAATTTGCAACACATTAGGTAAGGTATGCACTGTGTTTGAATTTTAATCCCTTAGTATTATAATTTTTTTATCAACCAATATTGTCCATATTGGTGTGCAAAGACAAACTTTATTCTCAAAAGAATTTTCTAGAAAGTCAATATGAATTGTTTTCTAGAGAATTGAATCCAAGAAACAATAGTTGAATTATGAATATTGAAGCTAACTTTTATTTGGATAACAAATAAATATATTGTGAACCTATTTGCAACAACTTATGATATGATTTTCATATAATTACTTTTTGTATATAAATTATTAGTTAAATTTTACAATTTTATGTTAAGAAAAATATGGAATATGAAACAAAAAAAAAAGCATTTTTGTTAAGAGAATGATGGGTACAAGGAAAGGTACATCCAATCATAGGATTTATCATTTAGGCCTTTATAATTTTTTTTAAGATGAATCTAACAATTCATAGTTTGAATCATATAAGGAAATATAATTTGTTTATGCTAAATTATTAGATTGATGCTAAGTGTTAGTTAACATTTTTGTTGTACTCTTCTTTTTGTATACATCTCATAACAATCATGATATTGAAACTACTATCTATTTGATAAGATAATCATAGATAATTTTTCATCTTATATGTTAGACATATCCTCATTTCACCTTCTATATGTTTGACATCATTTTGCTACCTTTATCTCACCTTAGATATATGTTTGACATTATATGTTTAGTCAGGGAAAGACTTAGAGAGACTAAGAGGGAGATGATATGTTGATATTATATTCTAATTTCACCTTCTATAGGTCTACCATACCCTCATTTCACCATCTATATGGGTTACAGAAAGAGAAGAATGAGGAAGAGGGGAAGAGAGAGACATAGGGAGAGAGACATGTCTGGCATGATTTGTATATCCTCATTTCACCTTCTATATTGTTTTTGGATTCTTTGCATATCCTCATTTCATCTTTCTCCATTTTCTTTACACCTGCCAGTTGCATTTTCTTGAAAGTTTCAAAAGCCTTATCAAAAAATCCATTTTGTGCATATTTCTTGCAATCATTGCATTCCATGAGACAACATTTCTTTGAGGTGACATGCCAAACTATTCACATGCCTTGTCTATGCTTCCAAACTTTGCATACATGTCTAAAAGGGTAGCTGCAAATACAACATGTGAAAAAATTCCTATATCCTTTATGCTTTGATGGTTGTTTATACCATGTTTCAAAGATCCCATTTTGGCATAGGCAAGGAGGATGGTGGATAAGTTAGTGGAATTTGGATTTACATCAAAAAATTGCATTCCATGAGACAACATTTATTTGAGGCATCATGTCAAATAGTTCACTTGCCTTGTTGATGTAGGAGCATAGGTTTAAATCCAATCAACTAACTTTAGATGGCAAGGAGGCCATTTTCATATTTCCAAGTGGTCTTGCAGGTCAAGACATCCATTTAAGTCATTTGGATAAGGGTTTCCCATTTTCCTACCAAAATGGACTATTTGAAAACTATGATGATTCCATGAGGTGTAATATATGTGAATAGACCTAATCCAATGAGTTAGACCACTTAAAGAAACTTATTTTGCATTTTATAGAAAACTAAGTACTCTTGGCCATTGAGGGGGTAGTTTTAGTAAATTTGGATTTTCTCCCAATTCCACCATATGCAAGTATATATAGAGCTACAAGAAAGATTTTAGAGGTTGGTCACACATGTAAGTGCCATTTTGAATAAGCCCTACTCTATTTGGCCTAAAGAGACCATGTTTTAGTGTATTTTTGAGAATTCTTGTGTTGGGTGAGTGATTTATGCAAGGGAAGTGTTTAGACATGTTATATATGCCTATTTACATCTTCCCTATAAATCTTAGGGTTTAAATCCATGTGAAAGTCTTTGTTGTTACATTATAGTCCCCAAAATAGGCCCAATTTGACTGTAACAACCTAGTTTTTTCCTATTCCATATAAAACAACCCTATCTCATTTTCACATATGTTGTATAATCACCAAAAGGGTATCAAAATTAGGTCTCAGATCTCCATTATCAAGTGTATGAAGGAAGTTATGATAGGAAAGGTCTCTGAGAAGGGCTATAAACTCCTAGGCCACTTACAAGGCAAGCACATGTGGATTTGTCTTTGTCTTGTAAAACAAGGAAGAGAGAGAGAGAGAGAGAGAGAGAGAGAGAGAGAGAGAGAGAGAGAGAGATGTTTGGAATGATTTGCATATCCTCATTTCACCTTCTATATGGTTTCTGTGTTATGTCAGAAAATGTCCCCTTCAGGGCTTTTCCCTCTTAAGGTTTAGCTCCTGGGTCCTTTAGAATGCATTCAGATCATCTTACATGTTAATGATGGCTTCCAGTGAAGAAAACCATGAGTTTTATGACAAATGAGATCTAGGGGATGCACTTCTGATGACTCCTACTTGAAATAGGGGGGAGGACTTGGGCACCCACGCCCTAGTCCTACCCTATTTTGGGTCAGGACCTAATTTCATGTGTTGGTTATGTGACCATTATTAGGTCCTATGCCAACACCTCAAGTTTGAATTATGAATTTCTTGGTTGGAAGTTGTTTAGTTGCATATATAAGCATGTTTAAGTATTCATTTGTAAACTAGAGAAGAGGATTATGAACTTTTGGCATACTTATGATTGGATAGCTTTCAAAGTATCCATTGTTGCAGAGCAGTATTATTTTGTTATTGTGTTTGTTATGTAGATTTGGCTTCATCTTCTCATGATGTAAAGGATCTTCATGTTCATGTGAGCTACACCATTGAGGTGATATTCATTTATGTTTTCAATCATTTATCAATTGGTTTTTGCCTCTATCTCATAGGGATACGTACTCTTTATCTGACAATGGTGTTCAAAAGACTTGAATGTCTCTCTGGGGCTTGACCGAGGGAAGACTCTAAACACCCAAACCCCCAACCCACTTTTCAATGATTATAAGCTATAGGTTTTAGAAGAGAAATAAGTGGAGTTGTAGGAACACATTTCAGACTGTCAGAAATGTAGTACAAAAAAGAAAATTAAGGCTTTAACTAGGGCACCCACTCATTAGTCCTCTGGATTTTGATGTGGTGAAATCTCCATGACAACAGAGTTGTGTTACATATATTCTTTAGAGATCCTGACAAAAATAGGTACACTGGACTAGGGCACTTGCTCATAGTCCCTGACTTTTCTACACACCAAACTTCAAAATTTGGTATGTATTTTATTGTCATTTGATATCCCTGTATGCGATCATTTTCTGTAATTTGTCTGTTTGTTTACGATTTTACAAAATTGGGGTTTTGAGCATAATTGGGCTTAATTGAATACAAAAATCACATAATTCCAATCTTCCCCTCTATTGTAAGTTATAGGAGATCTGTAGTAGAGTTATGTACTTAGTTGAATCTCGTTCAATGTTGTGGTGAAAGGAGGACTAACATAAACCCTTGAAATAAACCAAGATCCCATCTTCCTCTTTTTCCCACTAAACATTTTGGTGAACACATGTTTGTAAGGATTTTTACACCTTGTTGAGTGTTGTACTTCATACTTTCATTCAAATCATTCATTCATTTCATTTTTCATCTTATTGCATTTGAAAAATCACAAAAAAAATCAAAAAAATTTGAAATAATTGAAAAAAATTAGCATTTTTAGCTTGAATTTTCAAATAATATGAATTAGTTTGCATTTAATTTCATCTAATTTCTGTTATTTTCATGAAATCTGATTTAAATTACATAATTTCATCATTCATCATTCATTTACATAGCATTTTCATGATTAATTTGTTAAAAATCACTTGAAATTGTGCATTTTTCATATAAACTAGTTTATACATTAGCTAGGGCTTGTCATTAAAATATTGTTTCAGATTTTACTACTGTTTTAAAAATTTATTTAGGACTGATTTCTAATTGTAGTGTTGCATCATAGTGGCTTTCTTGCAAAATTTCATGTTTAGGGTTTGAAAACCTTGCATTTTCACTAGATTTGGCCTTATCGTCTCTCTAGAATTGCATCATAGGCATGTTGTGAAGGATTTTTCTTCACTAATTAGATTTTATTAGGGTTATAATATTCTTACCCTCCTCAATTTCCTCACAAAACCCTTTCTATTGGGCCTTTGTATTGAAAATTGGTAAAAAATTGCATGTTTTTAGTGTATTTTCACTAGGTTTTGACTTGTCATCATTATAGATCTGCACTAAAGGTGTGTTGTGAAGGATATTATTGGTTTATTCAACTGATATTAGACATATTATTTTCTACCCCTCCTCAATTTCCTTACAACACCTCTTCTTTCACTCATTTGCATTGAAAAAATTTGAAAAAATCAAGCATTCTAGGTCATTTTCACATATAGTTTTGCACTTGTTTCTTGCATAAATTTTGAAAAGATTTTAAAATCTAATTTTTCATTGATTTGAAAAAATATACACATGGCTTCTAATTGCAACAATAACACTAGGTTCCCTCCTAGGCCTTACATGAAAAGAAAGGTCCTTGAACCTGAAATTGTGTTTACACCTCATGATAGAACAATTGGAGACACTGAAGGACCTCTTTATATCATAGTGAAGATAATAGGAAATCTTGTGGATGGAACACTTATTGATCTTAATTGCATGACTAATGGGGAAACATAATAATTTCTTTATTCACATGGTTTGATACGATACTTTTGACCCTTCAGACATGATGATTAAGACACATAAAGGAAGCTTTATAAACACTTCTGGGAAAATATCTTTATTGGTTACTGTATTTGAGAAATACATAGAACAATTATTTGATGTTGTCCCTATATTTGACCTTTTTCATATAGAATTAGGACACCCATGGTTAAAAGATATGAAAGCTAGCACTTCAACAATTTATAACTATGTAAAATTCTCTTTGAATGGACAAGTGCATACTATTCCTTGCAATAGATATAAACCTTTGGTTACAAGACAATAGTTTAGCATTGATTAGTTTTAGGAATGATCTTAACTGGAACTATAGCCACAAACAAATTTTAACTTCTTGAGTTATAGAAACTACAAAACATAATTATTACATCGAGTGGCCAGTCCTTCTATTCAAGAAACAATAAGAGATGAACAATCCGCATTTGAAGAGCATCCTAGACCCAAAGGAAAAGGACCCTATGATGAGGTTCCTCCCCCGCCATCCTTTTAAGGATCAAGTGGTAGTCATCAAGAGCAAAACATTCCACCAAGACAAATAAAATTTGAAAATGGTACTTCCTCCTCTAAAATGCAAAAACCTATCGAAGAACAAGACACTACATTAAAATAGATAAACAATAAGACAAGAAGAAATAGACAAGCAAGAGAAGGGAGGAAGAGAAGACAAGTGTTTGCCCAATGAAACACATCTCAATAAGAAAACATCTCACCTAACATTGAATCAAACCAAGAAGACCTTAAGAATGGACAACTTGAAGACAAGAATAAAAGTTGGGCTATGGTACCTTATGTCCCACTTTCCTCTAACATTTGGGAGTGGGAAGATGATAATTTGATTGTTGAAAACCTTTAATTAGGTTGTCCTTATAGGTAATTATTTCTAACCTTGGTGCTCACCTATGTCGTGGCATTATTTTCTTGTTTATGTGACCTCCCCTCTCATGTTGTGTTTCCCTCGTGATGTGTGTGTTGTTTAGGCCTCCTAGGATGACCCTTGATTCTCTTGTAAGGTCAAGGATACTGGGAGACCACCTCTATTGTGACCTTCTTCTATTTGTATCATCATTCTTCTATATTGCTTCTCCTCTATTTTCACTATTGTGTGTTGTGTCTGAAGGACATAAGGACATAGCGTTGCAGTTGGTGACTTGGGGGCACCCTCTTACATGACTGTCCCTAAGGCACTTGTTTCTCCTCTCTTGATTTATTGTTTACCTTCCTCTAGTGGTTCTATCTAGCTGGAGGATGACAAAAAATAAATAAGACTGATAAGGACCAAGTGTCCCTTTAGTGAGAAATCAAAAAATGGACCTAGTCCATACATGATGATGGGCTTGATATATATTATCTGACGCTTGGCTAGTAGAATCACTTTGTGTGATATTTTGATGTTGTCTTATCTCACTAACAAACTATAACAATATAGCTTCTCCATGCACTTTGTTTATCTTTGAATCTCACCTCATTTACATTCGATTCCGAGATCTTGCAATATATCCCCATGGTTATACTCAGTTTTCGAATCCGTAGTGTAACCTTGTAATTTTGATGTGATTGATTTTGCATGCATTTCTTTCAATCATGTGATGTGGTTATTATCTTATGAAAAGATTTCTAACCTCTTTTTTTGTAGGAATGTGTTTGTGGGAACATTTGGTGATCGTAAAGTACATGTCACCTCTGGGGGCATGGGCTTTGCAAGAGCTCGTGTTCTCTTGTGTATTTTCTTCCTACCTTAAAGTGCTTGATATTGATACATGATATCAACCACCTTAAGGTGGGGTCATATAAGGTAAGTTGTCTAATGATTTTGATACTAATGAAGCGTGTGTCTAAGCCCTTTGCAGAGGCGGGATGTTGTATCTACGTGCGAGTGCACATCTTTATTTCTATATTGCAATCATTAAGCCCTCTGCGGAGGTGGGATATCGAGCATATCCTTTTATTTTAAGCCCTTCTATGGAAGGCGGGGATGGTGTATTTCTCAAGGAGATTGTACAATCTAGTCATTTTCAAAAGTCCTCTGAGTAGGAGGGGAGCAGATCTGAGACTATTCTAACCCTTAACCATGTCTTTGGTGATTATTGTGGTGAAGGACACCATTGGTGTGTGTCTGTAATGTGCTTGAGATGGCTGCGAACCTAGCAATAGGTTTCTTCCATCGCTTGTTTGCCATTTTTTCTCTGTCTTCCATTTGTGTGTATGGTGTGTTTGTTCCCAAGCATAGTCTAAAGACTGGTGGTGATGAGTCCCTCCTATGCTTTGGGATTTGTATGTCGTGTTTGTTCTCAAGTGTAGTCTAAAGACTAGTGGCAATGTGTCCCTCATGCACTCTAAGATTTGTATTGCATGTCTGTTGTCCCATATGTAGTCTAAAGACTTGTGGCAATGAGTCCCTCCTGCATTATGGGTTGTGTGTCTACTTTTCTTGTACTTGCATTTGCATTCATATGGGAAAATGAAAATGAAAAAAAGAAATAGTCACTGCATTCACTGTATTCACTATGTTTTGCATGTCTTCAATGTCATCTTCTCAGTGTCTTGTGTGACTATTACTATCTTCAATGTGTTTGGCATGTCTTCACAGTGCTTGGTGTGTTTGTTGTGCTTTATTACCTTACTTTAATGCATGTATGGGTCTTGCGTTCATGCATACATTAAAGTGGGGACTAAATTTTATGTTGGGAAATGTCCCCTTGGGGGATTTTCCCTCTTAAGGTTTAGTACCCAGGTCCTTTAGAATGCATTTAGATCATCTTGCATGTTAATGATGACTTCTGGTGAAGAAAACCCTGAGTTTTACGACAAATGGGACCCAGGAGATACACTTGTGATGACTCCTTCCTGAAATAGGGGAGAGGACTTGGGTGCCCATGCCCTAGTCCTATCCTATTTTGGGTCAGGACCTAATTTCATGTGTTGATTATGTGACCATTATTAGGTCCTATGCTGACGCCTCAAGTTTGAATTAGGAATTTCTTGGCGAGAAGTTGTTTAGTTGTATATATAAGCATGTTTAAGCATTCATTTGTAAACTAGAGAAATGGATTATGAGATTTTGGCATACTTATGATTGGAGAGCTTTCAAAGTACTCATTGTTGCATAGCAGTATTGTTTTGTTATTGTGTTTGTTATGTAGATTTGGCTTCATCTTCTCATGATGTGAAGGATCTTCATGTTCATGTGAGCTACACCCTCAAGGTGATATTCATTTGTGTTTTCAATCATTTATCAATTAGTTTTTTCCTCTATCCTACAAGGATATGCACTCTTTATCTGACAACAGTGTTTGGAAGACTTGAATGTCTCTCTGGGGCTTGACCGAGGCAAGCCTCTAAACACCACAACCCCCAACCCACTTTTCTCTGATTGCAATTTACTGGTTTCAAAAGTGAAAGAAGTAGAGTTGTAGGGAAACATTTTAGACTATTGGAAATGCAGAGCAAAGAATAAAATTAGGGCTTGGACTAGGGCACCTGCTCATTAGTCCTCTGGATTCCAATGCGGTGAAATCTCTGTGACAATAGAGTTGTGTTACAAATGTTCTTCAGAGATCCCAACAAAAATAGGTTCACTAGACTAGGGCACCCACTCACTAGTCCTCAACTTTTCCACACACCGAACTTCAAAATCTGGTATGTATTTGATTGTCATTTGATATCTCTGTGTGTGATCATTTTCCATAATTGTCTGTTTGTTTATGATTTTATGAAATTAGGATTTTAATCATAGTTGGGCTCAATTGAACAATAAATTCACACAATTCCAATATTCCCCTCTATTCCAAGTGACATGAGATCTATATTAGAGTACTTTACTTGGTTGAATGTCCTTGAATGTTGTGGTGAAAGGAGGATTTACAATAAACCTATGAAATAAACCAAGATCCCATCTTCCTCTTTTTCCCACTAAACATTATACTTTACATATCCTTATTTCACCTTTCTACATTTTCTTTACACCTGCCACTTTGCATACATGTCTATTAGGGCAATTGCAACTACAACATCTGACAAAATTCCCATATCCTTTATGCTTTGATGGATGTAATTAGAACACATTACATACTTTGTGGGGTCAAATTGATTGTTCAAATGCATCGAGGTGGGTGGGTGAATGCTAGGGGAGGTGTCTTTTTAGTGGCAAAGCATCCTAGTCATTATTGGCTACATCGAATGCAGACAATTTCTTAAGATCCCTAAGACATAAAGGTGTCAAACTTTGGACTGGTTGTTTTGTCAAACCATGACACCTAGGAACATCTTCTTTTTGCAAGTATGTGCCTAATTGGTGTTGTCATTGATCTCAACATATTTGTGTTGTCATTGGTGTCAACTGTGATCTTGCTTTGTTGAGGATATTGAGAAAATTAGCCCCTCTGGTGATAACAATGTGTTTTAGTAGAAACAATGCATTACATATAGAAGAACATTCTAGAAGAATTCTCTGCATTTCCTGTAGAATAAATATCTTTTCCTGTGGATTGGAAGTTATTTAGAAGCTTGTTTGAAGATGTTATAGTCTAAGTTTGAGGTTCTAGTATGAAGAATTGAGTGAGATATGTTCACTAGAGTGAAAATAGCCTTTTCTGTGTGTTTGGTGGTGACATGGAGAAAGTGTTTTGCTCTGCATTCCTCCGCATTGAAGTATTTTGGTCTATAGTTCTGGAAGTAAGTCTGTGATGATGTTAAGTGCCTTCAACTACAATGGTTCATGAGTTAGTTGTCTGCAAGCTATCTTTTACTTATGACAGTGGTTGACAGTGTTGTTCTTATGCTTTGGTTTGAAGAATCTTGTTGATAGAGATATTAGAGACCGTGCGATTGTTCCTGGTGATTATAATGTGCTTGTGGATGTCTCCTGAACATGCTCCTACATTCATATTGGTCTACAAGGTGTAATTCAGATTGTGCATGAAGTGTGTTCATGATAATACTTGTGTTAACATTAGTCTTGCTTGACCTGGTGGAATTCGTCACTTACAAAGATGCATTGAAGATTGTTATAGCATGTTGTAGCATGGAAGATTGTGTTTGGGTCCCAGTTAAGGCATGGTGTGATCTGCATACATTCTTACATCTTTTCCTTAGCTAAATTTGTATTAGGTCCAAACCTATTTTATGCATGTTTGTAATGCCAACCTTAGAGATTGTTTGAATGGTTGATGATTGTAATACTGACCTTGATGATCATTCCAAGATTGATGTAGTGTATAAATACTTGTAATTGAATTGTGAAAATATATCCAATTGCGAAGATAAAGTGAAGTAAGGTAGTAGATCAGAGCAGAGGTGTTTGTACTTCAATGGAACTGAACCTTGGCATGAAGTAGATGTTGTTATCTCAGTTCAACCCTTTAGCAGTGAGCCACCCTTTGGTAGTGATCCTCCCTTTGTAGTGAGCAATTTAGGCAGTGAGCATCTATTTTTTTGGTATTGATAAAACATATATATTTCTGTCGACTAACACCCACCATAGTTTTCCCTTTTAGGGTTTTCCATGTAAAAATTTGGTGTCTCCTATGTTGTTTATGCTTTTGTGTTGAGCTTCTCATTTAATGCTTTCATGATTATATCTGAATATAAGTAATTGATAAGTTGATGATCATATTTGGTTAAAATTTTTAAGACAACTAATTCACCCCCCTCTCAATTATTTGGTGTAGTCCAACAATTGGTATCAGAGCAAGGTTCCTCTGAAGAAAGCCTAATAGCTTGAGGAAGATCTAGGATGTCTTATAAGAAGGAAGCTCCACATTTTGATGAGACAAATTATGCTCTTTGGAAGGCACAAATGAAAAACCATCTTCTTTGTCTTGGTTATAAAGTATGGAAAGCTACAGAAGCAAAATATACCATGCCTCTAAATGGTTTGACAATTGAAGATGAAATCAAAGAATATGAAGTGGATGTCAAAGCAAAGGATGCTTTGCTAAGTTCCTTTAGTGACTCTGTGCTAACAAAAGTTGTGGATCTTGAAACTGCAAATGAGATATGGGATAAGTTGAAAAATCTATATGAAGGAGATGATTCTATAAAAGAAGCCAAGCTGCAAAGTTTGAAAGTGAAGTATGAGGTTTTGAAGATGAATGAAGATGAAAACATAACAGCCTTTATGCAAATATTTGATGAACTTGTCACTAGAATAAAAGGTATGGGAGGAACTCTCGGTGATAAGGAAGTTGTGATGACAATTCTCATATCACTACCAAAGTCATATAGTCACAAGGTGGCTGTAATTGAAGAGTTCATGACTATGAAAACTATTGATAGAGATCAGTTACTTTGAAATCTTACAACCTTTGAGATGAGATAATTTGGTGATGCCCTACCTAAAGTTGAATCAACTTTTAAAGCCAGTACTTCAGCAAAGATCTCCAGACCTAAGAAATACAAGGTGGATGATGACTTTGATGAAATTGAAGCCAACTTTGTTGACAAGCTTCAAAGAGGTTCTGATAAGTTAAAAGGTAAATTATCTTTCAAATGTTTCTCTTGTGGTAAAGTAGGTCATTATGCTTCCAGATGTCCTAAAAGAATTGAAAGAAATAGGAAGAAACATGAGAGTAGGCCTAGAGTCCCAATGAAATGCTACTATGTCAAACATTTTGATGATAAAGGGGTGACTAAGGATGAATCTGACGATGCTAACACTAGTGCAAATGAATGCCTATTTATTGCTATTAAAGAAGATCATGTGTCTACTAATTTTACTAGCTGTGTGAAGGATGAAAAACTAGTAGAAGAAAGTGCTTTATTTGTTTAGGTTGAGAAAGATAAGGATGAATGGATTGATAGTGGATGCTCACATCACATGACTGGTGATAAAAGTATGTTTGTACGTTTGGAAAAGTATGATGGAGGACTAGTTAGGTTTGGAGATAATGCAGCTGGTAGGATTTGTGGAAAAGGATCTATTTTATTTGATGGAAAGTATAATACTGACAATGTTCTATATGTGAAGGGTTTGAAGCATAATCTTTTGAGTGTTGGTTAGATGTGTGACAAAGGATATGATATGAGATTCAAAGATAATGGATGCAAGATCATGGAAAGTTCTAGAACTATTATTGCTACCAGTAAGAAGACAAAAGGAAACATATATCAATTGAGAGGAACTAATGATTATTGTTTATTGGCTCAGGTAGATGAAAGTTGGTTGTGGCATAGAAGGACGTGTCATATAAACTTGGATAGTGTGGTAAAGATAAGATCAAGTTACGCCGTGAGAGATTTACCAAAACTTGTGAAACCCTCCAACTCAATTTGTAAGGAATGTTAGTTGGGAAAGTAGATAAGGACAAGTTTCAAGAGAAAAGAACAATTTTCTACTGGTTTGCTTGATCTATTGCATACAGATCTCTGTTGTCCTATAAGGGTGAGAAGTCTACAAGGTGACAGGTACTTCATGTTGCTTATTGATGATTATTATAGAATGAATTGGGTTACTTTTCTAAGAGATAAATCAGAAGCCCTGGAGAAGTTCAAATCTTTCAAAGCAATGGTTAAGAATAAAATAGATTTGACTATCAAATGCTTGAGATCTGATAGAGGAGGTGAGTTCACATCAAATGACATCAACATTTTGTGTGAAGAGCATGGGATAAAGAGACAATTGTCTGCACCTAGGATTCCTCAGCAAAATAGAGTTGTGGAAAGGAAGAATAGGATAGTTCAGAAGGCTGCTAGGATAATGATGAACGAAGAAGGTCTGCTAGAAGTCTTTTGGAAATAAGTTATTCACACTATTGTCTACTTTCAAAATAAAGTCCAAGTGAAAGGTAATAGTACTAAAACTCCCTATGAATTGTGGTATGGAAGAATTACCACAGTAAAATATTTCAAAGTCTTTGGAAGCAAATGTTATATCAAGAGAGATGAAGATCTAGGAAAGTTTGATGCAAGATGTGATGAAGGAATCTTTCTTGGATACTCTACCAAGAGTAAGGCTTACCAGTGCTACAACAAAAGGCTCAAAAAGATTTTTGAGAGTGTAAATGTGAAGTTAGATGAAGGCAAAGAAAAAATATCAGACCTAAGTTGTTATGAACTAGATGAACTTGTGACCATAGTAATTGAAGAGAAAGATAAGAAAGTAGATAGTTTGGATGAAGAAGAGGCTCCGGAAAGTGTTGTCAAGACTCCTACGTATGTAAGAATCAATCATTCTAAAGACCATCTTATAGGTCACAAGAACAAAGGTGTGCTAACAAGAAAAAGAGTTGCAGAGGAACAAGTCAACTATTGTTTGCTTTCAAAGATTGAACCAAAAACTGTCAATGAATGCTCATGCAATGATGAAAATTAGGTAAAGGCAATGGAAGAAGAACTATTGCAGATAGAGAAGAATGAAACTTGGGAAGTAGTTCCCAGACCTACTGACAAAAATGTTATTGGAACTAAATGGGTCTTCAGCAACAAGCTAAATGAAAATGGAGTTGTAATGAATAAAGCAAGACTTGTATGTAAGGATATTCTCAAATTGAAGGGATAGATTTTGAAGAAACCTATTGATGATTGTTTTTACACATTCATAACAAAAGTTAAAATTCATAAAATGGACCTAAGTATCTTGAAAGATATGAATAAATCAATTAAGATTACTTAATCCCAAGTTTTCGTATGGTCAGGTCTTGACCTTGTGGATAGTTCAGTAGGTTATTATGAAGCTATAATATGCAAGGGGCCTTACATGATTTAAAATGACTAATGACTTACTGGACTCCAATTATGCAAAATAATGCAAATATCAACATTTCATCCATTCATTTGTACAAATTTGTTATTGTATCCTAGAGCTTTGTATGATCTTATATTAAAACATGCTTTCCTCTTGTGCTTTTGCCACAAATGTATCCTAAGGAGGTTGGAAGAATGATTGGCCATTATTTTGATTATTGTTGGTAGTGTTACCAGTGTAGGGAACTATGGCTTAGATTGGGGTAGGATTATACATAGGTGTGTATGTAGGAACTGGATTCAGCAATGGAGTGTTATGTGTAGGACCTCCATTCCAAGGTTGTACTTGATTTTGCATCCCAAGATTTCCTCCATTGAGGTATGGATTATAAGTTGTCTGCCTCTTTGTAGGCTTTAGATATTGTATCTATGTTAGGCTTTCTCTTGACAAACATGGTAGTTAATGGATCTAAGGCAACATAATACATTGCTAACAATGTATCTGCATTTATTGTGTATGGCGCTACTATCCTAGAATAGGCCTTTTGAAACCTGTCATTGAAATTATCAATCAATTCTCCTTCACTCCTCTTAATTGCAGCCAACTTATGGTATAAAATGGAAGGGTCTATTGGTCCCCTAAATCTAGACAAAAATGCTTCCTCCATAAGTGTCCAAGAAGAAATTTATCCATTAGGCAAATTTGCATACCAGTTAGAGGCTTGTTCATTGAAAGTGTAAGGAAATAATCTACACACTACATCTTCATACTCTAGCCTAGCCCTAAAACATGCCTCCTTAAATATCCTAATATGATCCTCTAGATCCTAATGTAACTAGTACTTAGGACATATTTTCTTAGGGTTCTTCGGCATCTCATGATAATCAGCGAACTGTATAGGTGAATTGACATTGAAATAAGCCATTGCAGGTACTAGTGCTTGACTTGGAGCTATAGGAATACCTAGATTTCTACGTGGACTTGTATTTCTAGGAGGACTGGGACCTCTTGGTGGATGAGGAAATTCGGGAGGACCTGAACCAAGATTTAAAATCTGAATGAAGAACTGTCAGGACTCACAATATTATGGATGTTAAAAGGTGATCCAGGAGGAGTTTCAGATGAACTTCTTGTATTTGATATTTTAGGATTCCAGACTAAAGGTCCTTTACTCTGCCTTCTATCAAGTAATTGCACAAATATGTCTTTAGAATTAGATTTAGACCTAGTCACTTTACTGTTGTTATGAGCTAGCTTTACTCAAATTCAACCTTAACTCCAATCAGTCCCTCCTTCTAGTGCCAAAAACTATTGATGATTGTTTTTACACATTCATAACAAAAGTTAAAATTCATAAAATGAACCTAACTATCTTGAAAGATATGAAGAAATCAATTAAGATTACTTAATCCCAAGTTTTTGCATGGTCAGGTCTTGACCTTGTGGATAGTTCAATAGGTTATTATGAAGCTATAATATGCAAGGGGCCTTATGTGATTTAAAGTGATTGATGACTTACTGGACTCCAATTATGCAAAATAATGCAAATATCAACATTTCATCGATTCATTTACACAAATCTATTACTATATCCTAAAGCTTTGTATGATCTTATATTAAAACATGCTTTCCTTTGCAAATATGTATAAAGATTGCCAAATATCAACTTAATTGCTCCTAATTCATTCAAATGTTAGACAATCTCCTTTAGATTTCTACATTTAAGCTAAGTATTTCAAAGTTTGGGAAAAGTTAGAGAAATTCAAATTAAACATCACTTGCTATAGGATCTAAATGCTTTGTTGTGCACATGGTAGGAATTACAACAAATTTAATTAAATTAGCAGACTAAATCATTAAATGCGAATATCCTAAATATTTTCACGAATATGCATCCAAGATTGCGATCTTCAAGAGAAATTGTTTCAAATACAAAGAAGAGCCAGAAGACACTCAGAAAATAGACGCATACTTCCAGATTCATTTATATTCAAAACACATAGCCATATAGGATTTACAATGTATGAATGACTCTTAGCTTCATTAATCGAATTCACAAAAACTTACAATGCTTTACAGATACAATAAGAAAGCTGGACATTCCACGCATTCCTTAGTGCAGACATAGGCGACCTCCTCTAAGCTAAAATATTCCTACTCAAAGTTTCAGAACAAATTACAATTGCTAGCTATTTTTTACGAATCCTTGTGTAAATAATATACATGTAGCAAAGTCCATTATATAGATTTTGAACTTCAAATTGCTACAGCTACAACTTCTATCTACGGCTGAGATCCCCTCATTCTTGATCAATGGTGCATCTTTGTCTCATAACCGTCTGCCAAAAAATATCTATTTGGCATGTTTTCTCTCCCGCAAAGGATGCTATTGGAATCTTGTACAAAATAAGATTCCCCCTTTCTTCATTGACTTTCCTTCGTTGAGGTCCCTTATTTGATTTCTTCTCAAAAACCTTTGCTCCTGCTTGTCTTCTCACTTCTTCAAATATTTCTTGAAATTGCCGATTACACCTTCTACAAAGGTGCGGTCCCCTCCTAGACTCTTTGCCAAAATATATTCTTGCATCACAACCCCTTCCTTCAACTTCTTTACTTTATTCTCTGATCCCTCTCTTCTCTTCTTGTATTTCTTCATTTTAACACGTTCTTCCATCAATGTATCTATCATCTGTTTGTTGAGATTGGCATCAGGATTTTCTAAGCATGGTGTAAATATGACATTGAACTCGGTTAATGCCCTTTCTAAATCATACGCTGGCATTTCCATGCATTCATGTTGTAGGATTCTTTCTATTATCTTCTTATGCATCTTGATCATCTCACCTGCTTTCTCTCCTAAATTTTGTATCACTATTGTACATTTTCTAAGGTTATCTTCCTCAAATTTAAGCTCTAATATCATCTGTGGCACTTAATTTGCCAATGTGAGAATAAGTGCGCCTTCATTAATCAATTCTTCTGCTCTTTCTTCCACTTCTGTCAACTGCTCAATCTTAGGCATGCATTCTTCTTTTCTAGTTTGGTACTTATGTGTAATTATCATACACTTATTCTTTTCTTCTATAACTGCCTTCCAACTTCTTATAGCTTGCCTTATTGTTTGCTCACCTTCTTGCATAAAATCATTAAACCATTCATAAAAAATGTTAGCTTTGAGCTTTTTATTATCCATGTCTTTTATTTCTTCTTTCGATACTATTGCTATGTTAGTAGGCAATTCTGGAACTGTGGTACTAGGATCAAATATCCCTTTAATGAATTGTTGAAGCTGGACAATGTGTCCTTTTAAGTAATCTTGTTTGTCTTTATCCTTTCTCAACATTTCTGTTGTCACCTGGTGCATATCTTCCCATTCATTGAGGTGTTTCTCTCTTGTAGAATGCCCAAGGTCAAGATTCAATATCTTATATTCCTCCAAGGCTATTTCACCTTTTGCCTTTTCTTTTTGTGGTATGGCTAGGTTCAGCATTATGGATCCACCTGGACCTCTCTGAATAGCAGACATTGTCCTAGCTTTTCTCTTTTCTTTTCTTGGAGTGGTCTTCTCACCTAATAAACTTTTAATGTCAATTGGTGCTAGTTGTACCTCTCTTTTCTCTTTTCTCATTTCTCCTCCTAACTAGGCAGGAATTTCTTTTATGCCTTATGTAGCCTTAATTTCATTAATCACATCTTCATGAGGTCTCTCTATTTCTACTTCTTCTTGTTGCTGTTGTTCCTGCTATTGTTGTTTCTCTGGTTGTTGCTCCTGTTGTTGTTCATGTTGTTGTTCTTGTTGTTGTTGTGGAATTTTCTGTTGTTGTGGAGGCTCTTGTTCCATGGGATCCTTTTCCTATTCTTTTGATTCAACCTCTTCTTCTTCCTCTTCTATTTCAGTATCTCCTCCACCTTCAGCCTCTTCTTCAAGAACTTCTTCTTCTTTATCATCTTCTGCATGTATTTGTTCCATATCTAGTAGCTTAACATCCTCTCTCTGTTCATCAGGTTCATTTTCATCCATCTTTTCTATTTCCTCTATTACACCAACTGGTTTAGAAGTTTCACCCTTAGACAAACTTATTGGGATTGCTCTTCTAACTGGTTGTCTTGTTGCTTCTTTAGTAGTCTATACTTCTTCTGCACTTATTTCACAACTCATTGACTTTGCATCAACAAAAGTATATGATGCCACTACTATTGTTATCCCTAAAGCATATGGATCCATTAAAGTAGCATTTTTATCCTTTTCCACAATTTTGGCCTCTACAATTTTTCTTTTCTTTTCATAAAATCATTGTAGGTCTTCACTAGGCTCTGCCTTTCTTTTCCTTCCCTTCTTTGGATATGTGACTTCTTTGCCTTTAGCCTTAAGTTCTTCAATTTTATCTTTCAGCTATGTCTTTGAAAATAATATTACTGGTTTAGACACTACATCCAGAGATGTATTCCAAGGTTTTGACCAATCAGGCTCTATAATAGGAGCCAGCCTTGCTTCTGTAAAACTGTGATGTAACAATTTGTCATCATCTTGGACTTCTGAAGGCACATAGATGTTACCTATAGATCTCATTTGCTCAATAGTTAATCTTTTGTGAGCTCTTTTTCTCACCTCTCTATCATTCTTGCAATCAGCCCAAAAATCTTCAGTGTGCATCTGATGTTTATATTTTTTATCCACAAAGTTCTGAATTCTGTGAAAAGGATCAAAATTTCTGACTAAATCAAATTCTTGAAATCCATAATATCTCAGCTCTTGTTCTAAACAATTGGCAACCTCTTCACTAAAACAATAATTTCTACCAATAGCCCAAGGTAGCTTATCATTTCCTCTATTATTGAACTTCATTTTGTATATTCTAAAAACATTCAAGTTCTGTCTTCAAAAGTCCAACACAATCAACTTATTAGAAGGATACCTAGGAAGCATAAATGGTTTCCCCTCAAATCCTTCAATCCTTATATAAGTGAAGTGCTCAAACTAAATAAACCAGGAACTATGCAATCCAATTGCATCTTTAGATAATCTTTTGTTAGGTTCTTCTCTCAACACCCTGACCATGTAAGTGTAAAATACATCATTAACCAAAGCAAACTTTTTCAATGTATTCTCCTCTTGCAAGTTAGGATAGTGTTCATACACTAACTTCTAATTAGGACCATTTCCTAGAACACCAACCCTTTTTATTCCATGAATGTAGGGTCTAATTTTTGTAGCACATGAGTATAACACATAAGAAGACAAATAAAAGGGTAGCATTTTCTATTGTCTCATCATGGCCCACCTCCAAATAGTTGTGCTAATTGCCTTAGCCTAGTGAATTTGTCCTTGCTCCTTTTCTCCTGCTCTTATGAATTCAATGAGAGTGAACATCCATGGTTCACACTTGGTGCCATCTCTTAATCCAACTAACCTACTCAGCATAGTGATCATCAAATGAATTTCTTCTTTGAAGTATATCCTCATCAGATTCTTAGGTACTCTGGCTATAGCCTTTGGTTTGTTTTCTGGATTGTAGTAGTTCCAGAATATTTTACTTTTACATTCTCCTTCATTTGTGTAAAAATTCTCATTATATTGATCAATATCAATGTCCCTCATTTTTTCATTAATCTCCAATCCAAAAGTTTTGGCAATACCCTTTGTGGTTAAATCACCAATTAATATGTCATGTAACATGATCTTCCTTATGGTTGGATCATACAAAATCACACAGTCCAAACATAAATCTATAGCCTCCATTGCCAGAGGGAAACCTGCAGCTTTGTATAGTCCACTTTCCCATATACATTTCATATCCGGTGTAACATCTGCAACAATAATTTTCTTCAACACATCTTCTGCATCATAATTTCCTATGTTTGTATCTGTGCCTACTCTACTTGTATTGATCAAGGATGAATGACCTCTATGTTGTTCACAAGAGACACATTGTAGCTTCATGAGTGTTGTCATTGATGGCAACAAAGTTCATGCCACCCATCCGCAGGACATGGTGTGTCTATACCGAAAGTCAGATTGTAGAGTAACTTGGTCTGGTGACCAACAATAGAGTATGCAGCAAGGTCCGACAATCAGGTCTAGATCTCTCAAAGGAAGTATCTATGTAAAGTGTGGACTTGGGGAAGTTAAGAGGAGTACCTTGACTGATAGATTCCATGGATTGAGCCTCTGGTGATGAAAGAATGAAGAGATATAAGCACCTAAGTATTGGGTTCCTGTTTGGCAGAGTAAATAGAGGAAGAACTAACCGGTAGAGCATCAGACCTTGATCTGGATGAGATATTGATGGTGATCAAGATTACTAAGGTATCATTCATAATTGGATGACGTGATTAATGACTTCTATGAGCATCTCTTTGATACACATCACATGATAAGAAAGGATTCAGCCGACAGACCAAGAGTTTAAGAAAATAATAAGTATTCTAGATGCTAACTAGAAAGTGGATGAAATCCTCGGTGCGGATATATATACCAGATTTTTTTTGGTATGAGGTGTGGTGTGAGTGTTGTGGTGTGCAAAGAAAAGTAGAACAACAGTAAGGCAGGTATGGTATGTGATAGGACAACAGCACCAAAGAAGAGAAAGAATGAAGTGCAACAGATTAGTGTATTGAACCTAACCAGAACTGAACCTTAGCATATGTGGATGCTTCTCATCAGTTCAAGTATCTAGTTTCCTTGTATAAACTATTGTAGGCAATAAGCCTCTAGTGAGTAGTGTGCTTGGGCAGTAAGCCCTAATTGGCAAGTGCCATTTTGTACTATCTTATTCTTCTAATAGAGAATACAATCTTGGGTTAATCACCCCGTGGTTTTTTCCCTTAACAGGGTTTTCCACATCAAAATCATTGTGTCATGTGTATTGATGTTATTTCAATTTCATGGTTATGTTTACTTATATGATTTAATGCTACATTAATTGTTAAGGAAGATCAGAAAGTAGAAGTAATTTAGATAACTGATTCACCCCCCTCTCAGTTATCAACAATTGGTATCAGAGCCAGGTTCCTCCCAATAGAGCCTAATAGCTTGAGGAAGATCTAGGAATTCAAATGGATGTGTATGGTATGAGGGAACAACTTCAGTCTACCCTAGATGATCTTGAGCAATCCAACTCTAAAGTCAATGAACTGAAGGAAAGACTCAAATAGGCTGATGATTTCATAAATGAACTAAAAGGGAAACTGAGTATCTCTATGAAAAAGAGAAAGGATCTACTTTAGCAATTGGCAAGTCAAGGGGAAGATAATAATACAAATGAAGATCTGAAGGAGAAAACCAAGTTATGTGAAAAGTTATCAAAAGAGGTCATTATGGTAAGACATGAAATGGAATTAGGAGTTATGAAATTTACCCAAGAAATTGAAGAGAAAAGGAAAACTGAAGATTATATAAGACAATCTCTCAAAGAGAAATCAGAAGACTGCCACAAAATGGATAGAATAATCAGGCATCTTGAATCTGATCTTGAAGAAGCTAGGGTTAATGAAGAACATCTTGAGAATCAGATTGACACTCTTAAAAAGGATCTTCAAACAACAAATGAATACAAAGAGAAATTCAAGATAAGCTCTACCCAACTTGAAGTTCTTCTTCAAAGCCAAAAGAGGGTAGATGACAAGCAAGGCTTGGGGGTTGAGAAAGGTGAAAGCTCTGGATCCAGTCAGAAGAACTCTAGATTAGAAAATCTAAGAAATAGGCCTAGAAGACCTCTGGTAAGGCAACCCAATGCTCAAAGATATCCATCCTTCAATGGATACTACCACAACTACAATAATTTTGGTCATAAAGAAAATCAGTGCAGAAAAAGAATGAACTAGACTAATTCATCCTTCTTTGGACAATGTTTCAATTGCCAAAGGTATGGTCACAAATCTCATGAGTGTAGAAATATGCAAACAAAAATTTCATTCAATAGAAGATGCTTTGCCTGCAATAGAATGGGACATATGGCCAATCAGTGTAGATCAAGAGGATATCAGTTAAATATTCAAAGAAATGTTGTATGCTACAATTGCAATAGATCCTATCATATTGCCAAATTCTACAGAAGTAAGAATCAGAACAATGAGGGTCTGGTACATCATAATCAAAACCAAGATAAAGCAAAAGGAAAAATGAATGCGGATGAAATTCAAAGGGAGATGAATAAGATTTGGGTAAAGAGGAGTAGAGAAAATGTTGAGGATGGATCCGCACCAGAATCTGGTGCTGATATTCCTTCCTGAAACTAAATAGATGAGCTCTGGCTCAGGGGGAGTAACAAAAGAAAAACATTTTCCCCTAGCTAGTCATTAGGTGCCCAAAATTGGCACATAAAAGGTTACGGATTAAAGGATTCTTAGAGAAACATATAAAGAAGGTTTGGTAAAGATATGAAAGATCCACAGGAAGATTTGAAGAGTCTAATCTTCCAAGATTGATCCAGTTTAATAGTCATCTAGTAAAACAAGATTATCACAGTTAGATCCAGTATGATTCAAATTCGAGGCATCTTTATCTGCGGATAGATCAAATGTTTGGGGAAAGTAAGATAGTTTGTTATTAATCACCAAGGATAACTCTAAGTATATCTCAGTGATCTGGAAAAAGATCCTTCTCAAAATAAGAAGAACTAGCCAACCAGAATGACTTAAGTTGCGCATTTATTGTAGTGTGGATTTAAGGTTTTTCTTAGAAATAAAAGGGTTCATTCACTCGTTATTTGCACATTTGCATTCGAGAAGAAAAGAAAAGGAGCTCTATAACAAATTGTTTTAAATTTTGCAAAGATCAACCGTTGAAGTCAATTCATCCAGCAAATCAATCTGGCTCACTCTACGAACCCTAGAAGCGCAAAAGGTATTTTCCATCATTGAATATTTCTCTGTAAATCTTTTTGAAGATGGCAACACCGAATGATGTAAAAATCACTGATAGGCTGTGTCCTAAATTCAAGAAACATCCATATAAATCCCTAGAAGTTGATCCCCTAGGCGCCTTTTCAAGCATTCTACATGGGGTTCTACATGTAGAGGATGTTAGGGCATATATTCATGTGAATATTGAAGAATTTGGGGAATCTAAGCTAGTTGATATCTATCACAAGAATTTGATAGATGACTCATTTGAATTTAAAACTCAGTATAAAGCCATCTGGGACAAGCATTTTGCACAATGCATTCATTTCCCCTATTTTACAGAAGAAGAATGGGTCTAGTATATTTTGAGCAGAGTGCATGATAACTTCATGTGGCTGAATGGACCATTCAAGATCACAAAAGATGCTATTAGGATGGTAACTAGTTTACACTCATCCAGAAAGCTACCTATTCTCAAATCTATCAAAAACCAAACTGTGAGTGAGGCTACCGGATCAAAGTTTGACAAGAGGGCAATGACAATTGAAGATATCACTAATCTGGATATCAAATTTGCATCCATGATAATTGGTTACAAGATTTATCACTCCAATAGGGAAAATTTAGTACCTGGAATTACAATCTACACAGCCTATCAAATGCTAAAAGAAAATGCTGACTATGACCTTTGTGAGCTTCTCCTAAACTAACTTTTGGAGAATCTAAAGAAGATAAAGAAGGACAAGAAGAATTCCTTCAAATATGGTGGCCTGATACTCTGTCTATTCTTCTACTACATGAATGAGATACCCAGATCTAGTGGCTAGATGTGGCAAAATGATAGACTGGTTGCCATAAAAACTAGGGATTACTTGCATGGGCTTAGTGATGCCAATGCACAAAAACCCACACTATGGGGTTACTTCAAAAACTTCCAAAGCATGATGCAGGCTAGAGAAACAATTCCTCAATCCCTAGTTGAAAAATATAAAGATATAGTATGCTTTATGGTAGAAATTGATCAGTGCCTAATGGAGGCAGTGGAACCAAGAACAATGTGGATCATGCCAATGGGGTATGAAGTTGATGAGAAAATTGTAGAGTTGCATGTTCAACACATGCTAAGTCAGTCCAAGCATCCTAAGGCAAAAAGGTTTGGAACCTTTGAAGAATTAAGTGTAAAAATCCATGTGGAGCTTAGACAACCAGAGATGAAGAGAAAAGTGAGAAAAGACGTAGAAGAATTTGCCAAGAGGCATGGAATCTCAAAAGAGGCACTTGATGCCAACAGAGAGAAAATGGAAAGGGCAGAGAAAGAAAAGCAAGAAATTGGAAAAGAAAGTGCTCTGATACAAGCCCCCTCCTAGACCAAATCAACCAAAATCTTTGCATCTGCCACTACTAAGAGCTCAAACACATCAAAACTGGAAGAAAAATCATCCGGTAAAGGAGAAAAGAGAACAAAGTCAAAGGTAACAAGGTCTTATATTAGTCAAAAGGATGAAGAAGATGTTGATAACTGAGAGGGGGGTGAATCAGTTATCCTAATTATTTCCCTTTTTGAACTTTCTTATTAATTAATGCAGCATTGAATCAAACACAAAAACATTACCATGAAATAAGAAACACATGACACAGTATTTTTGACGTGGAAACCCTGTTAAGGGAGAAAACCATGGGGTGATTAACCCAAAAATTATTCTCTATTAGAAGAATAGGAAATTACAAAATGGCACTTGCCAATTAGGGCTCACTGCCTGAGCACACTGCTCACAAGAGGTCCACTGCCTACAAGAAGACACACTGTCTACAAAGTGATAAGAATCATAGTCTTGAACTGATTGGAAGCATCTGCATATGCTGGAGTTCAGTTCCGGTTAGGCTCAATACACTGATCTGCTGCACTTCATCTTTCCTCTGTTCTTTATTCTGCTATCCTTTCACATACCGGATCTTTCTTGCTACTTCTGCTCTGTTCTGCACTTATTCGCATATATCTTAATATATTCACACCCTTCACAACTAAATCCATCCCCTATATATATATCCGCACAAGTAATTTCATCACCTTTCTAGTCGGCATCCGGAACAGTCTAGTTTCTTACAAACTCTGTTCTGTCGGCTGAATCCTTGCTCACCAAGCAATGCGGATCAAGCATATACTTGTAGATATCATTAATCATGTCGGCCAAACATGATTCATGCCTTCACAACCTTTATCATCAACAGTAACACATCCGGAAAGTAGTCTGATACTATGTCAGTCAGTTCTTCCTCTGTTTTCACTGTCTCTCAGGAATCCGGTAGTCAACTATTCATATCTTTTTCCTTGTCCATCACCGGAGGCTAAATCCTTGGAATATACCACTCAAGGTAGTCCTCTTGACTTCCCCAAATCCGCACTGCACCAAGATACTTCCTCTGAGAGATCCAGACCAATCTGTCGGACCTTGCCACATGCTCTGTTCTTATTCACCGGACCACAACAATCTTTATTCTGACTTCTGGTAGGGACACACCATGACTTGCGGATATGTGGGATGACCTTTGTTGCCATCAATGACAACAACCATGAATCCATATAGTGTCTCTTGCCAACAATCTCGCCCTTTGGCATTGATGGCAACACTTAGTGAAAAATGACTAAGTGTTTACACTATGCTCCCCCTTGGCTGATGCTCTATCTTTATATACAATTTCTGGAACTCCCCCTTAGTTGGATTCCTCATTTTTCACTGCTCCTCACTCCCCCTTTGACATCAATGGCAAAGGGTAGGGTCTGCACACCAAAATTTTCAAAAATTTTCTATACATAGCCGCATATTTACATACTCACATATACTGAAGAATGTCTGCAAAGGATGTCTGCAATTGGATCATTTCTGTAGCCCAACTTTGCTTCATTCTATCCAAAATTGAAATGTGACCACTCAACAAAAATGCAAAAGCTTCTGCCCACTTGAGATCTGTCGGATCATTTGTTTGGGCGGTGGTCTGAGCATCACTGATGGCCTCATGCATAGTTTCCAACTTAGGGATTATAATCCTTCTAAGTTCTCCCATCCGGTTAGTGATATTCTTCCTTTCCTTCTCAAGATTCTTTATTTCATTCAAGACTGCAATAGTCTGATATTCTTGATTTATTAAGGAGGAAGAGAGAGGATCAAAACTTTGAGATAAACTTTGTAGCTTGTCCTGTTCCTCTTTTATTTTCTTATCAATTGCTGCTGTTGCCTTTGACCAGGATATACAAAATTTGTAAATGTCACCGCCATCCTTAAGAGCATTTTCTAAGCTCTTTATTCCAATACTCACAATTCTCCTATCTTTAGAGATTAATTCTAATACTTCTGAAAGTCTTTTATCCAAAAATTCCTTCCGGACCTTTTCTTCAGCAGATTTTTCTAGAGATTCAAAATGTGTACTAACACTACTGACTAAGGTTTTGAGATTACCGGAAGAGGAGGCTGTGGGATCCTTTTGAAAGGATGGCATGATCTTTTCTAGCACTCCAGATGCTACCTCCATAAGCTCACAGTCTTCCATGTGAGATTTCAGCAGCTTCTCTTTGACTTTCTCATTTGCAAATGAGGCTATTTTCATTGTTTGCACCAGTGACAAAGAGTCAAAATCTAATGGTCCTTTTAGTAGGTCCGGTTCATCAATTTATATAGTGGCTTTTGTCAGGAATTCTTGAACAGTTTGTGCAGTGTCTCTTGCCGGAGACAGATGTTTCTTCTCTTCTGCAGTTTTGTCCTTTTGAATCTTTTCTCCTTCCTTACTCTTACCACTTTCAGTCGTGGTTTTCTCTGTTGGGGTGCTGTCAACCTCTTTTTCTTTAGCTGCTGCTTCTTTCTCCTATAGTTTCTCTTCTTCTTGGGATCCGGAGACTGTAGGGGAAACCAGAGGAGAGATGTTTGTCTGTTCAGGGCCCACTTCTTCCGGAACAGATGATTCCAAATCCGGAGCTGTTTCTGCACCTAAGTCCTCTACAACAGGAAGATTGAACCTTTTGAAGGCCTTCCGGAGGATCTCTTCTGTCTCTTGGGCCACTTTGTCAGTCTCACCAAGCATGAGTTGATTCATCCTAGCTTTACTTCTGAACTCATCTTTGCAGTCTTTGAAGATTATGTTCATTGTCTTGGGATCAATTTGAGGATATAGCTGAATAGCTATCTGCTCTCGGATCTCAAGATCTTTTGCATGAGCATTATTCTTTCTTATTTCTAATTCCTTTTCTAGGCTTTTAGGAATAAGAGATATGATCTCAATGAAAGCCTTATTGTATATGTTCAGATATTTGACTGTGGCTTCCTGCAGAATCTTTTGGTCAGCCTCACTGTAGTCATCATAAAATTCAGTCATTGGTTGAAGGTTTCCATCCACCATGACCGACTTGATTACACTCTTTAGAGACAGAGTGGGCTTTTCAACAGATACCTCTGCCATTTCATCCTTGTCTTGGCCTATGGAGGGTTTACCGGATCCTTTCTTCTTCTGCTTCTTTATTTCTTTTACTCCCTCATCTGACTCTGTTTCCTCTTCATCCTTTTGGCTTTCATAAGCCCTTGTGGATTTTGTCTCGGATCTTTTACCGGATCCCTGGACTTCCAGTTTTGAACTTTTGGTTGTGGGAGGTGCAGATCTTTTTGATGATCTGGTCCGGGTGGGAGTTTCAACCAGAACACTTTCTTTACTTTTCTCTTCTTCCTCAGTCTTCCTCCTCTTTTCCCGGCTAGCATCAAGTGCCTCTTTTGAGATGCCTAGGCCTTGAGCAATATGCTCAACTTCTTTTCTTACCTTCCTCTTTATCTCCGGTTCCCTGAGTTCTACATGTATCTTTACACTCAGTTCCTCAAAGGTTCCAAACCTTTCTGCCTTTGGATCTTTGGGCTGACTTAGCATGTGTTGAACATGCAGCTCCACTATTTGTTCATCCACTTCATACCCCATGGGCATGATCCATACAGTTCTTGGTTCTACTGCCTCGATTAGACACTGATCTGTTTCTACCATGAAGCATACTGTGTCTTTGTACTTTTCAACAAGGGATTGGGGTATTCTTTCTCTTGCATGCATCATGCTTTGGAAGTTCTTGAAGTATCCCCATAGAGCTGTATTTCTTGCTTTAGCATCCCCAAGTCCATGCAAATAGTCTCTGATTTGGATGGCAACCGGTCTGTCATTCTGCCATATCCATCCACTGGATCTGGGAAGCTCATTCATGTAGTAAAAGAAGAGACAAAGGATCAGATTGCCATACTTGAAGGAGTTTTTCTTGTCCTTCTTGATCTTCTATAGATTTTCAAAGAGTTGGTTCACCAGAAGCTCACACAAGTCATAGTTTGCATTCTCCTTTAACATTTGATAAGCTGTGTAGATTGCAGTTCCCGGTACTGAATTTTCCCTACTGGAGTGATAGATTTTGTAACCAATTATCATAGCTGCAAATTTGACATCCAGTTCAGTGATGTCATCAACTGTCATAGCTCTCTTGTCAAACTTGGATCCGGTTGCATCACTAACTGTCTGATTTTTGATAGACTTGAGAACAGGTAATCCACCGGATGAGTGTAGACCAGTTACAGCCCTAATTGCATCCTTGGTGATCTTGAAGGGCTTGTTCAACCATAGGAAGTTGTCATGTACTCTGCTTAGTACATACCGGACCCATTCATCTTCTTCAAAACAGGGGAAATGAATGCACTGTGCAAAGTGTTTGTCCCGGATGGCTTTGTACTGAGGTTTGATCTCAAAGGAGTCATCTATCAATTGTTTGTGATAGATATCCATCAGTTTTGATTCTCCAAAGTCTTCAAGATTCGCATGGATGTAAACCCTAATATCTTCCGTATGCAATACACCATGAGGAACACTAGAGAAGGCTCCTAGTGGATCTACCTCCAATGATTTGTAAGGATGTTTCTTGAATGTGGGGCGAGGTCTATCAGAGATCTTAACTATATTTGGAGTAGCCATTCTTCAAAGATTTGCAGTGAGATAATGAAAACGGAGAATACCTTATGCGCCTTCGGTTAGCACGGAGTGGTTGGATTGATTTCTTTATGCAATGACTTCGGCAGGAGATCTTTAGTGTGCTTGAAGAGTCTTGTTGCAGAGCTCCACTTTTCGCTTCTTCTTGAGTGCAGAATGAGCAAATGATTTTTGAGAAATCCCTTATATTGCTCTGCAAACCCTAATATCTATTTGCAATAAATGCTTCACCTATATTATTCTGGTTTGTCTTGTCCAGATAGCTTAGAGTATCCCGGATCAGTCCTGATCTATGAACATCATGTGGATCTTTCAATCATGAATAAATCGAGACGACGCATTACAAGAACATCCCAAACACTCTGTCCAATCCGTAGAATAAGATAGTGCACTTCCGGATCTCTCCAGACCTTTTTGTAATCCTCTGTCATACCGGAGCATCTCCCGGAACAGGTCTTACTTGATTGATCACAGCTTCTTCATAACTCCATGCGGACCTCTAAAATCTTATCTGGATCATCTCAAGACTTATATCTTTAAACCCTTTACTCCACATCTTGTGCCACATCCGGCACCACTTGATTGGCTGGGGGAACAGGATTTTCTTTGAGTCTCCCCCTGAGCCAGAGCTCACTTTTTAATTTCTGGAAGAAATATCAGCACCAGAGTCTGGTGCGGATCCAACCTCTACATTCTCTGAACTTTTCTTCACCCAAATCTTGCTCATCTGATTCCTAACTTCATCCACATTCATCTTTTGTTTACCCTTGTCTTGATTCTGATTATACACCGGACCTCTTTTGTCCTGATTCTTACTTCTGCAGACTTTAGCATTATGACCGGACCTATTACAGATTTGGCAAATAACATTTATTTGCATATTTGACTGATATCCTCTTGATCTACATTGATTAGCCATATGACCTACTCTATTGCATGTAAAGCATCTACCTTTGAATGATTTGTTTACTTGCATATTTCTGCATTCATGGGATTTGTGTCCATACCTTTTGCAGTTGAAGCACTGTCCGGAGAAGGATGAATTAATCTGATTCATTCTCTTTCTGCACTGATTAGCTTTGTGACCAAAGTGGTTGCAGCTGTGGCAGTATCCATTGAAAGATGGATATCTTTGAGCATTGGGCTGTCTTACCGGAGGTCTTCTAGGCCTGCTCCTTGGATTTTCTGATCCAAAATTCTTTTGACTGGATCCGGAGCTTTCTCCTTTCTCATATCCCAAACCATACTTGTCATCTGTCCTCTTTTGACTTCCAAGAAGAACTTCAAGTTGAGCAGAACTTATCTTGAATTTCTCTTTATATTCATTTGCTGTTTGAAGGTCTCTTTTGAGAGAGGCAATTTGATCCTCAAGTTTTTCTTCATTATCTTTGGCATCTTCAAGATCAGATTCAAGATGTCTGATAATCCTGTCCATCTGGTGGCATTCTTCTAATTTTTCTTTAAGAGATTGTCTTAGATTGTCTTCAGCCTTTCTTTTTTCTTCAATCTCTTGAGTAAACTTTATAGTTCCTGATTCCATTTCATGTCTTAACATAATGACTTCTTTTGATAACTTTTCACATAACTTGGTTTGCTCAGTCAATTCTTCATTTGTATTGCTTTCATCACTTTGTCTTGCCAATTGTTGGAGCAGCTCCTTTCTCTTTTTCATAGAGAGACTTAATTTGTCTTTTAATTCTCTCATGAATTCATCAGCCTGTTTGAGTCTTTCCTTTAATTCATTGACTTCAGAATTTGACTGTTCAAGATCCTCAAGGGCAGTCTTGAGTTGCTCCCTTAAACCATATGCATCCATTTGAACTCCCAGATCTTCCTCAAGCTGTTAGGCTCTATTAGGAGGAACTTGGCTCTGATACCAATTGTTGATAACTAAGAGGGGGGGTGAATCAGTTATCCTAATTATTTCCCTTTTTGAACTTTCTTATTAATTAATGCAGCATTGAATCAAACACAAAAACATTACCATGAAATAAGAAACACATGACACAGTATTTTTGACGTGGAAACCCTATTAAGGGAGAAAACCACGGGGTGATTAACCCAAAAATTATTCTCTGTTAGAAGAATAGGAAATTACAAAATGGCACTTGCTAATTAGGGCTCACTGCCCGAGCACACTGCTCAGAAGAGGTCCACTGCCTACAAGAAGACACACTGTCTACAAAGTGATAAGAATCACAGTCTTGAACTGATTGGAAGCATCTGCATATGCTGGAGTTCAGTTCCGGTTAGGCTCAGTACACTGATCTGTTGCACTTCATCTTTCCTCTGTTCTTTATTCTGCTATCCTTTCACATACCGGATCTTTCTTGCTACTTCTACTCTGTTCTGCACTTATTCGCATATATCTTAATATATTCACACCCTTCACAACTAAATCCATCCCCTATATACATATCCGCACAAGTAATTTCATCACCTTTCTAGTCGGCATCTGGAACAGTCTAGTTTCTTACAAACTTTGTTCTGTCGGCTGAATCCTTGCTCACCAAGCAATGCGGATCAAGCATATACTTGTAGATATCATTAATCATGTCGGCCAAACATGATTCATGCCTTCACAACCTTTATCATCAACAGTAACACATCCGAAAAGTAGTCTGATACTATGTCAGTCAGTTCTTCCTCTGTTTTCACTGTCTCTCAGGAATCCGGTAGTCAACTATTCATATCTTTTTCCTTGTCCATCACCGGAGGCTAAATCCTTGGAATATACCACTCAAGGTAGTCCTCTTGACTTCCCCAAATCCGCACTGCACCAAGATACTTCCTCTGAGAGATCCAGACCAATCTGTCAGACCTTGCCACATGCTCTGTTCTTGTTCACCAGACCACAACAATCTTTATTCTGACTTCTGGTAGGGACACACCATGACTTGCGGATATGTGGGATGACCTTTGTTGCCATCAATGACAACAACCATGAATCCATATAGTGTCTCTTGCCAACAGAAGAGACAAAATCTGATGAAGAGATCAGGAAGATGAAGAATAAGAAGAAAGTATCTGGTAAAGACAAGGAGGTAGAGGCAAAAGATCTTGTTGAAAGGCCCACTCTGTCCTTAGATGATGTAGTTAAATCAGTTACTGTGGATGGGAACCTGCAACCAATAATAGAATTCTATGATGCATATAATGATGCAGATAGAAAGATCTTGGAGGAAGCCATAGTTAAGTACTTGAACATATACAATAAAGCATTTATTGAAATAATTTCTCTAATTCCTAAAAGTTTAGAAAAGGAACTTTAAATGAGAAAAGAAAATGCCAAGGCTAAGGACTTAGAGATTAGAGAATAGATAGCTATTCAGCTCTATCCTTCAATTACTCCGAAACAAATGGATATGATCTTCAAAGATTGCAAGGATGAGTTCCAGAGTAAGGCTAGAATGAATCAGCTCATGCTTGGAGAAACTGATAAAGTGGCAAAAGAAATAGAAGAAATCCTCTGGAATGCCTATAAAAGATTCAATATTCCTATTATAGAGGATTTATGTAATGATCCCTCAGGAATTGATAACAAAGAAGAATTTACTGAGATGGTAGCAGAAGAGGTAAAGGAGATAGGTGAAGAGAAAGATAAGGACATAGAATTCTCTACTCTAGAAGAGGAGATCCATGAACAAGAAAACATCTCTCCTCCAGTTTCCACTCCTGATTCCAGATCTAAAGAAGAAGAAAGAGTAGAAGAGAAGATCAGTCAAGAAGTAGAGGAGAAGGAAAAAGAAAATGACAATAATAAGGGTGTAGAAGGAGAGAAAACTCCAACAGAAAAGACCACAGATGATAGTGGTAAGGCTGCAAAAGGGGACCAAACCCTGTCACCAGCAAGAGACATAACAGAAGCAGTCGAGGAATTCTTAACCAAGGAGGTAATGGAATTTGATGAACCAGAACTTCTTCAAGGACCGTTCAATTTTGACTCCCTCTCCCTAGTTCAAACCATGAAGCTAGCATCCTTTACTTCAGCAAAGGCAAAAGAAAAACTTCTGAAGTCTCACATGGAAGACTGCAAGCTCATAGAAACTGCATCTAGTGTATTGGAGAAGATCATGCCATCTTTTCAAAAGGATCCATCAGTCTCTTCATCCGATAATCTCAAATCTCTCATAAATAGTGTTAGCACACATTTTGATTCCTTAGAGAAGTCAGCTGAAAATAAAGTCCGGAAGGAGTTTGTGGAAAAGAGATTCTCCAAAGTACAAGGACTAATAACCAATGATAGGAGAAATATGGATATAGGGATAAAGAGCATAGAAAATGCTCTTAAAAATGGTGGGGAAATGTATAAATTTTGTCTATCATGGTCCAAAGTAACAGTGGATATTGACAAGAAAGTGAAAGAATAGGAGGATAAACTAACAAGACTATCTCAGAATTTTGATCCTCTTACCACTCCCATAATAAATCAAGAATGTCAGACTATTGCAGTCTTGAATGAAATTAAGAAGCTTGAGAAGGAGAAGAAAAATAGAATAAGTAGGTTGAGTGAGTTTAGAGGGATAATTATCCCTAAGTTAGAGGCCATGCATGAAGCCTTAAATGATCTTCAAACCACAGCTCGGACAAGTGATCCGACAGATCTGAAGAGGGTAGAAGCTTTTGCATTCCTGTTGAGTGGTCACATCTCAATTTTGGACAGGATGAAGCTGAGCTGGGCAACAAAAGTTGTACAATTGAAGAATACTTTTGTAGATATACTAAAGTATATGTAAAGTATAACCAGATAATATAATTATGCGATAAATTGAGTTTTGAAAATTCTGGTCTATGGACCCCACCCTTTTCCATTGATGTCAAAGGGGGAGTGAGGAGCAGTGAAAAATGAAGAATCTAGCTAAGGGGGAGCTCTGGAAAATGTACATAAGAACAAAGCATTAGCCAAGGGGGAGTAAACTATGACACTTAGTCATTTTTCACTAAGTGTTGCCATCAATGCCAAATGAGGAGATTGTTGGCAAGAGACACATTGTAGCTTTATGAGTGTTGTCATTGATGGCAACAAAGTTCATCCCACCCATCTGCAGGACATGGTGTGTCTATACCGGAAATCAGATTGTAGAGTAACTTGGTCTAGTGACCAAGAATAGAGTATGTAGCAAGGTCTGACAATCAGGTCCAGATCTCTTAGAGGAAGTATCTATGTAAAGTGCAGACTTGGGGAAGTCAAGAGGAGTACCTTGATTGATAGATTCCAAGGATTGAGCCTTCGGTGATGAAAGAATGAAGAGATATAAGAACCTAAGTATTGGGTTCCTGTTTGGTAGAGTAAATAGAGGAAGAACTGACTGGCAGAGCATAAGACCTTGATTTAGATGAGATATTGATGGTGATCAAGCTTACTAAGGTATCATTCATAATTGGCCAACATGATTGATGACTTCAATGAGCATCTCTTTGATATGCATCACTTGATAAGCAAGGATTCAGCCAATAGACCAAGAGTTTGGGAAAATAATAAGTATTCTGGATGCCGACTAGAAAGTGGATGAAATCATTGGTGTAGATATATATACTAGATTTTTTTCAGTATGAGGTGTGGTGTGCGAAGAAAAGCAGAAGAGTAGTAAGGCAGGTCTGGTATGTGATAGGACAGCAGCACCAAAGAAGAGAAAGAATGAAGTGCAGTAGATCAATGTATTGAACCTAACCAGAACTGAACCTCAACATATGTGGATGCTTCTCATTAGTTCAATTATCTAGTTTCCTTGTATAAACTATTGTAGGTAGCGAGCCTCTTGTGAGCAGTGTGCTCAGGCAGTAAGCCCTAATTGGCAAGTGTCATTTTGTACTATCTTATTCTTCTAACAGAGAACACAATCTTGGGTTAATCACCCCGTGGTTTTTTCCCTTAACAAGGTTTTCCACGTCAAAATCATTGTGTCATGTGTATTGATGTTATTTCCATTTCATGGTTATGATTGTTTATATGATTTAATGCTACATTAATTGTTAAGAAAGATCAGAAAGTAGAAGTAATTAAGATAACTTATTCACCCCCCCTCTTAGTTATCAACATATGCAATGGCAACTCTTCTTTCTCCACCTCTTTTCATGGCTTTCTTTCTTTCTTTACCTTGCCCCTTATATCCTTCTTCTATTTCGGGGGCCATCCTACAGAAACATGCATCTTTTAACTTTCATTTTTCTTTATGCCTAGGGTTTTTACTATGTATTTCTAGTTTTACCATTTTACCCTAACTCTTTTGTTGTTTCTGCCTCTTACCTTTAAATTCATTAAACTCTACTTGACTAATTAATAGTTAACACAGTAATGGTCCAGGAGCACCAAGATGTCAAGATTTTACTTGATTTTAAAGGAGGTTGTTTTGTTTAAATAAGGTCTCTGAGACCATTTAAATGATGTATAAGGCTAATGCCATGTTAGTAACAGGACTTAGTCCAAATGTCTAAAAGAATCTAGTTTTCATGTAGTAGTCCTCAAGAGGACAGTCTTGTGGCAAAAAGACAGTCATAGGAGTCATTTGAATTTTCAATGTTTGTAGCCTATAAAGGCATGTCAAGGTGTGGAGGTGTGTTTAAAACCTTGTCCAAGTTAATCAAAAGTTACAAAGCATTGTTTAGACAAAAAAATAGTCATTACTGTCCTAGAAAACATAGTTTCTAAAAACAAAACAGTTTTATTGCTGCAGTTAACAAGAAAAGCACGATGGAGGGGCAGTTATCTGGAAGCCCAAACATTTTCAAGCATTGTTGAGGTTTGTTTTAAGCCAAGGAAGGTTTCCAATGTAAAGAACATTCAATAGATTGACAAGAAATAACAAAGGAATGTTGTTTTTCTGCTTTTTTCTATTTTTTTCTGATTTTCTTTACTGTTACCAGGCCATACCTGCACCTGTATGGACTCATCAGAGACTCTTAGCATATTGGATGGAAAGTAGACTAAGTTAACTTTGATTTGAGACATGTTTGGAGGCTTGACATTGAACTAGATGAAAGATATCACTAGTTTTCCATAAACTATTTTTTAGAAATTACTGTCTCCTTCACAAATTCACTATTTTTTTTGTGTTGTCCATACTTGTACGACCGAGTGGGAGTTGGTGCCTAGGATGTTTGTTTAGAGGGAAGAATTACCTATCATTTGTAACTTGTTTGGGCTCTTGACACCCTGGTATAACTCTGCATTACTCCTTTTTGTAAAAGTGGTTTGAAACCCTGAGTTAGGGTTCTTTTGAGGAGCCTAATGAATTTATACCCATTCCATTGATTTTTTTTTCTATTTTGGCTCAATGGAATGGGTAGTATACTAGGTAATATAATGACTTGTGAAGGTTGCAGGGGCAGGAGAGCAGTATAGGTGGAGTTTGCCTTGAAAATGGGCGACCAAGATCCTTGCATTTGTAAATGGAGAAGGGCAGCAGTCACTACAGAGAAGTCATAGGTAAGTTTGGTGAGCTATAGCTCTGTCAATGATGACAATAGGCATGTTAGGCATGTGACTTGCTTAACTAGATTGAGTTTGTGTTAAGAGGAGATCACCCCAAGATGATATTGTGACTGTCCTGCTCTTGGAGCTATGAGATTATGACTACCCATGAGGGGTATGATAGATGTTGCTGTCCTACAGGGTCTACACAATGGAAGTGATGAAATGTTAGTTGGAGTTAAGAGTCTTGGAAGGTGTGCCCTGAAGTCTCTCTCCTTGGAACATGAACATGTATATGTTTTGGTGTTTAAACCTTGTTTTGTTAGAAGCCTAATTTCTGTCAGGAAAATAGTGGAATAGTGAGAGTTATGGTCTTGGAGATTTGAAGTATTCCCCTACAGTGATAGGTTGTTTAACACTAGTTGAAGTGCTCTACATCAAGTAATTTGACAAATGCATATGTTTTAAACTAAAATTACTAAAATTAACACCATACTTTACCATTTGAAATTAAACAGTGTTTTGAGATAAATACCTATTTTTCATGACCGTTCAACTGTTGCTTTTGACTTACTTTTACCTTTTACCTTTACTCAACAACTGTAACTTTGTCATCTCACAAGCTCTGCTCAATTTTACTGTAATAGTGCTCCTTTTCTGCAATTTTTTACTCTTAGCAGTATATCCAAAAGAAAAGTAACCTTAATTTTACCCTAACCCTTGTTAAATTCTACTTTTCTTGAGTGTTAAACCTGCATTAATTACAACAATTAATGTGCTACCGTTTCGGCCTTTTATTATAGTGTTTACACTTTTCAAACTTTTTACCGTTACCTCACTTCTGCATACATTACTTTTCTTTATATTTCCCTTTGTATGTTTTCTTTTGTATCTTCTCGTTGTATCTTCAAACATACAATCACTTTATGCATACAATTGAACTAAGGTTCTTTTCCCTTTTTTACCCTTTTTTGTACTTCATTCTATATATCGCTGCTTGTATATCACGTTTGTATAAGCACATATACAATGAACTTGTACAAAGCATTTCATTCATTTTCTCTCTCCTGACACCTTTATTTTCTTTGTATATCGGATATGTATGTTGTAAACATACAAGCGTTAAAATATACATAGACTTTTCTATTTTTTAATTAATTTGTCATCCGACTTGTACTTCCATTTTGCATCCTTTAAATGTACATTTGCTTGTATATCACTAAATATACATTGTCATTATACAAGCAAAAAAAATATACATACATTGGGACCCACCTTTCCTCTTTTCTTTTTTGTATCACCAATACATATAATGTTTGTATCTAACTTTTGGACTTCAACCTCTTATAAATCTTACTCAACTTACCCTCAGGTCTGTGATGTACATAACTCAATGCATCTTTTGATATACAATTTGGACGTAATGCATTGTATCAATCATATTTCAATTTCCTTGAGTTCCAACTTGTATGTATAAAGCAATGTATGTTTCAGAACATACATACAAGAGCGGAAATATACAATAGTTTAACTTTATTTTATAACCATTTTGGTTCCGGCACTTGTATAAAGTGCAATGTATATTGAAATGTATGTCTCAAAAACATTACATACAAAACCCAAAATATACATCCATTATACCTTATTTCATGATTCTTTCGATTCCACTTTGTATGTAAACCGCAATGTATATAACCGAAACATACATATACAAAGTGCAAAAAATACAATGATTATATCAACTTAAATACTTTTTCGGTTCCACGCTATGTATGTAGATTTGCATATTTACTTTGTATGTCTTCCATTTGCCAAATATACAAACCAAAATATACATAGCAAACTTCAACATTTATTCATTTCAACCTTAACTCTATTCGGGCCCGACTTGTATATTAAGTTAAAACATTAGCAAGATGTCTACAAGTATAACAACATACATTTTATAAACTCGATGACTTCCCACTTTTGTGACTAACACAAAAGCATGATATACAAATGCATTTGTATATGAAATGACCTTGTATATACAAAAAGCTTTGTATATGCAACATACAAACCCTCTGATTGTACATTTACCAAAAATACTTATAACTTGTGAAATACTGTGAATTTTAAAATGGTTCAAAAAGCAATCTTTACTCATTTTTGACAAGAAATTCACCCATACTATGCACTGGTACTCAATGTTATTTTTTCTTATTTTTAACAAGGTTTATACTTTCAATTCATTTTCCCCTTTTACCACCAGGCAGACGCACACAAACAAGCAAAGCAAACCAACCATAGCAGGGGTCCTCATTTTGCGAAGAAGTAAAATGGGGCATGTTGTGAGCATCACAACAAAACCTTTACCCAAGTAGCTTGGATTGAAGCAATCATAATGCTTCTGGTGTTTGAAGCTCACAAAGATTTTAAGGTATATCAGATGGATGTGAAATCTACCTTCCTGAATGGTGAATTAGAAGAGGAAGCATACATTAAGCAACCAGAGGGATTCCAATTGTGAAATCAAGGTGATATGGTATGCAGGTTGAAGAAAGCATTATATGGACTCAAACAAGCTCCTAGAGCCTGGTATGCAAGGTTAGACAGGTATTTATTACAATTGGGATTTAGTAAAGGTACTGTAGATAGCAATCTATACTTAAAAATCAAAGATGATCAGATCTTGATTGTTGAGGTCTTTGTTGATGACATTATCTTTGGAGGAAATGAAGGTATGTTCATAAGGTTTGCCAGTGAGATGAAAAGTGAATTTGAAATGCCAATGTTTTGTGAAATGAATTTCTTTTTGAGCCTACAGATTAATTAATCAGATTAAGGAATCTTTGTATCTTAGTCTAAGTATGTGAAAGCGTTGTTGAAGATGTTTGGGATGGAAGACTCTAAAACAGTATATACTCCCATGGTGACTAGTTGCAAGTTGAGAAAAGTTGATGAATCACCTAAGGCTGATAAGAAAAATACAGGTCCATGATTGGAGGATTGCTTTATCTAACTCAAACCAGACCTGATATTATGCATGTAGTTTGTCTTGTTGCAAGGTTTCAATCTGATCCAAGAGAATCACATGTGATGGTAGTTAAGAGAATCCTAAGGTATTTGAAAGGTACTCTGGATTATGGCTTACGATATCCAAAGAACAATGATTTCACTCTTAGTGCTTATACAGATGCATATTGGGCTGAAGATGTTGATGATAGAAAGAGTACAAGTGGAAGTGCCTTCTTCTTGGGTAATAGATTGGTCTCATGGCTGAGCAAGAAACAAGTTCAATATCTTTGTCAACTGCAAAAGCAGAGTATATTGCAGAAGTCTATTGTTACACTCAAGTATTATGGATGAAGCAAACTTTGAAGGATATAAGAGTTGTGTATGAAGATCCAATTACAATATTTTATGACAATACAAGTACCATAAATAGTTCAAAGAATCTAGTGATGCACTCAAGAGCAAAGCACATATCAATAAGGTATCACATTTTGAGAGAGAAGGTGATAGAGAATGAAGTAAAGATGGAATATGTGTCCACAAAGGATTAGATTGCATACATTTTCACTAAGCCTTTTCCTAGAGATACCTTTGAGTATCTCAGAGAAAAGTTATGGGTCATTACCCCTCCTGTCTTGAAGTAAGATGCATAGGAATGTATCAATCTAGTGGAGCTCAAAGTGACATTCCTTGATCTGGATTGATGTTCTGAAGGCTACTTCTTAGGGGGAGTAGCTAAGTGTTTCTAGTAAAGTAAATGGATATGAGCAGCAATGTACAAGTATGTGTTGTTTACCATTGATGTCAAAGGGGGAGAGAAATCATGTGAAAAACTTAGGGAGAGAAAGAATACAAATGTGTAAAGAGAAAGGGGCTGGAGAATCTTGTCTTGGTGGTCTTTTCAGTTTTTCACATCATATGTCGCCATCAATGACAAAGGGGGAGATTGTTGCAAGTATGTACCTAATCAGTGTTGTCATTCATGTCAACCATACTCTTACTTTGTTGAGGATATTGAGAAAATTAGCCCCTCCGCTGATAATAATGTGTTGCAGTAGAAACAATGCATTACATACAGAAGATCAGTCCAGAAGAATGCTCCACATTTCCTGTAGAATAAATATCTTTGCCTATAGATTGGAAGTTATTTAGAAGCTTGTCTAAAGATGTTATAATCTGATTTGAGCCTCCAGTATGAAGAATTGAGTGAGATATGTTCATCAAAGTGAAAACAACCTTTTCTATGTGTTTGGTGGTGATAGGGAGAAAGTGTTTTGCTCTGCATTCCTCTGCATTGAAATAGTTTGGTCTGTGGTTCTAGAAGTAAGTCTATGATGAAGTTAAGTGCCTTGAACTGCAATAGTTCATGATTTGGTGGCCCGCAAGCTATCTTTTACTTATGGTAGTGGTTGACAATGTTGTTCTTATGCTCTAGTTTGGAGAATCTTGTTGATAGAGATGTTAGAGATTGTGCGATTGTTCCTAGTGATTATAATGTGCTTGTTGATGTCTCCTGATCATGCTCCTACATTCATATTGGTCTGCAAGGTGTAATTCAAATCATGCATGAAGTGTGTTCTTGAGAATACTTGTGGTAACAGGTGATAAATTTCCACACCATTTCAAAATTTCTTGTAGCTAGGAGTTTGTGGGATGAAGAGATTGCAACATTTCAAAAAGAGGACCCAGTTCCACAATGCCACTATGTCTCTAAGATAAGGCACAAGTCATAGCTTCAAAACTTCAAACCTCAATGTAGAAAGGAATGCAAATAGTGCTCAGCCATTAAGCAAAGATATGGACATCTATAAGCATACTAGCCTATTATCAAGGCATTTCAATCTATGGTGCTCAATGGCAATGATGATGCAGGTTTTTGAAACTAAGTTGCATATAAGGAGACTTAAGACAGTCCATTTCTAAGAGGCCATAACTCAAAGGAGCATTCTTCCATTCAAGGAGCTCGACTCATTCTAAGGTGTGAATGTAGCAAGGCATTCTTAGAAGCCACAAACATGAAGCATCAGCGAGCTAGTCACAATATAAAGATACGATCATTTGCCATCAAAAGGGAGCATGTTGCCTAAAGGATTAAACTGCATTCTCTTTAAGACATTTTCAAATTTCTAAATTTGTGGTGCTACCTACAAAGTAATCAGGTGTAACATTATCATGTGAAAGTCTTAGTGCTATAGAAGACTCGGCCTTCAAAGCTCAAACTGATAGAAAAGGATTGTGTATCTATTTCAGAAGCTAAGGTGTCACTATCAGAAGGCATCATCATATGTTTTAAAGCACAATAAAGATGCAAAGAGCCACCTCAGGTCAAGTACATTAAATAGTTGTGCCAAAGTCTTTAGACGCAATTTTAATGATATTTGTAGTTGAGGTTCAGTATCAAGGCACAATTAATATAAAAGGATTAGTGTGTGAAGGATCAGCCTACTCTAAGAGCTTCAATAGCAAATGCATGGCATGTCATTTATAAATAGAAGGGATACCAAAGACATGGCATGGCCATTTCAATATAAGACATAATCATAGATTTTAAAGAGGCTCAACTTGCACATTGAAGCCACCATCTAGAAGTAAGGGACTAGCACAAAGGAGTGAAAACTCAATATTATAGAATGGCAAATTTTATAAAATGGATGGGCAGTTGATTATATTTATGCGGCCTCCTAAGTCTATGCACAACCATTTATATACCGTTGCCAATCAAAAGCAAGCCATTTAATTGAAGCTCGGTGTATGCAAAAGAACCTCACCACAACTAATAAGAGATAGGTGCTCAGTTCATAAAAGAGCAAAGTCAAGTTAAGGGATCATCCTTTATCAAGTACTGCCATCTAAATGTGGCATTCACCATCATCCTTTATAAAGCACAAACTCCACTCTCTAAAAAATGCAAGGCACGAACTGTTAGATTTCGGGTAGACAACTGAGACGGGGGGTGAATCAGTTGTCCACAACTTTCTTCCAATTAAATACTTAAATCCACTTTGTAATTCAACAACATAATAATAAATTAATCATGGAAACATAATGCATTAAATCAAGAGCTGAAACATATTAACACACAAGACACCAAGATTTTGATGTGGAAAACCTAGTTAAGGGAAAAACCATGAGGTGATTAACCCAAGATTGTATTCTCTGTTAGAAGAATAGAAAGAACAAAATGGCACATACCAATTAGGGCTCACTACCTGAGCACGCTGCTCACAAGAGGATCACTACCTATAGGAGACACACTGTCTACAAAATAATAAGTGTTACATACTTGAAATGGAGAATAGCATCTTCACCATGCTTGAGTTAGTTCCATTTAAGCTCAATACTTTTGCTCTGCCTTCCGCTCTACTCCTCTCATCTCCACAAGACACACTTTGAAATGACTTTACAACTCCTTATTTATACAAGACATCAACTTAGGAATTATCATCCAAGTCAGCATACATAACAGAGCAAGTACAGAAATACAACATGACTTATTAGAAAAAGACCTCATGTGAATCAACACACCGTCAGCTACACAAATCTAAGACTTCAATCTTTCTTTGGGAACACGCCAATCTTCACAGGACACCCTCCAGATCATCCGCAGGATGTGTAACTCATTTGGTCAGCCAAACTTAAGAAGAACATCATCATCTGGAAGTAAATATTTAATTATGAGTTCAATCTTCAATGCGGACCATCAACACAAACTAGACACAATCAAAAGACCTCCACAAGCTCGCTTGAATCACCAAGAACATCCACACTACTATTGTCTACTAAAATCATTCTCTCCTTCATCCAGAACCTCAAGAACACAGTCTGTCATCACTGTCATATTGGAATAGATGCTTGAGGATCTTCAGATCATGAACCAATTGAGTTGTCACTTCACATGGACTTCCTAAACACTCCACCAAATCCATAGAATAGGATATTTTATTTCCAGATCTCACCAAACCTATTTGTATCACTCTGTCACCTCTGAACACCTGCCAGAATTGGTTTTACTTGAGTGGCCATAATTTCTTCAGATCTTCATGCGGACCTTTGAAATCTTTACTGGATCATCTTAAGACACATATCTACAAACCCTTTGAAGCGCATCCTTAGATTTTTATATTAATTGGGATCTGTACCTTACTGTCTTCATTGTTCTTCACTGTTCCTGATTAGGACTAATTTTGTCAATATCCTCAACACACAGTTCATCTAATCCTTATCATTAATGCAACAAAAGTATGTTGACATCAATGAAAACACCGGTTAGGCCCATACTTGCAACAATCTCCCTCTTTGTCATTGATGGCAACATATGATGTGAAAAACTATTTTGACCATTGAAACAAGAGCTTCTCCTTACTGTCACAAGTCCCCGTATCAGTAACAACCATTTACATGTCTTCTCTTTCTTCCTACTCCCCCTTTGATCAGCAACTACTTGTTTTTCACATATCTTCTCTCCCCCTTTGACATCAATGGAAAAGGGCACATACTTGCATTACTTCATAATCATGCCAACTGCTCCCCCTGAATAGCAGCTTCCCATCATCAATCTGGACCACAAGATATGACTATGAGATCCACTGGACTGATGCACATCGGTGCACTTTAATTTAGAACCAGAGGGGTAATAACCCCTAACTTTTCCCTGAGATACTCAAAAGAGTCCTTAGGTAGAGGTTTAGTAAAAATATCTGCAATCTGATCCTTGGAAGGCACAAACTCCAATTTGACTTCATTCTTGTTCACTTTCTCTCTCAAAAAGTGAAACTTGATGGATATATGTTTAGTCTTTGAATGCAACACCAGATTCTTTGATATGTTTATTACACTTGAATTATCATAGAAGATTGTGATAGGTTCCTCATACTCCACCCTGATGTCTCTTAGCATTTGCTTCATCCACAATACTTGAGTGCAACTACCTGTTGCTGCAATATATTCTTCTTCTACAGTGGATAGAGGTATTGCCTCTTATTTCTTGCTTAGCCAAGAAACCAATCTCTTCCCAAAAAAGAATGCTCCACCACTGGTACTCTTCCGGTCATCCACATCTCCTGCCCAATCCACATCGGTATATGCATGAAGAGAGAAATTATGATCTCTAGGATACCACAACACATACTCAATTGTCCCTTTCAAATATCTAAAAATTCTTTTGATTGCCATGACATGAGATTCTCTAGGATCAGATTGGAATCTAGCAACAAGACCAACAGTGTTCATAATGTTAGGTCTAGTTTGAGTGAGATATAATAATCCTCCAATCATTGACCTATACATTTTCTGATCAACCTTAGGAGAGTCATCATCTTTGTTCAATTTGCATCCAGTTGCCATGGGAGTATTCATTGGTTTTGAGTCTTCCATCCCAAATTTCTTCAACAATTCTTTCACATATTTGGTCTGAGAAATGAAGATTCCTTTCTTTGTTTGAGTGATTTGCAGACCCAAGAAGAAATTCATTTCCCTAAACATGGATATCTCAAATTCACTTTTCATTTGATCTGTAAAGGTTTTGCACATACTATCTCTTCCTCCAAAAATGATATCATCAACAAACACTTCAACAATCAAGATATTTTCATGATCAATTTTGAAATACAAATTACTGTCAGCAGTACCTTTGTTGAAACCAATCTTCAAAAGGTACTTATCTAATCTCTCATACCAGGCTCTTGGGGCTTGCTTGAGTCCATACAATGCTTTCTTCAATTTGCAGACCATATCACCATGATCAGATAATTGAAATCCATCTAGTTGCTCAATGTATACTTCTTCTTCCAAGTCACCATTTAGGAAGGTAGATTTGACATCCATCTGATATACTTTGAAATCCTTAAAGGCAGCAAAAGCAAGAAATAATCTGACTACTTCAATTCTTTCCACCGGAACAAAAGTTTCTTCAAAATCAAGTACTTCTACTTGGGAGTAACCCTTGCAGACCAATCTACCTTTGTTTCTGACTACTTCACCATCTTCATTCAGTTTGTTCCAGAAGACCCATTTGGTTCCAATCACATTATTGTTTTTAGGTCTGGGAACAAGATCCCAATTGTGATTTTTCTCAATTTGCATCAGCTCTTCTTCCATTACTTTAGTCTAGTTTTCATCATTGCAAGCTTCATTTACTGTCTTAGGTTCAACCTTTGAAATCAAACAATACTCTTCTAAATCTTGAGAAATCCTTCTTATTGTTTGAACACCTTTGCTTTTATCACCTATGATCTAGTCTTCAAAGTGATTTAGTTTTACATACCTGGGAACTTTGGGAGTTTCTTGCACTTCTGATTCTTGAATAGGTTCATTCAAACTTATCTCTTCTTCCTGATTTATCAGATTAGTCTAAATCTGAGTTTCAGAGGGAGCTTGGACTTCTTGAACAAAAACATCATTTTGATCATCTTCATCATATTCATAAAACCTTGAGGGTTTTTCAATACCTTCATCAACCTTCACCTTTGTACTTTCAACAATCTTCCTTAATCTCTTGTTATAACACCGGTATGCTTTTCTTTGAGTAGAATGACCCAAGGAAATTCCTTCATCACTTCTAGCATCAAATTTTCCTAGATCTTCATCTCTTTTGATGTAACATTTGCTGCCAAAGACTTTGAAATATCTCATAGTGGGAGTGATGCCAAACCAAAGTTTATAAGGAGTCTTACCAGTATTGCTTCTGATTTGTACTCGATTGAGGGTGTAGACTGCAGTGCTTACAACTCCTCTCAAATAGATCTGAGGAACATTTGCTTCCATCATCATGGTTCTGGATGCTTCCTGGATGGTCCAGTTTTTTCTCTCCACTACTCCATTCTATTGTGGAGTCCTAGGAGTAGACAACTGTCTTTTTATTCCATGTTTCTCATAGAATTCTATGAACTCACCAGATGTGAATTCTCCACCTCTATCAGACCTCAAACATTTTAACTTTAATCCGGTTTCATTCTCTACCATAGCCTTGAATATTTTGAATTTCTCAAGAGCTTCTAATTTCTCTTTCAGAATAGTCACCCACATCATCCAGAATGGTAATCAATTAATAACATGAAGTATCTATCACCTTGCACACTTCTAATTCTTGCCGAACCACATAGATCAGTATGAACTAAGTCCAATAATCCGATAGAAGATTGTTCCTTGATTTTAAATGAGACTCTACTTTGTTTACCCAACTGACATTCCTTGCACAAACTATTGGTAGGTTTTACCAATCTTGGAAGATCTCTTACATCCTGAGTGTTGCTTATCTTGATGATATTATCAAAATTGACATGACACATTCTCCTATACCACAACCAACTCTGATCAATTTGAACAAATAAGCAACTTTTACCAGTACCATCCAAGTGGAAGATGTTACCTTTAGTTTGAGTACCAGATGCAATCTCTATTTCGAAACTTTCAAAGATCTTGCATTTTCCATTTTTGAATATGAGATCATAGCCTTTGTCCACAAACTGTCCAACACTGAGAAGATTGTTCTTTAGCCCTTGAACATATAGTACATTACTAGTTTTGTTCTTTCTATCAAAAGAAATAGTTCCTCTACCCTTGATTCTGCTAGTAGAATTATCACTGAATTTTACCACTCCTCCTTCATACCTTTCTAAATCTATGAATTTACTTTCGTCACCTGTCATATGGTGAGAGCATCCACTGTCAATGACCCAATCATCCTTTTCCTCAACTTGAGCAACCAGAGCTCTTTATACAATTTTATGATTGATAGATTCAGAGGGCATTGGATCTTCTTCCTTGATGGCAATAAACACCCAGTCACTTTTGGATTTGTTTCCTGTCTCTGATTCATCATCTATTACTCCTTCATTATCATCATCTTCATGAACATAGTAACAATTCTTCTTGAACGTTGATCTGTTAGGATTTAGCCTTGAAAATCTTTTCAGACACCTTGTGGCAAAATGACCAATATTATTGCAGTTAAAACATTTAAAAGGCAATTTCCCTTCATACTTACCAGATCCTCTTGGCAGCCTTTTTGCAATAAGGGTATCAAGTTGAGTAGCTTCTGCTTCATCTTCTTCCAAGTCTTTTCTTACTTTCTCATACCATGATAGTTTCTTTGAGGAGTTCTCACCTGGATCAAACTTTTGTTTTCCTTTAACAGAGGCACTAGCTTTGAATGTAGATTTAGTCTTGGGGGGCATCTCCAAACTCAGTCAATTCAAATGCAACCAATTTACCAACCAATTGATCTCTTGTAATACTTGAAATAGATCTGAATTCTTCAATAGCAGCAACCTTATACTTGTAAGAATTAGGAAGGGATCTGAGAACTTTACCAAAAATCTCATCTTCATACAAGACTCCACCAACACATCTAATGCCACAAACAAGCTCATTTACTCTTGGCATAAATGTAGTGATATTTTCATCTTCTCTAATCTTCAGATTTTTGAATTTTCCTTTCAGATTTTGTAGCTTGGCACATTTGACATACTTGTCTCCTTCATGCAGAAGTTCCAGTTTTTCCCAAATCTCAAAAGCAGTTTGTAGGTCAACAACATTTGTCATCTCTGAATCAGATAAGGCACTTAGAAGAGCTTCTTTAGTCCGTAGATTATTTTTAGCATCTGTGATTTCATCTACGGATTTTGGACTGGTCCAATGTTGTATTCCCATACATTGCAAGTGACATTGCATGTGACTTTTCCAAAGAGTAAAATTGGTTCCATCAAACTTTGGACTATCGTTCTTGTAGGATGACATCCTAGATCTCCTCAAGTAGTTAAGCTCTTTTAGTGGAACTTAGCTTTGATACCAATTGTTAGATTTCAGGTAGACAACTGAGAGGGGGGGTGAATCAATTGTCCAAAACTTTCTTCCAATTAAACACTTAAATCCACTTTGTAATTCAACAGCATAATAATAAATTAATCATGGGAACATAATGCATTAAATCAAGAGCTGAAACACATTAACACACAAGACACCAAGATTTTGATGTGGAAAACCCAGTTAAGGGAAAAACCACAGGGTGATTAACCAAAGATATTATTCTCTGTTAGAAGAATAGAAAGAACAAAATGGCACATGCCAATTAGGGCTTACTACCCGAGCACACTACTCACAAGAGGCTCACTTCCTATAGGAGACACACTGTCTACAAGATAATAAGTGTTACATACTTGAACTAGAGAATAGCATCTTCACCATGCTTGAGTTAGTTCCATTTAAGCTCAATACTTCTGCTCTACCTTTTTCTCTACTCCTATCTACCACACTCTCATATCCACAAGACATACTTTGAAATGACTTTACAACTCCTTATTTATACAAGACATCGGCTTAAGAATTATCATCCAAGTCAGCATACATAACAGAGCATGTACATAAATACAACATGACTTATTACAAAAAGACATCACGCAGATCAACACAGTATCAGTTACATAGATCTGAGACTTCAATATTTCTTTGGGAACATGCTATTCTTCACAGGACACCTTCCAGATCATCCGTAGGATGTGTAACTCATCCGGTCGGCTAGACTTAAGAAGAACATCATCATCCAGAAGTAAATCTTTAATTATGAGATCAATCTTCAATGTGGACCATCAACATGAACTGGACACAATTAAAAGACCTCCACAAGCTTGCCTGAATCACCAAGAACATCCACACTACTACTATCTACAGAAATCATTCTCTCCTTCATCTGGAACCTCAAGAACACAGTCTGTCATCACTGTCATATTGGAATAGATGCCTACGGATCTTCAGATCATGAACCAATTGAGTTGCCACTTCACATGGACTTCCCAAACACTCCACCAAATCCACAGAATAGGATATTTTATTTTTGGATCTCACTGGACCTATCTGTATCACTCTGTCACCTCTGAACACCTGCCAGAACCGGTTTTACTTGAGTGGCCATAATTTCTTTAGATCTTCATGCGGACCTCTGAAATCTTTATTGGATCATCTCAAGACACATATCTACAAACCCTTTGAAGCACATCCTTTGATTTTTATCTTAACTAGGATCTTTACCTCACTATCTTCACTGTTCTTCACTGTTCCTGATTAGGACTAATTTTCTCAATATCCTCAACACACAGTTCATCTAATCCTTATCATTAATGCAAAAGAAGTATGTTGACATCAATGACAACACCGGTTAGGCCCATACTTGCAACACAAACACCATAGAAGTTTCAACGCAGCCACTAAAGGTGGACTAAGCCATAATAAAATCAAGGCATAGTTCTAATAATGGCAAAGCATAATGCTCCTATGCATGCAGCCATTAATATGATGATGCAGCCAAAACATGAAGTTCAAACAAGAGGAATGGTACTTAGTAACGGAAAGGAACATTGCCTAATATATAGTGCAACCACAACAAAGAACTAGGGCATAAAGGAAATAAATGGCGCACATATCTTTGTAAATGAATGCCACCAAATATAGGTGCATCTTACATCTAGTATGGCACTCAGCTCTTCATAGTATAACAAAGGTGCATCTTTAAAAACAAGTTACGGCTAGGAAAATGGTGCAGACCTTTGAATTGATGGCACCACCTAAAGCCAGAGCCACAAAATTCAAAGACTTAGCCTATGCTTATCTTTCAAGGTGTAGAGCCAAGTAAAGTAGATGCTCAAACTCTAAATGGATATAGGCTCAGGTCAAAATGGATATGAAGGCTCATGATAATCAAGAAATTCAAGCCAACATTCATAAGGTATGATGTATAAGGACTATTAATAGAATAAAGGGCACGAACCATAATCGAAATGCAACACTTCAAGAGATTCACTAATTGAAAGGCAAAATGTAGCCATGAGAATATGAAACGATCTTAGGTTCAACAAAGTGCTGACATGAAAGATGAAATATAGCTTGAATTCAAATGATAGTTCATCCATACGAGTGGCTTGATCAAGAAACAAGTTACTGCCTACATGATTTGAGACACATACAAATGATGGCACATCCTTGAGAAAGGCAAGGCATTACCAAAGAAGATAGTAAGCATTATGTTCATATGGAGATAGTGCACATCAAAGTGCCACCATGAGGAGTAGTATCACATGCATTGAAATGGTGTAGCACATAAACTAAAGATGCACAAACCCTAGTTTTTATGCAGCCTTAGAGACTTAGCTACCATTGGATATGGAAGCAAATTAATGGTTCTGACTACAAAGGCAAATGATACATCAGAGGAAGCCACTTGTCACTCTTGTGGGAGTTTGAGGGAAAAGAAAGGAAGTTTCATTTCAAACTAGCACCAGGCCACCACGTGGAGGCAGTCAAAGGCATGAATAGTCTTTCATTTTGTTTTTTTTATAAAACTCAATAAATACAAAGGATCACGTCAACTGTGAAACATAAGCTGAGTCATATTTTATTAAATATTGTTCCATATGGTGGGACACTCTCCAAGCAGGGTAGAAGCTCTATTTAATATTAAATATGGGTCTTATGTGATTTAAAGACTCACGGGAGTCATAAGGGAGCTGGATATTATTAAAATAATATTAAGTCTTATCTCCTGGTGGGTCCCATTGTAAGAAAAGAAAAGCTTTATTATTTTATTAAAAATGTATGCCTCATGTGAAGAAAAGATACAACAAGAGAAATAAAGCAATGCTTTATTAATAAAAAGTGACTCTCATTTGACTTTGTCATGAGAGATAAAGTAAATGCAGGCTTAATTTTATTCACGCAGCCTCTCATTTTCACTGCATAGAAAAGAGATGGGCGGGAGATTTTTCTTCACACCACTAGCCAAGAATGGAGGTGGTTGCATTTTTTAGTGATGGAAGACTCAAATCAGCTAGTTTAGTTACCAAATATAGTTATTCAAGCTAGATTTTGGGGTAGATTTTATGGGATTTTCAGCTAAAGAGATTTTTTGAGCAGTCGAAGATATTTTACTTTGGCTTTCTAGGTTATAAATACATAGATCTAGGTTAGACAAAGGAGGAGTTCTACGATTCTACATATAGTTCCATGGATTAGAGATTTTGAGCAGCAAATAGAGAGATATTTTTGCCTTACCAGAAGCTCAAATGAGAGTTATAGCATTTTATTTTGTGCAGCAATCTTGCATTTGTATTTTGTTTCCCAACCAGATAACAAAAGAAGTAATGTTTTGTGTAGATCTAAATGTATCTCTTTTTCTTGCTTCATTCTTTCTGTTTCTTAGCCTCTGATGAATCTGGGTTATAGACTAGGTTATTGATCATGCATTTATGCTCTTTGGTTTTCTAGTTAATCTTTCAAGGTTTAATCTCTATGTTGATTCAAGTTAACTTGTAAATATAGCGCATCACCTTCAAGAGTTAGGTTTTCTTTTATTGTATATGTAATCTTATTTCTTCTTACCTTTCCCAAAACCCCATTGAAAAAGGAAGAGGCAACTTCCCTAAAATCTAGAGGTTGCTTCAAGAGTCATCCCACATTCCTGAAGCTTAGCATGTTGGTGGTGAAACCTGTGAAAATTTTATACATCAATAGTTTTTGGCATGCCTGGTGGGACTGGAATCAAAGACTTGGGTCTTTATTTTCATTGAATCTTTGCCCTGTATTTTGTATTTTTGGTGGAAAATCACAAAATTATCTACTCATAGGAGCATGAATCTTCCATCTAGCGACTATATTAGTGAATTTTTCTAAGATCTTTTTTTCTGCAGATCATGGTAGCCCTATGTATCTATGTGCATTTGAATATTCAAGCAAGGGATCTGCCTTCTATGACTTGGGATTCAATTACTCTTGTTCTTCAGTAGAAGGGTCATGTTCCTGACACAACATGGAAGGTACTACCTCATTTTCTTAGGGATGGATCTATTTGTCCTACTGATCACATTCAAGATGTAGCCAATTTGTGCAGCATTCACAATGTCATAATCGAGAATCATGCCCTCTTATTGTTGGCATCTTCACTCAAAGGTAGAGCAAAAGAATGGTATAGAAGTTTGTAGCTCTGTTCAATCAATGGATGGGATCAACTAGGAGGACTCATCTACAATTAGTTCAAAGAAATGACAGATGTTAGCTCACTTACCTAGAATCTCATTACCATCAAGAGGCATCCTATGGAGCCCATACATGATTTCAATTCAAGATTTGACAAGGTATGGAAGAAATTCTCTATTGATATTAGGCCATCTCTAGTTTTTGTATTCTTGTATTATTTAAAGGCTTTAGACCCTGAAATATCTGTCACGATGCAAGCCTTAGGAGGTGAAACTCTGCCCAGTCATATGATCTCGTCATTAAGGCTAAAAACAACTTCATAGAGGCTGGTAAATTGCTTACTTTGCCCCTAAAACCATTAATGCATCATGCAAATATCTCATCTTAAGCTCTTTCTTGTAGCCAAATGCATATAGATTTTAATCCACCCACACTCCCTACTGATTTGTCAAATCATGAGTTGATGAGTGTAGTAAAAGAACTTATAAAAACCCTCTCCCATGAGATCAATGAGCTACAAGATCAAGCCTTATATCAAGCTGATCCAAATGCCATGCCTCAAGATCTTTATGAACAACAATACCAATGTGGTCAATTTATAGAAGAAATTCTCACTTAGGCAAAAAAGAAACCTAATAATCTTCAGAATTATGCATTACAAGGCCCTGTAGCTACAAGTCGGTCCTTAAAAGTCATAGATCAGGTTCTTTGCCACTTTGATGTTCAAGAAAATTTGAGTCTCAAGGATCAAAGTACAAGAAGAGAGGTGGCCCCTATCTATTCAGGGTGTCCTTCTAGTTATCAGTATCATGCACCTATGGCAACATATAACTCAGAGATTCTATCGAGTCATGAAGAAGATTTAGATGGTGATGATGAAGTGTAACTTCTAGAAGCTAAAAAGTACTAGGTCAAGAGTGATGCCACATCTATACCTCATCTTGAGGAAGAAGTTGCAAAGGAAATTGTAGAGTCTACAAAGAATGAGTGTCTTTATTTCTGTGATGAGTTTTAACATCTTGAAATAATAGGCATGGAGATATCTAAGCAGCATGAAGAGTACAATGAGGACTTATTCTCAATTTTGCAATAAGGGTATTAGATTCTAGATGCAGAAGATTCTACCATTCAGCAAGTGCATGGTTCATTTGCAAATCCTATTGAAGGCAAACACGGAGAAAATTTTGAGATAGAGAAAGATACAAGAACAGATATGTTTTCTATTTTAAAAAATGGATTTTTTTCTTCTTGATGAAGATTTACAGCTTCATGATGATGAGGTCCAAAGAGACATTTGTAAAAGTAAAGAGTTACATAGAGAGTTGCCACATCATAAGACATTCTTCTTACAATAAGGAATACCAATCAGATTGAAGGTTGTTATGGGTAGCTTTGTCACCTACATATCTGATTTTGATGCTATCTTGAGTCATAATGTTGTGGAAGAGCATAAAAAAGATGTCACTATTGAAGTTCTATTAACATAAGCTTTCAAATGCAAGTAGAGAAATAAGATGCAATGCTTGATTTTCCCTGCCTACCCTCCGCTAAGGCAAGAATGACATACAAATCAGCCTAACTGGTATTTTTGTGCAAAGGATGAGCCTCTAGAATGCAAGAAGACAAAAAGGTACAAATTCCTAATATTTTTCATGCATTTTATTTGGTCAATTCTTAGTTTGATGTGGATTCACTGGAGCAACATTATCAGACATGACAGTTACTTTGTTGTCCTGATTAATGGACATATCCCTACATATTTCAGTTGTCAATAAATTAGTTTCAGAGGTTCAGTAATAAGTTGTAGCTGCAACATTAGATAGATTTCAGATTTCAATTAGTTTGATTTCATTAAGTCTCAGTTGCTGTTATAAGATAAAGATCAGCTCTATGATTCAATCATGTATCAGAATTAATGGTCAATTTTAGTGGTCTATTAGTTGTAAAGTGTGTTTAAGTCAGCAGTGCTTACATTTCAGCTTCAGTAATGTTTATGAGTAGTTATGTATCAATCTGGTTGCATAGATATTGGGTACCAATCTGTTTCTAGTTGAATGAATGTCTCAGTCTTGGCTTTATTGACTCTATGCCCTTGATAAGGCTTAGTGCGAAACTAGAGATTCTGGAGTTTTTAGTGAGCAGGCTCACTTTCCCAGCTAGTCACCAAGAACTGGTGATACATTTTCACACCATTTCAAAATTTCCTATAGCTAGGAATCTATGGGATGAAGAGGTTGCAGCATTTCAAAAAGAGGACTCGGTTCCACAATGCCACTATGTCTCTAAGATAAAGCACAAGTCACAGCTTCAAAAAATCAAACCTCAATGTAGAAAGGAATGCAAATAATGCTCAAGCAAAGATACGGGCCTCTATAAGAATACTAGCCTATTATCAAGGCATTTCAATAAATGGCGCTCAATGACAATGATGATGTAGGTTTTTGAAACTAAGATGCATATAAGGAGACTTTAGACAATCCATTGCTAAGAGGCCATAGCTCAAAGGAGCATTCTAGTCTTATCCATTCAAGGAGCTCAACTCATTCTAAGGTGTCAATGCAACAAGGGATTCTCAAAAGCCACAAACATGAAGCATCAGCGACCCAGTCACAATATAAAGATATGATCATTTACCATCAAAAGGGAGCACATTTCCTGAAAGATGAAACTCCATTCTCTTCAAGACATTTTCAAAATTTTGAATTTGTGGTACTGGCTACAAAGTAATCAGGTGTAACACTGTCATGTGAAAGTCTTAGTGCTATAGAAGACTCAGCCTTCAAAGGTCAACCTGATAGCAAAGGATGGTGTATCTATTTTAGAAGATAAGGCATCACTATTAGAAGGCATCATCATAAGTGTTATAGCACAATAAAGCTGCAAAGAGCCACCTCAGGGTCAAATACATTAAATAGTTGTGCCAAAGTGTTTAGATGCAATTTCAATGATATTAGCAGTTGAGGTTCAATACCATGGCGCAGTTGAGATCAAAGGATTAGTGTGTGAAGGATTGGTCTACTACATGAGCTTCAACAACAAACACATGGCATGCAGTTTATAAATAGCGGTGCTACTAAAGACATGGTGTGGCCATTTCAAGATAAGACACAATCATAGATTTCAAGAAGGCTTATCTTGCACATTGAAGCCACCATCTAGAAGTAAGGCACTAGCACAAAGGAGTGAAGACTCAATATTATGGAATGGCAAGTTTTATAAAATGGATGGGCAGTTGATTATATTGGCGTGGCCTCCTAAGTCTATGCACAACCATTTATATAAGAAACCACTGCCAATCAAAAGAAAGCCATTTAATTGAAGCTCGGTATATGCAAAAGAACCTCACCACAACTAATAAGAGATAGGCACTCAGTTCATAAAAGAGCAGAGTCGAGTTAAGGGATCATCCTTTATCAAGCACTGCCATCTAAATGTGGTGTTCAACATCATCCTTTATCAAGCATAAACTCCACTGTCTAAAAAATGCAAGGCATGAACACCATAGAAGTTTTAGCACAGCCATTGAAGGTGGCATGAGCCATAATAAAATCAAGGCATAGTTCTAATAATGGCATAGCATAATTCTCCTATGCATGCAACCATTAATATGATGATGCAGCTAGAACTTGAAGTTCAAAAAAGAGGAATGGCACTTAGCAACACAAAGGAACATTGCCTGATATATAGTGCAACCACAACAAAGAAATAGGGCATTAAGGAAATAAATGGCATGCATACCTTTGTAAATGAATGCCACCAAACACAAGTGCATCTTACATCTAGTATTGCACTCAGCTCTTCATAGTATAACAAAGATGCAACTTTAAAAACAAATCACGGCTACAAAAATGGTGCAGACCTTTGAATTGATGGTGCTACCTAAAGCCAGAGCTATCAAACTCGAAGACTCGGCCTATTCTTATCTTTCAAGGTGTAGAACAAGTAAAGTAGATGCTCAGACTCTAAATGGATATAGGATTAGGTCAAAATGGATATGAAGGTTCATGATAATCAAGAAATTCAAGCCAACATTCATAAGGTATGATGTATAAGTGCTATCAATAGAACAGAGGACATGGGCCATAAAAGAAATGCAGCACTTCAAGAGATTCACCAATCAAAAGGTAAAATGTAGCTATAAGAATATGATATGACCTTAGGTTCAACAAAGTGCTGACATGAAAGATGAAATATAGCTTGAATTCAAATGATAGTGCATCCATCTGAGTGGCATGATCAGGAAACAAGTTACGACCTTCATGATCTGAGACACATACAAATGATGGCACATCCTTGACAAAGGAAAGGCATTACCAAAGAAGATAGTAAGCATTATGTTCATATGGAGATAGTGTGCATCAAAGTGCCACTGTGAGGAGTAGTATCACAGGCATTCAAATGGCATAGCACATAAACTAAAGATGCACAAACCTTAGTTTCTATGCAACCTCAGAGACTCAGCGACCATTGGATATGGAAGCAAATCAATGGTTTGGACTATAGAGGCAAATGATGCATCAAAGGAAGCCACTTGTCACTCCCACGGGAGTTTTAGGGCAAAGAAAGGAAGTTTCATTTCAAACTAGAGCCAGGCCACCACATGGAGGTAGCCGAAGGCAGGAATAGTCTTTTATTTTTTATTTTTTATAAAACTTAATAAATGCAAAGGATCACCTGAGCTGTGAAACATAGGCTGAGTCATATTTTATTAAATATTGTTTCATATGGTGGGCCACTCTACAAATAGGCTAGAAGCTCTATTTAATATTAAATATGAGTCTTATGTGATTTAAAGAGCCACGGGAGTCATAAGGGAGCTGTATATTATTCAAATAATATTGAGTCTTATCTCCTGATGGGTCCCAGTGTAAGCAAAGTAAAGCTTTATTATTTTATTAAAAATGTATGCCTCATGTGAAGAAAAGCTATAGGAAGGGGAATAAAGCAATGCTTTATTAATAAAAAGTGACTCTCATTTGACATTTTCAGGGGAGATAAAGTGAATACAGCCCTAATTTTATTTACACAGCCTCTCATTTTCACTGCATAGAAAAGAGATGGGCAAGGAATTTTTCTTCACACCACTGGCCAAGAATGGAGGTGGTTACATTTTTCATCCATGAAAGACTCAAATTAACTAGTTTAGTTGCCAGATACAGTTATTCAAGCTAGATTTTGGGGCAGATTTTATGGGATTTTCAGTTAAAGAGATTTTGTGGGTAGTTGAAGATATTTTACTTTGGCTTTCTGGGTTATAAATACACAGATCCAGGTCAGACAAAGGAGGAGTTCTATGATTCTACATATAGTTCCACAAATTAGAGATTTTGAACAGGAAACAGAGAGATATTTTTGCCTCAGTAGGAGCTCAAATGAGAGTTATAGCATTTTATTTTGTGCAACAATCTTGCCTCTGTATTTTGTTTCCCAACAAGATAATGAAAGAAGTAATGTTTTGTGCAGATCTTAATGTATCTCTTTTTCTTACTTCATTCTTTCTATTTCTTAGCCTCTGATAAATCTAGGTTATAGATTGGGTTATTGATCATGCATTTATGCTCTTTGGTTTTCCAGTTAATCTTTCAAGGTTTAATCACTGTACTAATTCAAGTTAGCTTTTAAATCTGGTGCATCGCCTTAGGGAGTTAGGTTTTCTTTTATTGTATCTATAATCTTGTTTATTCTTCCCTTTCCCAAAACCCCATTGAAAAAAGGAATACCTAGCTTCCCTAAAATTTGGATGTTGCTTCAAGAGTCATCCCACATTCTTGAAGCGTCCCATGTTGGCAGTGGAACCTGCACAATTTTATACATCGACATTAACATCAGTCTTGACTAACCTGGTTGAATTCGTCACTTACAAAAATGCATTGAAGATTGTTATAGCGTGTTGTAGCATGAAAGATTGTGTTTGAGTCCCAGCTAAGGTGTCATGTGATCCACCTACATTCTTACATCTTTTCCTTAGCTAAATTTGTATCTAGACCTATTTTATGTATGTTTGTAATGTCAACCTTAGAGATTGTTCCAATAGTTTATGATTGTAATGCCGACCTTGATGATCATTCCAAGGTTAATGTAGTGTATAAATACTTGTAATTGAATCGTGAAAATGTATCCAAGTGTGAAGATACGAAGATAAATTGATGTAAGGTAGAAGAGTAGAGAAGAGGTGTTTGTGCTTTAATGGAACTAAACCTTGGCATGAAGTAGATGTTGTTATCTCAGTTCAACCTTTTGGCAGTGAGCCTTCTTTCGATAGTGATCCACCCTTTGGCAGTGAGCCTCCCTTTGCAGTGACCAATTTGGGCAGTGAGACTCTTTTTTTTGGTATTGATATAACATATATATTTATGTGGGCTAACAACCACCGTAATTTTTCCCTTTTAGGGTTTTCCATGTAAATATCTAGTGGCTTCTCTGTTGTTTATGCTTTTCTATTGAGATTCTCATTTAATGCTTTCATTGTTATATCTGATTATAAGTATTTGATAAGTTGATGATCATATTTGGTTAAAAGTTGTAGGACAACTGATTCACCCCCCCCTCTCAGTTGTCTGGTGCAGTCCAACACTTCTTTACATGTATAAGTGGATGTCAAGTCCACCTACAAATACCTACCTTGATTTTTTTTTTGAAACAATTTTGTTTGCCTATGGTGGCAAGAAACACATTGTTCCAAACTGCTTGAGTTTCATGGAATGGAAAGGTGCTAGGAGTGAGAATTTGTAGTGCACATCTTGTGGGGCTAAAATGAGAGTGCTAATGCATTAGGGTGGGTGGGTAAATGGTAGGGGAAGTCTCATTTTGTGTGCCAAGTGTCCCAATCATTCGAGGCAGTAGACTATCGATAAAGTCACTTAAGATCCCTATTGTCACATAGATTTGTACCTAGTGTTGAAGCATTTTAGGTCTCCAACAATCTAGTGAAACATTGAGATGACCTCTAGGTGTGGGACCCTACAAGGAGGCCAAATCTCTAGAGAGAGGCTGGTTCCTTTGCTGAATGAGAAATTTAGCTCACCTAAGACTAAACCTAATCTATACACCATTGAGGAAAAGGGGAAGAAGGATGAACTGAAAATGAAAAGGGGTGATACACCAGGTTTAAATATGAGAGCTCTCATAGAACTAATAAAATGCACAAAATAAATAGATACAACTAATAGACATACACAGATCTAACATATTCTAATAGACACAAAGAGAAAGAAATGATATGTAAGAAATTAAACATTCACAGACACATCACTCTGAGATTACACAAAGTTAAAACCAACATGAAGAGGTAAAATAACTAGCATATATTCAATTAGAAGGCAAGGTTATAGTAGAGGAGGGCTGTGTTTGGAATATAGAAGCATGAAACTAACTATTTTCCAACCATGTCTTCTATCTCCAACCCCCATTACATTTTTGATGTAGAGGTAATAGATAGTAGTTAATAAAGTTCACACAATGAACTTAAATTTCAAATCTCCCTTCTAAAGGTTTCCAAAGGTGAAGTGACACAAGCCTACACAAGGCTATACAAGAGGCTAACCTAGTCTAGGACCACACCCTGGTGTCCACCATAAGACTACTCAACCCTCTTTTGGGGAGTCTCTACTCAGCCCAATCAACAACACAAACACCTTCTAGGACAGCACTCAACCTACTAATACCTCTACCATAGGATCTTCACACTATATCTAGCATATACTCATCAAGGACATGACCAACATGAGGTCTCTGACCCAATAACTAAATTCTGTACTCTACAGGACATTGGTCAACAAATTACCATATGACTGTCCTATGACAGTGTTCAAAGAATGATTAACACAAGGATAACTATTTAGAACTCCAAATGACTACCAAGACTAAATGCATATTCTAATACCCATTAAAAAAATGTAACCATCCACCAACATGCATGGTCCATACTCTGCTACAGGCGATTAGGACAGTAGACTATCTATTTCCTAGAAAATAGGCCTAGTTTGAGACTATATGAAGGAAATGCATCAAGCTTGTTTGTTTAAGAGTACACAAACACTTACATAGGACTGTCATCACCTGCAAACACAAATTCCACCATGCATTTGGTAAAATACTTTACTGTCTTTGCATTCATGCTACTGTCCACCATTAATATCTCAACTAGTCACTATGAAGACCAGCTAGATTCATACCAAACACCTTTGGGAGAGGAGTGTAACCTACCAAACAATAAAAAACATAAAGTCTAATCTACCTTCCTCCATCCCACCAAAAATGGATGATCACCTTTAGAGGACAGAGGAAAAATGATTCATTTTGTCCCAAAACCCTAGCTATGGAGGGTTTAAACAAGTTCACACAAAATGGATTGAAACAAACAGCAAAAAATGTTACAAAGGCTCTAAATATATGCAAATGGAATGTATTTCAAAAACCTAACATATTTTCCAAACCTTAACTCTTGAACCATCTGTACCTAGCCGTACTATACAACTGTTTTCACAAAAAGCACAAAAAAACTGTTTTTCCTTCTAAAACTCCTCTCTTTTCATTTTATTTTGGCATGTCATGCATTCACTTCCTTATAGAAGGTTTTGGCATAGTTACTTCACCTCCTCCAACTGTACAACTGCCCTCCAAGGTAGAGAAAATGTTGGAGGTTACATTCTTTCAAGAAACCACATATTTCTAAAATGAGAATACTTTTAAAATAGACCTTAATAAGACTCCATTGGACTAGTTAATCAAAAATGAACTAAGTCCTTATTACAAAACATGAGAATGGCTTCCAAATCCTTAGAGAAAACCAAAATAACAAGACACAAAACATGATATAGCCAAATATGACTAAAACTGGGAGTTCCTGCACCATACTCCCCCTGTAGGAAGAACTCAAGTCCCTTAAGTTGCCAATTGTTGAAGTGTCATGCCATGCTTCAAGATATCTGCTTCAGTCATCTAGGAAGCCTCTGAATCAGGAAGATCCTTCCATTTCACCAAGTAGTCTTTATAGACACCTCTCCTAGTCTTCTTGACAACTTTGGAATCCAGAATATATTCCAACTGCAAAGGTTTGCTTGGAGGCAAATCTTTGATCCAATCAGCATCTTCATTCACCACATCTGATCCACTTTCACTAGGCAATGGAGGTTTGAAAGGAAAAAAATCACAAACATTGAAAATTAGAGAGATACCAAGGCTGGATGGTAACTCAATTTGATATGCATTTGGACTGAATTTGTGCATTATTTTGCATGGCCCAATCTTCTTCATTAGGAGTTTAGTTGGCTAACCTTTTGACAGCCTTTCTTTTCTTAGATATGCCATAACTAAGTCTCCAACTTTGAATTTTACTTCTCTTTTCTTCAAATCTACCTTTTCTTTGTACTTTGTGACTATTTTTTCTAATTGCAACTTGACTTGATCATGGACTATTTTCATGGAGGTAACAAACTCTTCACCAAGTGCACTCCTTCTATCCCATCCTTGGAGATCCTTTAGTTCAAGTGGTCCCCTTGGGTGAAAACCATAAACTATTTCAAAAGGACTTTTACCAGTGCTCCTATTCCTTGAATCATTGTAGGCATATTCAGCCTAACTGATAACCAAGTCCCATGCCAAACCATGCTGTTTGTAAGGCATCTTAGAAGGTTTCCAAGTGATCTATTAACCACCTCAGTATGACCATCAGTTTGTGGATGGTAGGCTGATGAAAAGGATAACTATGTGCGCAACTTTCTCCACAAGGTCCTCTAGAAGTGACCTACAAACTTAGAATCTCTGTCAGTTACAATGGACAATGGCAAACCATGAATTCTTACTACCTCTCTGAAAAATAGACCTGCAACATGAGATGCATCATTTGTGCATTTACATGGCACAAAATGAGCCATCTTGCTGAACCTATCAACAATAACAAACACACTATCCACCCCTCTGGCTGTCCTGGGTAACCCAAGCACAAAATCCATGTTGATACTTTCCCAAGGTCTGTTGGGAATGGGAAGGGGCTGGTATAGACCTGCATTTGAAGACACACCCTTGGCCCTTTGATAGATTGCACAACTAGCTACAGACTTCCTCACATCTAATTGCACCTTTGGCCAAAAATAGAACCTTGTGACTTGTTCTAGTGTCTTGTCTAAGACAAAATGTCCTCCTAAAGAACCATTATGCTTCTTCTTGATGATGTTGTTCCTCATGGAACACTTAGGAATACACAACAAATTGCCCTTAAACAAGAGGCCTTCCTGCAAAACAAAATCTGCATATTCTCCATGGAATGTGTTAGCCAAGTACACACAAACATCATAAGCCTCTTTGAAATCTAAATTTATTTATACAACTCCTTTAAACAGTCAATGCCCATGCTTTCTAATTGAATTTCATGAACAATAAGTAGCCTCCTACTTAATGCATCAGCCACCTTGTTAGAAACACCTCTTTTGTGCTTAATTGTGAAGGTATAAACTTGTAACTATTCCATCCATTTAACATGTCTACGGTTCAATTTTTCTTGACTGTTTAGAAAGCTTAAAGCATGATTATCAGTAAACACACTAAACTCTTTGGGCAGCAAATAATTTCTCCATTTCTTAAGAGCTTGCACCATTACATAGAGTTCTAAGTCATATGTAGAATACCTTTGCTTGGCTTCATTCAACTTTTCTAAGAAGAATGCCACCAGATGTCCTTCTTGGCTAAGAACAACACCAATAGCTTGCTGACTTGCATCACACTCAACAATAAACACCTTATCAAAATCAGGGAGTACTAAGGTAGGTAACTCAGCCACCTTTGTTTTCAACAACTCAAAACTATCATCAGCTTCCTTTGTCCATTGGAATCTACATTTGACTCCACCCTTGATGGTGTTGAGGATGGGAGCACTACTGTGACTGAAACCTCTAATAAACTTCCTATAGAAAGTCACCAATCCATGGAAACTTCTCATATCTCCCACTGTTTTTTGGGTAGGCCAACTGAGAATAGCCTCAACCTTAGAGGGATCCATCTTCAAACAACCATTAGAAATGACAAATCCAAGGTATACAAGTTTAGTTTTCATGAACTCACATTTTGTCTAAGTTGATCATCAACTTGTGCTCATGTAGCTTCTCCAACACCTAACCAACATGCTTCACATGCTCTTCTCTTGTCCTGCTGAAGATTAGTATGTCATCAAGATAAACAATAACAAATTTACCAATGAATTCAACTAATATCTCATTCATCAAGTGCATAAATGTACTTGGAGCATTGCTAAGACCAAATGACATAACAATCCATTCATAAAGACCCTCATTGGTCTTGAAAGCAGTCTTCCATTCATCTCCCTGACTGATCCAGATTTGATGATATCTAGATTTCAAATCTATCTTTGAAGAATAACATGATCCTCCAAGATAATCTAGAAGAACTTCCATCCTTGGCATTGGGAACCTGTACCTTATGGTGATCTTGTTGATAGCCCTAGTATCCATGCATAGCCTCCACTTTCCATCCTTCTTAGGAGCAAGTACACTTGGAATTGCACAAGGACTTAGACTCTTCCTAATCATCCCTTTCTCCAAGAGATCTTGTATTTGCCTTGCCACCTCTTCATTTTGCTGTGGTGTCATCTTATAGGCAGCCTTGTTAGGCAATGTAGTACCAGGTATTAAGTCAATTTGATGACTTATGTCCCTCATGGGTGGTAAGGAGTTAGGAACTTTCTCTACCACAAGATCTTGATACTTGTCTAGAAGTTGCTGCACTTCTAATGGAATCTCCTTTTGTTTTTGTTCTTGCTGATCTGATCCACTCTTCTGCTTCATGACCAAGGCATACCTTGGGTATCCTTCTCCTTCAAGAGGTTTAAAAACTCTTTGCCATTCACCACTATGACACTGCTGTCATTTTTCTTCCCCCCGAGTTGCTCCAACATAGGATCCATCTTGAATGGTCTTCCATTCTTGGTGATGACATAAGTATTCTTCTCACCATCATGTTGTGCTTTGACATCATATTGCCATGGACGGCCCAGAAGTAGATGACATGCATCCATAGGGATGATTTCACATAGCACTTTGTCCTTGTAGTCACCAATTGCAAATTCAACCCAAGTTTGTTCTTCCACCATGAAACTCTGGTTCTTGTTCAACCAAGAAATCTTGTGAGGACTGATATGAGGCAGCCTCTTCAACTTACACTTCTCAACCATCGTAGTGGATACCACATTTTCCATAGATCTTGAATCTACTATGATCTTACAAAGTTTCCCATAGGCTATGCCTTGGGTTCTAAACAGATTCTTTCTCTGAGGGGGCTCTTGTTTTAATGGTATCTTCAACATAGACCTCTTAATCATCATACTTTCTCCTTCTAGAACAGGTGAACACTTCCCATTGGTGAATTTACACTCTCACAATCATCATCCTTTACCAACTGATTTCTCTTACTACTGTCATCAGAGTTGTTGTCTTTCCCTGGGCATTTGTTCACTATATGGCCAACTTGGTTGCAGCCATAACACCTTCCAATGAAGACTCCTGGTCCTCTACCTCCTCCACCATTTCTGCCCCTACCATTAGGACTTCTTCAACCTCTGAAGCCTCCTCTATGCTCTATTTCTAATTGTGTTTCTTGCTGACTGTTATTTTCAGTTTTGTGGAACTGTCCATGGCCAAAACTACCTCTTCCTCTTTGGTTTCTCCCACCTCTTCCTCTGGCACTTTGTTCACCCTTCCTTCTCAGCTTTTCCTCTACTTTGGAGGCCAAGAAGAAGCATTCATCCACTATTTTTGGTATCACTAAACTGATCTCATCTTGTAGATTGTATTTCAGACAATTTAGGTACCTAGCCACCATCCCTTTTTCATCTTCATTATGATTTGCCCTCATACTTAGTCTATGAAATTCTTTTGTGTAGGCAGCCACCTCCATGTCTTTTTATCTTAAATTCTGGAATCTCCTAATGATTTGAATCTCATAGTCAGGTGGCATGAACTTGCTTCTGAGCATAGCCACCATTCTACTCCATTTAGTGATGGGACTCTTCACAATCTTCTCCCTCTCACTTTGTATGTAGTTCCACCACACAAGTGTAGAACCTCTTAGCCTTGTCTTGGCAAACTTAACCTTTTTTCTGTCATTGAACTCCTTGTAATCAAAGAAGTTGCACATAGCTTCTATCCGATCGGTGAGAGCATCTCCATCCAACTTGCCATGAAAGGTAGGCACATCCATCTTGGAATCACCACTGTCTCCATGAGCATCCCTAAGTGCATTCAAGAAAGCTTTCTGATCTGCAGACATGTCCTACTCTTGAGAACTCTCTTCTGCCTCTACTTCTTCATTTGTGTCAGAAGAACTCCCCTCTTCTTTGGTCTTGCCCTTAGACTTCTTTTGTTCTTGCAATCTTGCTTCAACCATCTCTTCCACCATATTCTTGATGGCTTCTTGACTCATTGTCTTGGGAGGCATTATACTAGCCTCTATTTCAATCTCCTTGTCTGACATACACTGCTTCCAATCAGATATTAGCTCTGATACCAATATGATGTAGAGGTAATAGTTAGTAGTTAATAAAGTTCACACAATGAACTTAGATTTCAAATCTCCCTTCTAAAGGTTTCCAAAGGTGAAGTGACACAAGCCTACACAAGGCTATACAAGTGGCTAACCTAGTCTAGGACCACACCTTGGTGTCCACCATAAGATTACTCAACCCTCTTTTGGGGAGTCTCTACTCAGCCCAATCAACAACACAAACACCTTCTAGGACAACACTCAATCTACTAATACCTCTACCACAGGATCTTCACACTATATCCAGCATATACTCATCAAGGACATGACCAACATGAGGTCTTTGACCCAATAACTAAATTCTGTACTCTACAAGATAGTGGTCAACAAATTACCATATGACTGTCCTATGACAGTGTTCTAAAGTGGCTCATTCCTTGTAGCCCAAAAGAGTGATTAACACAAGGATAACTATTCAGAACTCCAAATGACTACCAAGACTAAATACATATTCAAATACCCATTAAGAACATGTAACCATCCACCAACATGCATGGTCTGTACTCTGCTACAGGTGTTTAGGACAGTAGACTGTCTATTTCCTAGAAAATAGGCATAGTTTGAGACTATATGAAGGAAATGCATCAAGCTTGTTTGTTTAAGAGTACACAAACACTTACACAGGATTGTCATCACCTGCAAACACAAATTCCACCATGCATTTGGTAAAATACTTGACTGTCTTTGCATTCATGCTGTTGTCCACCATTAATATCTCAACTAGTCACTATGAAGACTAGCTAGATTCATACCAAACACCTTTGGGAGAGGAGTTTAACCTGCCAAACAACAAAAAACATAAACTCTAATCTACCTTCCTCCATCCCACAAAAAATGGATGATCACCTTTAGAGGACAGAGGAAAAATGATTCATTTTGTCCCAAAACCCTAGCTATGGAGGGTTTAAACCAGTTCACACAAAATGGATTGAAAAAAACAGTAAAAAATGTTTCAAAGGCTCTAAATATATGCAAATAGAAGGTATTTCAAAAACCTAACATATTTTCCAAACCTCAGCTCTTTAACTATCCGTACATGGTTGTACTATACGACTGTTTTCACAAAAAGCAGAAAAAAAACTATTTTTTCCTTCTAAAACTCCTTTGTTTTCATTCTATTTTGGCATGTCATACATTCACTTCCTTATAGAAGGTTTTGGCATAGTTACTTCACCTCCTCCAACTATACAACTTCCCTCCAAGGTAGAGAAAATGTTGGAGGTTACATTCTTTCAAGAAACCACATATTTCTAAAATGAGAATACTTTTAAAATAGACCTTAATAAGACTCCATTGGACTAGTTAATCAAAAATGAACTAAGTCCTTATTACAAAACATGATAATGGCTTCCAAAGCCTTAGAGAAAACCAAAATAACAAGACACAAAACATGATATAGCCATAAATGACTAAAACTAGGAGCTCCTGCACCAATTTTACATTTCTGCATATATAACATCTAATTCCAAATGACCTAATTAGGTTAAAATAAATTACCCCATGGGCTCTGTTAGAAAATATCTCTATCTAAAAGGATGTCTATCTATAAGAATTAATGCAAAAAATATCTGGCTTCCATAAGCAGTTGAGAGATATTTTGTCCCTCTTCAATGTGAGTAGCTAATTCATCAATCTGCAACCATAAATGTAACAAATATCTAGAAAAGGGGTAGCTGAGAGGCATAGGATCTGCATTGATGGCATATGAGACAAATTTTCCTTCAAATTCTCCAAGCAAAGCTTTTACAACACTTTAAATCTTTAACCCTTTGATTCTGTGCTTTATAGGCTCTAAATCCTTTAAAAATCTAACCCCAGCAATGCCCTATCAGCTGAGTCTACATATTTTCCCTAATCAACAAGATTTCCAGCCTTTAGGATGCCTTCTCTTTTGAATCTTAGCTGTAGATGAGTCTACCCTTGGGATCAATGGCCACCATGTTCCCTTTAATTCTTTGCGTTGAGATCCAAGACCCTACCTATGTGGCAATTCATGGCTTTGTTGGGAGTCTAAATAAGGCTCGGTGAAAGATGAAGTCGCATACTGACTCTTCGGATGAGTCAACCTCTTTCTTTGGTGTTGTCAGCATGTCAGGGTCCACCCAAATGGAGCATACAAAGTGTGCCACTTGTCATAATGGTGCATACCCGAGGGGCTTCTGTTCAAATTTTCTTGAGGAGACACACCAAGGTTATAGGGGTCCTCTAGGGTCTCTGTGAAAGTGTGGTGGAAGGTGCCATGCATCACAATGGCACTAGCTAGGAGAGCCTTTGAGTCTGCTGTGTTAGCGAAAGTGTGGGGCCAACACTTGGCAACTTTTGATGCCTCTAGGAGAGTCTTTACCTTTGTCTATTAAGAGTCTGCAAGGAGCTAACACATGGTAGCTTCTACTACTTCTATAGAATCTTCATAAGGCCCTTTGCGGCCTTGATGAAGGCCTTTTAGAAGCCTAGTGAAAGAGTTGAGTCTCAACAAAACGATCTGAGTTGGCAGTTCTAACACAACTTAAAGGGGAATTTTAACATGTGCAAATAAGTTGTTTTTAAAAGGGTGGCCACTCTAGGTAAACAAATCTAAGGGCTCAAACCTTCCTTTTTTTTTTGAGAGTCTATGCATGGCCATCATGTGGTGCGATGGTGCAACACAGAAGGAGACTCTCATTACTTTTGTTTAGGATTTGTCCCAGGCTACCACATGGTGTGATCTGCATGAGGCGCATGCTCTTTAAAGACTCAACAAAAGAATTGACAAAATTTAGGCATGAGGAACAAGCGGTGACTCGATGGATAGGGTTAGTAAAAGAATGACCTACCTAGACTTATAGTTGCAACTTAAAAGACTCAATAGACAATAGCGAGTCAATAGGAAATTGGGATAAAAGGCACTCGGTCCTTCACAGACTCTTAGGGTTTAGGGTTTTAGGGACAATATTCATAGATTTTTAAACCCTAAGACTCTAGAGAACATGGAAATTTGAAAATTTTAGGTCTGTAGGACCTGGTCCTTAATGGATTCAACAAGAATCTTAAGAGTGGACCATTTGACTCTGAACAAAGGAAAAATAGGTAAACATTTTGGCGACCTCTTAGGGATGTTTACTTGCTAAACAAATAAACTAGTGGCCTTAAGTATCCATTGGGCATGGAGTCAAAAAGGGGTTGCAATGGGTCTAGACAAATTGAAACATGCCCCCCAAAACACACCAAAAGGAAAGAGGCCTGCATTCTCCTAATGACAATGTAGCCCATGTAAAGGCACTTATTGAGGGAAATCGAAAGAAGAAATAAACTAAAATAATATGTACAAGACCTCAGACCAACCATAATGGTAGGGTTTGAGATGGATCCCATTAACTAAGATTAGTAGAACCTCACCATCTAACCTTGAAAGAATGAAGGCATTTTCTTTCTTGTAGATAATGATTATATAAGGCCCACTCCATAGTACATCAAACTTGGTGTGGCCTTTGGATTTGGCTTGATCAGCATCCCATTTCAGAACCAAATCACCTTCCTTGAAGGTCTAAATGTTGGCTTTCTTGTCAAAATACTTCTTGGTCTACTTTTGATGCTCTTCTAATGTATCCATGGTTGACTATCTTTGTTCTTCTAGTTTAGTTAATCTAGCCATTCTAAAAGACCTAGCATCTTCTCCTTCCAACTCCAATTGTTGAGCCAATCTTAATGGAGGAATTTGTAAAGATATAGGCAATCTAGACGCTCTTCCATACATAAGAACAAAAGGAGATTTCCCAATGGCTCTCTTGTATGTGATCCTATCAGCCCAAAGAGCTAATTTGATCTGATTATGCCATTGCCTCTAATTTGTCTCCATAGTCCTCTTTAAAATTTTGATCAAGTTCTTGTTGGTAGATTTAGCCAACCCATTGCCTTGGGGGTAATAATTGGATGAAGTCTTCAAGAACACATTGTATTTAAGAGCCCAATCAGCAATCCTAAAACCAGTGAATGCTTTTGCATTATCAGAAATAATGATATGAGGAGCTCCAAACCTTGTCAAGATTTCTTCCAAAAAATCCATGATAGTTGACTCAGTGGCTTCTTTAAGTGGGACTGCCTCAACCTACCTGGTGAAGTAGTCTATTGCAGTCAAAACCCACTTGTGACTAGCACTAGAAGTGACATATATCATACCAATGAAATCTAATCCCCACTGTGAAAAGGGTTGATTAACCTGAATAGGGTGTAATGGGAGTGCTACTAATCTTTTATTCCCTGTAAGGAGAGCACACTCTTTGCACTTTCTTACCCATACATGGGCATTATTGAATAATGTGGGCCAAAAGTAACTTGCCCTCATTATTTTCATTGTTGTAGCTCTGGTAGAGAAATGGCCACAAGCTAGACTAGCATGGAACTCACTGAGAAGTCTATTAGTTTGTTCTTTTTCTATGCATCTCAATAAGACTCCATCCAAGTTTCTCTTGAAGAGAACACCATCTACCAATGCATAAGGGATAGACTGCAGCCTAAAGTGTCTTCTTGTGGTTCTGTCCAATTCATAGGGATACTCACCAGTGGATAGGAACCTAGATATATCTACTATCCAAGAACTCACAACTGATGGTTCAACTATAGGTTCCTCCTCATTCAAATGGTAAGATGAACTCACTTTATCTACAGAAATTTGAGCGTGTTGTTCACACAATCCTCTGCCTCTAATCAACTTAGTGGCATTGATGATCACATCATACTCTAGGATCTTAGTGACCCAGCTGGCTCTCTTTTCACTAATCTCAATCCCTATTATATAATCTCTCACACTAGGATGAGAAACTAGAACCTTAATATGATTATTTTCTAGCATATATCTAATTCTTTTTAAAGATCTAATAATGGAAAATACCTATTTATCCATGGGGTTATATCTAACCTCATAGTCCTTCAAGGTCTGACTGAAGAAGGCCAGGAGATACTCCATTCCTTGTTCATTTTGCTGCATTATGATAGCAACAATACTATTCTCCCCTCCATGGGCATAAAGGACAAAGTCATTCTCATAATTTCAATTCATCAAAGTAGGAACCATGGCAATCTCTTCCTTGATCTTCTCAAAACCATCCTTCCCTTCCTTTGTCCATCTAAATATTGCATCTTTCTTGAGCATAAGGGTTAGAGGATTTACCAAGCCAGCACAGCTAGGAATGAACTTTCTAACAAAGTTGATCTTCCCTAAAAATGATTGTAAGGATTTTTGTGAGTGAGGAGGAGAAGAGAAAGAAGAGCTGATGTCCTTTAAGGGTCTATGGAGATCCCATCCTTAGACACTATATGGCCTAGAAGTTTACCTTGGGCAACAACAAAAATACATTTCTTGGGGTTTAGAGATACCCCAAACTCTTTGCATCTTTGGAAAACTTTCTCCAAATGCTCCATATGATTTTCTCCCTTCTTGGAGAAGACTGTAATGTCATCCAGAAATATCAGGATGAACCTATTTATAAATCTTTTGAAGGAAATATTCATTGCCCTCTGAAATCTGGCACTGACATTAGACAAACCAAATGGAATTTTTGCATATGCCTGCAAGCTTCTACTTGTATGTTGAGACCTAACAGGAGGAGGTGTAGATTGAGCTCTTGAATGAGGTAAAATAGGGCTGCTATTCCTTCTCATAGGAGACCTAGACAACCTAGATCTTCTCCTTGAAGAAACAGTAGATAATTTAGTGAAATGAAAACTACCTCTTGAAGATGCCCTTGTTTGCACAAGCATAAAAGATGGCACTGATCAGGATCAAAAATTTATAGAGTTGACAGGTGCATGAAACTTTTACCAAAATTAAGGTATTGAGATGACACTAGATTCTCAACTTGATTCTTTAATTGTTTATTCACATGGTCCCACTAGTCATTCCAGAACCTATTGTCACATAGATTTACAACCAGTGTTGAAAGCTTTTAGGGCTCCAACAATCTAGTGAAACATGGAGATGACCTCCAGGTGTGGGACCCTGCAAGGAGGCCAATCCTCTAGAGATAGGTTGGTTCCTTTACTGAATGAGAAATTTAGGTGACCTAAGTCTAAACCTAATCTATACACCATTGAGGAAAAGGGGAAGAAGGATGAACTCAAAATGAAAGGGTTGATACACCAGGTTTGAATATGAGAGCTCTCATAAAACTAAGAAAATGCACAAAATAATCAGATACAACTAATAGACATACACATATCTAATAGATTCTAACAGAGGCAAAGAGAAAGAAATGATTTGAAAGGAATTAAACAGTCACAGACACATCACTCTTAGATTATATACAGTTAAAACCAACATGAAGAGGTAAAATAATTAGCATATATTCAATTAGAAGGCAAGGTTACAATAAAGGAGGGCTCTGTTTGGAATAAAGAAGCATGAAACTAACTATTATCCAACCATGTCTTCTATCTCCAACCCCCACTACATTTTACATTCCTACATATATAGCATCTGATTCCAAATTACCTAATTAGGTTACAATAAATTGCCCCATGGGCTCTGTCCAAAATATCTCTATCTGAAAGGATGTCTATCTACAAGAATTAATGCAAAAAATATCTAGAGTCCATATGCAATTGAGATATATTTTGTCCCTCTTCAATATGAGCAACTGATTCATTGATCTACAACCATAAATGCAACAAATATCTGAAAAGGGGCATCTAAGAGGTATAGGATCTGCATTGACAACATATGAGACAAATTTTCCTTCAAATTCCCCAAGCAAAGATTTTACAACACTTTAAATCTTTATCCCTTTAATTATGTGCTTATAGGCTTTGAATCCTTTGAAAAGCTGACCCTTGTAATGCCCTATTGGCCGAGTCTACATATTTTCCCTAATCGACAAGATTTCTTTCCTTTGGGATGCTTGAGTGTCTCTTTTGAATCTTAGCTATAGATGAGTCTGCCCTTAGGATAAACAACCACCATGTTCGCTTTAATTTATTGCATTGAGATCCAAGACCCTGCCTATGTGGTAATTCATAGCTTCATGGGGAGTCTAAACAAGGCTTAGCAAAAGATAAAGTGACATGCTAACTCTTTGAACGAGTCAGCCTCTTTCTTTAGCATTGTCAGCATGTCAGGGCCCACCCAAATGAAGCCCACGGAGTGTGCCACTTGTCACAATGGTGCACACTTGTGGGACTTCTCTGAGGTACCACATGTCCTTTAGGGTCCCTATGAAAGTGTGGCAAAAGACGACATGTGTCACAATGGCACTAGTCAAGAGAGCCTTTGAGTCTTTTGTGTTAGGGAAAGTGCAGAGCCGACACTTGGCAGCTTTTGATGCCTTTAGGAGAGTCTTTACCTTTGTACGTTAAGAGTCTATGAGGAGCTAATACATGGTAGCTTCTGCTACTTCTGTAGAATCTTCATGATCCCCTCCATGGCTACACTGAAGGCCTTTTGGAAGCCAAATGAAGAGTTGAGTCTCAGCGAAAGTATCTAAGGTGGTGGTTCTGACACAACTTAAAGGGGAATTTTAACATGTGTAAATAAGTTATTTTTAAAAGGGGGACCATGCTAGGTAAATGAAGCTAAGAGGCTCAAACCTTCCTTATTTTGTTTGAGAGTCTACGCTTGGCCAACATGTGGTGTGATGGCACAACACAGAAGGAGAATCTCATAGCTTTTGTTTAGGATTTGTGCCAGGCCACCACGTGGTGTGATCTGCATGAGGCTCATGCTCTTCAAAGACTCAATGAAATCCTTGGAAAAATTTAGGCATGGACAACAAGTGGTAACTCAATGGATAGGACCAGTAAAAGAATGACCCACCTAGACTCATAGTTGTAACTTAAAAGACTCAATGGGCAATAGTGAGTGAATAGGAAATTAGAATAAAAGGTACTCGGTCCCGCACAAACTCTTAGGGTTTAGGATGTTAGGGACCAGATTCTTAGTTTTTTAAACCCTACAACTCTAAAGAACATGGAAATTTGAATATTTTAGGTTTGGAGGATTGGGTCCTTAATGGATTCAACAAGAATTTTAAGAGTGGACCATTTGACTCTAAACAGAGGAAAAATAGGTCAACAATCCCTAAGAGCAAAAAAATGCCAAACTTTGATGGAGTAGTTCTTAGAATTCATGGAAGTTGGGAGTGTTCTATTTAGACCTACAAGTGTATATGGGGTCCATCCACAATAACCTCTCTTAGTTTTGGTCAACTCCAATCCATTTGACCATGCTGAAATTAGATGCATTCTTCAAAATGCTTCAGTTTCATGCAGTGGAAAGGTGCTAGGTGTGACATTTTACATTCCACAGATTGTGTGGCCAAATAGATAGTACCAATGCATTGGGATCAGTGGGTAAATGCTAGGGGGAATCTCATTTGGTGTGCCAAGTGTCCCAGTCATTTGGGGAAGTAGGCTACGGACAAAGTCACCTAAGATCCCTAAGAGCAAAAAACCTACCAAACTTTAACAGAGCAGTTCGTAGAATTTGTGGCAGCTAGGAATGTTTTGTTTAGACCTACAGGTGCATTTGGGATCCCTCCAAAATAACCTCTTTTGGTTTTGTTCAACTCCAAACCATTTGATTGTGCCGAAATCAAATATATTCTTGCAAAATACTTTAGTTTCATGCAGTGGAAAGGTGCTAGGAGTGACATTTTGCATTCCACAACTCATGGGGCCGAATTGACAATGCCAAAATGTTGGGGGTGGGTGGGTAAATGCTATGGGAGGTCTCATTTCCTAATCCAAGTTTCGTAGTTGTTTGGGGTAGCAGACTACCGACAAAGTCACTTATGATCCTAAGAGCAAAAACTGCCAAACTTTGACGGAGCAGTTCTCGGAAGTCATGGAAGATGGGAATGATCCGTTTGGACCTACAAGTGTATGGGGGTTCCATACACAATTAACTCTCTTAGTTTTGGTCAACTTGAATCTGTTTGACCATGCTGAAATGAAATACATTCTTGCAAAATGCTTTAGTTTCATGTAGCATAACCTTGCCATGTGCCATATTTTTCATTATGCTCATCGTGGGGCTGAACCGACCAGACAAACACATTAGGGTGGGTAGGTAAATGCTATGGGAGGTCTTATTTCATGTTCCAAGGGTCTCATTTGTTCCACGTTTCAAGCTACCAACAAAGTGGAAAGGTTCTAGGAGTGAAATCTTGCATTCCATAGGTCATGGGACTGAACTGACTATGCCAATCCAAAGTTTGACACCTTTTCATTAGAAAACTCAATATGTACTCTACAACAAGAAGTTTTGTGTGTGTGATTTATTTTGACATAAAAAGACTTTACCATTTCAAAATACCTTTGACTAATTTTGATTTGAGGATACATCTCGTGAAATTTCTTGAAAAATTGTGTTTGAGTCACATCAAAAAAATGCTTTGGATGTGGCTCATAGTTTTGACAACTAATTCTCCTTACAAAATCTCTTGCATTAGGAGATATCCTTGTGTTATTTTTCCAAAATTCTTCAATGAGGGATTGCAAGGCTTCAACAATAGCTTTATCCTTCCATGGGTTTCTCTCATAGAATGCCCATAATTCATTAGTATTTGGATCCTCAACTCTTTCATGCCTTCCAATGGCTCTCATTGGAGCTTTTCTAATTATTTTCAATGCTTCACTTGTCTTTCTAATGAGTCAAACTTTGTTTGTTTGTTGGCTTACTATTGTCGATGTAATGACACTTCATGTGACATTACTATCCTTGGTACGTGAGGTGGAACCCACACTCTCATATGCACTCATTAGATTATTTAGAATTGATTTTTCACTTGAAGCATCTGATGTTCTTAGGCCAAGAATTTTCATAATGGGCCTGAATTATCGATTTCTTATGAATTCAACAAATAGTCGACATCTTCTGGTTTCATTTAAATTCTAAAAGAATGATTTCCATATCTTATTGGCATTTCTTTGGCAAGTATGCTTGGGAATCTTATCCTACACGGGCTTCAAATCATTCTCATCACTATCATTTAGAAACTTAGGCTTTCTATGCAAAATTCTAGGAGGCATTTTCAATGGTAAACTTGACTCAGTATTAGGAATTTCTTCAATATTTACTTGAGATGGGATAGATGACATACCTTCAATTGGAGATGGAAAAGATGAAAAACCTTGAAGTTGAGATGGAGAATATGGCGTACCTTCAACTTGACATATGAATGATGGCGTGCCTCCAACTTGAGAAAAGAATGAAGATGTTTTGTGTGAGGAAAAGTGGATTTATCAAGATCAAGCATATAACTAAAAATCCAATCATATAACTTTCAAAGAATAGATCAAAGACAATAACAATAATTCATAGCTAAAGAAAACAAAGAAAATTACCATTCATGATTGTATTTATTCATTGGTTTTATGTGGATTGCTCTTTACTATGCATAACCATGGTTACAACAAGAAAGAATAGGTGGATGATGTGCTCAATGACGTGATAGATCAAAGTGTTGTATGAATGCCTAAAGATTAATGATCGCAGAGAGATTGTGAAGAGGTGAATGGGCGTATTTATAGCTTTTAGAGAAGATCAATCAACAGTGGATGAAATTCAATGAAATAGACAGATGAGATAAATTGAGAATACATGAAGGAATGTGCACATGACATGTGTCCATGCAAAAAAATGTTTTATTGATTTAATTTCTTTCTTGGCTAAAGATAGGATTGATTTCATAAAAATAGAATGCTTTTATATTTTATGAGTTGATTGATAAAAACAAAGATTTAAAACCAATTAACTCAACTTTTGATTTGCTTTTTGACATGCTTTCAATAAAATTAAATAATAAATTATTTAATTTGTGTGCATGGAGGAAAAAGATATTTTTTATAAGATTTGAAAAGATAATTAGAAATTAAATAAATAAATTTATTTAATTTATTGTGCATGACAGAGGAATTAGAAAATATAAATAAAATATTGATTTTATTTATTTAGAAGATATAGAAATGTCAACATTTGAATAATTTATTTAATTTTGGAGGAATAATTAGTCAATTAAATAATTAAAATTATTTAATTAGTGTGGATAAGAGGAATTGAAATGGAATTAATTAAATAATTAGTTTATTTAATTAATGGGAAAATAGAAGAATAAAGTGGTGAGTTTGATGAATTAATGAAATTAATTAAATAAATAGAATTTATTCAATTAATATTGGATTTAGGAGAAATAGAAGAAATTAATGAAATTAATTAAATAATCAAGTATTTAATTAATGTTGGATGCAAGTGACTTAGAAGAATGTGATGTATGCGGGGTGAATAATGCGATGGTTATTTTTAGGTGTTTACATTTTGCCCCTCTTTGAGATGGTGTTGCGAAGTAACAAAATTTCAAAGAAATTTAAAACATAGTGTTTGATTTGAATGGAAGAAGATTGATTTAGAAGAATATGGTTGGAAGAAAATGATTGGATTAGAGATGTTGATGCCCCAGTCACTCAAAGGTGAGGGTGACAAGGAAAGATAATGGTAAACTAATGAATAAGATGAATGGTGATGATTCCCCCTCGAGAGGATAGGTGGGTTCAAAGAACACAATTGTGCTCTCAAAATTGAACTAGTAGGAGATAGCGAGACGTGGATGAAGATGAAAAGTTAGATGAAAAAATTGAAGAAGAAGCTATGTAGGATGTGTTGGGACTAAAATTCCCAAGCTACTTTTTGGCAAATATTAAGTATGTGAGAATATATTAAGTATGTGTTGGGACTAAAATTCCCAAGTTTCAATCATTCAAAGATTTCAGTATGTGAGCATATATGGAAAGATCCACAGTTGTTTTCAAGCAGAAATTAACAATTGATTTGATAGAAATATTTGGATTTGATCTATTCTGATTCCTAAAGACTTAATATAACATGGTTGAAGTGCTCATTAAAGATAAACCATAAACAAGGAAGTGAAAAGTTACAAGCCTTGTTGAAAATAAAGGAAAAATGGCATTAAGTACCATAGCTGAATATGGCTGAATTCCTTGTCAAAATGAATAGGGGTTTCTTTTTGAACCATCTTAAAATTCCCTGTATTTGGCAAGTTATGTGTGTTTTTGGTAAAATGCATTGTGGTATGGGTTTGTATGTTTGTATATACAAAGTCTCTCATATACAAAGTGGTTTGTATGTTGTGTCATTGTATGATGCATATGCAAAGTCCCTTGTATATTAGGTCATGGTATGGTCGCATAGAGGAGTCATCAGGTTGATGCATTGTTTACTTGTATGCATTTTGCTAACGTTTTATTGTTACATACAAGGTGGACCTGACGAGGTTAAAAGTTGAAATGTATTTTCTGTTGGGTCCGTTGCTTGCATGTTATGTTTGTATGTTATTGTATACATACCTTGCAGTACATACAAGACAATATACATTGCCTGGAACTGAAACAATTATGAATTAACGTTAAGTCTTTGTATGTTTGCGCTTTGTATGTATGTTATAGTATACATACAACACAGTACATACAAGGTGATATGCATAGCGTAGAACTAAAATGTTATGAAATACAATTTTATTGTTGTATGTTTTGGAAACATGCATTGCGATATACGTATAATGTGGAATCCAAGAAAGATTGAAATTTCGTTAAAAGGATGCATCAAGACTTAAAGTATATCAGAGGATGCATATACAAGTCAGAGTCGAAAGGGGAAACATACTATGATTTATAAAATAAGAAGTCTGAAAGGAAGATACAATTGAATTTGTATGTATCGGGCATTGTATTTGAAGGTTGGATACAAGTAGTGGGTCCCACCACTTGCACATTGGGCTTGTATAATAACAATGTTTATCTTCGATATACAAGCTGATATGTAAGCGAAGATACAAGTCAAAGATACAAGACGGATGTCAAACGAAGTTCAATATAGAAAAGTCTTTGTATCGGCGAGATCTTCATTGTTGGTTTAACATCACATTGTCTACTCGATATTACCATTCACACCAATATGTCAAACTATCACATATACAAGACATAACTTGTTATCACCAGTTCTCTTTACCATTTTTACCAGTCACCTTTTGTATCCAACACAATGTACATTCTCACATACATTCTTAAGATACATTTGCGATATACATTTGCATTACACCTTTGGTGAAACAAAATGCACCTTACACTGATACAAAACACAGAAACCCTAAAATGACATTAAAATATGAATGATTAAGATATTCTTCTGACATTTGAAAGATGGGTTTTTTGCAGGATATACACAACGGATATCAAGTTATAAAAACACCCATGAAAGGATCTTGAGGAGCTAAATAAAATATCGATAAGGGAAGTAATTACTTAAGTAAATGCATATGTTTAAATAAATTTGTTTTGATTATTTGATCAGAAATTAATTTGTGTTTTATCTGGTCTTTTTAGGAATAATAAAGAAACCCTCGAAGGATATTAAGTAGAACTATAGTTAAAGATCTTTGTTTAACCCTGAAATGGTTATCCATTTGATGATTAAAGATGACTATTAATTTTCCTAAATCTATTTTATTAAGACAAATACTATTGTTCAGTTATCAACCGTCACAACTATTGTAGCTGGTCTAAAGCTTGTATGCCTCTCTTTATAAGAGATGACCAAGACCAGAATAAGGAGGGAGAATAGGAAGAGATTATAGAATAGAACATGGGATATTGTAGATTAGATTCGAATAGCAATGCTAGTTCACTTTTAATAGATTTTATTTCTGGTAGACCATGTGCAAGCATTCTCTGATGAAGTCAAGTGTATGAACATGAAGCAGTAACTGTAGATTTCAGTATCAACTATCTGTTTAATTTATTCAATTATATGACTGTCTCCTTTCAAAATTTTCTCTATTATTCAATTTGAGTTATCAAGTATAACTTCAAGTTGTCTATACACATTTGTTGTTATAGTGTGATAAGATTAACTGGTTTCTATTTTTAGAATTAAATCCTTTAAATCTATCATAGTAACTATGGAGACATTGTCATGGATCTGTAAGAAGAGTCATATAGTTAGGGTTTGTATTCTGTCCCCAATTTTTGATAAATCTGTTACAATTGTAGTATTATTCTGATAGGTTCCTTCAAAGAGGGATTAAATTCTTTTAGATGAATGTAGGTAATTTGATTTTATCAATTGGACATATATAAGTATGGAATATTAACTATTTCCTTGCAGGGTTGTACAAGTTACATACCTATTCTTTAATGCCAGATAGTTCAAGTTTTTACCAAACAAATAGTCATTTATTTCATGATCATACTGACTCTATATTCAATAAGGAACTGGTCTAGTGTTTTCATTATCACTTATACAAATTCACTTTAGATTTACTTAATTAGATTGCATTATTGTTTTAGCATTACAATTTAGATCATTTAGAATTAACTTGTTGTCTTTTCATCTATTTATAATTTGTGCCATTATCAATAGTTAGATTAATTCTAATCAAAGTAGTTATCATCTCTTTATCTACTGTATTAATTAGAGGTTCACCTGCCTAGGTCTAGCAGAGCCTAAAGTGAAGGGGGTTTATCCATATCTACCCTGTGTCAATTAGCCAAAAACATCAAGAGAGCTTGGCAACCTCTTAGGGTTAATGACCTGTGTTTTTGAGACCTAACAGAATTAGCGACTCTACTAGTGAAAACATAGAGAAACCTAGTGGTAGAACATGTTATTAGAGTCAAAGAATTAATAATGAATAACTCTGCTGGTGGAAGGAAAAACCCAGAAAATTGATTAGTCCTCTAAATAGAGGTGGCAACTCTACACAAAATTCAAATATAGAGTGGTAAACTCTACTGGCAAGAACCCAGAAAGATGAAATCTTCCTCTTCTCACAAGAGGTGGTGACTCTGAAAATAAAATTGATGAAACATGAAAAAATATAACATACCCCCTTTAGATGCATTCTATGAACTAAGGAGACATGAAGGAGAATCTGGGTATGATTTGTTCCACAAGTTGGTCGACATCTATATATAGATACCTTTTCATCTCAAACCTAATGAATCCTTATACATTAAAATGTTCATGCTTGCTTATGAGCCTATGTCAATTTATTGGCCTGAATCACTAAAACTAGTTACTCTAGACCAAGTGGGTAAATTGATTCCTATCATAGAAAGGAAAAGGTATGACGATGCTATCAATATTGAATCCAATGATAATAAATATCAAGATGATGATAAAAAAATGCAGCCTTTAAAGGATGGGTATGCAAATGAAAATAATGACTATAATAGCCCACATGATGAGGATGAAGATAGAGAGGGTCTATCCTGCATAATACATTGTGACTATAAATGTTATGAAGAATCCATTGAAAATCTAAATTTTGATGACAATCATGTGGATTTACAATTAAGTGATTCTCGTATCTCTTATGGAGAATAGGAGAGGTTTGTTGATCAAGCTGTTGTTGATGTTGATATCATGACTAATCAGGAATTAGAAGTGTATTTAGAATGGAAAGAACAACAGCTCAGGAGGATAAAATAGATGATACAAGAAAGATGAGATAGATTGGCACAATTAAACATACATGCATCAAAACCACCAAAATATGTCCCTCCACAAGGTGGTAATATCAATTCACATGAGCCCTCTCAGAATACATATGCTCCAAGAACTTCAAAAGTATCTCATAATGGATGCAGCAACCCTACCCAATATAATATGTCACCATAAAGGCCCCAGCCTATAAATGTAGGTAACATTTCCAATACTATCCACCACCTCGACAACGGTATGCCCCACAATAGCACCACCTACATATGTCACATCAGAATGTGCACTCTCATCAACCTACCCAACAAAATGCTTACCATCAGCCCTCATATGGATATCATACACAACAAAATATTTTTACATCACACTTGGAGCCACAACATATTCTAACTAATGAAATTGCATATGGTATATCAAGAGATGAAAACAATCTTCAAAATACAAATCCTTTTGTTGTCCCAGCCCACCCACTGGAATATATGAATCAACAATTTGGGGGGGAAGAGGATGATTATTTTCAAACAGGGCAAACTCACAATCAGGAGGAAGAAGCAATGGAAAATGGTATGTCGGAACAAGAATTTCATGTGCTTACAAATCCATTTTATGAGGAGGTTGAAGTAGATAATCAGGATGATATGTTAACTTATAAAAGAAATAATTGTGCTGATAAAATGGGCATACTTGATTTTATTGATCTTAAGTATCATGGTGATGATCAAAATGATAAGAAAAATGTCAACAAGGAGATAAATGAGCAAACAAGTTCACTCAGTAGTGAACAAATTTTAGAACTGCTAACAATGGAATATCAGAGATTCACACATGAGAATGATTTGAAAGCTCCATGTCAAGCATACATTTGTTTTGATAGTGAAGGCATTTTATGTGATGATGACAAAAAAACTCTTGAAGCAGACCAAGATTCTATGTCTGTCCCTATTCAAGAGGAGATATATAAATCAATATTGGGGATCTTTGAGAATAGCATCAATTCATATGTCATGGATAATACATGCTCAGCATCAGTTAGTCCAAACATACATAATGATGAATGTATTGATAAGAAGTTGATGTCACTGCCAATTGATGATATGAAGAATGCTGAAAACATCTTAGATGAAGCTATCTCAAAATATGTTGGTATGGCAAATTTCTCAAACCCATGTGAGAAGCATTTAGATGGTAGAGTGAACAACGTAAATAAGTGCCTTGTTGACAATTGTTTCCCTAGGTTACATCAATTGCCCTATGATGCTTTCAGATGTTTTATGTAGTCTTATGATGAGAAAAAACCGAATGATTTCAGCTATATGCTGAACAATGAGTATTCTCAGTTTTCTTGTTAGCCAGGGGAGTATTTTACAATATATGACAGTGAGAAGAATAATAAAAAATGCTGCATTGAAGGTGAATACTTCCTATGTGACAAGAATGTATCACATGATGATGGAAAGTTTCAGATAAAGTCTAATTGTGAATAGTTGAAAAGAGATAAGGGTGAAGCCGAATATAAAATTGTATTAAATGTTTCCAATGGAGATGGATATAGTAGGATAAATCATATGGATGTTTTCAAGAAAAGTTTGATAGAGTCAAATCAGAATAAGATATATGACAGAGGCAAAAAGAGGATTTTTTTTTCTGATGGCCTTGAGCCATCAGTTATGGTGTGGTTTTTTCAAACCATATCATTTCAGGGCAAAAGGTGACGTTTGGACTCTATCACTCAATGGGGAAGCACTGGTCTACTCCTCTAGAAATCTGGGATCTTGCTATGCCCACAAGGGGCATACATCCCCAGAAAGAGCCACTGTTGGGACTGAAATTCCCAATCTACTTTTTGGCAAATATTAAGTTTCAATCATCCAAAGATTTTAGTATGTGAGCATATATGGAAATATCCATAGTTATTTTCAAGAAAAAATTAACAAATGAGTTGATAGAAATATTTGGACTTGATCTATTCTGATTCCTAAAGACTTAATATAACATGGTTGAAGTGCTCATTAAAGATGAACCGTAAACAAGGAAGTGAAAAGTTACAAACCTTGTTGAAAATAAAGGAAAAATGGTATTAAGTACCAGAGCTAAATATGGGTGAATTCTTTGTTGAAAATGAATAGGGGTTGCTTTTTGAACCATCTTAAAATTCCCTATATTTTGCAAGTTATCTGTGTTTTTGGTAAAATGCATTGTGGTATGGGTTTGTATGTTTGTATATACAAAGTCATTTGTATATACAAAGTCTCTCATATACAAAGTGGTATGTATGTTGTGTCATTGTATGATGCATATGCAAAGTCCCTTTTATATCGGGTCGTGGTATGGTCACATAAAGGAGTCATCGGGTTGATGCATTGTTTACTTGTATGCATTTGGCTAACATTTTATTGTTACATACAAGGTAGACCCAATGAGGTTAAAAGTTGAAATGTATTTTATGTTGAGTCCATTGCTTGTATGTTATGTTTGTATGTTACGGTATACATACATTGTGGTACATACAAGATGATATACATTGCCCAGAACCAAAACAATTATGAATTAACGTTAAGTCTTTGTATGTTTACGCTTTGTATGTATGTTACGGTATACATACAATGTGGTACATACAAGGCGATATGCATAGCGCAGAACCTAAATGTTATGAAATATGGTTTTATTGTTGTATGTTTTGGAAACATGCATTGCAATATACGCACAATGCGAAATCTAGGAAAGATTGAAATTTAGTTAAAGGGATGCATCAGGACTTAAAGTATATCAGAGGATGCATATACAAGTCACAGTTGAAAGGGGTTACATATTGTGATTTATAAAATAAGAATTCCAAAAGGAAGATACAATTGAATTTGTATGTATCGGGTATTGTATATGAAGGTTGGATACAAGTAATGGGTCTCACCGCTTGCACATTGGACTTGTATAATAACAATGTATATCTTTGATATACAAGCTGATATGCAAGCGAAGATACAAGTCAAAGATACAAGCTAGATATCAAAAGAAGTTCAATATAGAAAAGTCTTTGTATTGGCAAGATCTTCATTGTTGGTTTAACATCACGTTGTCTAGCCGATATTACCATGCACACCGATATGTCAAACTATCGCATATACAAGACATAACTTGTTATCACCGGTTCTCTTTACCATTTTTACCAGTCACCTTTTGTATCCAACACAATGTACATTCTTACATACATTCTCAAGACACATTTGTGATATACATTTGCATTACACCTTCAGTGAAACAAAATGCACCTTACACCGATACAAAACACAGAAACCCTAAAATGACATTAAAATCTGAATGATTAAGATATTCTTCTGACATTTGAAATATGGGTTTTTTGCAGGATATACACATCAGATATCAAGTTATAAAAACACCCATGAAAGGATCTTGAGGAGCTGAATAAAATATCGATAAGGGAAGTAATTACTTAAGTAAATGCATATGTTTAAATAAATTTGTTTTGATTATTTGATCAGAAATTAATTTGTGTTTTATCTGGTCTTTTTAGGAATAATAAAGAAACCCTCAAAGGATATTAAGTAGAACTACAGTTAAAGATCTTTGTTTGACCCTGAAATGGTTATCCATTTGATGATTAAATACAAGTATTAATTTTCCTAAATTTGTTTTATTAAGACAAATACTATTGTTCGGTTATCAACTGTCACAACTATTGTAACTGGTATGAAGCTTGTATGCCTCTCTTTATAAGAGATGACCAAGACCAGAATAAGGAGGGAGAATAGGGAGAGATTACAGAATAGAACATGGGATACTGTAGATTAGATTTGAACAACAATGCTAGTTCACTTTTAATATATTTTATTTCTGGTAGACCGTGATGAAGTCAAGTCTGTGAACATGAAGCAATAACTACAGATTTCAGTATCAACTATCTATTTAATTTATTCAATCTAACTGCAGATTTCGGTATCAACTATCTATTTAATTTATTCAATTATATGACTGTCTCCTTTCAAAGTTTTGTCTGTTATTCAATTTGAGTTATCAAGTATATCTTCAAGTTGTCTATACACATTTGCTATTATAGTGCGATAAGATTAACTAGTTTCTATTTTCAGAATTAAATCCTTTAAATCTATCATAGTAACTGTGAATACATTGTCATGGATCTGTAAGAAGAGTCATATAGTTAGGATTTGTATTCTGTCTCCAGTTTTTGATAAATTTGTTACAATTGTAGTATTATTCTGATAGGTTCCTTCAAAGAGGGATTAAATCCTTTTAGATGAATGCAAGTAATTTGATTTTATCAATTTGATATATATAAGTATGGAATATTAACTATTTCCTTGTAGGGTTGTACAAGTTACATACCTATTCTTTCATGCCAGATAGTTCGAGTTTTTACCAAACAAACAGTCATTTATTTCATGATTATATTGACTCTATATTCAATAAGGCACTGGTCTAGTGTTTTCATTATCACTTATACAAATTCACTTTAGATTTACTTAATTAGATTGCATTATTGTTTTAGCATTACAATTTAGATCATTTAGAATTAACTTGCTATCTTTTCATCTGTTTTATAATTTGTGGCATTATCAATAGTTAGATTAATCTTGATCAAAGTAGTGATCATCTCTTTATCTACTTTATTAATAGAGGTTCACCCACCTAGGTCTGGCAGAGCCTGAAGTGAAGGGGGTTTATCCATATCTACCCCGTGTCAGTTAGCCAAAAATGTCAAGAGAGCCTGGCAACCTCTTAGGGTTAATGACCTGCATTTTTGAGACCTAACAGGATGTAGAAGAATAGAAGGACTAATCAAACTGTGAAAGTTATATATATCTATGTGAATGTATGGGTGAGATGGATGGGTGGGATATTTCTTTGGTTATGATTTATAAAATGTGAAAAGCAATCCTTATTTCGATATAACATATGGATATTATGCATAGGGTATAGAAGACCAAGGTGACGATGTGTCTAATGCATAGGACATTGACTCTACAAACAAATAGTTTGAACTTATATCAAGTAGACATAATAGAACGTTGTTGAATACGTGAATGGAAAATAGTCTCAGCATAGGATGATCTTAATACATGTAAGGCCTTTACAGAACCTTAGATGCAAAAGATATTGATATGCAAGATGCTAATTCCAACACAAGCAAGATACATATTAGTCATGTAGTAGGATAATAGGCCGATCCCACAAACTTAGCGTATAAAAGTAATGACCATGCACCAATCCATACTTTGTTGAAACATACCAAGATATAGAAAAATCAAGGTAGTCTTGAGTAGGTATTAGAAAGGAACAAAAGATAAACCAAAAAGAAAATTTACCAACTAATAAAACAAAAGCATAGCCATCATATTCTCTTGCCAAAGAGGGTGCTAATGGTAGATTGGGCCTTATTATAGGAAGGATATATCCTCTAAAGGATTTGTTGTTGGATAAGATGGATTAAGTAGATGTAGCAAGTGGTAAGCAAGCAAGCATATTGCTTCAATAGTAGTCTTTTGCTTCTAGTTTGATAAGTACTTAAGCTTTCAAAGGATGCATACTTCATTTTCTGCTTGAGTTAGTCAAGTTAGGGTAATAGGTGAATAGGTTGGATTATGATAGATGGAATTTATAATGGATTGGGGTGGAGGATGGTTGCATCTTATGTACCTGAGTACTAGATACTTCCTTCATATTCTAGACTGCCTACATACCCTGTATCCATGGGATCAAGGCACATTAAGATGCAGGTGGTGATGATGATATGGGATGGTTCGAGGTGTTGTGGATGGAATGATTGTTTTTTTATTTTTTATATTTTCTAATGTTTTGGGGATTTTATGTTTTTTGATGTTTTTGAAATTTTTTTTTTGTTATTTTTGGATTTATTTATTTTTAGGCTATTTTAAAATTTTTTTGTTTTTCTGTTGTTTTTGGATTTTTTCATGAAAGTATGACAATTCCCCTCAAATCAAAACAAGGATCCATTCCAAGACAGGTTAAGGAAAAGTGTCCCTAGTTAAGGTAGAGGATTTATTATGGAGGATGATGCATGGAGGAAAGATAGTGGATAATGAAAGGGTAGGTAGAAGGATGGGTGAAGTGGATAATGGAAGGCTAATGTATAAAGGATAAACGGATGGAAGATTTCAGGATGTGATCTCCAAGGACTCTGTTTCAAAGGAATAACATGTCTTATTCTAGATATTAGACTTAGGATATGGCATGACAATGCTTGCAATGATAGCATTGATAGAATATGATGGGGAATATTAGATACAACAAGAGGTGTCCAAAGATTGATTCAACATTATGCCCCTATCTTTATCAAGATCAAAAGGAGGAAAGGGGGATGAAGTGGATCAATGGGATAAGCGTGTGGATATAATGGATAAGGAATATATGATGATAAATGATAGGATGAGATGAGACAACATGCCCCCAAGTGTAAGGTACATAGACAATCAATCTACACATGATGCCTATTTGCCAGGTTTTCATCAGGGTACTCATCCAAGGTGCTTGTTTGACAAGTTTTTACCATTTGATGAAGGGATTTCTCTTTACTTTTGTCTCTTTTATTTTTTATAATCTTTGGATGGGATGGAGGATGGGGACTCAAGAGTCTATTTCCAATAGCAAGGTAGCATGCTAGCATTTTGAGCATGGATGTTGGTAGATATGGGAAGATGGAAATGGAATGGATGGTGGATTATGATGTGGATAATGGATGGAGATGGGGGAATAAATGGGTGGTGGAGAAAAAGAATGGACCATAGAGGTATGATGGGGGAAATATGGCAGAGAAGGGATGTAATATGGGGGGATGGAAGTATGTGAAAATAGAATGGAATTATGGGGAACCAAGACCAACGGTTACACACATCATGATATATTTGGAAGCCTTTGACTTTGATAGGGAGTGGGGAGTAATGGGAATCAGGATAGGGAATTTAGGAATCGTCAATTTAGGGAATTAGGAACCTGAATGGACTTAGGATTTGTAGGATTTTTTAATGGGGAGCGGGATTTTTGGAAATTGGGGATGAATTGAGATGTGGATGCTTCATTTGGAGTAGTTTCTTGTTGCTTGGGGACCCACACAATTTTCATTTTTGCTATTAGGTGTGTGGGCATTTACAGCTTTTGAGATGGATTTAGCTTTGAATTTGTGTATTGATTCCCTATGGCATGATATTCTTGAGGCTTTTGCAGATATTCTGCTATATATGTGGAAGCATCCAAATTTTTATTTTTCAATCTCATGGGATTGGGAATAGCTTCATATGTGGCTGATGTGTGCATTTGTTGGCCATGATTAGGAATGATAGGGGGTATAAAGGAGCGGGATGTGTGGATGAAGGGATAAGTGTACTAATGGATGAAGGGATTAGGGGATTGAAGGATGGGAATATTAGGTGTTGGAAGGAGAGGAGGAAGAGTGGATGGAGGGAGATGAATGGTCACATGCTTTTGAAAATGGTATGATGATGGAGGAGGAATGGTGGCATATGAGTTGGAGATGCAATGAGGTACACTAGGATATGGAGTGCAATAAGTAGCTTTAAGAGGCATGGAGGTGGTACCAACATCTTTGGATTGTTTTTCTTGGGATGGAAAAACCAAGGCCATGTGATCATGGATGGATTTTGACATGGATGGGTTCTATGATACCTTGTTCATGAAGGCCTAAACCTTTACCTTGATATTTCATGTTTTGGAACATACGATATGCAATGGGATGCTTGTTGTTTTGGAAACAAGATGCAAGTCCATTATTAGATGGATAATGTGGGGTGGTGGATAAAGTTTGTTTCTCTTCGATGAGAGAACCACCATGGGTGAAAGTAGGAGGACCAATTGGATAGAATAATGGATTTGGAATGGGGTTGATAGAAGATGGTGGATGATCAATAGGGGTTGATGGAGGATCAATAGGAGTTGATGGAGGATCAATAGAAGTTGATGGAGGATCAATTGGAGTTGATGGAGGATCAATGGGAGATAATGTAGGATCATGTAATGGATGAATTGGGATGCTTGGATCTTGACTAACATTATGCTCAGTAGGATGTGAAGTGATAGGATCCAAGTTACTTGTTTGATTATCTATGCTTTCTTGGGGATCAAGTGTTTCATCTTGTGAAGAGGTGTTGTGGATGGATGGATATGAGTAATTTGGATATCTTTCTCATGGATGGTTGTGGGATTATGGATAGGTTAAGTGATAATATCTAGCTCATGTAATGCATAAAGTTGGCTAAGAGGATCATCATGGCTCTCGTGATTATAGATAGGATCTTGATCATTGATATTATCATGATCAAAGAGGGGATTAACATGGATATGGTGAAATTGGTTATGAAGAAGATGAATGGGGGTGTTTTTATCTTGATTAGGATCAGGGGATGGTGTTTCATCATGCTTTGGACCAGGCTCATTATATAGCTCTTTAGTTTGGATGGAAGTAAAAGGTTCTTAGATGGACTTAAGAGGTTTGAGCTGGTCAACAACATAGCTAAATGATGGGTCTTGATTTGCATTCATGGTAGAAGACTCTTCAATAGGATGAATAGGCATAGGATTGGATGATGGTGTTGGAATGGTAGACATACTATTAGGAGGTTCTTTTTTAGGCTCAAGGATAGACATTTGAGTACATGATAGTTGTTGTTTCCTTGCTAGGATTCTTTGGGTCAAATCCTTCATGATGGAAGATGTTGTGGGGTTAGGATTAGGATCAAGTGGTGGACAAGGTGGTATGTGAACAAATGGATTAAGGTTAGGTGATGGAGGAATTGCATAGGAAAATGGTTCTTGGGAAATGGATGGAGGTGAACAAATTACAATTTTACCCTTAAGAGATAAGGTAGATACATGAGTCTCTTCAATATGCCCTATGATAGAATCATATATATGGTGGAAATTCTTGCCCTTGACGGAAGAACTTCCTTTACCATGTGGAGGGAATGGATCCTTATAGATATTGAGGTCACTGTTTGTTGTTTGTTTGGGAGGATCATCAACTGTGACTTCACCTCTATCAATCTGGTTCTAGATGAGGTTTTTCAATTGCATGCAACTAGGTTTTTTATGTATTTTAACTCTATGGTATTCACAATATTCATTGTCTTTGTACCAAGTGGGCTTGAATTTAGGTTCATCATATTGACACATTTCTAGTAACATGTTTAGGCCATTCTGGACAAGTTTCTTGAGGATAGATTCGATTGGTTCTCCCAAGGGAGTGAATCTATGTTTAGGTGTGAATTCTTGTTTAGGTTGTTCCCTAGGAGTGGAAGGAGTATTCTTTTGTGGTGCTTGAAGATTGATTGGTGTTTCAACTATTTGAACATTTTTTAGCATCTACCACACCATCGTTGACCACATTTTTGTTTTTAGCCCAAAAGCAGGGCTTTTCATTGGATGATTGAGGACTATCTTTGGTTTCTTTAAAGATTTTGACTAAACCTTTAGCAATAAGGGCTTTTTTTATGTTGGCCTATTTGGTGATGATTTCATCAAATGAATTGACACATCAGATTGTAAATGAATCCCTAATTTGGAATTTAGGTTTTGAAAAAAGATGTTGACCAATTTCTTTTTAGGTATAGGCCATGGAGATTTGGTAGCCATATTTCACCATATTTGTAGGAAAGAAATGAAAATTTCTCCATTTCGTTGTTTATTATTTACTAGGTCATTCATGGATATCTCATGTTCTATATTAAAGGAAAAGTGAGAGACAAATTTCTCTGCCAACTCACTAAAAGTTTTGATACCTAGAGGTAGATGAAAAAACCAATCTATAGCTTGATCTCCAAGACTACGAGGGAAGAGGCATAAAAGATATGTTTCATTGTGAGAAACCTCTAAAAAGGGTATATAGAACTCCCTAAGATGTTTGTTAGGATCACCTTTCCCTTGGTACTTGTCAAATTTGGGTATTTCAAAATATGGAGGAAAAGTATCATAGGAAGTGACCTATCAAAAGGATAAGGACAAACTTCATCCAATGAGAAAGTTTTCTTGGTTTGTCCTAAGTTCATATTCGAGATTTGTTTTTGAAGACTTGGAAATCTAAGCTCATTGTCTGACATGGGTAGTTTATTCTGAACAAGATTTTGATAATGTTGTGCTTTGCAAACTTATGGAGGATTGATATTGATGAGATAGTTATGTGATGAGTTGTAAGGTGGGGTGTAGATGTTTTGAGGTTGTGATGTTTGAGGTAGAAAAGCATATGTGTTTTGAATTTGGGGAGCTTGTGATGGTATGGTATATGGGTTATTTGGAATAGGAACTTAGAGTTGTGACGCATATGGTGAATTGACATATGTCATGTTTTGATTTGGAGTTTGAAGTGCATGGACCCATATGACATGTTTTGATTTGAATTTTGAAGCATATTAACCTATGACATGTTTTGAGTTGGAGATTGAGGCACTTGTAATCCATGGAGTTGATTGATATATGACATGTTTTGATTGGAAGATTGAGGTTGTGACTCATGAGGTTGATTAACCTATGACATGTTTTGTTTTGAAGGTTGGGGTTGTGACTCATGAGGTTGATTGACATATTATATGTTTTGATTGGATGGTTGGGGTTCTTGTGACACAAGTGGTTGATTGACATATGGCATGTTTTGATTTGAAGATTGAGGTGCTTGTGACACAAGTGGTTTATTGACATATGGCATGTTTTGATTGGAAGATTGAGGTGCTTGTGACATAAGTGGTTGATTAACATATGGCATTTTTTGATTTGGATTTTGGGATTCTTGTGATGGTGTAACCTGAGGAGGATTTGGGTTGATCATATATGATGGTGTGAGTAGAGCTTCTTGTGATGTAGTGACTTGGGAAGTAATGGGGTCTTTTGATGTTTGGTAAGTAATGGGATCTTTTGATGTTTAGGATAGATATAATGGATTGACAAATTGGTTTGTGAATGATGTTATTGTTGCAAATATGTGCCTAATTGGTGTTGTCATTAATGTCAACATATCCCTATTCCCATTGGTGTCAACTATATCCTATTTTGTTGCCTGTTTAGAAGACTAGAATGTTGAGGATATTGAGAAAATTAATGAAGATCAATGCATGCAAACAATATGTCTATGTAGAGGATTATCTGAAGTAGTTCCAGTTAAGATTTGAGAGGTCCGCATGAAGATTTGAAGAAGCTATAGCCATCTGAGTAGAATTGGGCTTTGTTGTGTTTAGAAGAGACAGAGTGATAGTAAATTAGTCCAGATTGCTTTGCATTGAAATATTATGATCTGCAGATCTAGAGGCATGTTTGGGAAGTCAATGTGTATCATCAACTCAAGTGGTTTGTGGTTTGGAGGTCTGCAAGCAATCTTTCTAGTGTGACAATCATGGAAGACAATGTTCTTGAGGTAATGGATGAAGATGCAAGTGATTCCAATGATTTGGAGGTGTGCAGATGTTTTTGTTGAATTCAGTGTGCTTGTAGAGGTCTCTGGATCATGTGACTTCTATGTTGGAGGTTTGTATTGAAGATTGAGGTTGTTTGTGAAGATTTCTTTCTTGGTGTTGTTGTTCTTCCTAGTCTTGGCCGAACGGATGATTCAAGCATGTTGTGGATGATCTCAGAGCGATTCTCTAGAGCATGACATGTTGTTGGAAGAAGACTCAAGTCTTAGCTATGTTTGGCTAACAGTATAGTGATCCACATTAAGTCAAGCCAACCCTTATGTTCATTCCAAGGTTGATGAAGCATATAAATAATTATTTATGAGTTGTGGAAAGTTTTCCTTCGTGAAAATGATAAAATCCTAACAAAGGTACAGAGGCAGAGTAGAGAAGAGGAGAAGTAGAAGAACAAGAGCAATAAATGATGAAGATATAGTGAAGAAGTGTTTGAGGGACAGAGCATAAGTTTGTGAGCCTTGAATGGGACTGAAAAAAGCATGAAGAAGATTCTATTTCTTAGTTCATTATCTTTGTGTTAAACATAAATTCTTGTAGGCAGTGAGCCTCTTTTGAGTAGTGAGCTCTGGGAAGTGCACCCGAAGGCATGTGCCTTCTCTTTTCTTCTAAGTACTTTTAACAGGGTAGAAATCTTGTGGGTTAACCCCCACCATGGTTTTCTGTTAACCGAGTTTCCACGTAAAAATTCTAGTGTTATGTGTGTTCATTTTTTTCTTCTCATGTGTTGATGATTCATGCTTTAATGTTTACATCATTAATCTATTTTAAGTGGTAAAGAAGAATCAACTGCTAAAGTTTTAGGTTTCCACATAAAAATTCTCAGTTGTTTAGCCTAATTCCAACAATTGGCATCAGAGCCAATTCCTCTAAAAGAAGCTTGACTGCTTGAGGAGATTCAAGATGTTGACTTATAAGAAGGAAAGTTTGAGATTTGATGGAACAAATTACTCCCTTTGGAATGTGTACATACAGTTTCATTTGGAATGTATGGGTGATGCCTTTTGGTTGATAACTAAGAATGAGTATAAGATTCCAAAGAATGGCCCTACAACTCTAGATGAACTAAGGGAAGCTGAATGCAATATTCAAGCTAAGGAAGCATTATTGAGTGCCCTAACTGATATAGGATTGGCAAATGTCCTGGAATTGAAAACCACCCATGAAATTTGGAAAAATTTGGAAAATCTATATGAAGGTGATAAATATGTCAAATGTGCCAAGCTATAGAGCTTTAAGGGTAAATATGAAAGGTTAATGATGAGTGAAGATGAAAACATTACTTCCTACATGCAGAAAGTGAATGAACTTGTGACTGGTATCAGGAATGCTGGTGGAGTATTGGAAGAATCAGAGATTGTTGCCAAAGTGCTCAAATCCTTACCTCTGGCATACACGCATAAAGTTGTTGCCATTGAAGAGATCAGGACTATGACAACTATTACAAGGGATCAGTTGGTTGGTAAGCTTTTAGCATTTGAAATGAGTGAGTTTGGTGATTCTCTTCCAAAGACTAAATTTGTATTTCAAGCCAATATTCATGAAAAGCAAACATATGATCTAGGTGAAAGCTCTTCAAGAAGATCAAATAGATTTGACAAGACAAGGAAGGATCTTGAAGATGATAAAACTAAGTTCGATGAAATTGAAGCCCTTTTTGTCAAAAGATTGCCAAGAGGATCCAGTAAGTATGAAGGAAAGTTGCTATTCAAATGTTTGTCTTATTATAAGATTGGTCATTTTTCCTCAAGGTGTTCAGAGAGAGGTTCAAAGCCAAACCCTAACAGACCTAGAGTTCAGAAGAAATGCTACTATGTCCAAGAAGCTAATGAAGGAGTCACAGATGATGAATCTGATCATGGAGGTTCCACAAAAAGTGATTAGGTGTTCATTGCTATCAAAGAAGAAGATTTGATGCCTACTAAATCTGCTAGTTGTGTAAATGTGGAAATTACCTTGGCTGCTTAGGTTATAGAAAAAGATGAATGGGTAATTGACAGTGGATGTTCTCATCATATGACTGGTGATAAAAGTATGTTGTAAGATTTGAAAAATATAAAGGTGGAATTGTGAAATTTGGAGATAACTCAGTTGGTAGAATCCATGGCAAAGGATCCATCTCTTTTGATGGTAAGAATAACACTAATGATGTTCTGTATGTGGAAGGATTGAAGCATAATCTTCTCAGTGTTGGACAATTGGTTGACAAGGGTTATGATCTCTGATTCAAGGATGGAAAATGTAGAATTTTGGAAAGCTCTGAAACTAAAATTGCATCTGGTACTCAAACTAGAGGTAACATCTTTCATTTAAATAGTTCTGGTAAAAGTTACTTGATTACTCAGGTTGATCAGAGTTGGCTTTGGAATAGGAGAATGTGTCATGTGAATTTTGATAACATTGTCAAGATAAGTTCCACTCAGGCTATAAGAGATCTCCCAAGACTTGTGAAACCTACTGATAGCATGTGTAGAGAATGTCAATTAGGTAAATAGAACAGAACTTCATTCAAGAGTAAAGAACAATCTTCAAGTGGATTATTGGAACTTGTGCATACTGATCTCTATGGTCCTTCTAGAATTAGGAGTCTGTAAGGAGATAGATATTTTATGTTGTTGATTGATGATTACTCTCAGATGATGTGGGTAACCTTCCTAAAAGAAAAATTAGAAGATCTTGATAAATTTAAAGTATTCAAAGTCATGGTGGAGAATGAGATTGGTGTGAAGTTAAACTGTCTGAGATCCGACAGAGGTGGAGAGTTTACCTCCAGTGAGTTTGATTCATTCTATGAAAAGCAAGGAATAAAAAGACAAGTATCTGCTCCTAGGACTCCTTAGCAAAATGGAATTGTGGAAAGAAAGAACTGAACCATTCAAGAAGTTGCTAGGACCATGATGATGGAAGCAAATGTTCCTCAAGTCTATTGGAAAGAAGCTGTGAGTACTATTGTCTACACTCTTAACTGGGTGTAGATCAAAGGCAATTCTAGTAAGACCCCTTATGAACTATGATTTGGTCATCCTCCTACTATGAAATATTTTAGAGTTTTTTGTAGTAAATACCATATCAAAAGAGATGAGGATCTAGGCAAGTTTGATGCAAGAAGTGATGAAGGAATATTTCTGGGCTACTCTACTCAAAGCAAGGCATACCAGTGCTTTAACAAGAGATTGAAAAAGATTGTTGAAAGTGCAAATGTTAGAGTTGATGAGAGCAAAGGACATTCCAAGTCTTGCAAATATGATTCAAATGATCAAGATGAAAGTCAAAATCAAGAAAGCAAGTTCAAACTTAGACTCAGATCCAGATTGATCTGGAATATGCAATAACTCAAGAAGTTAGTATAGATGTTGAGGAACAAGCTCAAGAATTAGAAGTTTAAATAAATCCCAAAACTCCCAGGTATGTAAGTTTAAATCATTCTGAAGATTAGATCATAGGAGATAGAAACAAAGGTGTTCAAACTAGAAGAAGAATTGCTGAAGATCAAGAGGAGATTTGTCTGATCTTAAAGATTGAACCAAAATCAATAAGTGAAGCTTGCAATGATGATTATTAGGTAAAAGCAATTGAAAAAGAATTAATGCAAATTGAAAAGAATCACACTTGGGATCTTGCTTCTAGACCTGAAGACAAAAATCTGATTGGAATTAAATGGGTCTTCCAGAATAAACTAAATGAAGATGGTGAAGTTCTAAGAAACAAAGCAAGGCTAGTATGCAAAGGGTATTCTCAAGTGGAAGGAATTGATTTTGAAAAAACTTTTTCTCTAGTAGAAAGAATAGAAGCGGTGAGATTATTTCTTGCATTTGTTGCTTATAAAGATTTCAAGGTCTATCAGATAGATGTCAAGTCAACATTTTTGAATGGAGAATTGTAAGAAGAAGTCAACATTGAGCAACTGGAAGGATTTCAGTTGTCTGATTAGAGAGATATGGTCTGCAAGCTGAGGAAAGCATTGTATGGACTCAAATAAGCCCCAAAAGCCTGGTATGCAAGATTAGATAAGTATCTACTAAAGCTAGGATATAGCAAAGACACTACTGATAGTAATATTTACTTCAAGATTGATCATGAGCACATTCTGATTATTGAGGTATTTGTTGATGATATCATTTTTGGTAGAAATGAGAGTATGTGCAAAACATTTGTTGATCAGATGCAAGGTGAATTTGAGATGTCCATGTTTGGTGAAATGAATTTCTTCTTAGGTCTACAAAATCATTCAGTCAGATAAAGGTATCTTCATATCTCAATCTAAGTATGTGAGAGAATTGTTGAAATTTTTTGGAATGGAAGATTCAAAGCTAGTGGGTACACCCATGGTAACTGGATGTAAGTTGAGTAAAGATGATGACTCCCCTAAGGCAAATCAGAAAAGGTATAGATCAATGATTGGAAGACTGCTCTATCTAACTTAGACTAGACCTAATATCATGAATGTAGTTGGACTTGTTGCTAGATTTCAAGCTGATCCTAGAGAATCCCATGTTGTAGTAGTCAAAAGAATTTTTAGATATCTCAAAGGGACACTTGATTATGGCTTATGGTATCCAAAAGATAATAAATTCACTCTTCATGCATACACAGATGTTGATTGGGTAGGACATGTGGAAGACAGGAAAAGTACTAGTGGTGGTACATTCTTTTTAGGAAGGAGATTGGTTTCTTGGATGAATAGAAAGAAAGACACAATATCTCCATCTACTATAGAGGCAAAATATATAGCAGCAACAAACAATTGTACTCAATTTTTGTGTATGAAGCAAATGTTGAAAGACATCAAAATTGTGTTTAAGGAGCCTATTACAATCTTCTATGATAACTCAAGTGCATTAAGCATCTCAAAGAATCCGTTGTTGCATTCAAAGACAAAGCATATACCAATCAAGTTTCACTTCTTGAGAGAGAAGGTTAATGAGAATGAAGTCAGATTGGAATTTGTTTCTTCAAAGGTTCATATTGTGGATTTTTTAACTAAGCCTCTACCCAAGGATACTTTTGAGTATCTTAGAGAGAAGTTAGGGGTTATTACCCCTCTTGATCAGAACTAAGATGCACTAGGGTAAATCTGGTGGAATTCATAGTCATATCTTGTGATACAGATTGATGTTAAGGAGATACTAATCAGGGGGAGTAGTTAGTATGCAAATCTTGGAGATCAGTCTGAAACAAAAAGGGGGAGAAAAGATTGCAAATATGTGCCCTTTTCCATTGATGTCAAAAGGGGAGAGAAGTCATGTGAAAAACTAGTTGCTGATGAAGGGGGAGCAGTGAAGAAAGTAATTGTAGGAGTGAGAAGAGAAAGGGAAAGAAGTTCTTATCTTGATGGTTGAATTAGTTTTCCACATCATATGTTGTCATCAATGACAAAGGGGGAGATTGTTGCAAATATGTACCTAATCAGTGTTGTCATTGATGTCAACATATCCCTGTTTCCATTGTTGTCAACTATATCCTATTTGGTTGCTTGTTTAGAAGTCTGGAATGTTGAGGATATTGAGAAAATTAATGAAGATCAATGTATACAGACCATATGGCTATGTAGAGGATTGCCTGAAGTAGCTCCAGTTAATATCTGAGAGGTCCACATGAAGATTTGAAGAAGCTATAGCCATCCGAGTAGAACAGGGTTTTACTGTGTTTAGAAGAGATAGAGTGATAGTAAATTGGTCCAAATTGCTTCGCATTGAAATATTATGATCTACGGATCTAGAGACATGTTTGGGAAGTTAATGTGTATCATCAACTCAAGTGCTTCATGGCAGATAGTGTTCTTAAGGTTCCAGATGAAGATGCAAGTGATTCTGATGATTTAGAGGCATGCAAATGTTTTTGTTGAATTCAATCTACTTGTGGAGGTCTATGGATCATGTGACTACTATGTTGGAGGTCTGCATTGAAGATTAAGCTTGTTTGTGAAGATTTCTTTCTTGGTGTTGTTCTTCCCAGTCTTGGCTGATCGGATGATTCAAGCATGTTGTGGATGATCTAAGAGTAATTCTCTAGAGCATGGCATGTTGTTGGAAGAAGATTCAAGTCTCAGCTATGTTTGTCTAACAATATACTAATTTGTGTTAAGTCAAGCCAACCTTTATGTTCATTCCAAGGTTGATGAAGCGTATAAATAATTGTTGATTAGTTGTGGAAAGTTGTCGTTGTGTGAAAATGATCAAATTCTAAGAAAGGTACAGAGGTAGAGTAGAGAAGAGGAGGAGCACAAGAACAAGAGCAGTAAAGGGTGAAGATAGAGAAAAGAAGTGTTTGAGGGATAGAGCAAAAGTTTGTGAGCCTTAAATGGGACTGAAATAGGCATGAAGAAGATGTTATTTCTCAGTTAATTATCTCTATGTTAAACATAAATTCTTGTAGGTAGTGAGCCTCTTTTGAGTAGTGACCTCTAGATAGTGTGCCTGAAGGCATGTGCCTTCTCTTTTCTTCTAAGTACTTTTAATAGGGTATGAATCTTGTGGGTTAGCTCCCACCATGGTTTTCCCTTAATCAGGTTTCCACATAAAAATTCTGGTGTTATGTGTGTTCATTTTTATTTCTTCTCATGTTGATGATTAATGCTTTAATGTTTACATCATTAATCTATTTTAGGTGGTAAAGATGAATCAACTGCTAAAGTTTTGGGACAACTGATTCACCCCCCCTCTCAGTTGTTCAGCTTAATTCCAATAGTTATAGGAGACTTACATGTGGGTGTAGTAGATATGGTAGGTACTTTAGTTGATATGGTTGAGATGGAGATAGGATGTGGGTTTCCCATAGTTGTAAGGTTGACAGCAAAATAATATTTTTCTTTAATTATTGAAGTGTCAAAGACGCTAGGTAATTTAGCTCCCTCTTGGGCAAGTTTGAGAAAGAATTTATCAAGATTTGAGTTTAAGAGTATTTCTATAGTAGCTAAGGTCTCAAGATCTTGTTGTTCTTCTATTTGGTCTTTTGAAACTTCTTGAGATGTTTGGCCAAATTCATGTTGTGCTATTTGAGTAGATGAACCTATGGTGTATCCCTTAGGAAGAAACTCATGAGGGTTCATTCCTATGGTAAATTGTGCTCCATCAATAAGGGATGGGGGATTATTTTTTAGGATTATATTGGCTATTCCCCATGGCTTGATGATATTGACTTCTAGTTTGAGGCATAATATACTTTAGACCTGAGGTGACAATGATTTTAAGGATGGATGGGGTGTTGTTTAGACTTTTGTGCAAAGTTGAGACTCTAGTATGTTGGTGTTGATTTGATTGATTTGGATTGATGATAAAATCTAGATCAATTACTAATTTGATTGGGGTTTGATTAGCTTCCAAGAGATAGACTTCTGAACTCAAGGAAAGAGAGATAGGATAGTGATTTTGACAAACTCAAAAGAGGATATACTCCTAAGATAGCTATGTCACTAGTTGATTGGATGATGCTAATTTATCTTTAGATCAAAGATAGGTTAACTTCTTAAATAAAAGACAAACTAGAAGATGTGATCTAGATTCTGAGATGAAAGCCAAACTGTAGCTAAGAAGTTGGATAAAATTAGAGATTATTTGATTGATGATGATGTTTGATAAATCCTATAGTCTCAAGAGGATACAAGGCTCTAAAAGTCCAAATTTTGATATGAGGATGGATGAAACTAATTGTATGACTGATGTTCTGAAGATGTAAGGTTTGGATGATATTCGATCTGATGCTAAAATTAACTGGAAGTGAGAAGTTTCTGATTCTAGGCGTAAAGTATGACTATGTTGCAAGTATGAGGTTAACCAGTGTTGTCATTGATGTCAACATACTCATATTGCATTGGTAAGAAAGTTTGGATGAGCTGTGTGTTGAGGATATTGAGAAAAGTAGTCTCAATCAGGAGCAGTGAAGAATAGTGATAAGAAGAAGGCAAATGTACTCAATAGGTTGAGAATCAAAGGATGTGGATTAAAGGGTTTGTAGATATGAGTCTTGAGATGATCCAGTTAAGATTTTAGAAGTCCGCATGAAGATATGAAAAAGTTGTGATCGATCAAGTAGAACCGGTTCTAGGAGTTGTTCCGGAGTGACAGAGTGTTACAAAAAGGTCTGGTGAGATCCAGAGGAGCATTGTCAGACTCTACGGATTGGAAGGAGTGTTTGGGATGTCATTGTGATGTGTCATCTCAATTTGTACAAAGTTTGGAGGTCTGGAAGAACATTTTTCAGTTTGACAGTCATGACAGACTGTGTTCTTAAAGTTTCAGATGAAGAGGAGAAGATATTCCTGTGAGTAGAGGAAGTGTGGATGTACCTGGTCAATCAGGCAAGCTTGTGAAGGTTCTTGGATCATGTTGAGGTTATGTTGTTAGTTCACATTGGTGGTAGAGCCTAGAATTGAAGATATTCTTCTGGATGAAGTTCTTGTTCAGACTAGCCGACCGGATGAGTTGTTCATCTTGCAAATGTTCTTGTGGTGGCCGACCGGATGTATTAATCATCTTGCAAATGTCCTTATGGTTGATTGCCGACTTAGATGATTGTTCCTAAGTCAATGTCTTGTATAAATGAAGGTTTGTGAGTTCATTTCAAAGTGAGTTGTGGAGCGAATGAGAGTGGTATAGTGAAAGAGCGAAGGGCAGAGTAGAAGTATCTCAGACTTAAATGGAACTAATCCAGACATGGTAAAGATGTCAATCTCCAGTTCAAGTTTGTGATTCTTATCACTTTGTAGACAGTGTGTCTCTCGTAGACAGTGTGCCTCTTTGTGAGCAGTGTGCTCGGGCAGTGAGCCCTAATTGGCATGTGCCATTCATTTTTCTTATTCTTCTAACAGAGAATAATCCTTGGGTTAATCACCCCATGGTTTTTCCCTTAACCGAGTTTTCCACATCAAAATCTTGGTGTCCAATGTGTTGATGTTTATCTACTCTTGTGTTTATGCATTATGCTTTCATGGATGGTTAATTGATATTTTATTAACTAACAAAGAAGAATCAAGTGTTTGAAGTAGAAGCAAGTTTTTGTACAACTGATTCACCCCCCCTCTTAGTTGTGTGCCCTAGATCTAAAAATTGGTATCAGAGTAAAGTTCCTCTGAAAGGAGCTTAACCGCTTGAGGAGATCCAGGATGTCATCATACAAGAAGGATAGTCCGAAGTTTGATGGAACCAACTTCACTCTCTGGAAAGGTCGCATGAAATGTCATTTGGAGTGTATGGGAAAAGCATACTTGACCATGGTCTCAAAACCATATGTTCCTCCATAGGGTGGTCCGACAACTCTGAATGAAATCACAGATGCTGAAAACAATCTGCGGACCAAGGAAGCTCTTCTAAGCACATTGAATGACTCAGATCTCTCAAATGTTATTGACCTACCAACTGCATATGAGATCTGGACTAAACTGGAACTTCTGTATGAAGGAGATGAGTTTGTCAAGAGTGCAAGGTTGCAAAGTTTGAAAGGGAAATTTGAAAGATTGAAGATGAGAGATGATGAAAATATCGCTACCTTTATGCCAAGAGTGAATGAGCTAGTGTGTGGAATTAGGAATGCTGGTGGAGTTCTGGATGAAAATAAAATTGTTTGCAAAATTCTCAGATCCCTTCCTGCTGCCTACAAAATCAAGGTTGCTGCCATTGATGAATTCAGAGCTCATACAACTGTCACAAGAGAGCAACTGGCTGGCAAACTAGCTGCATTTGAAATGACTGAGTTTGGAGATGATCCCCCCAAGACTGAATCTGTATTCAAAGCTAGTGCCTATGTGAAAGGCAAACAAAGATTTGATCCGGGAGAGAACTCTTCAAGGAAGCTACCATGGTATGATCAAGAAAGGAAAGACATGGAAGAGGAAGAAGCAGAAACAGCTCAACTTGAAGCCCTCATTGCAAAGAGACTGCCAAGAGGGTTCGGTAAGTATGAAGGAAAACTACCCTTTAAGTGCTTCAACTACAATAAGATTGGTCATTTTGCTTCAAGATGTCTGGAAAGATCTGCAAGGTCTAATACTAATAGACAAAGGTTTCAAAAGAACTGCTATTATGTTCATGAAGAAGATGACAATGAAGGAGTAACAGATGATGAATCAGAAATAGGAAGCAAATCCAGAAATGAATGGGTGTTTATTGCCATCAAGGAAGAAGATTCAATATTCTCTGAATCTGTCAATCATAAGGTTGTAGAAAGAGCTTTGGCTGCCCAAATTGAAGTAAAGGATGATTGGGTTATTGACAGTGGATGCTCTCACCATATGACTGGTGACAAGAACAAGTTCTTAGAGTTGGAAAAGTATGAAGGAGGAATGGTAAAGTTTGGTGACAATTCTGCTGGTAGAATCAGAGGTAGGGGAACTATTTCTTTTGATGGAAAGAGCAAAACCAGTAATGTACTATATGTTGAAGGATTGAAGCACAATCTTCTCAGTGTTGGTCAGTTAGTGGATAAAGGCTATGATCTCCGGTTTAAGAATGGAAGATGCAGAATCTTTACAAGATCCAAAACTGAGATTGCATCCGATACTCAAACTAAAGGTAATATCTTCCATCTGGTTGGTTCAAATAAAAGTTGTCTATTTGTTCAAGTTGATCAGAGTTGGCTATGGCATAGAAGGATGTGCATGTAAATTTTGATAACATCATCAAGATAAGCAATATTCAGGCTGTAAGAGATCTTCCAAAATTGGTTAAACCTACAAATAGTTTGTGCAAAGAATGTCAGCTAGGTAAACAGAGTAGAGTCTCTTTCAAAAGCAAAGATCAGTCCTCTACCAGATTATTGGAATTAGTTCATATTGATCTATGTAGTCTGACAAGAATCAAGAGTATGCAAGGTGATAGATATTTCATGTTACTGATTGATGATCATTCCCGGATGATGTGGGTTACCTTTCTGAAAGAGAAATTAGAAGCCTTTGAGAAGTTCAAAATCTTCAAGGCTATGGTAGAGAATTAGACTGGATTAAAACTAAAGTGTCTAAGGTCTGATAGAGGTGGTGAATTCACATCCGGTAAATTATAGACTTTTATGAGAAGCATGGTATAAAGAGATAGTTGTCTGCTCCTATGACTCCACAGCAGAATGGAGTAGTTGAAAGAAAGAACCGGACCATCCAGGAAGCTGCCAAGACAATGATGTTAGAAGCAAATGTTCCTCAGGTGTTTTGGAGAGAAGCTATCAGCACTGTAGTCTACACCGTCAATCGAGTTCAAATTAGAAGCATACCGGTAAGACTCCTTATGAACTTTGGTTTGGTATAACTCCCACTGTGAGATATTTTAGAGTATTTGGTAGCAAGTGTTACATCAAAAGAGATGAAGACTTAGGAAAGTTTGATGCTAGAAGTGATGAAGGAATTTTCTTGGGTTACTCCACTCAAAGCAAAGCATACCGATGTTACAATAAGAGATTGAGAAAGATGATAGAAAGTATAAATGTGAAGGTTAATGAAGGAATTAAGAAGCCCTCAAGATTCTATGAATGTGATGAAGATGATCAGAATGATCCTCTGGTGCAAGGAGCTCCATCCTCCTCTAAAATTTAGATCCAAACTGATCTGGTAAATCAAGAAGAAGAAGTTTGTCTGAATGAGCCTGATCAAGAATTGGTAGTGCAAGAAACTCCCAAAGTTCCAAGGTATGTAACTCTAAATCACTCTGAAGATTAGATCATAGGTGACAGAAGCAAAGGGGTACAAACAAGGAGGAAAATTGCTCAAAATTCAGATGAATGTTGTCTGATTTCAAAGATTGAACCTAAGACAATAAATGAAGCATGCAATGATGAAAATTGGACAAAAGCAATGGAGGAAGAGTTGATGCAAATTGAGAAAAATCACACTTGGGATCTTGTTCCCAGACCTAGAAACGAGAATGTGATTGGAACCAAATGGGTCTTCTAGAACAAACTAAATGAAGTTGGTGAAGTAGACAGAAACAAAGCCAGATTGGTTTGCAAAGGCTACTCTCAAATAGAAGGAATTGACTTTGAAGAAACCTTTGCTCCGGTAGCAAGAATTGAAGTAGTCAGATTATTTCTTGCATATGCTACCTTCAAAGACTTCAAGGTATATCAAATGGATGTCAAGTCTGCCTTCCTAAATAGTGATTTGGAAGAAGAAGTATACATTGAACAACTGGATGGATTTCAATTGTCTGATAATGATGATATGGTCTGCAAGTTGAAGAAAGCATTGTATGGATTGAAGTAGGCCCCAAGAGCATGGTATGAAAGGTTGGATAAGCATCTTGTGCAGATTGGATTCAACAAAGGTACTGCTGACAGTAACTTATATTTCAAAATTGATCATGAAAACATTTTGATTGTTGAAGTGTTTGTGGATGATATCATTTTTGGAGGAAGAGATAGTATGTGCAAAACTTTTGCAAATCAGATGAAAAGTGAGTTTGAAATGTCTATGCTTGATGAAATGAATTTCTTCTTGGGTCTGCAAATTACTCAAACAAAGAAAGGGATCTTCATTTCTCAAACCAAATATGTGAAAGAATTGTTGAGGAAATTTGGTATGGAAGATTCAAAGCCAATGAACACTCCTATGGCAACTGGATGTAAGTTGAGCAAAGATGATGGCTCTCCAAAGGTAGATCAGACAAAGTATAGATCAATGATTTGTGGATTGTTGTATCTCACTCAGACTAGACCAGATATAATCAGGCTATTAGTCTTGTGGAAAGATTCAGGCTGATCCTAGAGAATCTCATGTTATGGCAATCAAAAGAATTTTTAGGTACTTGAAAGGAACAGTTGAGTATGGTCTATGGTACCCTAGGGATCTGGATTTCTCTCTTCATGCATATATGGATGCAGATTGGGTAGGAGATGTGGATGACTAGAAGAGCACCAGTGGTGGAGCATTCTTTTTGGGAAAGAGATTGGTTTCTTGGCTAAGCAAGAAACAAGATGCAATATCTTTGTCTACAATTGAAGTAGAATGCATTGCAGCAGTAGGTAGTTGCACTCAAATCTTATGGATGAAGCAGATGCTAAGAGACATTAAAGTTGAATATGAGGAGCCTATCACAATTTTCTATGATAATTCAAGTGCAATTAACATTTCTAAGAATCCGGTATTGCATTCTAAGACTAAGCACATATCTATCAAGTTTCACTTTCTGAGAGAACAAGTGAACAAGGATGAAGTTAGATTGGAGTATGTACCCTCCAAGGATTAGATTACAGATATTTTTACTAAACCTCTTCCCAAGGACTCTTTTGAGTATCTCCGAAAGAAGTTAGGGGTCATGGCCCCTTCGGTGATGAACTAGGATGCACTGATGTGCATCAGTCTGGTGGATATCATAGTCATATCTTGTGATCCAGATTGATAATGGGGAGCTGCTACTAAGGGGGAGCAACTGGTATGATTCTGATATGTTACAAGTGCAATTATGAGCCCTCTGCCATTGATGTCAAAGGGGGAGAGAAGACATGTGAAAAACAAGTGGTTGATGATCAAAGGGGGAGCAGTAAAGGAAGAGAAGACATGTTAAGAGTTGTTGCTGATAGGGGGACCTGTGACAGAAAAGTTAAGTTCTTGTCTTGATGGTTTTTCACATCATATATTGCCATCAATGACTAAGGGGGAGATTGTTGCAAGAATGAGGTTAACCAGTGTTGTCATTGATGTTAACATACTCATATTGCATTGGTAAGAAGGTTTGGATGAGCTGTGTGTTGAGGATATTGAGAAAAGTAGTCTCAATTAGGAATAGTGAAGAACAGTGATAAGAAGAAGGCAAATGTACTCAATAGGTTGAGAATCAGAGGATACGAATTAAAGGGTTTGTAGATATGAGTCTTGAGATGATCCAGTTAAGATTTTAGAGGTCCACATGAAGATATGAAAAAGTTGTGATCGGTCAAGTAGAACTGGTTCCGGGAGTTGTTCTGGAGTGACAGAGTGTTACAAAAAGGTCCGGTGAGATCCGGAGGAGCATTGTCAGACTTTGCGGATTGGAAGGAGTGTTTGGGATGTCCTTGTGATGTGTCATCTCGGTTTGTACAAAGTTTGGAGGTCCAGAAGAGCCTTTTTCAGTTTGATAGTCATGGTAAACTATGTTCTTGAAGTTCCGGATGAAGAGGAGAAGAGATTCTTGTGAGTAGAGGAAGTGAGGATGTACCTAGTCAATCAGGGAATCTTGTGAAGGTTCTTGGATCATGTTGAGGTTATGTTGTCAGTCCGCATTGGTGGTAGAGCCTAGAATTGAAGATATTCTTCCGGATGAAGTTCTTGTTCAGACTAGCCGACTAGATAAGTTGTTCATCTTGCGAATGTTCTTGTGGTGGCCGACTGGATGTATTAATCATCTTGCGAATGTCCTTATGGTTGATTGCCGACTTAGATGATTGTTCCTAAGTTAATGTCTTGTATAAATGAAGGTTTGTGAGTTCATTTCAAAGTGAGTCATGGAGCAAATGAGAGTGGTATAGCGAAAGAGCGAAGGGCAGAGGAGAAGTATCTTGGATTTAAATGGAACTGATCCAGACATGGTAAAGATGTCAATCTCCAGTTTAAGTTTGCAATTCTTATCACTTTGTAGATAGTGTGTCTCTTGTAGGCAGTGTGCTTGGGTAGTGAGCCCTAATTGGCATGTGCCATTCATTTTTATTATTCTTCTAACAGAGAATAATCCTTGGGTTAATCACCCCGTGGTTTTTCCCTTAACAGTGTTTTCCACATCAAAATCTTGGTGTCCAATGTGTTGATGTTTATCTGCTCTTGTATTTATACATTATGCTTTCATGGATGGTTAATTGATATGCTATTAACTAACAAAGAAGAATCAAGTGTTTGAAGTAGAAGCAAGTTTTTGCACAACTGATTCACCCCCCCTCTCAGTTGTGTGCCCTAGATCTAATAGACTATTCTATGTATTAAACCAAAAGCGTAGGACTGCTTGCTAGGGATGGTAGTAGGATAACTCAAAAGCAATGACAACATAGCTCAAAGGCATGATTTTGTGGACTAGAGGCACATTTTTTTATCAAAGGTGGGTTTCTGTGTGTCAAAAGTGATAGCACAATAGCTCAAAAGCGAGATTATATGTAATATGACAGGATAAATAACCAGACCAAAGGCACAATTCTATTTGCCAATGGTGCAGATCTGTATGCCATAGGTGCAGTTCTCTTAGCCAAAGGCAACCTCCTATGTGCTAGAGGCATAGTTTTGTGTGCCAGAGGCATAGAAAAATTGACCAGAGGCACAATTCTATAGCTCAAAAGTGGGTTTATGTAAGAGTATGTTTGTTTGAGAGATGTTTTGAGTTATTTGGCAAGAGAAACAAACAATGAATACACAATGGTTGTTGCACTAACTCTTTGGAATAGGGTGCACAAGGCTATCAACCTCCATGGATAAAAAAATGGTAAATACTAGTAGATAATAGAAATACATGCCAAACACTTTTGTAACAACCTAAAATTATTCAAGTAGGAGTGTCATATCCCACAGACTCACTCAGGTGTAACTTCAACCCCCACTATTAGATAATGGCAGTTTCCATCCACTTGATATCATCTTATCAATGTTAGGATAGGTAGGGAATGCAAGGTCATGGACCACCTTACACCTGTTACTCTTGGAGATACTTAAGTCTTGCCCAAAAGCATATTCTATCTCTAACAATGAAGGTACAAATGTGGGCTCTTCTCCCCTACTGCTAGTAGTGATGCATTAGGGATATGACGGCCAAAGGTCTTATCTAGGATCACAAGGTGTCTAGGGAGTCCCCAAATATACACGAGGTACAGTGGGGCTCACTTCGGTGAACTGGGGTGTCCCAATCAACCCAAGTGCAAGCACACGATTCTTGGTAGGAGATTTTTAGTAAGGGGCAAGAGGGTCCTTGCTTTGAAATGAGTCTTTTGATTCTCGTAATTTTTATATCCCACACTAGAACATGTGGTTGAGGTCATCCCTAGAGGTGATGAAAATCTCCTAGTAGGCCCCCTAGAGAGGATATCAAGTACTTTTGATTCATAAGATCACCTTTTGATGTGAGAGAAGAGCATATGTATGACTCTCGAGTCCTTGAGAATAAAGAAAATAAAGCAATAAGTGAATAATCTAAGTATTTCTGATCTCTAAGATCACCTTTCAGTGCAAGGAGAGAGCATACATTCATAGATATTCAAGACAAAGTCGACAATCATAAATTCCCTTAAGAAAATTGAAGTGTTTCTACGACTTAGTGATAAAAAGTAGATCATTTGACAAGTGTCCTACACCAAATTTGTTAGAAGTTTCGCTTTCTTGATACTCCAACAAGGTAATAAGAGGATGCACCACTTGATATTAGTTCCAAAAAAACCAATTGTTTGGAGAAATAAAAAAAATCAGATGTGTGCAAAGGTGAATTTTTGTTAACCAAAGGCATAGAGAATTATACCTAAGACGAGGTTCTATTGACCAAAGGTGAGGTTCTATTGACTAAAGGTGAGGTTTTGCTGACCAAAGGTGAGGTTCTGTTGACCAAAGGTGAGGTTCTGCTGACCAAAGGTGAGGTTCTACTAACCAAAGGTAAGGTTCTATTGACCAAAGACAAGGTTTTGTTGACCAAAGGTGAGGTTCTACTGACCAAAGGTGAGGTTCTATTGACCAAAGATGAGGTTATACTGACCAAAGGTGAGCTTCTATGTTCTGAATGCGCGGATCTTTACATGTAGCTTAAAAATTCAAAATTTCTTAAGAAAAAAAGATGTTAGATCAGCAAGTGGGTCCCACTAGGCATGCCAAAATGTGTGTGAGAAAAATTGGATTTATCAAGATCAAGCATATAACTAAAAACCCAATCCTACAACCTTCAAAGAATAGATCAAAGACAATAACAATAATTCAAAGCTAAACAAAACAAAGAACATTACCATTCGTGAATGTATTTATTCCTTGGTTTTATGTGGATTTCTCTTTACTATTCATAACCATGGTTGCAAAAAGTGAGAATAGGTGGATGATGTGCTCAAAAGTATGTAATGTGCTCAACGATGTGATAGATTAAAGCATTGTATGAATTCCCAAAGCTTAATGATCACGGAGAGATTGTGAAGAGGTGAATGGGTGTATTTATAGCTTTCAGGGAAGATCGATCAACAGTGGTACGAAATTTAATGAAATAGACAGATGAAATAAATTGAGAAGACACAAAAGAATGTGCACACGACATGTGTCCATGTAAAAAGATATTTTATTATTTTAATTGCTTTCTTGGCTAAAGATAGGATTAATTTCATACAAATAGAATGCTTTTCTATTTTATGAGCTGATTGATAAAAACAAATATTTAAAGCTAATTAACTCAACTTTTTTTTTCTTTTTGACATGCTTTGAATAAAATTAAATAATAAATTATTTAATTTGTGTGAATGGAGGAAAAAGATATTTTTGATAAGATTTGAAAAGACAATTAGAAATTAAGTAAATAAATTTATTTAATTTATTGTGCATGATGGAGGAATTAGAAAATATAAATAAAATATTGATTTTTTTTTATTTAGAAGATATAGAAAAGTCAACATTTGAATAATTTATTTAATTTTTGAGGAATAATTAGTCAATTAAATAATTAAAATTATTTAATTGTTGTGGATAAGAGGAATTGAAATGGAATTAATTAAATAATTAGTTTATTCAATTAATGGGAAAATAGAAGAATAAAGTGGTGAGTTTGATAAATTAATGAAATTAATTAAATAAATAGAATTTATTCAATTAATGTTGGATTTAGGAGAAATAGAATAAATTAATGAAGTTAATTGAATAATCAAGTTATTTAATTAATGTTGGATGCAAGTGATTTAGAAGAATGTGATGTATGTAGGGTGAATAAAGTGATGGTCATTTTTAGGTGTCTATAGATGTACCTCCAACTTCAGCTGTGAAAGATGGAGTGCCTCCAATTTGAGAAGAGAATGATGGTGTACCTTCAACTTGATGTGTGAAAGATGAAGTGCCTCCAACTTTGAGATTTAATTTCCTCGTTAAACAGAGGTTTTGCATTCATTCCCTTTGTGCCACCAATTCCATCTCTCTTAGCTTGATTAGATGATTCATGTTCCTCTTCAATTGGCAATGGTGGCATGTCTTCTATGGTTGACAATTTCCTACTTTCATGAAGTCAACTTATTCTTTCTCTTTTCCTCTCATTCTCAGCTTCATGCTCTTCTAGTGTTAGAGTCTATGTTCATTTCCTTGACATGATGATTTCTATATGCATCATGAATAAGACATGGATAAATTAGTCCATCTTGGTACAATAGAGTAAAGTAATCTCATACACAAATCTCAAAATATAATCATATAATTAAAGTGAATAAATGATTATAAATCTAAAAATTTAAAGTTTCCTAGGGTGGTAGGTACAATCTCTAGGTTAATTTCACATTTTCTTAACATATCTTCTCAAACATGCTTTCTTAACCTCCCATGGATACACCTACTCAAGACAAGATACAAGAAGTCACTTGCACTAAGGAGAGTTATGAGAAGCACATTGTGATGGACCAACCATTCCAAATGGAGACTCACAAGGTAAAACTATACCTACCAACATGTTAGGACAGCCCATATTCTTATATTGTAGGTGGTAAATTAGTTAGAGTAGCTCATGAAGACAAGTATGAAGTCATCTCAAATCAGCAATCCATTGTCAATCAAAGTCATGGGAGTAATGATCACAAAGGTAACACAATGATGATGTTAGAAGCATAATGAATAATGAGCATGATGATTGTTATGAAAAAAAAGCTAAGTATATGACCATTATAAGGACTGAAAGTGTTGAATTATCACAATCAATGAATATAAATCAGTAAATTGGAAGTAAATAAGACATTGAGTATGATGGCACACCTAGTCCTAATGATGAGCATGAGTTGACAATGTTGCAATCTTCAAAAGTTAGGAGAATATCATTGGTTTGAGTAGAAATGATGTGACAATTGGTCTAAGTGGTAAGACACTAATCAAGACTCCTTGCCTTCAATAGATATGTTTGAAATGTTAAGAGACAAAATACTAACGAACATTAGAAACTAGCTTTATGATGCAAAACTTGAAGAAAATCATGGTGAACACAAAGCACCAATTATAGTTTAAATTACCTATTAAAGACAGACAAGGGGCGAAATCATCAAGAAATGAGTAATTTTAAGGTTAATTATGATGACAGAGTTGTTGGTGATCTTTTGATTGAGTTTTATGATAAAAAAGACTAAAATATAGAGTTTATTGTAGCCTAACTAGTCTAATTTCTTGGAGAAACCTAGAGATGGAAGTCCAAAAAATTTAGAGGGTACTCAAACAACAAAGAATTTATCTAGTATAGATCCAATAAATGAAACTCAAACTAATTTTTGAGAGGTAAATGGACAAGAGGATGATAGTGAAAACTCATTACTAAATGAGGACCAATTATATCATATTTTTCGCATCAATAGCACTAAATTTTATGTTGATACAACTGGTTACATTAGAGAGAATGATGATAATACTTTGTTATAGGGAGGTATCAATGACATAGTTCAAATTGAGAGAGTAGAAAAGAGTCTTGAATGTCATGATGTTGTTTCTCAAGGTCATGGTTCACTTCCACATTGAGAAGAAGAAGAATCAGGGATGTGTACTTACAATTTGATGGATTATTAGGATAGCTTATACTAATTGTGGAAGGATTCTTAGCTTTGTGAAAACCATGAACTTGCTATCCACATTGATGGATTTAACATGCAATATCCATAGACCTCAATGCCCCATACTCTAGAATGGCTTAAAGAGAAGTGATATGTAAAAGTTACATAATCACCGTAAGAACCTCATATACAATAGTCTACCCTTGTTTATATCTCCAAAAGATCTTCATGTTGTCTTCACTACTCACACCCTGAGTGTATGTTTTAACAATGTTTGAAATGGTGGGGAGGATTATGTTTTATCCTTCACATGTCCAAATTATCCTTCCTACTGTCCCTAAAGGTCAGTCATAAACAACGGGAATAACATCATGGCTTTAATTGCTAATAATGGTTGCAAAATACTCCATTTAGGATCCTTATGAAAGGTAGCAACCAAACATGGAGTCAATACCAAGCACCATATATTTAGTTTATGACAATACTTGTAGTGTGGATTATACCTTTGAACAAAACACTTAAGATATCTTATTATTACTCTTCCCTAATCATCTTCTTTAAGACTGTCTGGATATGGTTGTTTCAATGTCTGAGGTAGTTTTTGGAATGTAGAAGTCCCACTAACACATGATATACCTCTAGCAATGTGTAGAATATTAAAAACTATCCTGACAAACCCAAGGGTCTATTGACTGTCCCAAGTAGACACAAATATATCCTATGATCTACCCCATCTATTGGAGGGTCTAGGTGGATGGCCTTCATCAATCTTCTCTCTAAAACATGATGTGCTTTCTTATGGAGATATTAAGGCTCAAGAGCTTCCAAAATGACATGAAAACTAGTCCTCTATGACTATTAATATTTTGAAGACCTTACAGACCCCCTTACCAAACCTATTTGACAAGCTAGGATCTCAAAACCCAATCTTATTTATTGCAATTGCTCTTGGAGTACATACAGATCACAAAATGACTAAATGCATTATAATGCATGGAGGCTTCATGATTTTCCTAGTGAACCTCATTAATGCCTTGATTGTACTGAGATAGTAGGTGACATTATGACACATTTGGATCACAACTTGAGGTTCTATAATAGTCCCATATTCAAGATGACTGTGCAATGTATAAGGGAACATGTGTAGATCATATGTATATTTCTAGGCTATCATAGTCTTGGGTAACTTAAGACACTTATATTATCCTTCCTCCACACTAAAAGTTCATCACCCTCATAGAGATTCAGGTACATCACAAAGGACTAGCTATATTATCATGTAAGGAGGCTCTACTCAAGACTACCCTGACAACATCATACCCTCCTTGACTGTACTGTAGTACATGCACCCACCAATATCAATACAATATCTTCCTTAACTATCTAATAATTAGGTTGACAAGTCACTATCTATTCAAGACAACCTCATTGTGATTATAATTGTCCTAATAACTATGCCAATGACATGTACGGTTATCGTTTAGTTGATGGCAATCTTCCCTACCATATGAATATCCTTTCAAGACCACCTAAATATGTTTATATAGTACCATTGATATCTTTTTGCATGGATTTGAGATTAATTAAATTACCATTTAGTCTTGATTGCCACCCTGTGTATTAGTTTCTATCATACCTGTGGGTGAGAGGTCATAACTATTCCTAGGGTTGCATGATATCTATTGTGGTATAATTTAGTCTTTAGGCTAACATGATAGTTCTTCCAAGTGAGTATGATCAAGTGACAATCCTTAGCTTGATTTTATCATGATGATAATTCATTGACTAACATGATTTCCCTTAGTATCCTTCTAATTGTTTAGGTTAGTGTTTGAATCAAGATAATAGCAACATGTAATAATTTTCACTTACTCATGATAATTTAACTTGTCAAAATGATAATCTTTTCACTTCCCTCATGACTATCCTATAACATGAGATTTCATGCTTTAACATAATCATTCAAGTAAAGTAAATGAATACATTTAAAGAACATACCTTAGATTTCAAGATTTGAGTTGCCCAATCCTAAAAAAATTTATGTTTTTGCCAAGTTCCTTCATATTCAATGTTGAATTCTATATAACTCTAATAGGATTAGAGAAATTTAAGGAAAAAACAAACATATATCATCAAATTCAATCTAAATACATTGAAATTAACATTGGAACAATATGAAACATGAAGCTATTAGTTTAAACAATTAAATTTTATCTAAAAACATCAATTTAGTTCTTCTACATTGAAAACCCAAAAAAAGGTGGTGGATTAAGCAAAAAATGATTGTCAAAATATCAACTTGTTAAAAAAACATTTTGTTGTCAAATTGTGCATGAAAAGTGGGGAATGACAGAGCATGTGGGGCTGAAACACAGATCACACATGCTTTTTGTCTATTTTTTTGGTTCAAAAAAATGTGCTCACATTATAATGCGAGCATGTTTTAACAAGCATGGAAAGTTTAAGCACTTTCATGCATCAAAAGTCTGAAGTGTTGTCATGCATGGAAACTTATAAGTGTTTTAAGTGCATGGAAAGTGTGGAGGAAGGTACAGAGGTGAGAGAGAGAGGGTAGGAGGTATAGAGGGGATAGAGAGGGTAGGAAGTAAAGATGGGAGATAGAGATAGAGAGAGAGAAAGGAGACAAGGTAAAGAGGGGAGGGAGAGAGATAAAGATAGAGAGACTTCTTTTGCCATGCAAACCTAAACCTAAGAAACCCTAAACCCTAACCTCTAAACCAAAGAAACCCTAAACTACTATCTCTCTATCTCTATCATCCCTCTACCTCCCAATCTCTCTCCCTATGTCTCTATCCATGTTCCCCACTTTCTATCTCCCTATCTCTCCCCTCGATCTCCTCTATATCTCACTATTGATCCTCTCTCTCTAAACCCTAAACCCTATACCTCCAAACCTTAACCCCTAACCCCTAAACCATAAACCCTAAACCTAAGCAACCCTAAACCCCTAAACCCTAAATAATTCCCCCAAACCCAACACCTAAGCCCTAAACTTGAGAAACCCTAAACAATGCCCTTAAACCTCGGCCCCTAATGCCTAAACCCTAAACCTTAAACCTCTGTCTCCCTATCTCTCCCTAATCTCCATATCTCTACCTCTCAATCTCTCTCCCTATGTCTCTATCCATGTCCCTCACTCTTTATCTCCCTACCTCTCCCCATCATCTCCTCTATATCTCCCTATGGGTCCTCTCTCTCTCTCTCTAAACCCTAATCCCTACACCTTTAAACCTTAACCCCTAACCCCTAAACCATAAACCCTAAACCCTAAATAATACCCCTAAACCATAACCCATAACCCCTAAACTCTAAACCCAATCAACCCTAAACCTCTAAACCCTAAACCCCTAAACCCTAAACCCAAGCAACCCTAAATGTCTATCTCCCTATCTCTCCCCTATCTCCCTATCTCTATTATCCCTCTACCTCGCAATCTATCTCCCTATGTCTCTGGACATGTCCCTCATTCTCTATCTCCCTATCTCTCCCAATCCATATAGGTCTCCTCTCTCTATCTCTCTCTAAACCCTAAATCCTAAACCCTAAACCACTAGTACAAATATGGCAAATAAATGACCATGTGACTAAAACTTTTAGTCATGTGACCAAACTTTTAATCACATGACCAAACTTCTAATCATGTGACTAAAACTTTTTACAACATAGCTATAAATGACTAATTTGGTCATTGGTTGAAATGACTATTGAAATGGCCAAATAAATGACCAAATAAATGACTAAATAAATGACTAATTTGGTCATTAGGAAAAAAAACACAACTACAAATAAAATTGACTAAATAAAGGACTAAATAAATTCCTCTATTCTTTTTTCTTTCACTTTAGTTTTGGAGGGAATTAATGGAGGGATTGTGCTTTTATGAATTTTGAACAAAAGGTGAAACCTGTGAAGAAGCAAAGATTGTGCATTTAGCAGGAGAAGATTATTCATGGCCACTGAGAATAGGGTATGCAGAGTAGTCGAACAGGAGAAGATTATTCATGGCTACCAAGAATAGGGTATGAGTAGTCAAACAGGAGAAGATTGTTCATGGCTGCTGATGCAGAGGCATCCACACTATAACATTCGCATATAGCATGAATGTCTACAGCCCAACCTCATCATCATCACCTTCGCCATCATCATCATATTCTGCTTTACACTGTCCGCATCATCATCATATTTCGGACAATCACGATTATCCTCCTGCCGACTACTGTTCACCTCCTCCGTTTTCCGCCTAACATCATCATCATGATGTTCAACTAACGCAAACATCCTCCGGTTGCACTGTTCATCGGGCGTTGAGCTCCATCGGCATCATCATGATATGCGACACCACCTTCGTCAACAGGATATCAAATATCCGGTTGCTCCAAATATCCTGATGACGACCACTTCAGCACCTTTCCTTCGATGCTCCACTAGCCGACGACACAAGCAACAGCATCATGATCAGGTTTATCCGGTTCTCTCGAAACCTCCTGATGATGCTTCACAACTTTCTGCCACGGACTTCCGCCGATACCTTAGCACTTAACGACGGCAGGATAAACTCGCGTAGGGGGATATCTCAATATCCTGATGACGATGACGTCATATCCTGATGACGATGACGTCACCCAATATCCTGATGACCTCTTCAACACTTAGTCAAAAAAACAAACTTTCACTATCGCATCTACTCGCGATATGCGGATGATTGGCACTCCTGATAGATGATCCTGATGCCGATACGCTCCTCCTCTTCGGCAACTCCTGATGATGATCACCCCGACGAACTCACACTTCATGCACTCAACTGCATCATACTCACCTTCTCTTATCCGGATGACGATATCCAAACTGACTGCAGGATATTCACCAAGATATCCTGATGATGCCGTTTTAACGAACTTCTTCACTTAGCGAAATTTCACTTCGCCGATCCTCCAGGGATGACCCGATCCAGTCTCAGGGTGATCTTCCACACTCTATCTTATCAGCTCAACCTAGCACATACCCATGCTAGGGTCTTCAACATCTTTCAGTCGCGATCCTGCACACCTGCATGCGAACAGAAAACAAACTACAACCTACCCTACTGTACATTACCATTCCACCGATCAGATGAGTCAACCGGTGGAATGGATCAGTGAATCCATGAAACCACCCAAACCAGCAGATCGATTACACAAAGGAGATCAAACAGAAAATGAAATAGGATCTTTATTGATTTCAAAGATGTAATACAATATACTACTTCTCACACAACACACTCGAACTCCTCTGCTTAATGTAACACTATACTGCCGATCGATGATATCTATCTGTATATGCAATATCAACCGATCTTATGCTTAAATAGATTTTCCTACGAGTACTACTGACCCGACTCCAAGCGGCTGGGAACTCTCCAAGCGGCTGGGAGATCCAACCGATCATACATCATGACAGCTATTATAACTAACTAACTAAAAATAGCAAAAGCCTGGTCAGCATGATCTTATCATGATCAGCGTGACCTTATTACATGCATTTGGTCTATCAGACCTTCTTGAAAACATAAACAAGACCTAAAACTACTAACTGCCTCATGAAGGCCAGCTGTCAGGTAGGTGCTCCTGCACCATACTCCCCAACAGAAAAGAACTCATGTCCCATGAGTTTAGTATGTGGAAGTCTTCCACCTTTACACTTTGCCTGTGCAATGTTCTGCCCTGTCCCAGCTTTATCTGCTGCTGTCTCTTGGCTGCTCCAAGACTTCTGAACTGTAACTTGCTTTCTGGCAAGTAAATCCTCATGCCTGTTGATGTAGGCCTTTTTCTCACATACCTTGTGTTTGTCAGGTTGCCTGACCAGAACCTCTTTCTGAACTGCATCTTGAACTGCTGAAATGTTCAAGCCTGTCTTCCTGTCAATCTTTATAGGACAAGCAATAGTCCCAATTATGACAACATCCTTGTCATTCCTTTCAACTGATGGTTGGTTGCACCCATGTTTCTGAACCTGCTGCTGACCTCTGTCAGTCACAACTGAAACGTTCTTCAGCTTGTTGTCTGTAACAACTCCTTTCCCTGTAGTGTCCTGAACTGCCTTTATGCCTGCTCCTCTAGGCATCTGCACATACTCCTTCTTTCCCATTAAAATGATTTGGGCTGCCTTCTGTACTGCAGCTTTTGCCTGCAATGGCATCAACTTAATAATCTTCCCATCCTTCTTGATGGTGTAGGTATTAGCATACCCATCATACAGTACCCTTCTGTCAAATTGCCATGGTCTACCCAACAGTAGGTGACAACATTCCATAGGCAATATGTCACACAAAATTCTATCATGATATGCTCCAATCTGGAAATCCACATATGCCTGTTCAGAGACAAAAAGTGATTGACTATCACTCACCCAAGATGCCTTGTAAGGGTGTGGATGTGGAATCCTTTCCAAATGCAGTTTATCCACCATCTCCTGAGATACCATGTTGTCTGTTGAACCAGTATCAATGACAACTTTACATACCTTACCTTTACTCTTACATGTGGTCTTGAAAAGAGCTCTTCTTTGCATCATATCCTTTGATGCCTGCAAACTAATTCTCCTTAACATCAATGATTCTCCACTCTCTGGATATCCATAATTCTCAGGACCTCTGTTTGAACTCTGTGCACTTTCTTCTACTTTCTCTTCTTGAACCAGTTGTACTCTCTTGTCATTAGTTCTATCATTTCTGGATGATGAACCTTTGTTTTCTGGACATTTGAAAGATGGATGACCAAAATCTCCACAGGTGTAACACTTTCCTGAAAATGTAGTAGAACCTCTACCACCTCCAAATCTTCCTCTATTACCTTTCCATCCACCCCTGAAATCAGACTGTCCCTGTCCTTTACCAGTGTCTTCTTGACCCTCATTGGTTTGCTTTTGTGCAGGGGCTGCTCCTCTTCCCCTATGGTTTCCTCTTCCTCTCATGGACTTATCATGTCCTCTATTCATCTTTTCTTCAATCCTGATTGCCATTTGATAACAATCCTCCACATTCTTAGGGTTAGCTAAAACTAACTCATCCTGTATGTTAAATCTCAAACCAGCCAAGTACCTAGCCACCTTTTCTACCTCATTCTCATGATGACCAGATCTCATACTCAACAAATAAAATTCCTCAGTATAGGCTTTCACATCCCTGTCTTTCTGCTTTAAAAATTGCAGCTTCTTAAACATCTGGATTTCATAATCCCTTGGCAAGAATTTTCCTTTGATCCTTGCTACCATCTTATCCCATGAAGTGATCTTAGACTTCCCTTGTTTCCTTCTCTCGGATTGTACATAATCCCACCATACCAAAGCATGACCTCCTAACTTGGTCTTTGCAATCTTTACCTTCTGATCCTCAGCAACATCTTCACATTCAAAGTGATTATCAAGTGCAGCAATCCAATCCAACAACTCATCTTCATTCAAGCTTCCAGTATACTTGGTAACATCAACCTTTACCTTAGGTTTTTCACTCTGCACTGCCTTTAACAATTTTGCCAATCTCTGGTCTTCAGCATCCAGATCTTCAGCTACCTCTTCATACTCTTCAACAGTATCTTCTTCTTCTTCAGACTCACTGTCTTCCACTTCCCTCTTTTTGTTCTTTTCCAGGGCTGTCAGCCTGGCTTGAAGTGCTTCAGCAAGCTCCTTCATCTTCCTCATCTCTCTAGCATGTTTTTCCTTCATTTCCTGCAATTCCCTTGCAGTACCACTACCTTTTGGAGGCATTTTGTCAACCTCTCAATCAACACACAACACACAATTTAACTCTACCTCTGCCCTTTCGGTGACAGAATCAACACACAACAGCCCAGATGTTTTGCTGAGCTCTGATACCACTATGATGCAGAGGCATCCACACTATAACATTCGCATATAGCATGAATGTCTGCAGCCCAACCTCATCATCATCACCTTCGCCATCATCATCATATTCTGCTTTACACTGTCCGCATCATCATCATATTTCAGACAATCACGATTATCCTCCTGCCGACTACTGTTCACCTCCTCCGTTTTCCGCCTAACATCATCATCATGATGTTCAACTAACGCAAACATCCTCCGGTTGCACTGTTCATCGGGCGTCGAGCTCCATCGGCATCATCATGATATGCGACACCACCTTCGTCAGCAGGATATCAAATATCCGGTTGCTCCAAATATCCTGATGACGACCACTTCAGCACCTTTCCTTCGATGCTCCACTAGCCGACGACACAAGCAACAGCATCATGATCAGGTTTATCCGGTTCTCTCGAAACCTCCTGATGATGCTTCACAACTTTCTGCCACGGACTTCCGCCGATACCTTAGCACTTAACGACGGCAGGATAAACTCGCGTAGGGGGATATCTCAATATCCTGATGACGATGACGTCATATCCTGATGACGATGACGTCACCCAATATCCTGATGACCTCTTCAACACTTAGTCAAAAAAACAAACTTTCACTATCGCATCTACTCGCGATATGCGGATGATTGGCACTCCCGATAGATGATCCTGATGCCGATACGCTCCTCCTCTTCGGCAACTCCTGATGATGATCACCCCGACGAACTCACACTTCATGCACTCAACTGCATCATGCTCACCTTCTCTTATCCGGATGACGATATCCGAACTGACTGCAGGATATTCACCAAGATATCCTGATGATGCCGTTTTAACGAACTTCTTCACTTAGCGAAATTTCACTTCGCCGATCCTCCAGGGATGACCCGATCCAGTCTCAGGGTGATCTTCCACACTCTATCTTATCAGCTTGACCTAGCACATACCCATGCTAGGGTCTTCAACATCTTTCAGTCACGATCCTGCACACCTGCATGCGAACAGAAAACAAACTACAACCTACCCTACTGTACATTACCATTCCACCAATCAGATGAGTCAACCGGTGGAATGGATCAGTGAATCCATGAAACCACCCAAACCAGCAGATCGATTACACAAAGGAGATCAAACAGAAAACGAAACAGGATCTTTATTGATTTCAAAGATGCAATACAATATACTACTTCTCACACAGCACACTCGAACTCCTCTGCTTAATGTAACACTATACTGCCGATCGATGATATCTATCTGTATATGCAATATCAACCGATCTTATGCTTAAATAGATTTTCCTACGAGTACTACTGACCCGACTCCAAGCGGCTGGGAACTCTCCAAGCGGCTGGGAGATCCAACCGATCATACATCATGACAGCTGTTATAACTAACTAACTAAAAATAGCAAAAGCCTGGTCAGCATGATCTTATCATGATCAGCGTGACCTTATTACATGCATTTGGTCTATCAGACCTTCTTGAAAACATAAACAAGACCTAAAACTACTAACTGCCTCATGAAGGCCAGCTGTCAGGTAGGTGCTCCTGCACCAGCTGCCAAGAATAGGGTATGAGTAGTTGAACAAGAGAAGATTGTTCATGGACGTAGTTCTTTGACTTTGGAAATAGTTTTGAGATCATCGTGTGAATGAAGAAAGGAGGGAATTTTGGGATTTCTAGCTATAGATGGCAGATAGATGACAAATAACAAATGGTTTTATGAAGCAGAGGTAGGGTTTTCCATGTACCTCTATTCTTCTTTTAGGCTGCTCTAAAGTTTTGTATCTTTGAAAGCTTGGTGCTCTATCATTAGTGATTGTTTTATCTCTTTCAATGACTATATGAAGAGGTCTCATGGTTCTTTATTGATAAAGTTCTACTTTTTCCATTCATGATTTATACTTAGAATACCTTGGCATGGAGGAATTTGATGGTCTTCAACCTGTGACTTAGACATTGCCCTTGTGTGTGTGATTCAACCTTTGAAAGATGATTATGTTTTCAAAATGACTGTCACAAAATAGAGAATGAAAGCTTGTTGTTGAGAATGCAAGACTATTCCATGATTTGTTTCATTCCTTAAATTTACTCTTCACTGTCTTTACTGTCACTTACTGCTATCTTGACAGTAACCTTTGTCATGAAAACCTTGTTCATTGCTTCATACATGAACTGATCTTTGTTGTCCTATCACAAACTTGCCTACAAATTCCTTAATATAAAGATATCATTGATGATGACTATCCTTTGTATGCAAAAATCTGTCACAATCACATTCTCTTTGTCCATCTGCTACTATGACTATCATATAGCTTATTAGCTTGATTTTGATAAACTTGAAGATTCTATTCATAGACTTTTGACTGTAAAAAATCCTCTCTGTTACTTTTGTTATTGATATATGACATAGTTTTCACATAATTCACATTTGGATACAAAAAGACTGTCAATATTCCACTGTCTTTTCTCTATTGTTATAGCCCACTTTGGTGACTGTGATTAGGGCATCTCTTTGAATGGATAGTGATATCCTCTTTTCTTCTGTGGTGTTGTACATTACTCTTTTTGATGATTGATTTCACTATCAGTTTGATGACATGACTGTCATCATTTTCAAAGGCACTTGTGCCACTGTTTTAGCATCTATATAATGACTATCTTTGCCTAATATAATCTTCAAGGATCAGTTAACTAATTAGGTAAGGGTTTGTATTTTGACAAAAGTGTTTTGCTTCATGGATCTTGTATTTTTATCTTTTCAATGCTGCTACAGACTTTAATATCTACCCTCTCCTTTGTAATCAAAGGCATGACTGTATTCTCTATGTTGTTTTTCCTATTGTCATGATTGTCATTTGAAATGGTTGACATCTTGAGTCCTTTATTTGGTGACTTTGCCTATGATTTTAGCAAGTTATTTTCTTCTATGAATACTTCATCACAATAGTTATTTAATTGGGGTTTTAAAGTGTAATCCTGATAAATTGTTTAGTATTTCTTCTAAATGCTATTTATCTATTGGTTTACATAGCTTGTCTATATTTCTAAGTCAGACAACTTGTAAAATGTATAATTGTTGGCATGGGAATGAAATTGAATTGTTGTTGATGTTTGTTATTCTCATGGACATGTATTGAAGCACTTACTCAATCTAATACATGTACCTGAAAAAATGTTTTAGGTGCATATAAGTGTAGTAGCTATTTGCATGGGTGATAAAACTTGTTAGGAGAGGACTTGGAGACTTTTGAAAAGGCAGGCAAGGAATTCAGAGTTTCTTGTAATGAATTTGAAGTTAGTGAGGCCCTTTGTAGCAAAGTCAAATTTGGGGATGCACTCTACAGTAAATTCAAATGTAATTCAAAACCCTCATTGCCAAAAGTGAACTAATATTTTCATGATATTTGGGGAAGCTGCTTGTGGACGCCCCCAAGAGATATTTTCATGATTGAAGCTTGAAAACTCAAAAGAAAATGTTATCTTCAGTATTTTTGAAGTTGATCCTTAACTGATCCTTGAACTCAAATAAAATCACACCTGTACTCTGCATGACCTCCCTGCATGATGACTAGTCCAAACTAAAGGAAAGGTTATCCTAGCTAGACCATATGTATGATTGAAGGTTACCTTTTAAGATTTTATATTTAAAGGCCTTCTAGGCATAAGATAGATTATTATACTAAATTAATACTGAAATGCACAATATTACAGATGGATCGGCATTGAAGGTTGACTACGGATCAATATCATGTGTATGATGAGAGAGTAGCCAAAGAGAGGGAAATGGAAAATTATCCATGTCCATGTAATGACTATCTTGGTGGAAGGGTGAGAGAAAGAAATGTGATTTATCGACATATGATAAGATATGGGCATAGTGGTATAAGCCCTTGGGCTTACAATTATTATGAAGATATGATAGAATTGCAGACTATGAGAGATGAAGAGGCAACAAACATAGATGAAATGGCATAAACATAGATGAAGAGGTAGAAATGTGAGACAAAGGGTTTGAAGTTGAAAGAATGTTGAATGAGGGTCTAAACAATTATTGGGCCAAGTCAATGGAGGATGCTTTAAAGCCTCTATATGCTAATTGCAAGTTAAGTCAATTGACAACAATCCTTCAAATTCTTAACTTGCAAGTGGTGCATGGTTGGACAAATGAGAGTGTAGATCAATTATTGGCATTATTAAGTTCATTGTTACTAGATGAATCCATATTGCCAACAAAATGAAGTCGATGTAAAAAGTAGATTAGTAAGCTCAGCTTGGGGTATGAAAACATTCGCACATGTGTTAATGGTTGTGTATTATTTCACAAAAATCTTGCAAGTGAGAGCGAATGTCTGAAATATCATGAAGCAAGGTATAGACAAGGGTTGAAATCAGTTGTGATTCCTAGAAAGGTTCTTTGCCACTTTCTGATAAGCCCATGATTACTCTAAATGTATAGATGCAAAGACATTGCTGAACTTATGCAGTGTTATGTCCAAAATAAGAGCATCGATGGAAAATGACATGTGCCTAATTCTAAGACGTGGATGGACTTTGATAAAAGATGGCCTAATTTTTCTCAAGATCCTCGTAATATAAGGTTGGGTTTGGCTCTAGATGGGGTGAATCCATTCTCAAATCAATGTACTAAATGGTCAACTTGGCCAGTGTTTTTAATAAATTATAACTTGCCTCCATGGTTAGCAACTAAATTTTTTTTCCTAATGCTATCATTGATTATGCTAGGAAAGAAAAGTGTGACTTGAGATACAATAGATGCCTATCTAGAGCCATTATATGATGAGCTAATGGAATTGTGGAAAGGAATTGAAGCAATTCAATCTTTAAGTGATGGTCATTCAATCAAATTCACTTTACGATCTTCCTTATTGGTTACGATTCATGATCTTCTTGCATATGGTACATTATCTGGTCTAACTATTCATGGATACCATAGCTATCCTTCTTGCAACTTTAAGGATTTTGTGAGACAATCAAGAAGTTTGTGTAAGTGTATTTATTGTGGACATCCTTCTTACCTTAAAGTGGGTCATCCATATCATCGACAAAAAACACATTTCAATGGTCAAGAAGAGAATTTTGAAGCACCTTTACTAATAATGGGTGATTACATTATTAAGAATAGACAAAAAGGAATGTCATTTATTGAAAATGGTGGGATTGCTGGTAGTAGATATGATCCATGTAATGAAAGTGGTGTAAAACGGTTGTGCATATTCTCTAAGTTGCCATACTTTAAGGATATAACCATTATGCATACTGTTGACTTTATGCATACTGATAAAAATATAGCCTATGCTATTATAGAAAATCTTTTTGGTGCTTTTGATACTATTTCATCATGTGAAGACTTTTGAGAACTAAAGATTCATCAAAATCTTTGGGTTGAAAAATATGATGATGCAAAATATATAAAACCCAGTGCTCCTGATGTCTATACAAAGGAACAACATGCACAATTCTTATAGTTGATGTCTCAAACTCGTTTTACCACTGTATATGTAAGTAGTACTATTAGAAGCCAAACTGACATTAATAACTTAAGAGACCTAAAGACTCATGACTATCATGTTATAATGAAAAATATTTTACCTATTGTGGTAAATATATGAGGTTTGGCAAAGGGGCCAAGATTGGAGATTATAAGGTTGGGTCTAATATTAAAGAGAATGAGTTCACATGTATTAGATCCTTCAAACTTTGATAGTTTGAGGGAGGAGGTTGTTTAAGTCCTTTGTCTATTGGAATGGGAATTTCCAACAACAATCTTTAACATTTCTATGTATCTTTTAATACATCTAGAATATGAACTAGAGCATTGTGGTCTAGTAAGAATGAGATGGATGTATCCTATAGAATGATATATGAAGGCTTTGAAAAACAATGTTTGTACTAGGGAAAAACTAAAAGGCAGCATGTCTGAGGGATGTTCAATGCAAGAGGCCATTGGATTTTCAATAGAATATATGAAGGATTTTAAAAATGTCAATCGACGTGTATGGGATGATGATGAAGATGAGAGAGTTGAAAGTGAAGTATTAGAAGGCAATGGATGTCTCTTTAAGCTATCACATCAAGAAAGAGGTGTGATACATGCCTTTATTCTTCAAAACACATCTTCTTCGATAAGTGGTACAGGTTAAAAAAAGTTACACAATTATTTATTTACACATTTATATTATTAATCTTACTCAATTGCATTTACACATTTATATTATTAATCTTACTATTTGCACATTAATATTCTATGTAGAAAATACAAAGAAGAGAATCAAAGTTGGATGCAACATCGACCTCAAAAGCGCAGACATCATGATTTGGTTGGAGGTGATTCTTTTCCAAAATTTGAAGAATGGATTACTAATGCAATTAGTGATGCAAAAGAAGAAGGTCAAGGTATAACAATGGAGGAAAGTGAGAATTCACAACCTCCACATTTATGGGCTATGCATTTTAGTGGAATGTGGGCCTATGGTAGCCATTTAAGAGTGGAGGAAAAAGACAAAGGAAAGACAAATTGTGATTGTGTTGTAAGTGCTGAATTTCTTCGCGAAACTGAGAAGAAAATCTATGTTGGATTCATCCAAGAAATTATTCAACTGGATTTTGGTGAAAACAATCCTATATTATTAAAACCTAAGTGGTTTTGACCATCCATAGTACATTTTGATGAGTATGGATTTGTACATGAAAATACAGGACAATTTTTATTAGAGAGGGATGAGCCCTATGTTTTCCCTTTTCAAAATTAACCAATCATTTCTAATTCATGATGTAAGAAGCCCAGGATGGTCATATTTCATTCAAATAGAGTCTTGTTTGAAATGAAAATTCATGGAAGTTGTTGATATAAAGCATGATGGGTAATATGTTAATTTATAAGAAACATTTGAAATAGTCGATGAAGATGATGATGGACTGTTTGGAGAAGATATTTTGATTACCAACAAAGAGATTGAGAGAGAGAATGTATTGCATGACACAGATGAGGATGAGGAAGAAAATCATGCAAATGCAGACATGAGTGATTAGGATTCTGTTCTTTCTGGCAATGTAGATGATTAGTGAAGGCAAGAGGTTTATGTATATAAGACATAATATGATATTTTTTTGTTTAATAGGAAAGAAAAAGAGTGCAAAGAAAATGCAAAGTAAACAAAAGGAAAGTAAAGATACAATGTTGCCAACTTGTAGAAGCCAATGCATTTGGGATTCAAGTACAAATGCAATTGGTGAAAAGAATAGTTGTGATGATGTGTAGCCTGATATAACACATAGTGATGTGTAGCTTGATATAACACATGGTGATGTGCAGCCTGATATAGTACATGGTGATGTGCAATGTCATCATGATCTCTTAGCACAAAGTCTAAGAGAGATTATTGAAAACAATGAGAGGAAAGGAACAATAAGTGATCTGCAGATGATTTATTCAAGATTAAAGGATGTGTTTGAAGTTAAATCTATAGAGACCAATACTGATCTACCTACTCATGACACACTCGATGTGGCCAAGTATGATGAAGTTTTGGTTAATGAAAGTCATGAAGAGAGACCACTTACATCTGATGTGTCTTCTACAACTTTTGATGGAACTAGTGAATCAACCAAAAATATTGCTAGTGGTTTAATAGAAGATGTGCCTGCTACAACTTTTGATGGAACTAATGGATCAGCCAAAAATATTGCTAGTGGTTTAATAGAAGATGTGCCTACTTTTTTCAAAAGAAAAAGATTTAGTCAAGATTTATACAGATCTACAATGAGGAATGTAAAATAAAGAAGATTAGAAGGCAAGAAGACATTCTTGGTTGAGGTATCGAGAGATGGTGAGCCCATTGGGAAAAATACTACAAGGTGGGCCTCTCAGTTGGGTGTGAGATGTAGGGCCCATTTAGATATTTTCAAATCAAAATTTGCAAAGCAAGATCCACGAAGTGTGGAAAATGTTATACAAAAAATGGAAAATGCTTTTGAGACTACTCGTGGACAAATCTCTAGAAGATATTAGAAGCAAAAGATGAGACTTTTGATGAACAATTTTAGATACAATTGTAGAAAAACAATCTTGGAGGGAGAAGAGAGGTTAGAATCCCCTCTATCTCCCAAACAGTGGGAGACATTGAAAGAAAATATGTGTTCTGAAGAATATTTGACAAAGAGTTATAAAGGAAAGAGGGCAAGAGATAATGTGGTAGCTGGATATACATTTGGCCGAGGTGGGTTGTAGGCCAAAATGGACAAACTTGGAGTAAGGGTATAGCTTTTTGGTTAAATTTACGTTGTTTATTTATTTCAATTTTTTATTGAATTGACTATATGCTGATATTGACATTGTATTTTAGGTGGAAAAAAGTAATAGAGAAGCAGGTGTGGAAGATATGCTTGATTATATGGCAGCACTAGTTCCTAGTAAATCTAACAGTAGTATAAAGTGGAAATCTAGTTTGTCAATAGAGATTTTAGAGATATTTGTTAGATGTCTAGTAAGAGCCTCTACAGATCATGTCAACTCAAATGAAGGGTACCAACATATAATGAGTTGCTTACACAATCTCAATGAGAAATTGTCACAGTTGGCTTCCTCAATTAAGCCTATAGTTTCTGCATGGAATGAGCATAATATTATGGATGGAAATGAGGAAAGAGGCTCTATTACACTATCCTTTCATTTCATGTGCTTGTTATTGGGTAAAATTGTACCATGTTTTTGTTATACTTCCTTGTGATTGCATTTTTTGGATACTTCAATAGTTATCATAGCTCTTGGATACTGTAAACAAAGAATGAACCTACCCTCAGTGTGTAATACTACAATTCTAGCCATTATAACCTTAGCATTGATGCTTTACATAAATGCGTTATCACGAATTGTCTCACTGTTCTACTTATAGAACCAAAAGAAACATGCAATACTGTAATTTACTAGGTTCTACTTCAAACCATTTTGCTTGAGTTTTCACTTCATTATTTTTGTCCTTGTCATGTTTATGACCTACTCCTATGTTGCATTATGACATTTAACTCTATCATTCTAGACAATCAATTTGAGTATGTCTTAGTAAAGCTCTTAATCACTGATCCTAAAGTCAAGGATGTCATATCTACTTTGTTTCTATCATTCCAAGGGTTCTTGGTCAATGTCTAATAGTTTTGACAGTGCCTTTATCTCTTCTCTTTGTTTGGTGAAACCCTACTAGCTATTGCATATCTTTATCTTCTCCTATCTTCTCCTATACCTTCCATGCTATGGACTATCGTAAGATAGAGATATGGACTACCATCTTACAACTTTTATTGTCTTCCTTATCATATGAAGGATTGGGACTATCCTTTCTTGTTGAAAATCTTATGCTCATGACTATAAGAATCCTCCTATAAACTAGAATCTATTTCTTACAATAAAGGAAGAATCTCACAACATACCTTGACTTAGTCATTTAAGAGTGGAAGAAAAATGTTATTTTGAACAAAAAAATTATAGTTTTTGTATTCTTTACTTGATTTGTATTAATTTTGCATGATGATTAAACCACATGCAGAGAAATTATATGAAAGCAAAATGAAAAGAAAAAGGCCTTGTCAATAGAGCTCTCTACAAAGATGCACAACTTGAGGAGAATGATGATAGTGATTATGTTGAACATCTTGACAAGAATCTGTATGATATTCATGTTGCAAGTATGGGCCTAACCAGTGTTGTCATTGATGTCAACATACTCATGTTACATTAATGATAAGGATTGGATGAGCTATGTGTTGAGGATATTGAGAAAATTAGTGCTAATCAGGAATAGAGAAGAACAGTGAAGACAGCGAGGTAAAGATCCCAGTTAAGATAAAAGTTAGAGGATACACTTCAAAGGGTTTGTAGATATGTGTCTTGAGATGATCCAGTAAAGATTTTAGAGGTCTACATAAAGATCTAAAGAAATTATAGCCACTTAAGTAAAACTAGTTCTAGCAGGTGTTCAGAGGTGACAGAGTGATACAGATAGGTCTGGTAAGATTCAGAAATGAAATACCTTGTTCTGCGGATTTGGTGGAGTGTTTAGGAAGTCCATGTGAAGTAAAAACTGAATTGGTTCATGATCTGGAGGTCCGCAAGCATCTATTCCAATATGATAGTGATGACAAACTGTGTTCTTGAGGTTTCAGTTGAAGGAGAGAATGATTTCAGTAGACAGTAGTAGTGTGGATGTTCTTGGTGATTCAGGCAAGCTTGTGGAGGTCTTTGGATTGTATCTAGTTCATGTTGATGGTCCGCATTGAAGTTTGAGCTCGTAATTAAAGATTTACTTCTAGATGATGATGTTCCTCTTAAGTCTAGATGACCAGATGAGTTACACATCCTGCAAATGATCTGGAAGGTGTCCTGTGAAGAATGGCATGTTCCCAAAGAAAGATTGAAGTCTCAGATCTGTGTAGCCGACAGTGTGTTGATCCACATGAAGTCTTTTTGTAATAAATCATGTTGTATTTATGTACTTGCTCTGTTATGTATGCGGACTTGGATGATAATTCCTAAGTTGATGTCTTGTATAAATAAGGAGTTGTAAAGTCATTTCAAAGCGTGTCTTGTGGAGATGAGAGTATGGTAGAGAGGAGTAGAGTGAAAGGCAGAGCAGAAGTATTGAGCTTAAATGGAACTGACTCAAGCATGGTGAAGATACTATTCTCCAGTTTAAGTATGTAACACTTATTATTTTGTAGACAGTGTGTCTCCTATAGGCAATGAGCCTCTTGTGAGCAGTGTGCTCAGGCATTGAGCCCTAACTAGCATGTGCCATTTTGTTCTTTCTATTCTTCTAATAGAGAATACAATCTTTGGTTAATCACCTCATGGTTTTTCCCTTAACTAGGTTTTCCATGTCAAAATCTTGGTGTCTTGTGTGTTAATGTGTTTCAACTCTTGATTTAATGCATTATGTTTCCATGATTGATTTATTATTATGCTACTGAATTACAAAGTGGATTTAAGTGTTTAATTGGAAGAAAGTTTTGGACAACTGATTCACCCCCCCTCTCAATTGTCTGCGTGAAATCTAACAATTGGTATTAGAGCTAAGTTCCTCTAAAAGAGCTTAACCGCTTGAGGAGATCCAGGATGTCATCCTACAAGAAGGATAGTCTAAAGTTTGATGGAACCAATTTTACTCTTTGGAAAAGCCACATGCAATGCCACTTGCAATGTATGGGAATGCAATATTGGACCATGGCCTCAAAAAAGTATACTCCTCCACAGAATGGTCTAAAATCCGTAGATGAAATCACAAATGATGAAAACAATCTGCAGACTAAAGAAGCTCTTCTAAGTTCCTTATCTGATTCAGAGCTGACAAATGTTGTTGACCTACAAACTACTTTTGAGATTTGGGAAAAACTAGAACTTTTGCATGAAGGAGACAAGTATGTTAAATGTGCCAAGCTATAAAATTTGAAAGGAAAATTTGAAAATCTGAAGATGAGAGAAGATGAAAATATCACTACATTTATGCCAAGAGTAAATGAGCTTGTTTGTACAATTAGATGTGCTGGTGGAGTCTTGGATGAAGATGAGACTGTTGACAAAGTTCTTAGATCCCTTCCTAATTCTTACAAGTACAAGGTTGCTGCTATTGAAGAATTCAGATCTATTTCAGTTATCACAAGAGATCAATTGGTTGGTAAATTGGTTGCATTTGAATTGACTAAGTTTGGAGATGCCCTCCCAAGATTGAATCTGCATTCAAAGATAGTGCCTGTATTAAAGGAAAACAAAAGTTTGATTTGGGAGAGAACTCCTCAAAGAAACTATCATGGTATGAGAAAGCAAGAAAAGACATGGAAGAAGATGAAGCAGAAGCTTCTCAACTTGAAGCCCTTATTGCAAAAGGCTGCCAAGAGGATCTGGTAAGTATGAAGGGAAATTCCCTTTTAAATGTTTTAACTGCAATAAGATTGGTCATTTTGCCTCAAGGTGTCCAAAAAGATTTTCAAGGCCAAATCCTTACAGATCAAGATTCTAGAAGAATTGTTACTATGTTCATGAAGATAATGATAATGAAGGAGTAACATATGATGAATCAAAGATAGGAAACAAATCCAAAAATGACTGGGTGTTTATTGCCATCAAGGAAGAAGATCCAATGCCCTCTGAATCTGTCAATCATAAAATTGTAGAAAGAGCTCTGGCTGCCCAAGTTGAGGAAAAGGATGATTGGGTCATTGATAGTGGATGCTCTCACCATATGACAGGTGACAAAAATAAGTTCATAGATTTGGAAAGGTATGAAGGAGGAGTGGTAAAATTTGGTGATCATTCTGCTGGCAGAATCAAGGGTAGAGGAACTATTTATTTTGATGGAAAGAACAAAACTAGTAATATATTGTATGTTCAAGGCATGAAGCACAATCTTCTTAGTGTTGGACAGTTGGTGGACAAAGGCTATGATCTCTAATTTAAAAATAGAAAATGTAAGATCTTTGAAAGTTCTAGAATAGAGATTACATTTGGTACTCAAACTAAAGGTAACATCTTCCACTTGGTTGGTACTGGTAAAAGTTGCTTATTTGTTCAAATTGATCAGAGTTGGTTGTGGCATAGGAGAATGTGTCATGTGAATTTTGATAATATCATGAAGATAAGCAACACTCAGGCTGTAAGAGATCTTCTAAGATTGGTAAAACCTACCAATAGTTTGTGCAAGGAATGTCAGTTGGGTAAACAAAGTAGAGTCTCATTCAAAAGCAAAGAACAATCTTCTACCAGATTATTGGACTTAGTTCATACTGATCTATGTGGTCTAGCAAGAATCAAGAGTGTGCATGGTGATAGATACTTCATGTTATTAATTGATGACCATTCCTGAAAGATGTGGGTGACTTTTTTGAAAAAAAAAATAGAAGCTCTTGAGAAATTCAAAATATTCAAAGGTATGGTAGAGAATGAAACCAAATTAAAATTAAAATATCTGAGGTGTGATAGAGGTGGAGAATTCACATCCGGTGAGTTCATAGAATTCTGTGAGAAACATGGAATAAAAAGATAGTTGTCTACTCCTAGGACTCCACAGCAGAATGGAGCAGTGGAGAGAAAGAAGTAGACCATCTAGGAAGCATCTAAAACCATGATGATGGAAGAAAATGTTCCTCAGATCTATTGGAGAGAAGTTGCATGCATTGCAGTCTATACTCTCAATCTTGTACAAATAAGAAGCAATACCAGTAAGACTCCTTATGAACTTTGGTTTGGCATCACTCCCACTATGACGTATTTTAGAGTCTTTGGTAGCAAATGTTACATTAAAAGAGATGAAGATCTAGGAAAATTTGACGCTAGAAGTGATGAAGGAATATTCTTGGGTTATTCTACTCAAAGCAAAGCATACCAGTGTTATAACAAGCGATTAATGAAGATTGTTGAAAGTACAAATGTGAAGGTTGATGAAGGTATTGAAAAACCCTCAAGGTTTTATGAATATGATGAAAATGATCAAAATGATGTTTTTGTTCAAGAAGTCCATGCTCCCTCTAAAACTTAGATTCAGACTGATCTGGTAAATCAAGAAGAAGAGATAAGTTTGAATGAACCTGTTCAAGAGTCAGAAGTGCAAGAAACTCCCAAAGTTCCTAGGTATGTAAAACTGAATCACTCTGAAGACCAAATCATAGGTGATAAAAGTAAAGGTGTTCAAACAAGAAGAAGGATTGCTCAAGATTCAGAAGAGTATTTTTTGATTTCAAAGGTTGAACCTAAGATAGTGAATGAAGCTTGCAATGATGAAAAATAGACTAAAACAATGAAAGAAGAGCTAATGGAAATTGAGAAAAATCACACTTGGGATCTTGTGCCCAGACCTAAAAACAAGAATGTGATTGGCACCAAATGGGTCTTCTAGAATAAACTGAATGAAGATGTTGAAGTAGTCAAGAATAAAGCCAGATTGGTCTGCAAAGGTTACTCTCAAGTAGAAGCAGTTGATTTTGAAGAGAGTTTTGCTCCGGTGGCAAGAATTGAAGTAGTCAAATTATTTCTTTCTTTTACTTCCTTCAAGGACATCAAAGTATATTAGATGGATGTCAAATCTACGTTCTTGAATGGTGACTTGGAAGAAGAAGTATACATTGAGCAACCAGATGGATTTCAATTGTCTGATCATGGTGATATGGTCTACAAATTGAAGAAAGCATTGTATGGACTCAAGCAAGCCCCAAGAGCCTGGTATGAGAGATTGGATAAGCACCTTTTGAAGATTGGTTTCAACAAAGGTACTGCTAACAGTAATTTGTATTTCAAAATTGATCATTAAAATATCTTGATAGTTGAAGTGTTTGTTGATGATATCATTTTTGAAGGAAGAGATAGTATGTGCAAAAACGTTGTAAATCAAATGAAAAGTGAATTTGAGATGTCCATGTTTGGGGAAATGAATTTCTTCTTGGGTCTACAAATCACTCAAACAAAGAAAGGAATCTTCATTTCTCAGACCAAATATGTGAAAGAATTGTTAAAGAAATTTGGGATGGAAGACTCAAAACCAATGAATACTCCCATGGAAACTAGATGCAAATTGAGCAAAGATGATGACTCTCCTAAGGATGATCAGAAAAAGTACAGGTCAATGATTGGAGGATTATTATATCTCACTCAAACTAGACCTAACATTATGAACACTGTTGGTCTTGTTGCTAGATTCCAAGCTGATCCTAGAGAATCTCATGTCATGGCAATCAAAAGAATTTTTAAATATCTGAAAGGGATAGTTGAGTATGGGTTGTGGTATCCTAGAGATCATAATTTCTCTCTTCATTCATATACTCATGCTGATTGGGCAAGTGATGTGGATGACCAGAAGAGTACCAGTGGTGGAGCATTCTTTTTGGGGAAGAGATTGGTTTCTTGGCTGAGAAAGAAACAAGAGGTAATATCTCTGTCCACTGCAGAAGCAAAATATATTGCAACAGCAGGTAGTTGCACTCAAGTATTGTGGATGAAGCAAATGCTAAAAGACATCAGGGTGGAGTATGAGCAACCTATCACAATCTTCTGTGATAATTCAAGTGCAATAAACATATCAAAGAACCCGGTGTTGCATTCAAAGACTAAACATATATCCATCAAGTTTCACTTTTTGAGAGAGAAAGTGAACAAGAATGAAGTTAGATTGGAGTTTGTGCCTTCCAAGGATTAGATTGTAGATATTTTTACTAAACCTCTACCTAAGGACTCTTTTGAGTATCTCAGGGAGAAGTTAGGGGTTATTACACCTCCGGTTCTAAATTAAGGTACACTGATGTGCATCAGTCTAGTGGATCTCACAGTCATATCTTGTGGTCCAAATTGATGATAGGAAGCTACTACTCAGGGGGAGCAGTTGGCATGATTATGAAGTAATGCAAGTATGTACCATTTGCCATTGATGTCAAAGGGGGAGAGAAGACATGTGAAAAACAAGTAATTGCTAATCAAAGGGGGAGCGGGAAAGGAAGAGAAGACATGTGAATGGTTGTTGCTAATAGGGGGAGTTGTGATAGTAAGGAGAAGCTCTTGTTTTGATGGTCAAAATAGTTTTTCACATCATATGTTACCATCAATGATAAAGGGGCAGATTATTGCAAGGATGGGCCTAACCAATGTTTTCATTAATGTCAACATACTTCTGTTGCATTAATGATAAGGATTTGATGAGATGTGTGTTGAGGATATTGAGAAAATTAGTCCTAATCAGGAATAGAGAAGAACAGTGAAGACAGTGAGGTAAAGATCCCAGTTAAGATAAATGTTAGAGGATGCGCTTCAAAGGGTTTGTAGATATGTGTCTTGAGATGATCTAGTAAATATTTTAGAGGTTCACATAAAGATCTAAAGAAATTATGGCCACTTAAGTAAAACCGGTTATAGCAGGTGTCTAGAGGTGACAGAGTGATATAGATAGGTCTGATGAGATCTGGAAATGAAATATCTTGTTCTGTGGATTTAGTGGAGTGTTTAGGAAGTCCATGTGAAGTAACAACTCAATTATTTCATGATCTGGAGGTCTATAAGCATCTATTCCAATATGACAGTGATGACAGACTGTGTTCTTGAGGTTCTGGTTAAAGGAGAGAATGGTTTTAGTAGACAGTAGTAGTGTGGATATTCTTGGTGATTCAGGCAAGCTTGTGGAGGTCTTTGGATTGTATCTAGTTCATGTTGATGGTTTGCATTGAAGTTTGAGCACGTAGTTAAATATTTACTTCTAGATGATGATGTTACTCTTATGTCTGGCTGACCGGATCAGTTACACATCCTACAGATGGTCTGGAAGGTGTCCTATGAAGAATGGCATGTTCCCAAAGAAAGAATGAAGTCTCAGATCTATGTAGCCAATAGTGTGTTGATCCACATGAAGTCTTTTTGTAATAATTCATGTTGTATTTATGTACTTGTTCTATTATGTATGCCTACTTGGATGATAATTCCTAAGTCGATGTCTTGTATAAATAAGGAGTTATAAAGTCATTTCAAAGTGTGTCTTGTTTAGATGAGAGTGTGGTAGAGAGGAGTAGAATGAAAGGTGGAGCAAAAGTATTGAGCTTAAATGGAACTGATTCAAGCATGGTGAACATGCTATTCTCTAGTTCAAGTATGTAACACTTATTATTTTGTAGACAGTGTGTCTCCTATAGGCAGTGAGCCTCTTGTTAGCATTGTGCTCACGTAGTGAGCCCTAACTGGCATGTGCCATTTTGTTCTTTCTATTCTTCTAATAGAGAATACAATCTTGGGTTAATCACCCCGTGGTTTTTCCCTTAACTAGGTTGTCCACATCAAAATCTTGGTGTCTTGTGTGTTAATATATTTCAACTCTTGATTTAATGCATTATGTTTCCATGATTGATTTATTATTATGCTGCTAAATTACAAAGTGGATTTAAGTGTTTAATTGGAAGAAAGTTTTGGACAACTGATTCACCCTCCCTCTCAGTTGTCTAACCAAAATCTAACAATTCAGAGTAGTAGTAGTAGTGGTGCTAGAATTGAGGTGAGTGCTATGTATTCTTTTTATGTCTTTCATGGTAGTCATTGTTATTTTAACACACACATGCAAGTAGTACTATTTAAGTAATTTGTTTTAATTCCATTTGAAGGAAAATCCACCAGTATGATTTACTTTAAAGGATTTACCTCTAGAGAAAGACCAATAAATGTAAGTCACTTATAGGGAATTACATCAACTTCTAATAGAAACCAATTAAAAGCATCCACACAATGACAACAAATGTGCCTTGATAAATCTATTGATTTGAATAACTAGAAATAGCCAATATAGAAACAATCAAACAACTTATGAACTTAAATATTAACAAAAAAATTAGAACACCATATATATCCATAAATTTAACCATCCTTGCCCATTATAATAATAAATTATCATAGAAGTGTAATGTCTTGAATCTGAAATATGATTGGATAGATAATATTGGAATATATAAATTGTCTTGCTGAAAGATGATGATTGTCTATGCCTTGGTTTCCCTTATAAATATGGGAAGAAAGAAGCTTTAGGCTTGAACCAACACAACTTTTCATAAATCATATCCTCTTGTAACTAAACATGTTTAATAAAGAGAAATTAAAGGCATAAGCAAGTTAACCAAGATCTGAATCTATTAGTCATCATACAGCACACGTGACCTCAGGCCTGGAAAGGTACTCATCTCCATGTTGTAGTATCTGTTAAGTGTGTTGTGCCCCTGTCTATTATCACAAAAAAGTATCAAAATTTTTTCCTTGTTCTCCATGTTGACGCCAGCAAAACTACTCATTGCTCCTTCTGCACCTAAACCTGTAGCTGCACATCAATTTTTCAAGTATGTTTGTTCCCAATTATCAAATATAAGGTCACTGAGCCATTTGAATTCCTAAATTCAGATTAGATTGGTCTGATGGTCCTTCCATCTTTTATCCAACATAGCTTTAACATCAATTACAAATTTTCCATATCCTGCATCTAGGGCTATGACCCTATCCAAAATAATGTTAAAGCTCAAAGTATCTATAGCCTGTTCCTTTTTCAAGAATTCCATAACCACAGACACTATTGTTCTGAATTCTTCCTTCCAAGTATCAAGGAATTTAACTAGATCGGTTTACTCTATCAGAATAGAGGGGTAAATTGATGCTTGAAAGTAGAAAAAGGTTCAAGTTTGGCCCGCATCCTTTTGTCTTCACTGTTGGCATATTGATGCTCTTCAATGATCACACTCATTGTCTACTCTATGGGATTCAATTCAGTAGGAGCATTAGAATTTATTTGAAGTATCCTGCAAAACATGACTAAATTGTGCAAGGAAGGCTACCATTTCTTATACAGTGGCTCCAAAATAGAAAAGTTTGCTTGCAATTTTTTAATGGCCTGAGATAACATGGAGTAGCAATCATGCACATCCCTAAGTTTATCCACAACCAGCTTTATCCTATATTCCATAATTTTCTCAAAGACTTCAAAGACCTTGATCCTTGCTTCATTTTTGTTTCCTCATTTTGCTTCTTGAGGTCCTCAACTTATTTTTCAAATTTTCTTCTCAAAGCATTAAACTCTTGTTTGTCACTGTGACATCACCAATTGTTGGTGGCACAAAAGGTTGATATGAAACTGTATATCGAAAAATTTGGATTTATAAATGGAAATGATCAAACAATTGAAATGCATAACCTAAACCCAAATAATTCAATACCTCGAAGATGCAAGATGAGCTTGATTGATCAATTTGTTGTGTTGGTTGCTCGATTCCGCAGCATAACGTTGATAAGGAGATAGATGATGGATGCAAAGGCTCTAATGATATTTCAACAACATGTGGATACTTGAGGATCAATGCCCTTTTAGAAAATTTGACAGAATAAGGGTGCTTAAGGCTCAATGCATGCCAATGGCTTGTGAGGGGGTTGATTTATAGGAAAGGCTTGGTTCCAATGGATGGCTAGGATCAATTAGGGCTTTAGGTGAAATGGATGGATAGGATTAAGTTAGGTTTCCTTGCACATCAAGAAATTGTAGTCATATGACATGTGGCAAAGGAGGATGAGGCTTAGGTGTGCTTGTGTAGATAAATACTAAAATTAGGTCCCATTAGTTGTGCATGTGAAAGATAAAAGTTGTAACACATGATTGACTAGACAAGTGTTGGAATGTGATGAAAGATGAGTGTTTAATTCAAATAAAATATTTGAATTAGTTGGGATATGAGTTGGATATTAATTAAATAAATAAAATTTATTTAATTAATTGAGAAGTTGAATAGGATGAGATAAGATATGATGTGGAAATTAATTAAATAAATAACATTTATTTAATTAATTGGGATGGGGATAAGATAAATGGGATTATGCATGTGAAATTAATTAAATAAATAAAATTTATTTAATTAATTGGCTAAGTAGGATGAGGATGGGATTGAATGGGATTTTAATTAAATAAATAAAATTTATTTAATTAATTGGCTAATGGATAAATGGGATTAAGAGTGGGATTTAGGACAAAAATGGCTTATGATGTTTAGGATAATGTTTTAACAAGGTGTTGTAGGACATGGACAAAGTTGGGACAAATTTGGGTGTCTACAGAAACTATTGCCAGACTCTGGGAAGAACCCACATCTTGCAGTTACTTTTTCAATTGCCTATTTTCAATGAACAACCTATTCAATTCATCATTCATGTCTTCTTGTGTTTTCTCATAATCCTATAATTTTTTTTCCAACTTTTTTACAACTACATGGGTGAACATGGCAGAATGAACTATAAGAGAAAAGGCCTCAGTTCCTAAAGTATCTCGTAATGTTTTCATCATAACAGATCCCCTCATTTCCTGAACAACATCTAGCAACCTTGGTTTACTAGTGTTCTTTTGTTTTGTCCATATGGAAAGAGTCTCTGTCTTTGGGTTGAAACCACATCCACTCATTCGCTCCTCATAATCAAATTTAGACACAAGATTAGGGTCATCTTGACTCCTAACTTGGTCAAGCAAGGATACCTTTTTCAATTCAAGACCTGGGATGATCAACATGTTACTCTTCAAGACCATTTGTCTTGCTTCCTCATGAGTCACATTGATTTCCTAAACTTTTAGTTCTTGGATTGTTCTGGTGGTTATTTGATTATACTGAGACTCATTAGCACCCATCTTATTGATTTCCACCTTTTCATCAAATTCCTTCATCTTCATTTTTAACTAGAAATCTTGAAACTTTGGACTCTTGATGAAATCATCATCTTGAATAAATCTCAATGATGCCACCACCCTTTCATCTTCCTGTAGCTCTGGATCAATTTGGGCTTTTTCTTCCATCCTAGCCTTAGGCTTGTGTGCATTAGTTTCTTAACCAACCAATGGTTGATCAACTTTCTCTCCATCATGTAATTGTGTCAAAATATTTGCAACTTCATGAGTATCCCCCACACCCTTAGACATTTCATATGGGACTAGAGGAGACATGCCTTCAGTTCTCTACCTTTTATGTGGTGGTGATTCAGGGATCAGTGGATCTTGAAATGATATGACATTAGGGGTAGGTTCATGAATCTCAGTTCCTGTAGTCCTCTTCACTAGAAGTTTGGTAGCCTTGGTAGGCTGTACCTTAGATTTAGCATAAATACTTTCAAAATTTTCAATCATTGTATTAATCATCTTTAGAGGATCTTTCTCTTCAGCAAAAAATCCTTCAAAAATTGGATTCTTTTCCTTTTTGTCATCTTCAGTTTTCTTGAGGATCTTCCATTTCCTCTTCCTATCATACACTTCATTAAAAGTAACCAAGTTCCTTATCACATCCTCATCATAAAGAATTTGATGGGAGATGCCCATCTTAGTCAAGATCACTTGTCTCACAAAGTTCATATGACCTTCAGTGTCACAAACTCTTTCAACACCAGATTCAAAAGAGTACTTGGCCTTCAAATAGGCATGTAGCTCCTCAAGAGTGTCTGAACCAATTGACCAATGTCTAAAGATAGTGGTATTAGGAAAAAAGGTGACTTTCTTCTTCTTTTTAATCACTTCTTTTTCCCTTCACATCATTTGCCACATGAATTCCAAGAATGCAATTCTGTCATAAACAAACTTTGGCAATTTGTGAGGTGGTTGGGGGCAATCATATATCTTGATTATTGTGTGCTCTAGTAGGAAGAACCAATCAGTATAATTGAAAGTATGTCCTTGCTCTGGTTTATGTACAAGAGGTCTCAGAATTACCTTGATTTTTGGTGACAATCTGGGGACCCAATTAGCAAAAGAATTCATTATTTTCATAGAAAATTCATTATGAAATACATTATAGTTACCAGTCTGGCAATGAGAATCCCACATGTAACACCAACATTGAGTAGGCATTCTTTGCCTTGTCCTATCAATCATGTTGATGTGCATTTTACTTGACTATTTACTCCTATTTTGATATAGGATTAGGTGGCAAACCAAAAAATAAAACTTGAAGTTCATGGGTTTCTTATCTTCCTTCACATTGATGAATCCATCATGTATTTTCTTTGTAAGATATGAGGCAAAATCATACTCAATGTTTACCTCTAAATTGTGTATCTTCAGAGCCATCATCATCAAATTAACTGGAATCCTCTGATCATCATCAATTCCCAGTATTTGGCACAATGCATAATAGGTCCATTTGAAATAGACTACAAAATCTTCCACAGGGAATGGTTCAACTACATTTGAAGGAATATCAACTATCCTATTGTTTGTACCTCTTCTCATAAATATCAGTAGCTCATCACTTCTGAGTGTTCTTCTCAACATTTTGTATTCTTTTTCAATCTTTTGTAGGTCAATTTTGGTGAGAGCTTGTCTGTTGAACATAAAATAGTCAATTATAAATAGAGAAGATCCATTTGGAAACCTTATTGTTTTAGTAGCTGGGTGGTAGTGCAGTGCTAGAGTATGAAGCAGTTCCACATCCATGAATACATTTGAAATAATTAGCTTGGCCAAATCTAGCTTCCATAGATTGCCCACCAGTCCCTGACCATCCTTCTTCTGACAGAAGTACCAAAATAGTTTCCAGCCAGAAATGGGAATTATGGCATCCCTACAACCCTCAACAACATCCCTAAATACTTTCTTTTGACCTTTTTTAATTGAATTGGGTAAAATATCTAGCAAAGATTGTTGCAGTGATCTTTTCTTAGGGGTAGGATCAGATTTACTAGTCTTATTTGTGGATTTAAACTTCTTGGGTGCCATTATACAAACTAGGGTTTCACAACTCAAGCAAATGCACAGAGAATTGAAATAGAGCAAAGATTCTTCAAACTTTGTTGCAGAGAATGTAGAGACGGACTTACTTGAACAATTCAAAGCTTGCTAAGAACAAACCGAATTGGGTGCCTTCTCCAAGCTAATATGCAATCTCAGAACTGAGAAAATGTTGAGAGATTTCCAAAGTTTATCAAGCTAGAATGTTCATCATTCCACTATTATTTTTGGTTAGTGCCATGAGATTATAAAATCTCAGCATTCAATTCATTTCAAATATAAGCCATTGATCAAATTTGATCCAACAATAAAATGAAATGACAAGATCTTTCAAATTTCTCAGTATACGCACACCCACAATGTGTATGTTTACTCATTTATTATCATTACCGCACTACCACAGAGCTTGCTTAAACCGGTCATGGGATGGCGATAATCTTCAATACCTTTTGTTCACTTTTCTTGATTACCACCAACCCTCAACCCTTATGCTCAATTAAAGTAGGATCACGGGGCTTATAGACCCCTTTATTCCATTTTCTTCCATTACCGTCAACCCACAAGTGCCTGTTCTCATTACTACGGTGAGATTATGTTGCCAACTTTTATTGCTTACCGCCTTGCCACAAACGTTCTTTGAAAGCCATCATGGGATCCTAGTAACTTGGAGACTTACTACTGCCATGCTGTGAACAACTTGCCAAACCAATACGGGACCATGAGATCATTTTATATTGAACTCTCATCCTTATCACCAAGCTGCAACCAAGTGGTGAGACCTCCAAGGGACCGCGATATACATGGTTGACTAAGCCCTTCCTACCGCCATGTCGTAAACAACTTGTTTGTTTCTAGTGGGAGTGTGATATACATGATTCTTGTTGCTCTAGTTCCCACATTGCCGCCAAGATAATGAGGATGACCTACAAGATTGCGGTAAACTGAAAAAACACAGAAATGATTAAGAATAACTGCATACTCCTCAAAATGACCATGTTATGTGACCCTGGGAAATAAATGGCATAAAATTTTGGCATGAATGTCTATTAAGAAATGGTCATATACAAGTGAAAAGATCAAGTAGGATGGAAATGTGCAAATTTTTTGAGAGGTCCTAACAGGTGAGACATTAGAATAGTTTGTTTGGAATAATGGTGGGAATTAACAAAATTTTAGGGTTTTAAAATTTTGTTCCAACTTAAGTAATGGTTTTTTAATTATGTAAATAAGGTTAATCCTTACCTATATAATAATTATTAGGTATTTAAATATAATGTGTTTTTTTTTTTGTTTTTGCAGATATTTATTGATAAATTCCAAGAAGGGGATAAAGTTAGGGTGTTGGATCCGTGTGATGGTGTTGTTGTGGGCATTGGATGGATTCTCTCACTATATATTGTACATGGAGTCAAATTGAAAGGAACAGGAGATGTAAATGTAAATATTTTGAAGGTCACAAGTAACATACAACTTGCTTATGAAGATAAAATAGATGGAGCTATCCATCTAAAAGACAAAGAAGGAACCTTCACACGGTGGCCACTAAAATATTTGCAAAAAATGGCATAGTTGATGTTTATCATGTACTTGTTGTTAGACATCTTGGCCTATTGCTTTATGCAATATTTTGAATTTGTTGTTTGGGGATCTTAATTTTCATGGTGTATTTGAAAGAGTTGGAAACTCTAGACAACTATGACATTTTCGATTATATTTATATATATACTCTTAGACAGTTTTGATATCTTATAACTTGATATATATATATATAATGGCATTGTTGATGTTTATCATGTACTTGTTGTTAGACATCTTGGCCCACTGCTTTATGCAGTATTTTGAATGTGTTGTTTAGGGATCTTAATTTTCATGGTGTATTTGAAAGAGTTGGAAACTCTAGACAACTACGACATTTTTGATTATATATATATATACTCTTAGATAGTTTTGATATCTTATAACTTGATATATATATGTATACATATATATGTATATATGTACATGTATACATATACATGTATAGATATACATATATATATACATATATATATATACATACACATACATATATATGTATATATATATGTATGTATATATGTATGTATATATATACACATATATATATATATATATATGTATATGTATATGTATGTATATATGTATATATATATGTATATACATATATATATATATATACATATATTATATATATATATATGTATATACATATATATACATATGTATATATATACATATATACATACATATACATATATATACATACATATACATATATATATATTTTGAATTATATTTTTCTATTGCAGATTACCTTTCTTTATCATGATGTTGAATCAATCTTTTAATTCTAGCACGTTGTAGCTTGTTCGTATATGTATTTTTTTTTAAAAGTGAATTAAAAACATTACTTGCCTCTAGAATCATCATAGAAACTTCTTCAAAATGCCACGTCTATCCTGGAGTCACCGGGGTTCATACCTCAATGATTCCACACCATTTTAGGCCCAAAAAATCCCAACCATGCCCAATTCCATAGGTGATTTGATTCTGAATCTAATTCTAGGACGAATAGTACCTGGAAATGCCCTATTTTTCTACCAATTAGGTAACTTAACAAATAATAAATGTTATATCCCAAAACTTGCGCTGGAACTCTAGTAAAAGCTTACCATACTATAGCATCATCAAGTCAACCTTGGATATAGAAATTGTTCAAAATAGAAAGTAGTTTGTAAATGTTGAATGGTCAGACACTATGAGAAATTATAGGCACCAGGAGTTACCTTTTGAAACATCAGGATAGAGGGCAGATAAAATTGATATATATGGTGTAAAAGTGAAGGGATTACCTTTTGGTTTCAAGATCCAGGTGAGTTTGATCCTAATTTAAAATGTTCCTTACGAGTGGTCCATTGTGGTAGCCTACATAGTGGTATGTATTCTTGGAAGCCTTATGGTGCCATATTATTTAATGGAGTATATGTGGGGTTAAAAAAATTGAAATGCTCTTTTATAGTAAAGGAGAATGGGTGGTATTTGTGATCTACTATACTAGAATACAATAATCTACACCTCAAATTTAGATTACTCAAACCATGTACCATTGATCATATTGTTAAAATAATATAATATATTCCATAGCTTAAGATGTTTTTTGGTTTCAGGGATTTTATCAACATCATAAGGAGTTGAAGGATGCATAGGGAATCAAGATAACCACTCAGGTATCAAATTTTAGGCTAATAATTTTATGTATATGAGCATACATTTATCAAATATATGTGGAGAATGAAATTTAGCTGTAATTTCTTGATTTCGGGGTCTTGAGCATGCCATAGCAGGAACTTAGTTATATGTTGTTGGACATAATGATAATTTAGAGGATATTAAGGAAGAAGCAATGTAAGATATCAATAATGTAATGTCTCAGATTGACAAGAGTGGGGAAGGATTTTATGTTCAAGCTTCAACTCTTGGATCTTTAGAGGCTTTACTTGAGTTCTTGAAGACCCCAGCTATAAGCATCCTAGTTAGTGCAATTGGTATTGGGCCTAGGCATAGAAAGGATGTCATTTGTGTGAGTGTAATGCTTGAGAAAAAGAAGAAAGAGTATGTTGCAATTTTGGCATTTGACGTCAAAATTACTCCTAAAGCTCGGGAGCTTGTAGATGAAGTTGGTGTCAAGATATTTGTAGCGAACATTATTTATCATCTATTTGACCAATTTAAAGAATATGGACAATCTTAAGGAAGAAAGGAAAAAAGAGGTTGCAGAAGATGTTGTTTTCCCTTGTGTACTAAGCATTTTGCCAAATTGTATTTTTAACAAGAAGGATCCTATAATTGTTGGTGTTGATACTCTTGAAGGCATTGCAAGGGTTAGTATCTAAACCTAGTCTTTTCGATGTTATGACTTATGCATGTAAAAGATTGTTGTATCATTTTTGGTTTGTATAAAGCCATATGTGGTTATTACATCTATAGATTGGCACGCCATTATGTGTTCCCAAAAAAGATTTCATAGATATTAGCAAAATAGCCTCAATTGAGATCAATCATAAATCTGTTGAAATGGCTAAGAAGGGTGAAAAAGTGGCCATGAAGGTATTTTAAGAGGATGTCTTTGTTGCTAATAGTTTTATATGATTTTGGATGCTATTATTTGAAATATTTTTGTTAATGAATTATCATACGAACTTTACAGATTGTTGGGAGCAATGCTGATGAAGCACATAAAATGTTTGGTAGACATTTTGAAATGGAGGATGAATTTGTGAGTCATGTCACCAGAAGATCCATAGATATATTGAAAGAAAACTACAGGGTAAGCCTATTTGATATCCACATTATGTAATTTTATAGTGAATTTAGTATTATGCATTTTATACTAATTGAACATTTGTGCTTTTCATTTTTGGTTGATAAAACAACTTTTTAATGTCTAAAATGGAATATTCTTCTTATTTTTTCAGGATGATTTGTCCAATGATGATTGGAAACTTGTGGTGAAATTAAAAAAGCTATTAAAAATTCCTTGAGCTACTACTAATGATGCATTGTGCAGTGGAACTTTGGATTGGAGCAAAACCTTCTGATGAAAATGGCAAAATGCACCTTGCAACATTACAAACACCACAATCAGGATAACAAATGGTGAACTTTGTTGATACCAGAATAGTAGCTTCTGCATCATAAGCTTCTTCTATATGTTTTTCTATGTGGTGTACGTGTTGTACCTATGGCTACAATAAGACAGTAGTGAACTTCAAATCCTATCTATGCAGGAGGTCATTTGAATGTCTGTTGTTTAGCTCATTTTCTGAAATTTAATAGTCCAAATGGGCAAGTGCAGTATTTCCATGTGAGAAAGGGAAGAGATTGATTCCAAGAGTAGAGATTTTGTGTAATGATCTATTTTATGACTTCTTGAGGTAATGAAGAAAATATCACGAAAATGTTGTTTCAAATAAATTCATATTTTACTACAGTTGTACAAAACCAAAAACATTTCCATGTTGTCATCTTCAGCATGTTCTTGATTGGCTAGATTTCACTGTTTCAAGTGCCGCTTTTGCTTCAGTTGTCTGTGACCATGTTATGGAAGGTTATAGGGAATGGTGTGTTTTCTTGTTGCTACAGGATCACTGCTACAGGGGCCTCTATGTAGCATTCTCAAGTTGTTATTCAGATATTGTTCACAGTGGTTCAAGGTTGTTTGAATACACATGTAACAGCTCAATGGCTTGTGTAAAGGAGAATATGGAATGCACCAAGTCTGTAGTCAAAGCACCTAAACTGGTTAATAGAATGCCAAAAGAAATGATGTCTCATGGAATTCTCAGTGGCAACATCTCTTTTCTAAGTGTCAAAAGATGTGAAGGGCTTAACCGGTTTGACCCGCCTTTCCATTGTTTTTCTATTGTATCTAATGTGGCTGCTAAACTAGTTTTTTCTTCAGCTAGTCCTTGTAGTTTACTATACATGACAGAGATGAACTAGTTTTTTCTAGTTATGGCAGCCTTGTGCTTCTTTTTTATTATTTGTAATTCTTTTCTTGCATTGTTCCAATACAAAAAAATATTTATTACCACTTTGCTTTGTCTTATTTCATTTTCTTATTGGATGATTCTCAAATAGAAAGTGTTGGCTCAAATTTATCAATCTTTACTTGGTAGCATCATAAAACATATATTTTTCCAAATTTATTTGCTTTTATATTTTAATTCAAATTTAATAATATGTTTTTTCTGCATTATAAAATTTATGGTATTTAATAAATTATTCATATCATGACTAAATTTACTACCAATTAATGGAAACTAGTAAATAAAAATTACTACCATGACTAAATAAATGACTAGTTAACAACAATCAATGACTAAATGATTACAATGACTAAATATATGTACTACCAAATTGATGACTAAATATACTACCAAATTACCAAATATACTACCAAATTGTTGACTAAATATACTACCAAATTAATGACTAAAATTTGTTTAGTCATAAATTTGGTCATGAGATAAATGACCAGCAATAAACTACCAATGGTCACATGACTAAATATACTACCAAATTACCAAATAGACTACCAAATGGATGACTAAATATACTACCAAGTTTATGACTAAATATACTACCAAATTAATGACTAAAATATTTTTGGTCATAAATTTGGTCATGAGATAAATGATTAGCAATAAACTACCAATGGTCATGTGACCAAACTATTGATCACATGACCAATTTTTGGTAGTTTTTTTAGTCATTTTTTCCTATTTTTCTACTAGTGAACCCTAAAACATAAACTTTAAACCCCTAAACCCTAACCCCTAAACCTTAAACCCTAACCCATAAACCCTAAACCCTATCCCCTAACCCCTAAACCCTAACCCCTAAACTCTAAACCCTAAACTCATAAACTCTAAATAATGCGCCTAAACCCTAAACCCAAGAAAACTAAAACCTCTCTCTCTCTCCAAACACCTAAAACCTAAATAATGCCCCTAAACACTAACCCCTAACACCTAAACTCTAAATGTGACCAACTATAAATGTCTATCTCCCTATCTCTCCCTTATATCTTCCTATCTCTATTGTCCCTCTACCTCTCAATCTCTCTCCCTATCTCTCTGAACATCTCACTCACTCTCTATCTCCCTATCTCTCCCCTCTATCTACTCTATCTCTCCCTATCTATCTCCTCTCTCTCTACCTATCTATCTCTCCCTATCTCCCTATCTCTTGCCTTGCTCTCCCCTATCATTCATTTATCTCCCTATCTCTCCCTCTCCCTTATCAATGAAGGAAATGGAAACAAGAAAACTCTCTCTCTCTCTCTCTCATCCATCTCCACCCTCTCTCCCTCTTCCTGCCTCTCCCTTATCAACAAAGCAAATAGAAACACGAAAACTAGGACATGCAAAGAGGGATGAGGGTATAAATTGCAAGGATGAAATGGAAACAAGATAAAATGAAAGTCCATTGGATGGGAAGAATGATGAGAGGAGAGGTTTAAAATAGTGAAATAGGGAAAATTTGGTGGGATCTAAAGGGAAATTAGAAAGGAAAAGGAAAACTAGGAAATCTAGGGAAAGCAAAACTAGGAGGTAGATAGCTGAGAGAGAGAGAGAGAGAGAGAGTTAAAATGCATAGGTAAACTAAGAGGTGGGGTGAATCAGTTGTATATTAAAACCTTAAATCCTCAAAGCAATTTCAATTATAAACTTCTTAACATGCATTAGTAGAAGATAAACATATGAAGCATCAATGAAAACACATCCAAACACATGAGAACACCAGATTTATGTGGAAAAACCAATAAGGGAAAAACCATAGTGAGGATTAGCTCACAAATATATGAATAACAACACCAAAAATCAATAGGGTCACTACCTAGAAGAAAGGCTCACTGCTAAAAAAAGGCTCACTACCAAGGGGCTCACTACCCAAAAGAGAGAAGAAAGAATAAAACTATTATAAAGAGATTCACTATCTCAAAGCAATAGGAGAGATCCACCACTGCCACTCCTTTCCATCTGTAACCTTTGGCTCACTACCTCTAGCAACTTCAAGCACATTGAAATGTAGACACCTTCTACTCACTGCATTTCATAGTCATAAGCAATTAAGTCCACACACAACTCACTATCCCTGATTCACATTCACATCATCTTCTCTACATTTCTCCAGTCAACTTTATCTTGCCTTTGTACCATCCACAACCAAGACCTATCTCAATTAGGTCAGTCCTAATGAAGCATGTGCACCTCAAACATACAACACCAATTAGGTCAGCACTGAACAATTCCATGGTGGAAATAAATGAAAGTAGACCATGCCAAGGGTTAACTAGGACCCAAATCCATATCACCATGCTTCTCATCACATCAAATATCCATGAAGTACCTCCGCAACTAGTGCTAGCAAGCTAGGTTGGCCAAACCTGAACTAACACAACAAGTGGCCACATACACACCTCTCCAAGTGTGAAAACATTATGCAAACCACAAAGGGACACTTCACACCATCCACACACCTTTTTAGAATCATCATAATCTTCAAAACACTACCACAATCATCTGAACCAAATAATGTCTTCATTCTACACATAAGACACACTACTACTGATATCCAACACAAGAACTAAACTTGTGGAGCACCCCAACACAAGAAACTTCAAGGGAAGCTAGATACAGATAATATAAGCACTCTCCCTGATCTGTAAGATAGAAAACCTCAACATGGATAAATTTGAAGCAATTCCATTTCTCTCGAACAATCTTCTATGAAGGAAACCACTCTGTCAAACACATCTTCCTCTTCCACATGATCTAGAAACTGAAACTCTAGATATATCACCTTTTAATACCTCTTATCAATACTTCCAAACCGCATAATCATATCTTCAACTAGGAAGAAATGTGAAGCACAACACTGAGAACACCTATGTCACATTGCACATCTATTTATTCAAATTTTCACAAAAGTACTTGGAAACCAAGTGAACTAACTACTAGAAGTTGACATCAATGACAACACCACAACACCAGTAAGTTTCCAACAATCTCCCCCTTTGTCAATTATGGCAACACAAACTCTTTTGAAAAACCATCAACAATAACAGACAGATAGTAGCTACTACAATCAGTAGAACTGCCCCTGACTGGAATAACTCTTATCCTTCACACACTATCCTACATAGAGGTTTTTTAGTCACTTCAAATTTCTCCCCCTTTGACATCAATGGAAAAGGGAAACACTTGCAACACTAGTAAGCACTTGCACTCACATCACTTTTCTATATTGTCCCCCTTAGGGACACAAGATATGTTCCATCTAACTACACCATCCACCACTACCTACTCCCCCTAACATGTAGCCTCCAACATCAGTCCAAGACTAAGAATATATCTTGAAATGCTTCCTAGATAGATGCACACACTTATGCATCTAATCAAAAGGAGGGGTGATAACCCATAAGTTCTGTTGGAGATACTCAAAAGTATCTTTTGGAAGAGCCTTTGTAAAGATATATGCAATTTAATCCTTGGTAGGCACATACTCCAACTTCACCTCATTCTCTATGACCTTCTCTCTTAGAAAGTGATACCAAATTGAAATATGCTTTGTTCTTGAATGCATCACTAGATTCTTTGAAATGTCGATAGTACTTGTATTATCACTTAAGATAGGAATAGGTTCATCATATGATACTTTGATATATTTCAAAGTCTGCTTCATCCATAACACCTATGTGCAATAAGTTGTAGCTATAATGTTCTCTACCTCTACAGTAGATAATGAAACTAAATCCTACTTCTTACTTAACCATGAAACAAGTCTGCTTCCAAGAAAGAAAGTACCACCATTTGTGCTCCTCTCATTTGCACATCCTACCTAGTCTGCATCTATAGATGCACTCAAGGATAAATTAGTATCCTTAGGATACCACAAGCTAAAATCTAGAGTTCCTTTTAGGTATCTAAATATCTGCTTTATTGCTAGAACATGTGACTCTCTGGGATTAGCTTGATATCTAGCCACAAGACAAACTACATGCATGATTTCTAGTCTAGTAGTAGTTAGGTATAATAGTCCACCAATCATTGATCTATGCTTGGTTGGATCAGCTTTAGGAGATTCATCAACTTTTCTTAACTTACAACTAGTAGTCATGGGAGTGCATACCAGTTTGGAGTCTTCCATTCCAAACTTCTTCAACATTTCCTTAGCATATTTTGACTGTGGAATGAAAATGACCTTTTCTGATTGATTAATTTGTAACTCAAGGAAGAAGTTCATTTCCCCACGCATTGACATTTCAAATTCTTTCTATATCTCCTCTATAAATCTCTTCCACATACCTTCATTTCCTCCAAAGATTATATCATCAACATACACTTCCACAATCAGAATTTGATTTTCTTCAACTTTGAAGTATAGATTGCTATCTACAATACCCTTTTTGAATCTTTATTGTAGTAGGTACCTATTCAACCTTACATACTAAGCTCTAGGAGCCTGTTTGATTCCATACAATGCCTTCTTCAACCTACAAACCATACTTGAATCATCTGATAATTGAAATATTTTTAGTTGCTCAATGTATACCTCTTCTTCTGACTCTCCATTCAAGAATTCAAATTTACGTCCATCTAATAAACTTTGAATTCCTTATGAGCTACAAAGGACAAGAACAATCTAATGGACTCCAACCTTGAAACTAGAACAAATGTTTCCTCATAATCTATTCCTTCCACTTGTGAGTAGCCTTTACACAAAAGCCTAGCCTTATTTCTAACTACTTCCCCATTCTCATTCAATTTGTTCTAGAAAACCCATTTAGTTCCTATCACATTTTTGTTTGCTGGTCTTGGGACAACTTCCCAAGTCTAATTCTTTTCAATCTACATCAGTTCTTCTTCCATAGCCTTGATCTAGTGCTCATCTTTGCATGCTTTAGTCATTGTTTTGGGTTCTATTCTATATAGTAAACACAAATTTACCTATTCATTTACCATAGCAATTTTCCTTCTTGTTAACACACCTTTGTTCTTATCTCCAATGATTTGATCTTTAGAGTGATTCTTCTACACATACTTGGGAGTCTTAGGAACCTTTTTCAGAGCCTCTTCTTCTTTTTCTTCTTCTCCTTCTTCATCTCTACAAGGTGACTCATCTAAATCATATCCTTCTATCAGTACTAAGATTTGATGTGGTTCTTCATCCACTTTGACATTTGCACTTTCAACTAACTTCTTTAGCCTCTTGTTATAGTACCTACAAGCCTTGGTCTTTGTGGAATATCCAAGGAAGATTCCTTCATGTGATCTGGTATCAAACTTTCCCAAGTTTTTTTCATCTCTCCTAATGTAGTACTTGCTTCCAAACACTCTAAAATATTTTATAGGAGTTCTTCCATACTATAATTCATATGGAGTCTTTGAACTGTTAACCCTTGCTTGAACTCTATTTTGTATGTAGACAACAGTATGAATAACTTCTCTTTGATAGACATCTGGTAGATTTGCTTCTTTCATCATTGTCCTTGTTGCTTCTTGAAATGTCCTATTCTTTCTTTCCACAACTCCATTTTGCTAAGGAGTCGTAGGGGCTGACAAATGCCTTTTTATTACATAATCTTCACAAAAATAGTTAAACTCATTGGAGGTGAACTCACCACCTCTGTCAGACCTCAAGCACTTGATCTTTAGATCAATTTCATTTTCAAGCATAACCTTACAAGATTTAAACTTATCTAGAGCTCTTGATTTTTCTCTGAGAAAAGTTATACCCAAGATATTCTAGAAAAGTCATCAATCAAAAACATGAAATACCTGTCACCTTGAAATTTTCCTACTCTTGTAGGTCCATAGAGATCTATATGCACCAACTCTAGAGGTTTGGTGGTAGAATACTCTTTGATCTTGAAATTCTTCCTTATTTTCTTCCCAATCTCACAGTCCTTGCAGGTTGCATTGGTAGGCTTTGTAATTCTTGGTAGATCCCTCACAACTTGATTAGAGTTGATTCTCACAAGGCTATCAAAATTAATGTGACACATTCTTCTATGCCATAGCCAACTTTCATTAACTTGAGTCAAGAAGCACATACCATTAGCACCTTTGAGCTGATATATATTTCCTTTTCTCATTCTTCCTATAGCAACTAGAGTTCCAGAGTCTTCTTTTCTAATTTCATAGCCACCATCCTAAAACACAAGGTTATATCCTCTACTACACATTTGTCCTACAGTTAGAAGATTATGCTAGAGACCCTTGACATAAAGACCATCATCTGTATTGTGCTTACCATCAAAACTGATTGAATCTTTTCCACAAATCTTAGCAGATGCATCATCTCCAAACTTAACAAAACCTCCATCAAGCTTCTCAAGATTAACAAACATATTCTTATTACCTGTCATATAATTCAAACATCCACTATCAATTAACCAATCATTTTCTTCTTCTCTTGCATGAAAAGTAGTTACCAAAGCTCCCTTGATATTTTGCTCTATTTCCAGAGTAATTTCCTTCATTCCCCTTTTAGGATTGGTTCCAACATTCAAATCCATGAACAAGCATTCATCACTTCCATCATCTAGATAGTTAGACTCATCATCAGATATGCTAGCATCTTCTTTAACATAATAACTCTTCTTGAATTATTTACCTTTTTTATCCTTTTACTTGTCATTTGAAATCTTGGCCAGATGTTTTGAAGCATAATGATCTATCTTTCCACAATTAAAGCATTTGAAAGGTAACTTACCTCTATATTTTCCAGATCCCTTTTACAATCTGCTTACAAAATTTACTTCTATTTCATCAAAGTCATATGAATCTGATTCAAACTTCTTTTCTATCTTGCTAACCTTAAAAGTAATTTCTTTTCTTGCATCATCTTGACCAAATTCTCTTATCTCAAAGGTAGTTAGAGTACCAAACATTTTATCCCTAGAATATAGATCCAAATCTTGATTCTCTTCAATAGAAGACACTTTAACACTGTAAGATTTCATAAGAGTTCTTAGTACCTTCTTTACCACTTCTTTTTCCTCCAGTTCCAAACCAACACCATTGATGGAATTAACAATTTCATCCACTCTCTGTATGTAGCTTGTAATATTTTCATCCTCTAACATCTTTAGGGTTTCAAACTTGGCCTTCAAAATTTTCATCTTTGCTTGCTTGACCTTGTCATCTCCTTCATAGGTACTTTCTAGTTTCTTCCAAATCTCATGAGTAGTTTTGTAGCTCATTACCTTCACTAAATTTAGAATCAGAAAGATTGTTCAGAAGGGCAATCCTTGCCTTGCCATTGTTCTCATATTCTTTAGTCTCATCTTCATCCTTTGGACCATTAGTAGGTATAGTATACTTTTTATCAACTATCTTCCATACACTATATCCTAAGGAGATAAGAAAGATTTCCATCCTAGTTTTCCAAAAAGAATAATTTATTCCATCAAACACTAGAACCTCAATACCCTTCCTATGCACCATTTGGAACTACCCCAAGAGGTTAAGCTTCTTCTAGAAACATGGCTCTGATACCAATTTTTAGAATGCACAAGACAACTGAGAGGGAGGGTGAATCAGTTGTACATTAAGACCTTAAATCCTCAAAAAAATTTCAATTATAAACTTCTTAACATGCATTAACACAAGATAAACATATGAAGCATCAACGAAAACACTAGATTTACGTAGAAATCCCAATAAGGGAAAAACTACAGTGAAGATTAGCTCACAAATATATAAATAACAACACCAAAAATTATTGCAAGTATGGGCCTAATCGGTGTTGTCATTGATATCAACATACTCCTGTTGCATTAATGATAAGGATTGGATGAGCTATGTGCTAAGGATATTGAGAAAATTAGTCTCAATCAGGAACAGTGAAGATCAGTGATGATAGTAAGGTAAAATTCCAAGATAGGATGAGTATTAGAGGACACGGTTTAAAGGGTTTGTAGATATGTGTCTTAAGGTGGTCTAGTAGAGATTTTAGAGGTTCATATGAAGATATGAAGAAGTTGTGGTTGCTCAAGTAAAACTGGTTCCGACAAATGTTCAGTGGTGACAGAGTGTTACAGATAGGTCCGGTGAGATCTAGAAATGCATTATCCTATTCTACAGATTTGAGGGAGTGTTGAGGAAGTCTTTGTGAAGTATCAACTCAATTGGTTCATGGTTTGAAGGTTCACAAGCATCTATTCCTTTGTGACAGTAATGACAGACTATGTTCTTGAGGTTCCAGATGAAAGGGAGAAGGATTTCAGTAAGCAGATGAAGTGTGGATGTTCTTGGTGATTCAAGTAAGATTGTGGACATCTTTGGATCATGTCCAGTTCATGTTGGTGGTCCGCATTTAAGTTGGAGCTCGCAATTGAGAAATCTTCCGGATGATGGTGTTCTTTCTGAGATTGGCCGACCGGATGAGTTACACACTCTGTGGATCTTCTTGTTGATGTTTGCCGACTTAGATGATCATTCCTAAGTTGATGTCTTGTATAAATAAGGGATTGCGAAGTCATTTCAAAGTTATCCTTGTTGAGATGAGTGTGTGGTAGCAAGGAGGAGAGCGAAAAGTAGAGCAAAAGTATTGGGCTTAAATGGAACTGATTCAAGCATGATGAAGATGCTACTCTCCAGTTCATGTATGTGATACTTATTTCTTTGTAGGCAGTGTGTCTCTTGTAGGCAATGAGCCCTAATTGGCATATACCATTTTGTTCTTTCTATTCTTCTAATAGAGAATACAATCTTGGGTTAATCACCCCATGGTTTTTCCCTTAACTGGGTTTTCCACGTCAAAATCTTGGTGTCTCATGTGTTGATGTGTTTCTGCTATTAATTTGTTGCATTGTGTTTCATTGATTGATTTATTATTATACTGCTAAATTGCAAAGTGGAGTTAAGTGTTTAATTGGAAGAAAGTTTTGTACAACTAATTCACCCCCCTCTCAGTTGTGTGCCCTAAGTCTAACAATTGGTATCAGAGCCAAGTTCCTCTAAAAGGAGCTTAATCACTTGAGGAGATCCAAGATGTCATCTTACAAGAAGGATAGTCTAAAGTTTGATGGAACCAATTTTAATATTTGGAAAGGTCACATGAAATGTCACTTGCAATGTATGGGAATGGTGTACTGGACCATGGCTATAACAAAGTATACACCTCCATAGGGTGGTTCAAAAACCCAAAATGAAATCACAGATGCTAAAAATAATTTGTGGACTACTATAGAGGCTCTTGTAAGTGCATTATCTAATTCAGAGCTCTCAAATGTTATTGACCTACCAACTACTTTTGAGATCTAGAAAAAACTGGAACTTTTGCATGAAGGAGACAAGTATGTTAAATGTGCAAGGTTACAAAAGTCTAGAAGGGAAATTTGAAAATTTGAAGATGAGAGATGATGAAAATATCAGTACTTTTATGCCAAGAGTAAATGAAATTGTTTGTGGAATTAGAAATGTTGGTGGAGTCCTAGATGAAAATGAGATTGTTGGCAAAATTCTCAGATCCCTACCTGCTTCTTACAAAATCAAGGCTATTGCCATTGAAGAATTCAGAGCCTAGACAACTGTCACAAGAGATCAATTGGCTGGTAAATTGGATGCATTTGAAATGATAGAGTTTGGAGATGACCCCCCCAAGACTAAATCTGCATTGAAAGCCAGTGCCTCTGTAAAAGGTAAACAAAGGTTTGATCTGGTAGAGAACTCATCAAGGAAACTGTCATGGTATGAAAAAGCAAGAAAAGACCTAGAAGAAGAAGAAGTAGAAACTGCTCAACTTGAAGCCCTCATTGTAAAGAGGCTACCAAGAGGATCTAGTAAGTATGAAGGAAAATTGCCTTTTAAATGTTTTAACTGCAATAAGATTGGTCATTTTGCCCCAAAGTGTTCGGAAAGATTTTCAAGACCAAATCCTAACAGATCAAGGTTTCAAAAGAATTGTTGCTATGTTCATGAAGAAGATGATAATGAAGGAGTATCAGATGATGAATCAGAGACAGGAAACAAATCTAGAAGTGAATGGGTGTTTATTGCCACCAAGGAAGAAGAACCAATATCCTCTGTATTTGACATTCATAAAGTTGTGGAAAGAGCTCTGGCTTCCCAAGTTGAAGAAAAGGATGACTGGGTCATTGACAGTGGATGCTCTCACCATATGATAGGGGACAAAAATAAATTCATAGATTTGGAAAGGTATGAAGGAGGAATGGTAAAGTTTGGTGATAATTCTGCCAGTAGAATCAGAGGAAGAGGAACTATTTCTTTTGATGGAAGGAACAAAACTAGTAATGTACTATATGTTGAAGGATTGAAGCACAATCTTCTTAGTGTTGGACAATTGGTGGACAAAGGCTATGATCTCCAATTCAAAGATGGAAAATGGAAGATCTTTGAAAGTTCTGGAACAGAGATTGTATTCGGTACTCAAACTAATGGTAATATCTTCCACTTGGTTGGCACTGGTAAAAGTTGCTTATTTGTTCAAGTTGATTAGAGTTGGTTATGGCATAGGAGGATCTATCATGTGAATTTTGATAATATCATCAAGATAAGCAACACTCAAGCTGTAAGAGATCTTCTAAAATTGGTCAAACCTACTAATAGCTTGTGCAAAGAATGTCAGTTGGGTAAGCTAAGCAGAGTCACATTCAAAAATAAGGAACTATCTTCTACCAGATTATTGGACTTAGTTCATACTAATCTTTGTGGTCCGGCAAGAATTAGGAGTGTACAAGGTGATAGATACTTTATGTTGCTAATTGATGACTATTCCTGAATGATGTGGGTAAGCTTTCTAAAAGAGAAATCAGAAGCTCTTAAGAAATTCAAAATATTCAAAGCTATGGTAGAGAATGAAACTGGATTAAAATTGAAATGTCTAAGGTCTGATAGAGGTGGGGAATTCACATCTAGTGAGTTCATAGAGTTCTGTGAGAAACATGGAATAAAGAGACAATTGTCTGCTCCTAGGGCTCCATAGTAGAATGGAGTAGTGGAGAGAGAACCGGACCATCCAGGAAACATCTAGGACCATGATGATGGAAGCAAGTGTTCCTTAGATCTATTGGAGAGAAGATGTCAGCACTGCAGTCTATACTCTCAATCGAGTTCAAATCAGAGGCAATACCGGTAAGACTCCTTATGAACTTTGGTTTGGCATCACTCCTACTGTGAGGTATTTCAGAGTTTTTGGTAGCAAATGTTACAATAAAAGAGATGAAGATCTAGGAAAGTTTGATGCTAGAAGTGATCAAGGAATATTCTTGGGTTACTCTACTCAAAGTAAAGCATATCGGTGTTACAACAAGAGACTGAGAAAAATAATAGAAAGTATAAATGTGAAGGTTGATGAAAGAATTGAAAAACCCTCAAGGTTTTACAAATATGATGAAGATGATCAGAATGGTACTCTGATTCAAGGAGCTCAAGCCTCCTCTAAAAGATAGATTCAAACTAATCCGGTAAATTAGGAAGAAGAGATGAGTTTCAATGAGCGTGATCAAGAATCAAAAGTGCAAGAAATTCCCAAAGTTCCTAGGTATGTAAGACTAAACCACTCTGAAGATCAGATCTTAGGTGATAAAAGAAAAGGAGTACAAGTAAGAAGGAGAATTGCTTAAGATTTAGAAGAGTATTGTCTGATTTCAAAGATTGAACCTAAGATAGTGAATGAAGCTTGCAATGATGAAAACTGGACTAAAGTAATGGAAGAAGAATTGATGCAAATTGAGAAAAATCACACTTGGGATCTTGTTCCCAGACCTAGAAACAAGAATGTGATTGGAACAAAATGGGTCTTCCAGAACAAACTGAATGAAGTTGGTGAAGTAATCAAAAATAAAGCCAGATTGGTCTACAAGGGTTACTCTCAATTAGAAGGAGTTGATTTTGAAGAAACTTTTGCTCTGGTGGCAAGAATTGAAGCAGTCAGGTTATTTCTTGCCTTTGCTACCTTCAAGGATTTCAAGGCATATCAGATGGATGTCAAGTCTACCTTCCTGAATGATGACTTGGAAGAAAAAGTGTATATAGAGCAACCAGATGGATTTAAATTGTCTGATCATGGTGATATGGTCTGTAAGTTGAAGAAGGCACTATATGGACTAAAGCAAGCCCCAAGAGCCTAGTATGAAAGATTGGATAAGCATCTTTTGAAGATTGGTTTCAACAAAGGTACTAGTAACAGTAATTTGTATTTCAAAATTGATCATGAAAACATCTTAATTGTTGAAGTGTTTGTTGATGATATCATTTTTAGAGGAAGAGATAGTATGTGTAAAAATTTTGCAAATCAAATGAAAAGTGAGTTTGAGATGTCAATGCTTGGTGAAATGAATTTCTTCTTGAGTCTGCAAATCACTCAAACACATAAAGGAATCTTCATTTCTTAGACCAAATATGTGAAAGAATTGTTGAAGAAATTTGGGATGGAAGACTTAAAACCAATGAATACTCCCATGGTAACCAGATGTAAATTAAGAAAAGATGATGATTCTCCTAAGGCTGATCAGACAAAGTTTAGGTCAATGATTGGAGGACCATTGTATCTCACTCAGACTAGACCAGATTATGCAGGCTGTTGGTCTTGTTGCTAGATTCCAGGATGATCCTAGAGAATCTCATGTCATGGCAATCAAGAGGATTTTTAGATATCTAAAAGGGATAGTTGAGTATGGTTTGTGGTATCCTAGAGATCATGATTTCTCTCTTCATGCATATACAAAGGTAGATTGGGCAAGAGATGTGGATGACCAAAGAGTACCAGTGGTGGAGCATTCTTTTTGGAGAAGAGATTGGTTTCTTGGCTAAGCAAGAAACAAGAGGCAATATCTCTGTCTACAACTAAAGTAGAATATATTGTAGTAGTAGGTAGTTGTACTCATGTTTTGTGGATGAAGAAGATGCTAAGAGATATCAAAGTGGAGTATGAGGAACTATCACAATCTTCTGTGACAACTCAAGTGGAATAAATATATCTAAGAATCCAGTGTTGCAGTCAAAGACTAAACACATATCCATCAAGTTTCACTTTTTGAGAGAGCAAGTGAACAAGAATGAAGTCATATTGGAGTTTCTACCTTCCAAGGATTAGATTGCAGACATATTTACTAAACCTCTACCTAAGGATTCTTTTGAGTATCTCAGGGAGAAGTTAGGGATTATTGCCCCTCTAGTGATGAACTAAGGTGCACCTCAAGTCTGGTGGATATCATAATCATATCTTGTGATCTAGATTGATGATGGGGAGCTGCTACTCAGAGGGAGCAACAGGTATAATTCTGAAGTGCTGGAATTGCAAGTATGTGCCCTTTGCCATTGATGTCAAAGGGGGATAGAAGACATGTGAAAAAAAAGTGGTTGCTTATCAAAGGGGAAGTAGTAAAGGGAGAAAAAACATGTGAATGGTTGTTGCTGATAGGGGGAGTTGTGACAGTGAGGAGAAGTTCTTGTCTTGATGGTCAAAATAGTTTTTCACATCATATGTTGCCATCAATGACAAAGGGGGAGACTGTTGCAAGTATCAGCCTAAACAGTGTTGTCATTGATGTCAACATACTCCTGTTGCATTAATGATAAGGATTGGATGAGCTATGTGCTGAGGATATTGAGAAAATTAGTCTTAATCAGGAACAGTGAAGATCAGTGATGACAGTAAGGTAAAAGTCCAAGATAGGATGAGTATCAAAGGATACGGTTTAAAGGGTTTGTAGATATGTGTCTTAAGGTGGTCCAGTAGAGATTTTAGAGGTCCGCATGAAGATCTAAAGAAGTTGTGGCCACTCAAGTAAAACTAGTTTTGGCATATGTTCAGTGGTGACAGAGTGTTACAGATAGGTCCGGTGAGATCCAGAAATGTATTATCATATTCTACAGATTTGAGGGAGTGTTGAGGAAGTCTTTGTGAAGTATCAACTCGATTGGTTCATGGTTTGAAGGTCCACAAGCATCTATTCCTTTGTGATAGTAATGATGGACTATGTTCTTGAGGTTCTAGATGAAGGGGAGAAGGATTTCAATAAGCAGATGAAGTGTGGATGTTCTTGGTGATTCAAGTAAGCTTGTGGAGGTCTTTAGATCATGTCCAGTTCATGTTGGTGGTCCACATTGAAGTTGGAGCTCGCAATTGAGAAATCTTCTGGATGATGGTCTTCTTTCTGAGATTGGCCGATTGGATGAGTTACACACTCTCTGGATGTTCTTGTTGATTTCTGCCGACTTAGATAATCATTCCTAAGTTGATGTCTTGTATAAATAAGGGATTGCAAATTCATTTCAAAGTTGTCCTTGTTGAGATGAGTGTGTGGTAGCAAGGAGGAGAGCAAAAGGCAAAGTAAAAGTATTAGGCTTAAATGGAATTGATTCAAGCATGATGAAGATGCTATTCTCTAGTTCATGTATGTGATACTTTTTTCTTTGTAGACAGTGTGTCTCTTGTAGGTAGTGAGCCTCTTATGAGTAGTGTGCTCAGGCAGTGAGCCCTAATTAGCATGTACCATTTTGTTCTTTCTATTCTTCTAACAGAGAATACAATCTTGGGTTAATCACCCCATGGTTTTTCCCTTAACCAGGTTTTCCACATCAAAATCTTGGTGTCTCATGTGTTGATGTGTTTCTGCTCTTAATTTGTTGCATTTTGTTTCCTTGATTGATTTACTATTATACTGTTGAATTGCAAAGTGGAGGTAAGTGTTTAATTGGAAGAAAGTTTTGTACAACTGATTCACCTCCCTCTCAGTTGTGTGCCCTAAGTCTAACAAAAATCAATAGGCTCACTGCCAAGGGCTCACTACCTAGAAGAGAGAAGAAAGAATAAAACTGTTATAGAGAGATTCACTATCTCAAACCAATAGGAGAGATCCACCACTACCTCTCCTTGCCATCTGCAACCTTTGGCTCACTACCTCAAGCAAATTCAAGCACACTGAAATGTAGACACCTTCTGCTCACTACATTTCAGAGTTATAAGCAATTAAGCTCCCACGCAACTCACTACCCTTGATTCATATTCACATCATCTTCTCTACATTGCTCCACATAACTTCATCTTGCCTTAATACCATCCACAACCAATAACTATCTCAATTAGGTTGGTCCTAATGAAGCATGTGCACCTCAAATGTGCAACATCAATTAGGTTGGCATTAAACACTTCTGCAGTGGAAAGAAGTGAAAGTGGACCTTTCCAAGGGTTAACTAGGACCCAAATCTATATCACCATGCTTCTCATCACATCCACAATCCATGAAGTACCTCCATAACTAGTGCTAGCAAGCCAGGTCAGATAAACTTGAACTAACACAACAAGTGACCACATACACACCTCTCCAAGCGTAAAATCATTATACAGACCATAGAGAGACACCTCACACCATCCACACACCTTTCTAGAATAATCATAATCTTTTGCAACACTACCACAATCATCTGAACCAAAGAATGTCTTCATTGTGCACATCAGAACACACTTCTACTGATCTCCAACACAAGAACTGGACTTACGGAGCACCCCAATACAAGAAACTTCAAGGGAATGTAGATATAGATAATATAATCACTCTCCTAGATCCATAAGATAGGAAACCTCAACATGGAGAAATGCGGAGCAATCTCATTTCTCTCAGATAGTCTTCTACACAGGCAACCACTCTAGCAAACACATCTTCCACTTCCGCACGATCCAGAAATTGAAACTTTGGATATAGCACCTTTCAAAACCTTTTATCAATACTTCCAAACTACATAATCATATTTTCAACTAGGAAGAAATGCAGAGAACAACATTGAGCACACCTCTGTCACACTACACATCTGTTTATTCAAATTTTCTCAAAAGCACTTGGAAACCAAGTGAACCAACTGCTGGAAGTTGACATCAATGACAACACCAAAACACCAGCAAGTTTCCAAAAAGGAGGTAGAGATGGTAGGAGGTAGAGAGGGGAGAGAAGTATAGAGTGAGAGAGAGGGTAGGAGGTAGAGAGGGTAGGAGGTAGAGAGGGGAGGGAAGTAGAGAGTGAAAGAGAATAATAGCGAGAGGGGTAAGGAGGGAGGGAGTGAGATGATTTTGTTTCACCATAATGTGAGTGTATTATAACACACTCACATTATGCTTTGCCTTGGTAATTTCTAAGCCTTTGGCTTGGATTTTCCTTGGGCTTCCAACCCAAAGGCTTGGACTATGTTTTGGATGTCCAAAGACATGCTTTTTGAGATTGTAACCAAAATCACATAATTTGGAGCATGCTCCCCATCACGTTTGTACTTGTTTCAATGACAAGTTGAAAAAAATACCACCATAATCTTAAGTTCTTGGTTAGCTTTATAACCATATAATTTTTTCACATTTTGAATATGTTAAGGATTTCATCTTTAATTTCTTTTGTTAGGGTATCCATTTTTTGTCAAAAACTAGTGTCTGGTATTTTTGACCCTTTTTTTAACCGTTCATCAAAATTTCAAATAAAATACATTTTTAGAAACTAGACTCCATTCTACATGTATTCAAAAAAAAAAAAAATTGATTAGTTTTCAAAAATTTTAGGGGGGAGCATGCTTAATTTTCTATTTTTTAGGAGGTGTCCACTTTGAAAATTAGTAAAAAATCAATTATTCATGAAAAAATTATTAGAAAAATTAGGGATAAACTACGTGGTGTTACTAATTTCTTATTGAAATAATTTTTGAAATACTAAACAAATGTTAACATTTTAGGGGGAGCACACCAAATGCTACATTATGTTTTTTTAAAAAAAATAGGACCAATTTGTGTTTTCCCCCTTTTTGAACCCCTTAATCTCAACCATTTTTAAAAAAAATAGTATTTTAGAAACTAGATTCAGAGCACTACGACTCTTTTTTTGTTGTATCTTCAAATTTTGAGTGTATCTTCAATTTCTCATCCAACATTAGTCTTTCCTGATTTTAGGAAAAAAGTGGCATCTAAGGACCCCTTTTGGTCCCCCATCTTTGTGCACTTACCCAGAAATAAAATCTAAACTACTCCTACTCTAAATATGAGATCAAAAAATAGAAAAAAGAGGGAAGGAAAAAAGGGGAAAAGAAATATAAGCATGCACTATCTATCCTTCATGCACCGTTATTTAAATGAACAAATTTGATCAAAACCAAATCTTCATGTGACTCATTGCCTCAATCACCATACAAGATGGTGCAATCTTCAAAGTGAAGAGGTGTGCAAATAAGATAATGATCTTCAAGTCTTGACACTATGATCTATTTCAATTTACCATGAAAAACACTTTACCATGAGCCAAGTGTTAGTGGCTCTAGCACATCTCAAACTCATCAACATTTGGTGAACTAAGCACCTGAAGGAAGGTGCATGGTTATAGTTTGGAAAACTCAAACAAAAAGGAAAATGAACTAACAAAGAAGCTAAAAGTATTTTTTTTTTTAATAATAAAAGTGAGTTTTCCAACCCTGTACAATGCCAAATACACAAGTATTTATGGGCCAAAGCAAGGGGAAATCGAAAAGCCATTCCTCCAATTTGAAAATGAAAGAAATTCTAAGAGACACTTTTTTTTTTTTTACTTCCAAAATAAAATTTGATGTCTGAATGATTGTCATAATACATTTAAACTAGCTACCTTTGGAAACCTCATTCTCCAACTCTTTCAAATAAGGAACGTAATTACCCAATGCTACCTTCACCAATCTAGGATTTGGGTCATTTGAATACGTGAATTTAACATTGATTTTCATGAAAATCTCCTAAAGTTTCTTTTGAATATCTTTGAACTCCACAAATTTGAGTTCAAAACTTTCACAAGTACCATTTATTCTCATTAAATTATTAACAAAATTTGTTGCAAAGCTAGGGTTCTTGGGAGATTCTCTCTTCACCAATTCTTGAAATCGATCCTTCAAATTTGTAGTAGCTGGATATTTTGATTTCCATTAAACAAAGAAAATCCTAACTTTTCCATGAATTCTTGCAAGGCATCCTATGCACATTGAACAAGAGATTGTTCCTTCTAACTTTTATTCTAACACTTTCTCAAGATCTGCATTTTAAATTTATACACCAACTTCTATTTCTAATTAATGTTAGGCTAGATCGAATGCTTCTAGATTTGACTGTGTTGAGGAAAAATATAGATAATAGACTCAAATTGAGGAAAAATATCTAACACAGTCAAATCTAGAAACATTTAATCCAACATTATGGAATGTGGAAAATTAATGACTTCCATTAACATTAGGCTCCTGATCATTGATAATACCTTCATCCACTAAATAAGGAAAAACCATATCTACCAGCTAAGAGATTTGAGGAACAATAGTATCTATCATCTTCAATTTAGTTCTTACTCTCGTCATAATTTAAAGTTTTAATAGCCTCTAATGCTTTAGATAATGTCATTGTGATCTTAACTATTTCCTCCATTATCATGTGGCCCAAACTTACTGATTCTACATTCTAAGCATGAATGACTCTAATTACATTTTCTAGTTCCCCTACAGCTAGAATTTCCTTTTCAATGCTAAGAATATGCTTAGGAATTACATATATCAAAGTTGAACCAATAGGGCCTACTAAATACTCAATATAAGATATAAGGTGCACAACTTTGTGTTTCAATTTTTGCTCAGTGATTTTATCTTTATCCATCTTCTAAATTAGACAATCGACTAAAGATATGGAAAGTTGTTTTGCTTCCTCTTGATGCTTTTCCAAAAGAAATAGTAGTAACTATATAATCAGATGGCTGGATATTGACTTCAACTACATCTACAGTGTTGTGATGATTTGCACTTATCTATTCACATAACTCTCAATTGTGATAGATGATTTTATTCTATCTCTTTTAGGGAGATTATGTTTTGGAAAGAAAGTGAATAACTAAGAAGGATCATCTAAAGTTGGATTCACAACTCTCTTTATTTTCTAGATAATTTGGTCAAATCATTGTGGTCTATCTATAGTTTGAGATTCTCTTACTACGATACTAGCTTGTGATTGCTGAGCTGTGCTTTGATAATGTCTCCAGAAGCCATGGAAAAAATTTAAAAATGGGGAAATTGGTACTGTCAATTTGCCACCTTTTCATATATTAGAATTATAGGATAAATTGGAGTACCATTAAGACTTCCTACTTATTTCATTGACAACCCTTGTTAGAGGATTCTATATAGGGAACTAAAGTGTAGAAGTTATGTGCTAAGAAAAAGGTGAAAGGTCTACATTTCCATTTATCAATGGGAAGGTACACATTTCCAACAAAACAAGTAGCTAGAAATGTAGATGTAGAATTTTCACTCTTGACACTGAGACCATATGAAGTGAGGCCTTCATTCAATCCCAACCCTTTGAGGAGATTATCGTAGTAATCATATCTACAAAAAAATTAGTAGCATTTTGGCATGTAAAAAAGACATTGAAAATAAAGAAAGAGAGAGATAGAAAGGAAATTGTTGTCACTTGGATTTCACTCTATGTTGAAGGCTTTTAGGGCTTCAAAAATCTAGTGAAACATTGAGATGATCTCCAAGTGTGGGACCCTGCAGGGAGGTCAAATCTCTAGAGAGAGGCTGGCTCCTTTGGTAAATAAGGGATTCATCTAATCCTAAGACTAAACCTAATCTATCCACCATTTATGAAAAGAGGAATAGGGATAAAACTAGAAATTAATGGAGGTGATACACTAGGTTTGAATATGAAAGCACTCACAGAACTGAGAAATGCACAAAATAAAGAAATACAGCTAATCATTTACACAAACCTAACAAATTCTTAGCAGAGGTAATGAAATGAACAAGATTGAGAGGAAAGAAACATTCATAGACAATCAATTATGAATTACATAGAGCTAAAATAGTAGAAAGGGTAAAAACACAGTGTATTTCATCAAAAGGCAAGGCTACAATAGAGGAGGGCTTTCTTTGGAGTACAAAAATATCTTCTATATCCAACCCTCTGAAAGGAAGCAAGGTATGTGGAACACACTTCCTACACCGATCTAATGAGAGAAGTAGTATGCAAATTATTTTTAATCCTTACAATTGCAACAATATTAAAGATATAATAGAGATATTATAGTAGCAAACACAGCCACATAACGAGAGACTGACACAAGATATATCATGGGGAAAACCTTTTCAAGTAAAAACCCCACACTCTAAAACCTACACAATGTATTATCAAAACAATGGTGTGTTTACAATACACTAGCAATGCAAATTCTTCCAAGAGTCTTCAAATGTTGTTTTAGGAGTGATTTCGGTAGCATAACAATACCTGTACAAAAACTATGTAACTACAACTCCAAAACAATCCATTTTATAGAGATACAAGGCATATTCTAGAAGCTTCTTGAGATAGGCATCCACCTTGGCCACATGATCATTTTCCCGCATCAAAGGACACTTGTCCAAGCTAAAAATACATCTCTTACATCTGTCATACATGGCAGATTTGACTTTCCAAGCTTGGAGTGCTCCATGCTAAAAATAGGCAATGACAGATGCTCTTACATCTTACAGCTGTCATAAAATTTTCCCACATAACAACCTTAAATGTTGTAAGATAATCTTTCATGTAAGACTAAATATGGTAAATTCCTCTTAAAACATGTGATAGCCCACCTTGGGTACCCAAAGATGCATTTCCCTCATGCAAAGATACTCACCGACACTTGTCCCTACTTGTCATAGGAATCTCCAAACTTGGCTCTTACATGTCATAGATTATGTCATATGGAATATCCTCTTCCACATACCACAAGATGCCGACACATGGCATATTAGTGTCACCTCAAATGGGACACCCAAATCCATGTAGGTTTGACTTGACCATTCAATTCACATTCCAAGTAAGATGACAAGTCACCGTGCCACCTCAACTAAGTGACCAAACTGAATGTGCAAGTAAATACAATATTAGGCAATAAATAAATATACAATTAAATAAATAATGCTAGGAATTTGTAAAGATTGAGACACCTTAATTCCCAACATTCTCCCACTTGTCGAACACCTTGCAAGAGCCAAAAGAAATGACAAGATTTAACTGCTAGGGGCCAAGAGGCCCATAGACTCCAAACACCATCTGAACTTCTCTATTCCCACTAGTTTCATCAATGCATTTGCAACATTCTTCAAAGTGTGTACCATCTCCAATATCACCTTCCCATCTTCTATCATATCTCGAGAAAAATGAAATTGAACATCAATATGCTTTGTTCTGGCATGGAAAGTAGGATTCTTTGCTAGGAAAATCACACTCTGACTGTCACAACAGATAGTAATATATCCTGCATCAACACCAATATCTAAACACAACCTCTTAATCCAAATGGCTTCCTTACAAGCATGAGTTGCTGCCATGTACTCTGCTTCTATCATGGACAAAGTAACTATTACAAGTATGGGCCTAACTAATGTTGTCATTGATGTTAACATACTCCTGTTGCATTGATGATAAGGATTGGATGAGTTGTATGCTGAGGATATTGAGAAAATTAGTCCTATCAGGAATAGAGAAGAATAGTGAAGATAGTGAGGTAAAGATTCCAGCTAAGATGAAGATCAGAGGATGCACATCAAAGGGTTTGTAGATATGTGTCTTAAAATGATCCAGTAAAGATTTTAGAGGTCTGCATGAAGATTTGAAGAATTTATGGCCTCTTAAGTAAAACTGGTTCTGGCAGATGTTTAGAAGTGACATAGTGACACAGATAGGTTCAGTGAGATCTAAAATGCAATATCTTGTTCTGCAGATTTGATGGAGTGTTTAGGAAGTTAGTGTGAAATGAAAACTCAATTGGTTCATGGTTTGGAGGTCTGCAAGAATCTATGATAGACTGTGTTCTTGAGGTTCTAGATGAAGGAGAGAATGATTTCAGTAAGTAGAAGTAGTATGGATATTCCTGGTGATTCAGGCAAGCTTGTGGAGGTCTCTAGATTGTGTCCTATTCGTGTTGGTGGTCTGCATTGAAGATAGAGCTCGTAATTGAAGAATTACTTCTGGATGATGATGTTCTTCCTAAGTCTGGCTGACCGGATGAGTTACACATCCTGCAAATGATCTTGGAGATGTTCTGTGAAGAATGGTGTGTTCCCAAGGAAGATTGAAGTCTTAGATCTATGTGGCTGATAGTTTGTTGATCCGCGAGAAGTATTTTTGTAATTAGTCATGTTGTATTTATGTATTTTCTTTGCAATGTGTGCTGACTTGGATGATTATCCCTAAATTGATGTCTTGTATAAACAAGGAGTTGTAAACTCATTTCAAAAGCATCTTGTGGACATGAAAATGTGGTAGAGAGGAGCAAAGCGAAAGGCAGAGTAGAAGTATTGGGCTTAAATGGAACTAACTCAAGCATGGTGAAGATGCTATTCTTCAGTTCAAGTATGTAACACTTATTATTCTGTAGATAGTGTGTCTCCTGTAGGCAGTGGGCCTCTTGTGAGTAGTGTGCTCAGGCAGTGAGCCCTAATTAGCATGTGCAATTTTTTTCTTCCTATTTGTTTAATAGAGAATACAATCTTGGGTTAGTTACCCCATGGTTTTTCCCTTAACCAAATTTTCCACATCAAAAATCTTGGTGTCATATGTGTTAATGTGTTTCTACTCTTGAATTGTTCTATTATTATTATGCTACTGAATTAAGAAAAGGATTTAAGTGATTAATTGGAAGAAAGTGTTAGACAACTGATTCAACCCCCCTCTCAGTTGTCTATTCTAAATCTAACAATTGGTATCAGAGCTAAGTTCCTCTAAAAGGAGCTTAACTACTTGAAGAGATCCAAGATGCCATCCTACAAGAAAGATAGTCTAAGGTTTGATGGAACCAATTTCATTCTTTGGAAAAGTCTCATGGAATGCCACTTGCAATGTATGGGAATGCAGTATTGGATCATGGCTTCAAAGAAGTATGTTCCTCCACATAATGGTTTGAGTACTGTAGATGAAATCAGAGATGCTGAAAACAATCTGCAGACTAAAGAAGCTCTTCTAAGTGCCTTATCTAATTCAGAGCTAACAAATGTTATTGATCTAAAAACTGCATATGAGATTTGCCAAAAACTAGAACTTTTGCATGAAGGAGACAAATATGTTAAATGTACCAAGCTACAGAGTTTGAAAGGAAAATTCAAAAACTTGAAGATGAAAATATCACTATATTTATGCCAAGAGTAAATGAGATTGTTTGTGGCAATAGATGAGATTGTTGGCAAAGTTCTCAGATCCCTTCCTGATTCTTACAAATACAAGGTTGCTGCTATTGAAGAATTTAGATCCTATTTAGTTATCACAAGAGATCAATTGGTTGGTAAATTGGCTGTATTTGAATTGACCGAGTTTGGAGATGCACCCCACAAGACGGAATCTGCATTCAAAGCTAGTGCCTCTGTAAAAGGAAAACAAAAGTTTGATCCAGGAGAGAACTCTTCAAAGAAACTATCATGGTATGAAAAAGAAAGAAAAGACCTGGAAGAAGATGAAGCAGGAGCTGCTCAACTTGAAGCCCTTATTGTAAAAAGACTGCCAAGAGGATCCGGTAAGTATGAGGGGAAATTGCCTTTTAAATGTTTTAATTGCAATAAGATTGGTCATTTTGCCTCAAGATGTCTGGAAAGATTTTAAAGGCCAAATCCTAATAGATCAAGGTTCCAAACGAAATGTTACTATGTTCATGAAGATGATGATGAAGGAGTAACAGATGATAAATCAGAGATAGAAAACAAATCTGGAAGTGATTGGGTGTTTATTTCCATCAAGGAAGAAGATCCAATGCCCTCTGAATCTGTCAATCATAAAATCATAGAAAGAGCTCTGGATACCCAAGTTGAAGAAAAGGATGATTGGGTCATTGATAGTGGATGCTCTTACCATATGGCAGGTGACAAAAATAAGTTCATAGATTAGGAAAGGTATGAAGGAGGAGAGGTAAAATTTGGTGATAATTCTACTGGCAGAATCAAAGGTAGAGGAACCATTTCTTTTGATGGAAAGAACAAAACTAGTAATGTACTGTATGTTGAATGTCTGAAGCACAATCTTCTCAGTGTTGGATAGTTGGTGGACAAAGGCTATGATCTCTGATTCAAAAATGGAAAATGCAAGATCTTTGAAAGTTCTAGAACAAAGATTCCATCCAGTACTCAAACAAAAGGTAATATCTTCCACTTGGTTGGTATTGGTAAAATTTGTTTATTTGTTCAAATTGATTAGAGTTGGTTGTGGCATAGAAGAATGTGTCATGTGAATTTTGATAATATCATCAAGATAAGAAACACCCAAGCTGTGAGAGATCTTCCAAGACTCGTGAAACCTACTAATAGTTTGTGGAAAGAATGTTAGTTGGGTAAGCAAAGCCGAGTCACATTCAAAAGTAAGGAACAGTCTTCTACCAAATTATTGGACTTAGTTCATATTGATCTGTGTGGTTTAGCAAGAATCAGGAGTGTGAAAGGTGATAGATACTTCATGCTATTAATTAATGACTACTCCCAGATGATGTGGGTGACCTTTCTGAAAGAGAAATTAGAGGCTCTTGAGAAATTCAAAATATTCAAGGCTATGGTAGAGAATGAAACTGGATTGAACATAAAATATCTGAGGTTTGATAGAGGTGGAGAATTCACATCCGGTGAGTTCATAGAATTCTATGAGAAACATGGAATAAAAAGACAGTTGTCTGCTCCAAGGACTCCACAACAGAATGGAGTAGTGGAGAGAAAGAATCAGACCATCTAGGAAGCATCTAGAACCATGATGATGGAAGCAAATGTTCCTCAGATCTACTAGAGAGAAGCTGTAAGCATGGCAGTCTATACTCTTAATCAAGTACAAATGAAAAGTAATACTGGTAAGACTCCCTATGAACTCTGGTTTGGCATCACTCCCACTATGAGGTATTTCAGAGTCTTTGGTAGCAAATGTTACATTAAAAGAAATGAAGATCTAGGCAAATTTGATGCTAGAAGTGATGAAAGAATATTCTTGGGTTATTCTACTCAAAGAAAAGCATACTGGTGTTATAACAATAGATTAAGAAAGATTATAGAAAGTACAAATGTGAAGGTTCATGAAGGTATTGCAAAACCCTCAAGTTTTTATGAATATGATGAAGATGATCAGAATGATATTTTGATCCAAGGAGTCCAAGCCCCTTCTAAAATTTAGATTCAGACCAATCTGGTGAATCAGGAAGAAGAGATGAGTTTGAATGAACCTGCTCAAGAAATAAAAGTGTAAGAAACTCTCAAAATTCCCAGGTATGTAAGATTTAATCACTCTGAAGATAAGATCTTAGGTGATAAAAGCAAAGGTGTTCAAACAAGAATAAAGATTGCTCAAGACTCAAAAGAGTATTGTCTGATTTCAAATATTGAACCAAAGTCAGTAAATGAATCATGCAATGATGAAAGCTAGACTAAAGTAATGGAGGAAGAGCTAATGCAAATTGAGAAAAATCACACTTGGGATCTTGTTCCCAGACCTAGAAATAAGCATGTGATTGGTACCAAATGGGTATTCGAGAATAAACTGAATGAAGATGGTGAAGTAGTCAGAAACAAAGACAAACTAGTCTACAAGGGTTACTTTCAAGTAGAAGGAGTTGACTTCGAAGAAACTTTTGCTCCGGTGGTAAGAATTGAAGCAATCAGGTTATTTGTTGCCTTTGCTACCTTCAAGAACTTCAAAGTATATCAGATGGATGTCAAGTCTACCTTCCTAAATGGTGACTTGGAAGAAGAAGTTTACATTGAGCAACTGGATGGATTTCAATTATCTGATCATGGTGATATGGTCTGCAAGTTGAAGAAAGCATTGTATGGACTCAAGCAAGCCCTAAGAGCCTAGTATGAAAGATTGGATAAGTATCTTTTAAAGATTGGTTTCAACAAAGGTACTGCTAACAGTAACTTATACTTTAAAATTGATCATAAAAATATCTTGATTGTTGAAGTGTTTGTTGATGATATCATTTTTAGAGGAAGAGAGTATGTGCAAAACTTTTGCAAATCAAATGAAAAGTGAATTTGAAATGTCCATGTATGGGGAAATCAATTTCTTCTTGGGTCTACAAATCATTCAAACAAAGAAAGGAATCTTCATTTCTCAGACTAAATATGTGAAAGAATTGTTAAAGAAATTTGGGATGGAAGACTCAAAACCAATGAGTACTCCCATGGCAACTGGATGTAAATTGAGAAAAGATGATGACTCTCCTAAGGCTGATCAGAAAAAGCACAGGTCAATGATTACAGGATTATTGTATCTCACTCAAACTAGACCTGACATTATGAATATTGTTGGTCTTGTTGCTAGATTCCAAGATGATCCTAGAGTATCTCATGTCATGGCAATCAAGAGGATTTTTAAATATCTAAAAGGGACAGTTGAGTATGGATTATGGTATCCCAGAGATCATAATTTTTCTCTTCATGCATATACAGATGCGGATTGGGCAAGAGATGTGGATGACCAAAAGAGTATCAGTGGTGGAGCATTCTTTTTAGGGAAGAGAGTGGTTTCTTGGTTGAGCAAGAAACAAGAGGCAATATCTCTGTCCACTACAGAAGTAAAATATATTGTAGCAGCAGGTAGTTGTACTCAAGTATTGTGGATGAAACAAATGCTAAGAGATATCGTAGTGGAGTATGAAGAACCTATCACAATCTTCTGTGATAATTCAAGTGCAATTAACATATTAAAAAATTCTGTATTGCATTCAAAGACTAAACATATATCCATCAAGTTTCACTTTTTGATAGAGCAAGTGAACAAGATTGAAGTTAGATTGGAGTTTGTGCCTTCCAAGGATTAGATTGCAGATATTTTTACTAAACCTCTACCTAAGGACCCTTTTGAGTATCTCAAGGAGAAGTTAGGGGTTATTATCCCTCCAGTTCTGAATTAAGGTGCACTGATGCTCATCAGTCCATTGGATCTCATAGTCATATCTTGTGGTCTAGATTGATGATGGGAAGCTGCTACTCAGGGGGAGCAACTGGTATGATTATGAAGTGATGCAAGTATGTGCCCTTTGTCATTGATGTCAAAGGGGGAGAGAAGACATGTGAAAAACAAGTAGTTGTTGATCAAAGGGGGAGCAGTTAAGGAAGAGAAGACATGTGAATGGTTCTTGTTGATAGGGGGAGTTATGTCAGTGAGGAGTTCTTATCTTGATGGTTAAAACAATTTTTCACATCATATGTTGCCATCAATGACAACGGGGGAGATTGTTGCAAGTATGGGCCTAACCAGTGTTGTCATTGATGTCAACATACTCCTATTGCATTGATGATAAGGATTGGATGAGTTGTATGCTAAGGATATTGAGAAAATTAGTCTGATCAAGAATAGAGAAGAACAGTGAAGATAGTGAGGTAAAGATCCTAGCTAAGATGAAGATCAGAGGATACGCATCAAAGGGTTTGTAGATATGTGTCTTAAGATGATCCAATAAAGATTTCAGAGGTCCACATGAAGATCTAAAGAAGTTATGGCCTCTTAAGTAAAACCAGTTCTGGTAGATGTTTAGAAGTGACAGAGTGACACAGATAGGTTTGGTGAGATCTAGAAATGTAATATCCTATTCTGCAAATTTGATGGAGTGTTTAGGTAGTCATTGTTATATGACAACTCAATTGGTTCATGGTCTGGAGGTCTGCAAGCATCTATTCCAATATGACAGTGATGACAGACTATGTTCTTGAGGTTTCAGATGAAGGAGAGAATGATTTTAGTAAGTAGAAGTAGTATGGATGTTCCTAGTGATTCGGGTAAGCTTGTGGAGATCTTTGGATTGTGTCTAGTTTGTGTTGGTGGTCCACATTGAAGATTGAGCTCGTAATTGTAGAATTACTTCCGGATGATGATGTTCTTCCTAAGTTTGGCCGACCGGATGAGTTACACATCCTGTGGATGATCTTGGAGATGTTCTATGAAGAATGGCATGTTCCCAAGGAAGATTGAAGTCTTAGATCTATGTGGCCCATAGTGTGTTGATCCGCATGAAGTCTTTTTGTAATTAGTCATGTTGTATTTATGTATTTTCTTTGTAATGTATGCTGACTTGGATGTTTATCCCTAAATTGATGTCTTGTATAAATGAGGACTTGTAAAGTCATTTCAAAAGCATCTTGTGGACATGAAAGTGTGGTAGAGAAGAGCAGAGCAAAAGGCAGAGTAGAAGTATTGGTCTTAAATGTAACTGACTCAAGCATGGTAAAGATGCTATTCTTTAGTTCAAGTATGTAATACTTATTATTTTGTAGACAGTGTGTCTCCTGTAGGTAGTGGGCCTCTTGTGAGTAGTGTGTTTGGGCAGTGAGCCCTAATTGGCAAGTGCCATTTTGTTCTTGCTATTCTTTTAACAAATAATACAATCTTGGGTTGGTCACCCTGTGGTTTTTCCCTTTACTAGGTTTTCCACATCAAAAATCTTGGTGTCATATGTGTTAATGTGTTTCTACTCTTGAATTGTTGTATTATTATTATGCTGCTGAATTAACAAAAGGATTTAAGTGATTAATTGGAAGAAAGTGTTTGACCACTGATTCACCCCCCTCTTAGTTGTCTATCCTAAATCTAACATTAATCATAGGTTGTCACTTACTCATCCAACTAATAGCACCACCAAACATGGTAAACACATAAGCACTGGTGGATCTTCTGTTGTCGATGTCACCTACCCAATCAAAATCCACAAATCCATGAATACTCATAGAATCTAGTGGTCTAGTAGGATAACCATGATAACATAGAGAATACTCGGGAGTACCCCTCAAATATCTGAACATTCTTTTCATTGCATACCAATGTACCCATCTAGGATTAGCCATAAACTGGCTAAGAACTCCCACTGCTTGGGTAATGTTTGGTCTTGTACAGACCATAGCATACAACAAGCTGCCAACTGCACTAGCATAAGGTACTCTACTCATATCCTCCACCGCAGAAGGAGACTTTGGATAATCATTCACAAATAACTTTGTCCCCAATGAAATAGGAACACACAATGGTCTATAATCTGCCATGCTGAATCCATCCAACATGGTCTTCACATACTTACTCTGGCTTAAACAAAGTTTTATGTTTTCTCTATCTCTTCTAATCTCCATCCCTAGAATGTACCTAGTTGTGCCTAAGTTTTTCATATCAAACTGTGCTAACAACTGAGACTTCAAATATGAAATCGTATTCTTACCATTCCCAATCAACAAAATATCATCAACATACTTGCAATAATAAGAATATAATCATTGTCAAACTTGTAATACATAATGATCTAATTTTGATCTTTGAAATCTAATGGACAACACAAAGGCATCAAATTTCAAGTACCACATCCTAGGAGATTATTTCATACCATACAAAGACTTCTTTAACTTACAGACCAAATTTTCTATATCTTTCACCACATAGTGCTCAGGCTGTGACATATAGATTTCTTCCTCCAAGTCACCATGAGGGAAAGTTGTCTTCACATCCATTTGTTCCACTTCTAAGTCATAAGCTGTTGTAAGAGATAACAAGAACTGAATAGATGTCAGCTTTGTAATGGGAGAGAAAATTTCACCATAATCAATTCCCTCCACTTATGAATACGCCTTCTCAACTAATCTAGCCTTGTACTTATCAACACTGCCATCTACTCCAAATTTCTTCTTCAACACCTATTTGCATCAAACAAATTTCTGTCCATATAGAAAAGGCACCAAGTCTCAAGTTTTATTCTTTTCCAAAGAAGCCATCTCATCCTCCATGGCCTCCTTCTAGGAACCTACATCTTTCATTTCCATAGCCTCTGTCATAGTTCTAGGCACATCAGTGTTAGTAATTAAGGCATCCGCAAAACTAGAATCTAGCAATGTATAACCAAATCTATCAAGTTGCTTCTTGTTTCATGTGGACCTCCTCAAAGGCTGAGGTGGAGGTTCTGTTGGAACTGTAGACACCTAAAAATGTCTTTTACCATCAAACCAACTCCTGACATCCCAAAACATACCAATTTCTCTTCTAATCCATTAATTAAATTTTTATTTAATTAAATCTCCCTTCATCGTCTAATTTTTCATCATTTTATCCCTAACAATTGAATTAATTTTATTAATTCAATAGTTCAAGCCTTAGCCAATTGATTTAATAAATATGCAATATTTATTTGGTCAATTTCCCTCTCCTCACTAAATCCAATTAATTAGCTAAATCATGTTTAACTAATTAATTCAGCATATTAATTGACCTATCCCTACCCTAAGCAATTAAATAGCCATTATTTAATTGCCTACCCTAGCCTACCTCATCCTAGCCCTAGGATTAATCAAATAAAACCTCTATTGAATTAATCCTAACCTCTCATTTGGGTGGTCAAACCTAGCTTAACACCCTTCCCCACATCCTCCAAATAAAAAATTGAAATATATCCACATAAGTCAATTTTTTATTTAAATATATTCCACATCACAATTAATTCCTCTTACAACCCCTTACCACCCCCATACCTCATTTATCTCCACTTATCCCCAAATGAATTTTTAATTCATTTTACATTCCCCATATGAATATTTAATTCATAACTATTCCATCTCACCCATACTCATTTAATTCCTCCTTTTCCCAAAATGAATAAAAGATTTACTTTTATTCCTAGCCCTCCATTCCTCCAAGATCAAATCTAGGCCCTCCACATCACTTTTATCCTCCACCATTGATCTTCCAAACAAATCTCCACCCTTGGATCAAAATCTCTCCAAAATCTCTATAAATACTTCATCCTCCAATCCATTTTGGGATCTAAGTTTTATGTAATGTTACCATGCCCAAATATCTATTGAGCTAATTAGCGAGTTGTCTTTGAGGTAGCATTTCACATTTGAATCAATTAGGGTATATCTTATCTAGGAGCTCTTGGGTGCAAAGTTCCTCTCCCTTTTGATGAGATTGGGTTTTTCATGTCTAGGTATAACTCTTTGTTTGTTATGTATTTAGTTTATATTTTACCTTCAACTTGATTTTCCTAATCACATTGGCACACTCGGTGGGACCCACAAGGTCCATATCTAATATTCTTTTGTGAGTTTTTTGTTTTGAAGATGTGATTTTGCAGGTCTAGTGGCATCCAACTGCGTAGTGGCGCTATCTCTAGCATATTTTGCGCTATCTTCTGTTTTAGTGCTATTTTACGTAGCAACTTTCCTGAAAACATTCTCACATGTCTGTTTGACCTATGTTCTCCTCATTGTTTTTCTTGTCTAGCTGCTCTCTGTTTGTGTAGGAACCTTGAATAAGAAAGGGGAGGTTATGCTGAAATTTCGTTAAGAACTAAACATACATTTTGGCATTTGTCTTGTTTTTCATTCATTGGCCTAACAAGACTAACAAGCCCTTGGTCTATGTAGTTTAATCTTCTATCTTGGTTAAGAAAACCTCTCTTTTGTCAGGCGGACATGCTTAGGCACGTATTGGCGCTATTGGAACCCAGAGCATTGCTATTTTTAGTTTCGACTAGACCACTCAAAAGCACATGTAGTGGTGCCTTCTGATAGTCATGTTAGAGCTATTTTCTATTGTAGCACTTTTTGTATCCCATTGTAGCGCTAATTAGTTGTGTGGCACTTTCTATATGATGTTTTAGTGCTAACTTGTGTTATGACGCATTCTGTATCTGATATTAGTGCCTATTTGTAAATTAGCGCTATCTAAGTGTTCATCAGTGCTATATGTCTGGGGTCAGGTTTTTCTTGATAGGTTTATGTTAGTAGCGCCATTTTCTATCCATAGTGGTGCTATTTATTCCCTGTTTTGGCTCTATTTTTAAAGACTAACCTTGCGTTCTATGCAGGGACTGATAAACTATTTGCAAGTCATCAACATCATCTTGCAGACACTAACAAGTTTTTGTAGGGTGTTTAACTTTAGTTTAGCAAACACTTTGTTTGGGAATTAAAAAAGAACCCTTGCATGTTAGCTTAGAAACAAACACTTTGATTTGGTGCAATAAAATTGATCAACAACCAAACAATCAAATCTTTGTGTGTGTGCATTAGCTTAGAAAACATTTGAATTTGGTGTTCTAAAATTCATAAGTGCTTGCCAACAACTATCAAGACATTTCAATTTTGGGCTTTAAAAAGAACTACAAAGTGTATCAATGAACTCATTGGGTTAAAAAGAACAACAATCTACATTCTTCACTCATATAAACAAGAAAATCAATCTAATTTGTGTGAAGTGTTTCCGTTATTTTATTTGTGGTGTGAGAAAGTGTATGCTCTTCCCTCACACCATTGGTGACCATGGGAATCAAAAGGTTTTCATGACACTTGTACAAATCACCCCCAACATAATCCGAAGAACTAAAATGAACCATGTTTAGTGTAATACAAGCACAAAGAATACATATGCTCTCCCATCACATCTTTGTATTTTTGTGGTTGTGTTGCTTTTGTTAATCCCTAGAGGACCTGCCACCCTGCTTCAAAAGGTGGGAACGACCCAAGCAGCAACAAGCTAAAGCCAAGCTCTTTCAAGCTACTATATAAAATAAGGTGTTTGTGACGAAAGTCATAGACAACAGGTGTTGTTGTGTTATACCGATAGCCAACCTCCCCTGAAACCCTCCAAGGCATAACCCTTGGAGGCTGGGAGACTCCATAACAAAGAGTAGCACTGCCGCATGTATAACCACTAGAATGAAATCACTTTTTATGAACCTTTGTTTTAGCAAGTGAAAAACCTTCTATTTGTTAGCGAAGAAGGGAAACCTTTGAAGCGCCCTGATTCATGTGGTTCTTAGCCAAGGTAGCAGGGACAATCCTAAGGTTTGGTGAGGGACAAGCCTTACAGGAAACCCAGATCTTGGTATGTGTGAGAAGTCTGTGAAATTGTAAGGAGAAGCTGGTGCTACCAAGATCCTAGAGCTACCTACTTTGAATAGGCGCAGCTAGGGAATTCAACAAATACTATCATATCCTTGCCTTAGGTTGTGTAAACTACTTGATTAACAAAATCAAACATTTTTTCACAAATAAAATCTTGGTTATTGTGTGTTATTGTGCTTAAATTATTTTCAAAACACTTGCCAAGAGACAGTAAAAATCATTTGATCAAACTTCATATCAAAACAAATCCAAATTTGACATCAAAATCTATCTTTTTCAGAGCCTCGACCAACACTGCCTATTTCAGCACCATCTCTATCTACTTTTGGGGCCATTTCACCTGTGGATTGGTGCTACTTATAGATCAATTTTCCTGAAACTAAGACCCATTCAGTTGTGATCTTTAGGACCTACTATGCCATAATCCATACTCACCTTCCAAAAATCCATTAGTACCCCATCTATTTTCTCCTCAAATTTTCCAAATCATACCTTCATTTTGACCTTAGAGAATCAATCACTATCATTGTTGGACCTTTTGCTATATCAAATCCACTCAATTTCGTATCAACTCATCCTCATTGATCTCTGCATACCTTTTTGGACCAAAAATCCTTGTTATAAGAAATCATTCCAAAATCCAAAAAAAAAACATATCCAAAATCTTCCAAATCAAAACACCCATCGAAAAAATCATCAACCAAGAACTCATCACCCCTTTGAGACAAAGCTAGATCTAGATTTCGCCATTTACATCATATTTTTCTTGCAGGGTCATTAGTCAACTTTTCAAGTGAAATAATCATCCCTCTTTGTGTAAGGTCATTAGTCTACCCCAAACAAAGAGAAACATCTATTTGTGTGACACAAATCTAGATCTTACTGAAGCTCAATTTGTTGACCATCAAATCCTTTTGAAAAACATCATCCTAATCTGTCATATCGAACATCAAAATCAAACATCAAAAATCTCTTCAAGCAAATATCATCCATCATCTATCTTTTGGTCCAAATTTGTGCAAAAAGTCCATACCATCCATTCTTATCACCCCTAGGTTAACAGCTTTTTGAGAAAACCTATCAATCTTTCATCTCACTACAATCACCCCTTCGTCTTCTTACCACATCCATCTTGGGTCCAACAATTTAATCTAAATCCTCTAAAGGTCTCCATCTCCATTTCACTCCACCTTAAAATCAAATCCATACACGTGCATGCCCATAACTAGATCACAACACAAAAAGAATCAAGAAATGGTAGAATCTAGACAATATGGCGGCATAGGAATGCCTAACACCAACAACAACAACATACCCATCAATAAAACACACAATCTACCTATGATCTTCCAAATCCCAACATACAATCCCAACGAAAACCCCTTCCATTTTTTGCAACCACCACCACCACCACCCACCATGTCCCAAGATGATCAAGATGTCTTGAACTTTACACAAGATGTTGATAGCATGGACATTCTTGACAAAGTCCTAAGGTCATATCCAAATAGATATCTTGACTATCTCCTCAAAATTGGTGCCCAACCACCCCATAACATGACATCATCCCAACCATCCACCTCTACCATCAATCCTACCACATCAAACACCCAACCTATCATCTCACAAACATCAACTCCCACCATATCTACCACCACCACAAGCTCTAATGCTACCACATCTACAATTCCCACAAATGTCTACAATCCTACCACTTCCCAACCTGTCACCACATCCACTGTCATAACTAACGTAACCTCTTCCATCCCACAAATCACCTTAGGCATCCAAGGGAACCTCACACATGCAAGTATCTCCATGAGCATGCCTCCACCCAACCCTCAAACCATAGCTTACCTAAGACAATTATTCTGACAACCACCTTATAATATGACCAACTCATCCCACATCCACCCATCTAACGTCAATCCGTCCAATGTCACATATCTACAAAACCCCATAGCATCATCAAATCAACATAATCTCAACCCCCAAATAGCCCCACACATTCTCCAACAACTCTACGCTCACCAACAACATCTTGTACAACTCAATCAAAACACCACCCCACAATATCAAAACATGACCTCCCAAAATCTTCAACATCAAACCCCACCTAACCTCCAACACCTCATCCATCAACAACCCTACACACCCCAACCACAACCAACTAGGATCTCACAATAGTTGTATAGGCCTTGATCCAAAAGGTAGATGACATGCAAACTAGGGGCAAGCGCAAGTACTATTCCTTTGAGGATATTTTCCCTTATCCGTTTGATCAAACATTGTACATGCCCCCTTTCCCCAAAAAATTTGAAACACCCAAATTCAACAAATACAAGGGAAAGGGAGACCCTAGGGATCATCTTAGGGAGTTCTACATTGCTTTCTTAGAAGTCTCAAATAATGATACCTATCAAATGAGACTATTTCCAAGAATCCTCGGTGGTCAAGCCGCTAAATGGTTCGCACATCTTACCCCAGGCATTAGGTCTTTCCCTAAGCTTACCAAAAAAATTGTAAACCATTTCTCCTACAACTTTGAGCATGAAATATCTATGACAAACCTTTGCAACACAAAATAAAAGAGCAAAGAATCCTCTGCTTCCATCTTGCAGAGGTGGACAAGCTTAGGAAGCAAACTCCCATGGCCAATCCCTAAAAAACAACTCATCACCATGTTTGTGACCAACCTCAATCAGGAAATAGGGTTCTATTTACAAATCCTTTATGCATCTACCTTTGAGGAAGTCATTGACAAAGGTACTACCATCGAATGGGCCCTCATCGCCAAGGGCTCCATCAAATTGTATGACTACAAATCCAACAACAATAACAACAAACCCCATATCAACACCCCCAGTACAAACAACAATGCCAACACGTAATCAAATGACAAGCCACGCTATTGGGGGAAGAACAAAAACACTTTGTACGACAATGTCACGGATGTGAATGCCATCCAACACATACAAAACCAAACACCTGCACATACATATAGTGCCAATGTAAATAACCAAAGGGGGCAAACTAAGCAAAACAAACCTCAAAGGCAATTTACACCCTTAGGGGAACCCATTGAGGACATCCTCGACAGATGTCTCAAGAAAGGTTTTATCATGCTTCCACCTATTAGACCACATCAAGAGAATGAGCTCAAAGCCACATGGTACAATGAAAATGACTATTGCAAATACCACCGTATTGTGGGTCACAAAACCGCTGACTCCATGAAACTAAAGCATTGCGTCCAAGATCTTATAGATCAAAATCAAGTCAGCCTTGATCAAAGCACCCAACCATCACCAAACGCCAATCTCAGAGCTTACAAGGATGCACTTCCCAACCATAATTAAGCCTCCTCATCTAATCAAGCATACAACGTCACCCTGCCACTCGCCTCCTATGACTCTATCATAGGGCGGATAGAGCCATCATCTCACCATGTCAACACAATCACCATTCGGGCACAAGCATCCAATTGCACTGTCACAACCTGTCATGGCCGTGTATCCATCCACACAACACCTACCACTGAACAAACACCTGCATCCACATCAGATCCCCTCCCCCCTCATCCAACCACACATCCATCACCTACCAATTAGTACAACCTCCTAGAGCATCTAGGAAAGACCCCTACACAAATATCCATACTTGAGTTGCTCCACACATCACCCCTTCACAAAGATGTCCTTGACAAAGCACTCTTGGAAACTCAAGTTCCTACCAACTTGAATGTGACCCAATTCCAAGCCATGTTAGGACATATCACCACACCTCACCATCTCACATTTTTAGAAAAGAATCTTCCTGCTTCTGAACACTTACACAATGACGCCTTACATATCGAAGTCCGTATCCACAAACACATCATCAAAAGAGTCTTAATAGATGGTGGCTCCATCCTAAACATATGCACTCTTAAATTATTAAAACACCTGGGATACTCAGATGTGGTTGTAGACACTAGCGAGTGCATCACAATCAAAGGGTATGATGACACCAAATGACTCTCTGAAGGCACTATGAAGCTCCCTATTCAAGTGGGACAGAAAATAATGGAAACAAAATGTCAAGTCCTTGACCTTGACCTTCCCTACAACATTCTTCTCAGCTAACCATGGATCCATGCAATGCAAGCGGTCCCATCCACATTCCATCAATGCCTCAAGTTCCCTCACAATGGCACAGAAGTAACTATCTACGCCGACCGCCGCCCCTTCCAATACTACAGTTTCTTGGAAGGCCATGACCACACCTTCTACCCATACAACAAAGCCACCAACAAAGCCAATCCAATAGCTTCCACCTCATACATCGACCCCACCAATATTGCCACCACTTCATCCCAAACACCACCACCGCCTAAGGTCAAGATCAAGCTCAGTGACATGGGATGTGGGGAATATGACCTTCATGGTACCTTTTGTGTGGGCACATTACCCAATCCTAAAACATTTGGCATCCCAAAGATAGAAGCAGTGAGCACAGTCATCATCAAGTATAAACCATCACCCATCTTTGAAAAGAAACATCTCCTAGATTAGGATGTGCTCGAAGGTATCTCATCCTAGATATATAAGGATGAAGAATCTAAGCAAGAAGCTCCCACCATACCAATAGAAATCTATGGTAAATGGTCCGAAATTGTCAAAAAACACAGGTTATAAAGGACAAGGCAGAATCGGCCTTCATGAACAGGGGATCATCAAACTAGTCCAAGCGACAAGAAATCCCTACACTCAAGGATTAGGATATGGTCAACGATAATGTATCCTCACTACCGGTGAATGTATCTTAGCCAAGGTCGCTACAGTCTCCCTTAAAGTCGATAATGTCAACAAAACGGGCCATCAAGACTCCTTTAGTGACTTTGCCGATTTCTTTGACTCATCCATATGCACCATTTACATAGTCACCACCCTAGCCTCGTCATCCAATGACCTACCACTTGTATACCTAGACCTCATAGACTGGGACCAACGGGGACCTCCTATCTTTGATGTAGCACCAAATGATGAAGCCATTGTTGAAATGATGGGGGTTAGAGATCACTTCCCCCTAGGAGATCACAGAGCAGGATACATCATGGAACTCAATACGGATGCCTATTTTAGGGAGACAACCCCTGCTTCCAATCATAAAAATATAAAAATCAAACAAGGATCTGATGGTGAGAACAATTCCATGGCAATGTCAGATACCAAAAAGATAAAAACAAGACGTATCTCCTAGTGAAAACTTCCACGAGGCACTAGGAGATGGAAGCATGGGCCTTCCTAAGATAGACAAGGTTTATCCAGATAGGTCACCCGTCCTGGTAGAGCCAGTCCAAGAGATGAATCTTGGGATGGAAGAAGAGCCGAAAATCACTTTCAGGGCAGAATCTCTTAGCACAATAGAGCAAGAAAACTTCTTAGAATTCTTCAAACGTAGAAATAGCAATTTTATGTGGACCTATGTAGACATGCTAGGGCTTGATCCCACCTTGGTCATTCATCACCTTGCAGTACGCCCTGATGCGAAACTAGTAAAGCAGAAGCTCAGAAAAATGAACCCTCAGGTGGCCCTCCTAATCAAAGAAGAGCTAAAGAAACTACTAGATGTGGGGTTCATTCGCCCAATTGATTATCCCAAATGGGTTTCCAACTTAGTACCAGTAGCCAAACCTAATGGACAAATCCGTTGCTGTACTAACTTCCGACACCTCAATAAAGCCTGCCTAAAGGATTACCTCTTATTGCCTAACATTGACATGATAGTAGATCTCATGGCAGGACACGATATGCTATCCCTAATGGATGGTTTTTCAGGCTACAACCAAATCTAAATCGCAGAAGAGGACCAACATAAGATAGCCTTTATATGTCCATGGGGGACGTACTGCTGGGTGGTAATGTCGTTTGGTCTAAAGAATGCAGGAGCCACATATCAAAGTGCCATGACTATCATCTTCCATGATCTTTTCCACCACATCATGGAAGACTATGTGGACAACTTGCTAGGGAAATCAAAGACACGAGAAGAACATCTGGACATATTGGCCAAGATATTTGACCGATTAGAACAATACAATGTTTGCATAAATCCAAAGAAATATGTCTTCGGCATCACCTTAGGAAAACTTTTGGGATACATAGTCTCCAAGAGAGGAATTGAATTAGATCCTGCAAAGGTCAAGGCCATCACTGAACTGCCTCCTCCAAAAACACTCAAATAGCTAAGAAGCCTACAAGGAAAACTCGAGTCTATTCATAGATTCATTGCTCAACTGGATGATAAATGCCAATAATTCTAGCATCTACTCAGAAAAGATATAGCATTTGTTTGGAACACTTAGTGTTAGGCTGCCTTCAATCAGCTCAAAGAATATCTTGCTAATCCCCTTGTTCTAACTCCACCAAGGCAAGGAGAACCTCTCCCATTGTACATCTCAGCAACAAAAACAGCCATTGGAGTCCTATTAGTACAACACGATGAGCAAGGAAAGGAAAGAGCCATCTATTACATCAGCCACACTCTGATATCCTATAAGCTCAACTATACGCCAATTGAATGAGTGTGCCTAGCCCTGGTTTTTACTTCACAAAAACTATGACACTATATGCTCAATCACAAAACCAAGCTCATCACCAAGATCGATCCATTGAAATATCTACTAAATAGAGCCGCTCTTATTGGGAGAATGGAAAAATGGGTCATGATTCTCACTGAATTTGACATTGAATTTACTAAGAGAAAAGCCATCAAAGGATAGGTTATCACTGATCAGCTGACTGAAGCACCCATTCCTGCAAAACATCCGACATTGGCAGAATTCCCTGACGAAGCCATCCTGAACATAACACCGGCAACAAAAACATGGAAAATGTACTTTGATGGATCATACACACATAGAGACTCGGAGGTAGGCATCATGTTTGTTACCCCTCAAGGCGACACCATCCCTAAGTCCTTCAAAATCACATTCCCATGTACCAACAAAATGGCAAAATATGAGGCCCTTATCACAGGTCTCTGAATGGTAATCAAATGGAAAATTGAGAAGCTGACAGTGTATGGAGACTCTCAACTGGTCATACGACAGGTAAACAACGAGTACAAAACCAAGGATGATAAGCTCCTCCCTTATAAAAAGATGGTTGATGATTTCAAAGACTACTTTGACGACATCCACTTTGAGTAGATCCCAAGGCTAAACAACAAAGCTGCAGATGCCATGGCCACCATCAGATCCCTGGTCGACATGAAGAAAGACATCAAGAAGTGTGAGTTCCTGATAGAAGAATTCCCCATCCCAGGGTATGATGTTCCTCAATCGAAGCTAGTGTGTGAAGTCATTGGTCCCCTATCCTTGTGATATCAAGAAACCTACCTATACCTCCATGATAACATCATCCCTCCCAATCTATCAGCCTCCCAATGAAAATCTTTCATCCGCTGAGCCTCCCGCTTCACCCTTGTAGGAGATACCCTATACAAAAGGAGTCTTGAGGGCACACTTTTACAATGTTTAGACTCTAGGGAAGCTGAAGTGGCCTTGCAAGAGGTACACGTAGGTATCTGTGGGGCACATTCAAGTGGACCTGCTCTTGCTAAAAAGATCCTGAGGACCGGATACTATTGGCCAACCATGGAAAGAGATGCCTACCAGTTTATCAAAAAATGCCTACCATGTCAACAACATGGAGATCTCATTCATGCACCAGCATAGGAATTGCAACCAATTATGATGCCATGGCCTTTCTCATAGTGGGGACTCAACCTCATAGACAAAATACATCCACCTTCATCTAATGGCCACAAGTTTGTCATCACAGCTACTGAATACTTCACCAAGTGGGTTGAAGCAATACCACTCATCTTCACCACCGGCACCCAGATATCCAAGTTTATCCTCCATTACATCATCTGTCACTATGGTATCCCTCATTCCATCGTCACCGACAATGGAAAACCATTCAAGAACCAAGAAGTCCACACTTTGTGTGAAAAATTTGAAATCAAACACCACTTCTCCACCCCATATTACCCTCAAGGAAATGGCCAAGCAGAGGCTTCAAATAAAACCATCCTTCACATTCTAAAGAAGACAATCAATGAAGCTGGCCGTGACTAGCACCTCCAACTCAACCCTACCCTATGGGCCTATTGCACAAGCATCCACACCCCCACTAGAGCCACTCCATTTTCCCTAGTCTTCGGATCTGAATCCATTTTACCTATTGAGGTCAAGCTCCCATCCTTAAGAGTATCCCTACAAAACATAATCATTGATGAGGAATACCGAGTCACAAGGTTGCATCAACTAGAATTACTAGATGAGAAACATCTAAATGTGTTGAACCACCTGTAGGCCTATCAAAATCACCTCAGGAGAAGCTATAACAAGGGAATCAGAAACTAAAAATTTGAAGTGGGTGACCTTGTCCTTATGGAAAACTAGAAGAACCTGCAAGAGCATCGTAAGAAAGGAAAGTTTGAACCCAGTTGGCTAGGGCCTTGTCATCATAACCATTTATGGATCAGAAGCATACCAGCTTCCAACACCTGAGGGGCAGCCTCTGGATAAGCCTATGAACATTCTACATCTGAAGAAATTCTACACATAACCCATTGAGTATCCCAAAGCAAATAATCAAAAAATTAAAAAATTAAAAAAAATTGAAAAAATTAAGAAAAAAAAACCTGAGTGCAATAAAAACTTCCAATGGTGAAAATCACCTCAATGACGCCTTGGATAAGTACCGTGGTGAAAACCTGTTTCAGACACCATGTGTAGTGGCCGGCTCTACCATCTAATAAGGCCTCTTCCCATCACAACACTCCATATCACACACATCCCATGGCTTGGAATTCTGAAACATCAAGTCCTATCACCCACCCCACACTATCCCATCCAAAGGTTAAACCATGGAATAAGGATCCTTGTAAGCTTCCCTTTGTATAGCGCAAAAATAAAAAAAATCCAAAAATAATACAAAATCAGAAAATCTAAAAAACAATACAAAATCAAAAATCCAAAAATAATACAATCTCACCCCCATACATCACTCTTGCTATAACTCGCAACCACCTACATCTATCAATCCTCACCATCACACCCATCCTAAACCAGTCCCACATCATCACGTCATACCAGAACTACATATTCATTTCACCTGCATCTTAAAAGTACCTTGATCCCATGGACATAGGGTATGTAGGCAGTTTGGAATACGAAGGAAGTTTCAAGTACTTAGGTACATAAGATGCACCCATCCAATCCATTTGGATGGTCCCCATTCACTCAACTTGATAGACCCATTATATGATACACACGCTAAGTATACAATTGAACTAGGGTCCCTAATGCAAAAATCATCAATCACCATACCAACTATAATCCTACACATGGCCAGACTGTCCTATTGCCCACCTTTCAAAAATTCTCCAACCAAATCCAACTGATTTGCATCCTAGGATATATCTTTCCCACAATGGACAAAAATATGTCATCCTATCATCATGTATCTTGGCAAGAGCACACACAGGCTATTTGTATCTTTTCATTGGTCTTGTTGATTATTGATTTTTATCTTTTGTCTCACTCTACGTCATTTCCAAAGCTACCATGATTTCATTATATCATGGAAAGTGGTAGACAACACCTAGAGTAGACGCAGTCATTATTTCTATATGTTGTGCTTGTGGGTTGGCTTCATTACTCCAAGAATAGTATTCATATCTTGAAGCCTCGGTCAGTTCTAGTATGACATGCCTCATTTGCATATATAGGCATCAAAACCTTATATGTACTACTAGCACTCATCGCTATGAGTCCCTTTCCTAGGGTAGACAAGGTTATACTACCTTGGGAATGCATGAAATCAACCTATTGTTTGCAGGTCTAGTCCATGCAATCGTGGGATATATATCATCACCTAGGTCATTTCATACCTTTGTGAACTATATCCTACATTGCTATAGTAAACAAAGAAATGCTCTCAACTAATGTTATGCAACTACTATTACTAGCTTAAATCATCATCCCAAATCAACTATACCATCTGAGCCTAGATTTAATAATCACCTACCATACCCCCCCCGAAAAAAAGTGACAAATCTAAAAAATCACAAAGCCAAGGTTAGGCCATACCTAGGGTCCAGCCTTCAGTGCCCAGCCAAATGATCGGAACTACTCAGAAATGTGTCGAAGTCGAGGGAATTGGGGGTTGCGCTCTGCTATCTCTCCTCTGCTCCTCATCAAGTCAATGTGTGCAAATGTGGCACTCTTAGGGCTCACTTTTCCTAATATAACATGCCATGTCATCCCCCCGCCCACTCTTTTTCCCCTCCAAGGTGCACATCACAGCCTTTTTCCTCTATTTTTCATCCTACCATCTTCTTTTTCCATCCCCTATCCAACTTTCACTCCTGTCACATCCTTTTGAGAACTCACCTAGAAAATTTTTATTTTTCCACCGACCTCTCGAGGGGGCATCCCTTTCCCATCTTATTTGTTCTCGGCAGCTGGGGCATTTTTTTCTTCTTTGACCTGACACCACTTCCCTCCTAGGTCCTAACGCCATGTCAAAGAGGGGCAAATGTAGACACCTAAAAATGTCTTTTACCATCAAACCAACTCCTGACATCCCAAAACATACCAATTTCACTTGTAATCCATTAATTAAATTTTTATTTAATTAAATATCCCTTCATCATCTAATTTTTCATCATTTTATCCCCAACAATTGAATTAATTTTATTAATTCAATAGTTCAAGCCTTAGCCAATTGATTTAATAAATATGCAATATTTATTTGGTCAATTTCCCTCTCCTCACTAAATCCAATTAATTAGCTAAATCATGTTTAACTAATTAATTCAGCGTATTAATTGACCTATCCCTACCCTAAGCAATTAAATAACTATTATTTAATTGCCTACCCTAGCCTACCTCATCCTAGCCCTAGGATTAATTAATAAAACCTATATTAAATTAATCCTAACCTCTCATTTTGGTGGTCAAACCTTGCTTAACACCCTTCCCCACATCCTCCAAATAAAAAATTGAAATATATCCACATAAGTCAATTTTTTATTTAAATATATCCCACATCACAATTAATTCCTCTTACAACCTCTTACCACCCCCATACCTCATTAATCTCCACTTATCCCCAAATGAATTTTTAATTCATTTTACATTCCCCATATGAATCTTTAATTCATAAATATTCCATCTCACCCATACTCATTTAATTCCTTCTTTTCCCAAAATGAATTAAAGATTTACTTTTATTCCTAGCCCTCCATTCCTCCAAGATCAAATCTAGGCCCTCCATATCACTTTTATCCTCCACCATTGATCTTCCAAACAAATCTCTACCCTTGGATCAAAATCTCTCCAAAATCTCTATAAATACTTCATCCTCCAACCCATTTTGGGATTAAAAGTTTTATGTAATGTTACCATGCCCAAATATCTATTGAGATAATTAGTGAGTTGTCTTTGAGATAGCATTTCACATTTGAATCAATTAGGGTATATCTTATCTAGGATCTCTTGGGTGCAAAGTTTCTCTCCCTTTTGATGAGATTGGGTTTTTCATGTCTAAGTATAACTCTTTGTTCATTATGCATTTAGTTTATATTTTACCTTCAACTTGATTTTCCTAATCATAGGAACCTTAAAATTTTGGCATCACCATAGAAAATGAGTTAGGGTTGCTTTTTGAATTTCCTAAAAATTCTTTATTTTTCAAAAGTTATGACCAAGTCCACAGAAGTCAAACTATACACTGGTCAAAATGTATTCATATACATTTTCCTTTGTATGCATCTTGTATGCAATGCCTTTCATGTCCATCAGGAGAAAATATTCATTAGGTTTAATCCTCACTCTTATGCTTGTATATCAAGTTATCAAAACAAACATACAAATCTGGGCCCAATAGCTTTCATATGTGTGCTTCATGATATTTGAAATTTGCATTTGTATCTCATAACACATGTATATCTTATACAAATCCAAATGTGCATTCAAGAATGTCAAGAGATATTCAAAACTGGTGTATAATTCTACAACCCTATCACTTATATACATCACCAATAATATCAGTGGACTCGAAAACCTTTTGATATGTTTTATGATAGTTGAAGTTCATGTTTGTATATATATATATATATATATATATATATATATATATATATATATATATATATATATATATATATATATATATATATATATATATATATATATATATATATATATATATATATATCACAATGCATATGCAAATTCAAAATATACAAGCATAGACCTGAAAAGAAAACCCAATTGAATTTAGAAGGCAAAAAGCAAACAATTATGTTTGTATGTATCTTTGTATACATGAACACATGTATTTAATATACATAAACAAGTTTGGACCTGATTGGAGAATTAAATTTGGAGGACTTTACATGAAGTTAGTGGTTGTATATTGTGATCTATGTATACTAGATGCAGAAGAGAGAAGACATAAATGCATAAAGTGTACGAGTACAAAACAGGCAAATGCATATATGGGCCCCACCACAAATGGATATACAAATGCATTTCTATAAAACATAAAAATATATTAAACACACAAATACAGATCTAGACCCAAGGGAAAATATGATCGAGTTTAAAAAATGAAAGTGAATGCTTTTATCATTGGGTGTGTCATCGCATGTATCTAATATACATATACAAAGTCAGACACGATTGGAAAAATTAAACATTGTGAACTTTATGTGGGGTTCATGCTTGTATAGGAGAGATATGTATTCGATATACAAGAAATAAAGATGTAGCTACAGACCTGAACTCAGGATCTAATTATGACTAAAGCACAACAAAAGACAATAGCACATTTGTGTATATAAGGTATATGTATGCGATATACAAAGGGAGGATGCATGCAAAAGTATACATGATTGGATTTGAAATTAATTCTAGTTTGTTTTATAGACCCGATGGAGTCTGCATTTGTATATATGTTCCAAATGCATAAATATACAAAATGAAGAACTTAACCACATATGCATATCATCAAGGGGTCAGATAAAATGAGAATGAAATTTTTGTTAGTTTTATGATAGACAATTGAGAGGGAGGGTGGTGAATTGGTTGTTTCAAAACTTCCTTTTCTTTAAACACTTAAATCCTTCTTGTATTTCAATAACATAATAATAATTCAATCATGGAAGCACAGTGCAATAATTTAAGAGTAGAAACACATTAACACATATGACACCAAGATTTTAACGTGGAAAACCCAGCTAAGGGAAAAACCATGGGGTGACTAACCCAAGACTGTATTCTCTATTAAAAGAATAAGAGGAACAAAAATGGCACTTGACAATTAGGGCTCATTGCCCAAGCACACAACTCACAAGAGGCCCACTGCCTCTAGGAGATACATTGTCTACAGAATAATATATTACATACTTGAACTAGAGATTAGCATCTTCAACATGCCTGAGTCAGTTGCATTTAAGCTTAATACTTCTGCTTTGCTTTTCACTCTTCTCTTCTCTACCACTTTATCATCTCCACACTGATGCTTTGAAATGACTTCACAACTCTTATTTATACAAGACATCGACTTTGGGATAATCATCAAAGTTGGCACAATACACACTTTATTTCACTACAGAGCAATTTCACAAGTACCACTTGACTTATTACAAAATACTTCATGTGAATCATCACACTATAAGCCACACATATCTAGGACTTCATTCTTCTTTGAGGAACATGCCATGCTTTGTAGAACATCTTCAAGATCATTCGCAAGATGTGAAAAACATTTGGTTGGCCATGATTAGGAAGAACATCATCACCCAAAAGTAAATCCTCAATTACGATCTCAATCTTCAATGCAGACCACCAACATGAACTAGACACAATCTAGAGACCCTCACAAGCTTGCCTGAATCACCAAGAACATCCACACCCCTTCTGCTTACTAAAATCATTCATATCTTCATCCAGAACCTCAAGAGCACATTCTGTCATCACTATCACATTAGAATAAATGCTTTTCAACCTCTAGACCACGAACCAATTGAGTTGTCAATTCACATTGGCTTCATAAACAATCCAAATCTATAGAACATGATATTGCATTTCCAAAACTTCTCTAAATCTACTAGAATCACCTCTGAACATCTACTAGAATCAGTTTTACTCATATGGCCATAACTTCTCCAAATCTTCATGTGGACCTCTCAAATCTTGACTGGATCATCTTTAGACACATATCTACAAACCCTTTGATGCGAATTCTCTGATCTTTCATCTAGCTGGGATCTTCATTTCATAGAACTTCACTGTTGATGCAGAGGCATCCACACTATAACCTTAACATATAGCATGGATGTCTGCAACCCATCATCATCATCATCATATTTTTGTTAACACTGTCAGCATCATCACATTTACTCTACCGACCGATATCCTCCTGATGACAAGCCTTCGCCCTTTCGCATGTCAACAGCATCATCACGTTCGACTATTGGCAGCATCATCATGCTCGGCAAGCACGAACATCCTCCTGACGTCCACTGTTCATCTCACCGCCAAACGTTTTCTTCACTATCTTCAACATCATGATGTTCAACATCATGTTAATCAGCAAGATAAAGAACATCCGGTTCCTCCCATTTATCCTGATGATGACCCTCAACTCCACGCACCGTCCCTTTGATGCTTACGTCACCCCGATATCCTGATGACGATTATCCTGATGACGATGACGTCACATGCAGCTCCCTCAATATCCTGCTACTCCGAAATATCCTGATGACGTATATCCTGATGATGATGACGTCATATCCTGCTGTTGGCCAAACTTAACTTTTTCAGCCCGCGATCAACCTGATCTTCTACCTTATGCCGATACGCTCCTCCTCGGCAACTCCTGATGATGATCACCCCGACGCGCATTCACTTCATGCACTCAACTGCATCATGCTCATCTCCATCTACTCGGATGACGATGCCCGAAGCGACTGTAGGATATATGCAGAAATATCCTGATGATGCCGTTTTAACGAATTTTCAACCTTAGCGGATTTTCAACTCGCCGATCCTCCTGGGATGATCCGATCCACTTTCAGGGTGATCTTCCAAACTCTAATCTATCAGCTTGACCTAGCACATACCCATGGTAGGGTTCTCAACATCTCTCGACGGCAATCCTGCACACCTGCATGCAAACAGAAAGCAAACTAAAACCTAACCTACTGTACATCGCCATTCCATCGATCCGACGAATCAACCGGTGGAATGGATCAGCGAATCCATGAAACCACCCAAAACAGCAAAACGATCACACAGTGGAGACCAAACAGAAAATGAACACAACAGGATCTCTTATTTGATTTCAAAAGATGCTATTACAATGATCAGTCTCTCTCTCTGTCTCACTCTGTGCAACCTAGCTCGATCTCTATATGCAATACCAACCGATCCTCATGCATAAATAGGTTTTCCTGCGAGTACTACCACTCGACTCCAAGCGGCTGGGAAATCTCTCCAGGCGGCTGGGAGATCCAACCGGACCTACAGCATGACAACTGTCCTAACAAACTATCTAAAAATAGTAAAACATGGTCAGCATGATCTTAGCATGGTCAGCATGACCTTATTACATGCATTGGTCTTATCAGACCTTCTTGGAAACATTAACAAGACTCAAATTAACTAACTGCCTCATGAAGGCCAGCTGTCAGGTAGGTGCTCCTGCACCATACTCCCCAACAAAAAAGAACTCATGTCCCATGAGTTTAGTATGTGGAAGTCCTCCACCTTTACACTTTATTATGTCAGTGTTCTGACCTGTTCCAGCTTTGTCCTCTGCTGGCTCTTGGCTGCTCCAAGACTTTTGAACTGTAACTTGCTTTCTGGCAAGTAAACCCTCATGCCTGTCAATGTAGGCCTTTCTCTCACATACCTTGTGTTTGTCAGGTTGTCTGACCAGAACCTCTGTCTAAACTGCCTCTTGAACTTCTGCAATGTTCAACTCTGTCTTGTTTTCAACTTTTATAGGACAAACAATAGTCCCAACTATGACAACATCCTTGTCATTCCTCTCAACTGGTTGCTGTGTGCAAACCTATTTCTGCACCTGCTGCTGACCTCTGTCAGTCAAAACTAAAACTTTCTTCAACCTGTTGTCCTTAACAACTCCTTTTCCTGCAGTGTCCTCAACTGCTTTTATGCCTGCTCCTATAGGCATCTGCACAAATTCCTTCTTTCCCATTAAAATGATTTTGGCTGCCTTCTGTGCTACAGCATCTGCCTGCAATGGCATCAGCATAATAGTCTTCCCATCTTTCTTGATGGTGTAGGTATTAGCATACCCGTCATACAGTACCCTCCTATCAAATTGCCATGGTCTACCCAATAGTAGGTGACAACATTCCATGGGCAAAATGTCACACAAAACTCTATCCTGATATGCTCCAATCTGAAAATCCACATATGCCTGTTCATAGACAAAAAGTGACTGACTATCACTCACCCAAGATGCCTTGTAAGGGTGTTGATGTGGAATCCTTTCCAAATTCAGTTTATCCACCATTGCCTGAGATACCATGTTGTCTGTTGAACCAGTATCAATGACAACCTTACATACTTTACCTTTGCTCTTGCATGTGGTCTTGAAAAGAGCTCTTCTTTGCATCATATCCTTTGATGCCTGCAAACTAATTCTCCTTAGCATCAATGCTTCTCCCTCCTCAGGATATGCATAATATTCAGGCTCCTTATCTCTTTGATAAGTGTTTGAACTCTGCACACTTTGCTCTACTTTCTCTTCTTGTACAAGTTGTACTCTCTTGTCATTTGTTCTATCATTTCTGGATGATGAACCCTTGTTTTCTGGACATTTGAAAGATGGATGACCAAACTCACCACAGGTGTAACACTTGCCTGAAAATGTAGTAGAACCTCTACCACCTCCAAATCTTCCTCTATTACCTTTCCATCCACCTCTGAAATCAGACTGTCCCTGTCCTTTACCAGTGTCTTCTTGACCCTCATTGGTTTGCTTTTGTGTAGGGGCTGATCCTCTTCCCCTCATATTGTTTCCTCTTCCTCTCATGGACTTATCTTGTCCTCTATTCACCTTTTCTTCAATCCTGATTGCCATTTGGTAACAATCCTCCACATTCTTAGGGTTAGCTAAAACTAACTCATCCTGTATGTTCAATCTCAAACCAGCCAAGTACCTAGCCACCTTTTCTACCTCATTCTCATGATGACCAGATCTCATACTCAACTTATAAAACTCCTCAGTATATGCCTTCACATCCATTTCCTTCTGCCTTAAAAATTGCAGCTTCTTAAACATCTGAATCTCATAATCCCTAGGCAAGAATTTACCCTTGATCCTTGCTACCATCTTATCCCATGAAGTGATCTTTGACTTCCCTTGTTTCCTTCTCTCAGATTGTACATAATCCCACCATACCAAAGCATGACCTCCTAACTTGGTCTTTGCAATCTTTACCTTCTGATCCTCAGTAACATCTTCACATTCAAAGTGATTATCAAGTGCAGCAATCCAATCCAGCAACTCATCTTCCTTCAAACTTCCATTATACTTGGAAACATCAACCTTTACCTTAGGTTTATCACTCTGCACTGCCTTTAATAGTTTTGCCAATCTCTGGTCTTCAGCATCCAGATCTTTAGCTACCTCTTCATACTCTTCAACAGCATCTTCATCTTCTTCAGACTCACTGTCTTCCACTTCCCTCTTTTTGTTCTTTTCCAGGGCTACAAGCCTGGCTTGAAGTGCTTCAGCAAGCTCCTTCATCTTCCTCATCTCTCTGGCATGTTTCTCCTTCATCTCCTGCAATTCCCTTGCAGTACCACTACCTTTTGGAGGCATTTTGTCAACCTCTCACTCAACACACAACACACAATCAACTCTACCTCTGCCCTTTCGGTGACAGAACCAACACACAACAGCCCAGACCTTTTACTGAGCTCTGATACCACTATGATGCAGAGGCATCCACACTATAACCTTAACATACAGCATGGATGTCCGCAACCCATCATCATCATCATCATATTTTTGTTAACACTGTCAGCATCATCACATTTACTCTACCGACCGATATCCTCCTGATGACAAGCCTTCGCCCTTTCGCATGTCAACAGCATCATCACGTTCAACTATTGGCAGCATCATCATGCTCGACAAGCGTGAACATCCTCCTGACATCCACTGTTCATCTCACCGCCAAACGCTTTCTTCACTATCTTCAGCATCATGATGTTCAACATCATGTTAATTAGCAGGATAAAGAACATCCGGTTCCTCCCATTTATCTTGATGATGACTCTCAACTCCACACACCGTCCCTTTGATGCTTACGTCACCCCGATATCCTGATGACGATGACGTCACATGCAGCTCCCTCAATATCCTGCTGCTCCGAAATATCCTGATGACGTATATCCTGATGATGATGACGTCATATCCTGTTGTTGGCCAAACTTAACTTTTTCGGCCCGCGATCAACCTGATCTTCTACCTTATGCCGATACGCTCCTCCTCGGCAACTCCTGATGATGATCACCCCGACGCGCATTCACTTCATGCACTCAACTGCATCATGCTCATCTCCATCTACCCGGATGACGATGCCCGAAGCGACTGCAGGATATACGCAGAAATATCCTGATGATGCCATTTTAATGAATTTTCAACCTTAGCAGATTTTCAACTCGCCGATCCTCCTAAAATGACCCGATCCACTTTCAGGGTGATCTTCCAAACTCTAATCTATCAGCTCGACCTAGCACATACCCATGCTAGGGTTCTCAACATCTCTCGACGGTGATCCTGCACACCTGCATGCAAACAGAAAGCAAACTAAAACCTAACCTACTGTACATCACCATTCCACCGATCCGACGAATCAACCGGTGGAATGGATCAGTGAATCCATGAAACCACCCAAAACAGCAAAACGATCACACAGTGGAGACCAAACAGAAAATGAACACAACAGGATCTCTTATTCGATTTCAAAAGATGCTATTACAATGATCAGTCTCTCTCTCTGTCTCACTCTGTGCAACCTAGCTCGATCGATATATGCAATACCAACCGATCCTCATGCATAAATAGGTTTTCCTGCGAGTACTACCACTCGACTCCAAGCGGCTGGGAGATCCAACCGGACCTACAACATGACAACTGTCCTAACAAACTATCTAAAAATAGTAAAACATGGTCAGCATGACCTTATTACATGCATTGGTCTTATCAGACCTTCTTGGAAACATTAACAAGACTCAAATTAACTAACTGCCTCATGAAGGCCAGCTGTCAGGTAGGTGCTCCTGCACCAACTGTCTTCACTGTTCTTCTCTATTTTTAATATGACTAATTTTCTCAATATCCTTAGCACACAACTCATCCAATCCTTGACATCAATGCAACAGGAGTATGTTGACATCAATGACAACACCAGTTAGGCCCATACTTGCAACAATCTCCCCCTTTGTCATTGATTGCAACATATGATGTGAAAAACTATTTTAACCATCAAGACAAGAACTTCTCTTCACTAACTAACATAGCTCCCCCTATCAACAATAATTATTCATATGTCTTCTCTTCCTTTACTGCTCCCCCTTTCATCAGTAACCACTTTTGTTTTTCACATGTCTTCTCTCCCCCTTTGACATCAATGGCAAAGGGCACATACTTGCATCAATCAAAATCATACAGGCTACTCCCCCTGAGTGGCAGCTTCCTATCATCAATCTAGACCACAAGATATGACTATGAGATTCACCGGACTGATGCACATCAGTGCACCTTAATTTAGAACCGGAGGTGTAATCACCCCTAACTTCTCCCTGAGATACTCAAAAGAGTCCTTAGGTAGAGGTTTAGTAAAAATGTCTACAATATGATCCTTAGAGGGCACAAACTCGAATCTGACTTCATTCTTGTTCACCTTCTCTCTCAAAAAGTGAAACTTGATAGATATATGTTTTTTCTTTGAATGCAACACTGGATTTTTTGATATATTTATTGCACTTGAGTTATCATAGAAGATTCTGATAGGTTCCTCATACTCCACTCTAATATCTCTTAGCATTTGCTTCATCCACAATACTTGAGTGCAACTACCTACTGCTGCAATATATTTTTCTTCTGCAGTGGATAGAGATGATGCCTCTTGTTTCTTGCTCATCCAAGAAACCAATCTTTTCCCAAAAAAGAATGGACCACCACTGGTACTCTTCCAGCCATCCACATCTCCTGCCCAATCCGCATCTATATATGCATGAAGAGAGAAATCATGATCCCTACGATAGCATAAACCATACTCAATTGTTCCTTTTAGATATCTGAGAATCCTCTTGATTTCCATGACATGAGATTCTCTAGGATTAGCCTGGAATCTGGCAACAAGACTAACAACATTCATAATGCCAGGTCTAGTTTGAGTAAGATACAATAGTCCTCTAATCATTGACCTATACTTTTTCTAATAAGCCTTAGGAGAGTCATCATCTTTACTTAGTTTACATCCAGTTGCCATGGGAGTATTCATTGGTTTTGAGTCTTCCATCCCAAATTTCTTCAACAATTCTTTCACATATTTGGTCTGTGAAATGAAGATTCCTTTCTTTGTTTGAGTGATTTGCAGACCCAAGAAAAAATTCATTTCCCTAAACATAGACATCTTAAATTCACTTTTCATTTGATTTGCAAAAGTCTTGCACATACTATCTCTTCCTCCAAAAATGATATCATCAACAAATACTGCAACAATCAAGATATTTTCATGATCTATCTTGAAATAGAAGTTACTATCAGCAATACCCTTATTGAAACCAATCTTCAAAAGATGTTTATCCAACCTTTCATACCAGGCCCTTGGGGCTTGTTTGAGTCCATACAGTGCTTTCTTCAACTTGCAGACCATATCACCATGATCAGACAATTGAAATCCATCTGGTTGCTCAATGTATACTTCATCTTCCAAGTCACCATTTAGGAAGGTAGACTTGACATCCATTTAATATACTTTGAAATCCTTGAAAGTAGTCAAAGAAACAAATAATCTGACTGCTTCACTTCTTGCCACTGGAGCAAAAGTTTCTTCAGAATCAACTCCTACTTGAGAGTAATCCTTACAAACCAATCTAGCTTTGTTTCTGACTACTTCACCATATTCATTTAGTTAATTCCAGAAGACCCACTTGGTCCCAATCACATTTTTATTTCTAGGTCTGCAAACAAGATCCCAAGTGTGATTTTTCTCAATCCGTATCAACTCTTCCTCCATTGTTTTAGTCTAGCTTTCATCATTGCATTCTTCACTTACTATTTTTGGTTCAATCTTTGAAATCAAACAATACTTTTCTAAGTCTTGAGCAATCTTTCTTGTTTGAATACCTTTTCTTGTATCACCTATGATCTGGTCTTCAGAATGATTTAGTCTTACATACCTCAGAGTTTTGGGAATTTCTTGCACTACTATATCTTGGACAGGTTCATTCAAACTTATCTCTTCTTCCTGTATTTCAAGATTCTCCAGATCAGTCTGGATCTGAATTTTAGAAGGGGCTTGAACATCATTTTGATCATCTTCTTCATATTCATAAAACCTTGAGGGTTTTTCAATGCCTTCATCAACCTTTACATTTGTACTTTCTACAATCTTTTTCAATCTCTTGTTATAACACTAGTATGCTTTGCTTTGAGTAGAGTAACCCAAGAATATTCCTTCATCACTTCTAGCATTGAATTTGCCAAGGTCTTCATCTCTTTTAATGTAACATTTGCTACCAAAGACTCTGAAATACTTCACAATAGGAGTGATGCCAAACAGAGTTCATAAGGAGTCTTACTAGCATTGCTTCTAATTTGTACTCAATTAAGAGTATAGACATCAGTGCTTACAACTTCTCTCTAGTAGATCTGAGGAACATTTCCTTCCATCATCATGGTTTTAGATGCTTCCTGGATGGTCCGGTTCTTTCTCTCTATTACTCCATTCTGCTATGGAGTCCTTGGAGCAGATAACTATATTTTTATCCCATGTTTCTCATAGAATTCTATGAACTCTCTAGATGTGAATTCTCCACCTCTATCAGACCTAAGACACTTTATGTTTAACCTAGTTTCATTTTCTACCATAGCCTTGAATATTTTGAATTTTTCAAGAGCTTCAGATTTATCTTTCAAGAAAGTCACCCACATCATCTGGGAATGATCATCAATTAGTAACATGAAATACCTATCACCTTCCAAACTCCTGATTCTTGCCAGTCCACATAGATCAGTATGTACTAAGTCCAATAATCTGGTAGAAGATTGTTCCTTACTTTTGAATGTGACTCTGCTCTGCTGACCTAACTAACATTCTTTGCACAAACTATTAGTAGGTTTCACCAGTCTTGGAAGATCTCTTATAGCTTGAATGTTGCTTATCTTGATGATATTATCAAAATTTACATGACACATTATCCTATGCCACAACCAACTCTGATCAATTCAAACATATAAACAACTTTTGTCAGTACCAACCAAGTGGAAGATGTTACCTTTTTTTTTGAGTACCGAATGCAACCTCTATTCTAGAACTTTCAAAGATCTTACATTTTTTATTTTTGAATTGGAGATCATAGCCTTTGTCCACCAACTGCCCAACACTAAGAAGATTGTGCTTCAGACCTTCAACATAAAGTACATCACTGGTTTTATTCTTTCCAGTTAAAGAAATAGTTCCTCTGCCTCTGATTCTGCAAACAGAATTATCACCAAATTTTGCAACTCCTCCTTCATGTCTTTCTAGATCTATGAACTTATTTTTGTCACCAGTCATATGGTGGGAGCATCCAATGTCAATGAACCAATCATCCTTTTCTTCAACTTGGGCAGCCAGAGCTCTTTCTATAATTTTATGATTGACAGATTCAGAGGGCATTGGATCTTCTTCCTTGATGGCAATAAACACCCAGTCACTTCTGGATTTGTTTCCTATCTCTAATTCATCATCTATTACTCCTTCATCATCATCATATTCATGAACATAGTAACATTTCTTTTGAAATCTTGATCTGTTTGGATTTGTCCTTGAAAATCTTTTGAAACACCTTGAGGGAAAATGACCAATTTTGTTGCAGTTGAAGCATTTGAAGGGCAATTTTCCTTCATACTTACCAGATCCTCTTGGTAGTCTTTTTGCAATAAGGGATTCAAGTTGAGCAGCTTCTACTTCATCTTCTTCTAGATCTTTTCTTTCTTTTGCATACCATGATAGTTTCTTTGAGGAGTTCTCTCCTAAATCATACCTTTGTTTGCCTTTTACAGAGGCACTAGCTTTGAATGCAAATTCAGTCTTGGGGGGTGGATCTCCAAACTAAGCCAATTCAAATGTAGCTAATTTTCCAACCAATTGATCTCTTGTAATATTTGATAAAGATTTGAATTCTTCAATAGTAGTAACCTTGTCTTTGTAAGTAGGAGTTATGGATCTGAGGACTTTGGCAATAATCTCATCTTCATCCAAGATTCCACCAGCACACCTAATGCCACAAACAAGCTCATTTACTTTTGGCATAAATGTAGTGATATTCCCATCTTCATTCATCTTCAGATTTTCAAAATTTCCTTTCAAACTCTATATCTTGGCACATTTAACATGTTTGTCTCATTCATGTAGAAGTTTTAGTTTTTCCCAAATCTCATATGCAGTTTTTAAATCTATAACATTTGTTAGCTTTGAATCAGATAAGGCACTTAGTAAGGCTTCTTTACCTCAAAGATTATCTTCAATGTCTCTGATTTCATCTATAGTTGTTGGACCATTCTTTAGAGGAAGATACTTCTTTGAAGTTATGGTCCAATACTACATTCCCATACATTGCAAGTGACATTCCATGCGGCTTTTCCAAAGAGTGTAATTAGTTCAATCAAACCTTGAACTATCCTTCATGTAGGAAGACATCTTGGATCTCCTCAAGCGATTAAGCTCTTTTAGAGGAACTTAGCTCTGATACCAATTGTTAGTTTTAGGATAGACAATTGAGAGGGGGGATGAATCAGTTGTCTAAAAACTTTCTTTTCTTTAAACAATTAAATCCTTCTTGTATTTCAACAACATAATAATAATTCAATCATGGAAGCACAATGCAATAATTCAAGAGCAGAAACACATTAGCACATATGACACCAAGATTTTAACATGGAAAACCTGGTTAAGGGAAAAACCATGGGGTGACTAACCCAAGACTGTATTCTCTATTAAAAGAATAAGAGGAACAAAAATGGTACTTGCCAATTAGGGCTCACTACTCACAAGAGGCCCACTACCTATAGGAGACACATTATCTATAGAATAATAAATATTACATACTTGAACTAGAGATTAGCATCTTCACCATGCCTAAGTCAGTTCCATTTAAGCTCAATACTTCTTCTCTACTTTTCACTCTTCTCTTCTCTACCACTTTCTCATCTCCACACTGATGCTTTGAAATAACTTCACAACTCTTATTTATACAAGACATCAACTTTGGGATAATCGTTAAAGTTGGCACAATACATACTTTATTTCACTATAAAGGAATTTTACAAGTACAACTTGACTTATTACAAAAGACTTCATACGAATCACCACACTGTCAACCACACATATCTGGGACTTCAATCTTCTTTGAGGAACACACCATGCTTCACAGAACATATTCAAGATCATCCACAAGATGTGAAAGACATCTGGTTGGCCATGATTAGGAAGAACATCATCACTCGGAAGTAAATCTTCAATTACAAGCTCAATCCTCAATGTAGACCACCAACACAAACTGGACACAATCTAGAGAACCCCACAAGATTGCTTGAATCACCAAGAACATCCATGTGACTTTTGCTTACTAAAATCATTTGCATCTTCATCTGGAACCTCAAGAGCACATTTTGTCATCACTGTCACATTAGAATAAATGCTTGCAAACCTCTAGACCATGAACCAATTGAGTTTTCAATTCACATTGGCTTCCTAAACACTCCACCAAATCTACAGAACATGATATTGCATTTCTGGATCTCACCAGACCTATTTATGTCACTATGTCACCTCTGAACATCTGCCAGAACTAGTTTTACTCATATGGCCATAACTTCTCCAAATCTTCATGCAGACCTCTCAAATCTTGACTGGATCATCTTTAGACACATATCTACAAACTCTTTGATGCACATTCTCTGATGTTTCATCTAGCTAGGATCTTCACTTCATAGAGCTTCACTATTCTTCTCTATTTCTAATATGACTAATTTTCTCAATATCCTCAGCACACAGCTCATCCAATCCTTGACATCAATGACAACACCAATTAGGCCCATACTTGCAATAATTTTGTCAATGTATAAATCGATGCATTGCTTTAGCAATAATGACGGGCAAAGCACATTTCATCAAACACTACAGTATTAGAGGGAGGATCTTACCAGGACAGTAGATGCTCTACAATGATTAACCTATCCAGGTCTTGGTCAAAAATTTTATGCCCATATTATCTTTTAATTATGTGAAGAGGTGCAATCCATGAATATTCATACTATTTCAGCCTGAAGCTTGTTTTCTTCACATATTTATAAGGCAATCCAAAGCCTTAATCATCATCATCAATTCAATCCATTCTCTACAAGACACTTTATATTTATATATTTACAGTCATATCTCAAGCTCAATACATTACTATGATATTTTGATATTGTAATGGGCAAGGATGATTAAAATTATGGATATATCTATGGTGTTCTAATATGTTGTTGATATCAAAGTTTATATGTTGCTTAACTGTCTCCATCTTGACTATATCCAGTTATTTAAAATCACTAGATTTATCAAGGCACATTCACTGTCATTATGTGGATGCTTTCTGATTTGTTTCTATTAGGAGTTGATTTAATTCCTTCTGAGTGGTTTATATTTACTGGTCTCTATTTTGAGTTAAATCCTTTAAAGTCATATTGGTGGGTTTCCTTCAAATAGAATTGAATCCTTTCAGGCAAACACAACAATTTGAAAGAGTCAACTAGATCTTAAAGAAGAGTCTAGCAACTAACCATCTTGTAGGTTCACATAAGATGTGAACATTTAACAGGTGCCAAATAATCAGAGTTAAGAGAAAGTAGTTATGTAAATCATTTAAGCCTTGACCCTATTTGCCCAATACAATTAGGCACTAGTTTTTCTAAAACAATATTTCAAAACCTTTCACACTTTCAAATCTCAAACTATAGTATTAGGAATTGCTTTTAGCCTTACAATCTACTTCACACCCATTTGCCATTGTGAAGGTCAAAATTAAGTCAGCATTAATCTTTAAGGTCTACCCACCTAGGTATGGCAGAGCCTGAAGTGAAGGGGGTTTAGCCATATCTACCCTATGTCAGTTAGCCAAAAATGTCAAGAGAGCTTGGCAACCTCTTAGGGTTTAGGACTTGCATTTTTGTGACCTAATAGAATTGGTGACTCTACTAGGGAACAATATAAAGGAACATGGTAGGAGACCATATCAATAGAGTCAGGATTGAAAAAGGTATAACTTTGTCAGACAAGGAAGACCTAGAAGATTAATCAGTCCTCTTAAGTGAGGTGGCAACTCTATAGAAAGTACAAATCATTTTATATCTTGGAGTGTCATAATCTACTAACATGGATGGTAGGAGATCTAAAATGGATGGTAAAAAACTACAATCATCCCCTCGTTTAAACACCCCTATCAAGAAAACTGGGATATCAAGTCAATTACAATGAAATAATAATAAAAACACCTAAGAAAATACTTCAAAACAACCTATTATGACCCATAATAGCTTCACTCCCTTACATGAGTCAAATGAGTTCCAATCTTAAAGTTTTCATGATTATGATAGATCTGACGATATCTTAGGTCAATATTGACCTAACCCTCATAAACAACTTAAACATGAGGCCCAAATTATGAGGAAAATAGACCAAAATTAGGTAGAATATGAGTACAAAATGTCATTACAACAAGGTGGAGAAGCTCAAGTAGAATTCATGGATCAGACAACATCCACACAAATTCATAATATTTCACCAAGAGACATACGAAATAAGGATGAGATGCAACATAAGAGGAACTTGAACTAGTTAAACTAAGAGAAAAAGAAGAATAGTTGAAACAAGAAATACAACAAATAAAGTCTAGAACTACAACAACTAACTCCAAGTATGTACCTCCACATAAGCAAAGTGGGCATGCTCTAACAAGAAATCCTCAAGGATCACAACAGAACACAGGTGGTTCAAATACTTCAAAAACACCACATCATCCGAACAACACTAGTCATATACAACACAATCTTCCACCAAGAAATCCAAGACAACCCAATGCCCATATCACATCCCAGCATATAACTAATCCTTATCCACCACCTGGTCAGTAGTATGCTCCACCTCGCTAGTACAATGCAAATATGAATCCACATCATAATGTACAACAACATCTATCTCATAATCAATATCAATCAAACTAGCATTTACAAGGACCCCTCAATATAAACATATATAGATAGTTGGATTTTTCTAGGTATCAAATATGTCCTGATCCCATTGACAAAGATTTGATAAATGCACTTCTGAAATTTACTAGAAATAATGTCATTTCAACAGAAGAGCATATTAGAAGTTTTGAGATAGTTATTGATGATGATGAAGTACAATATGAAGATGTTCAGATGAAATTATTTGCATTATCTCTGGTTCAAGATGCAAGATATTGGTATAAAAAATTTGCCTGATGCCTCAATTAGTTCTTTTGTAGATTTCAAAGATCAATTCAAGGAATACGACAGTCACTATGATCCAAATTTTGCTATACATGAATTGATAGACATACAAAAGAACTATAATGAGATAGTAGTAGATTTCAACCAAAGATTTTCAAAGATATATCACAAGATTTCTCCTAAAATGAAACCTCTTGATAGAATGGCCTTGGCTATATACTTAAAGGCTTTTGATCCTAAAACTAGATATGAACTCCGAAATAGAGATCCTATGACTCTTGCAGAAGCTCAAAAAGTAGCTGTGAGTATTAAAAATAATAGAAAAGCTGTTGGGAAGCTTGGTAAAAGGGAGAATATTAGAATCCCACAAAATCCTAACAACCATCAGACTAGGCAATCTAATTATTATAGAAAGGAAAGGCCTAGACTACATGATATGCCCTATAGAACAAATTGTAATGATGGATGGCCTATGGATAACAGACAAAAGTAGAATTATAAGGATACTCCTGACCCCTTGATGAAACATGAGACACATTTAGTGGATAGCAACCCATGGTGTATTGCATGCAACCTACCTCATTCACCTGATTATTGTGTGGTAGACCAATCATTCCAAGAAAATGAAACATCCTATGAGCAGGATTGAGAAGATCATTCCATAAATATGTTAGGAATGATACCTCACTCAATTGTGGAAGGATACTCATCCTTTGGAGAAGATGGGTATGAATACGATGTGAGCAACCAAAAGTATAATCTTAACATCGGTAGACAAGAAGTTTTCTTTGATTAGGAAGAGGATAATGAAGGAGGCACTTATGTGTCTAACATGGCCCCACAATTCCAATTATGAAATCCCATTGAGGAAGAAAGGAGATCTCTTACAATCATTGTTGTAGCCTAGGCCAGAAATAATTACAACTTGAGGAATAGGACTGTGAATGCAGACCAAGGATGACTGAGAGGTTTGTTTGTTGAAGAACCAGATCATAAGAAGGATACATTGGATAACTAGAAGAAAGGAGAAAATCAGAAAATTACACATAAAGAAACATCCAAGGTTGAACAAAACAAGATGAAGGATAATAATAAGCAACAGCCTGATGAAAACTGTTCCAATAAAGAAAAATCAGAACGTATCACTACTACTCCCTCATTTGATACAACACAAGCACTATCCCAAAGCAAGATATCAGTACCATTAATGGAAATGATGAGAATAGATGAATATAGGGACAATGCTCTCAAGTTTATTTCTAATGTGCCAAATCAACAACAAGGTCGTAACAAAAATGGGCCAAAAAATAAGGTGAACAATCTTGGACAAGAAGTTATGAGGACTCCTAAAATTTATCTTGGCAATGCTATAACAAAAAATCCTTCTCATGTAGACCCATTTTATATAACACTACTGATCAATAATAAGCTAGTAAGAAATTACATGATCGATTATGGAGTTACCATAAACATCATGCCAATAGCAGCCATGAAAGAGTTAGGTCTATGGGTGGATACAACATATGGTAAATGTTATGCAATGGACAACATATCTATTCCAATTGTTGGAATCATGAGAGATGTAGAACTGAAAATAGCCTCATGCCCTGAAGCTACCTACAAAACTGATATAACTGTCATAGACACTCCTCTGTACTATGGTAGGTTGTTATCTAGACAATGGATTGTTGTAGTAGGAGGAAATGTCCAACTAGACTTGTCATACATAACAATACTAGTAAATGGGAATGACGTTAAGATATACAGAGAGCCAAGATATGAGAATATAATAGAATGATTGGACACAAATCAGATGAACTCTTTTTGTGATGTAGATCTTGGGAGTTTTAGGGTTGAAAAATCACATCTTGAAATACAAAATACAGAATAAATAAGAAAAGAGACTCAAATAGATGAAAATGGTGTATGGAGGAGTATTTTGATGGAGCCTACAGCAAAGGAGGAAATGGGGTAGGAGTAGTATTTATCTCACCCACAGACAAGACATTCAAATATTCATTCTTATTATCTTTTGAGTGTACAAATAACATTGTTGAGTATGAGGCATTACTATTGGGTTCAAACTTTGCCCTAAAACATGGAATCAAAATACTAGCTGTTGCAAATATGTGCCTCATTGGTGTTGTCATTGATGTCAACATAAATTTGTTGTCATTAGTGTCAACTGCACACCATACTACTGTCTATGTAGAGGACCGGATTGTTGAGGATATTGAGAAAATTATAGACAATTAATACAAGTAGATCATATAGTTGTATAGAGGATTGTCAGAGGGTTCTCTAGTTAATAATTGAGAGGTCTGTATAAAGATTTGGTGAAGTTATGGACTTCTGAGTAGCACAAGCCCTTGTAGTTGTTTAGTGTTGATAGAATGGCAAGAAACTGGTCCGGGTTGGTATGGTATTAGCACTCTATGGTCTGTGGATCTAGAGGCATGTCTAGGATGTTGGTGTGTTCCCTCAACTCAAGTTGTTCGTGGTTTAGAGGTCCGCAAGCAATCTTTCTAGCTTGACACTCATGGTAGAATAGTGTTCCTGAGGTTCTAGAGAAAGGTGTAAGAGATTCTAGTAATGTGGAGAAGTGTGAATGTCTCTATTGAATTCATTGATCTTGTGGAGCTCTCTGGATCATGTAGCTACTATGTTGGAGGTCTGCATTAAAGTTTGAGCCTTGTTGGAAAAGATTTCTTTCTTGGTGTTGTTGTTCTTCTCAGTTTAAGCTGACCGGATGATTCAAGCATGTTGTGGATTTTTGAAAGGAAATTCTCTAGAGTGTGGTGTGTTGATTCAAGTCTCAGTTATATTTGGCTGACAGTGTGAAGGTCCACATTGTGCCTAGCTGACTTTGTTGATCATTCCAAAGTTGATGAAGGGTATATATACTTGTTGAAGAGAGATGGAAAATCATCCTTGAACAAACAAGTTAAATCTGAAGAAAGGATCAAAAGGTAGAGCAAAACAGAAGAGGAGTGAAGGAAGTATAGAGTGAAGAGTCAGTGAAGAAGAATTTGAAGATAGGAGCAGAAGTTTTTGAGCCTTCAAAGGGACTGATTCAGGCATGAATGTAGATGGTATTTCTCAGTTCATTATCTCTATGTAAATCATAATTTCTTATAGGTAGTGAGCCTCCTCTTAAGCAGTGAGCTCTAGATAGTGAGCCCAAAGGCATGTGTCTTCTATTTTCTTAAGTACTTTTAATAGGGTATGCATTTTTGTGGGTTAACACCCACCGTGGTTTTTCCCTTAACTAGGTTTTCCATGTCAAAATTTTGGTGTTATGTGTTCACACTATTTCTACTCATGTGTTGATTAATACTTTAATGTTATCATCATTAATCTGGTTGTAGAGAAGTTTCAAAAAGACAAAATATAGGGACAACTGATTTACTCCCCCTCTTAGTTGTCCAGACTATTTCTAACGATTTGTATCAGAGCCAAGTTCCTCTAAAAGGGGAGCTTAACCATTCGAGGAAGATCTAGGATGTCAACTAACAAGAAGGATAGTCCAAGACTTGATGGAACAAATTATACTGTGTAGAAGAGTCGCATGGAATGCCATTTATAGTGCATGGGTGATGTCTATTGGTCAATAACCAAAGAGAAGTATGAACCTCTGGATAAAGGCGTCTCAACTCTAGATGAACTCAAGGATGCTGAAAACAATCTTCGAGCTAAAGAAGCCTTATTGAGTGTTCTGATTGATTCATAAATGACAAATGTTTTTGGACTAAAAATTGCTCATGAAATCTGGAAGAAGTTGGAGAATCTATATGAAGGAGATAAATATGTCAAATGTGCCAAACTACAAAGTCTAAGAGGAAAGTTTGAAAATCTAAGGATAAGCGATGATGAAAACATCACAATCTACATGCAAAAGATAAATGAACTTGTATGTGGGATCAAGTGTGCCGGTAGAATTTTGGAAGAATTAGAGATTGTGGAATAAGTGCTCAGATCTTTTCCTAATTCATACAAAAGTAAGGTTGCTGCTATAGAAGAGATCAGAACTGTTATAGATGTTACAAGAGAACACTTGATTGGCA